>CM050164.1:316756476-317356476 GCA_027410445.1 Discoglossus pictus | reverse complement strand
TTCCTGACCCTAACATCCCTCAACCTAACACTACACCCTAAGACATTTACTGAAAAAGTGGCCACTCTGGCCAGCCATCAGCCACTAGGTGGCACAGCATGTCCATGAATTTATCGTTAGTGTAAAGTTTATAATCTGCCAGTATCTGAACCCTAACATCTAACCCTAACATCCCTAACACCTCTAACACCTAACCCTAATACCCCTACCTTAACATTTTACCCTAACTCTAACACCCCTCACCCTAACACACCTCACCCTAACACCTAATACTAATACCCCTAACCCTAACACCCCTAACCCTAACACCACTGACCCTATCACACCTAACCCTAACACCCCTCACCATAACACCCCTAACACTCCTCACCATAACACCCCTAACACTAACACTAAACTCTAAGAAATTCTGCACAGCCAGTAATCAGGAAAGGTCGCATCTCCTTATCATGCCCTGTAAGGGTGAAGTATGTACTCCTTAATCAAAACATTACATATATATTTACATTGTTCGTATATAACTCTTATTGATTAAACAGCTTCCTATACTTCCTTTACAGATACTTACAAATCAATTTGTCAACTTTTTACTGGTTACCAACATACTCCTACTTGTGACCGCATCTTACCAATTGAATGGCTGGTCAGTGCAAATCCAAGCACTATTAGAGCCTTGTGTGCTACTTCAAACAATTTTCCTATGAGGGTATAATGCATAGCTTTGTAGTGGGCACTTCTACACTCCGACTTATGAACGCATTCTCCCAACTCCACTGCAATCACTGCACATCTGGATACTGTTGGCTCTAATGTTCTCTTCTAGAAATTGCTAGCATTGCATAAAATAATTTGAAAAAAAAAGACATTTGTCCTTTCATGCAAGTCCATTATTGCATGAACAAATTAAAGTGCTTTTATATAAAAAAGATGGATTCTTTACTAATTATTTTTCTAATGATTTATTTTTACCAGCTTAGTGGTTGTGGGCAAAAAAAAAAAAATCACGACCAAGACTAATTTAAATAAAAATAAATGTACATGGCCGACACTTCAAAGCTATCCTGTCCTATTTTTTACCTTTTTTGGTTCAAAATTTGTGTGGACAAACACTCACCCTAAATGTATTCTGTCTGTCCGTGGAGAAACACTTGGACTTAGTCAACAAGTTTCAGTACTTACAAGTAGGGTGGACTTTTTACTTCTTCCCAAATGGGAGTCTATGCCTAAATAGATTGACTTCAAAATAATGGTGCCAGCATTAAATACAAAACTAAGAGACACTGATGATTGAAACAAATAAAATGAAAAGCAAGATGGCTAACACTTAGACTAACCAAATGTTCAATGCAATGATTTAGCTAGTGATATACATATATCTTCATCAATACAATATACCATATATATGAAATAGAAAGGGACATTTAAATTGATACATTTATATTGCTCTATTTCTGCAATTTCACCAGGCTTTGGCAATGTCATTGTGTAAGCCTTTTTAAATGTAATGTAGACAAGTCAAAAGTGTACATACTCATCACAGAATAATATACACTGCAAACACTACACAGATAAGTTCAAGGCACTTCACATACATAAATGCAGCACCACATACCATGCCTCTTTGTTTCTGTGTTGCTCTTCTCTATCCAATGCTTCTATGTATGTCCGGTCTGCCTCTCTGGGCCTTCTCTCTGCGAAGCTTTGCTGGTGTCGCAAGATTACAGAAGGGAGAGCCAGCTCAATCCATGCTCTGCAGCTGCCATGAAGGTAGGGAGTGGGCAGTGTTCACAGAGTGCTGCAGATCTCCCATTTCAACCTAACCACCAAACCCAACAATAACCCAGCAAAACCCCTCTCCCTCCCACAACTTAGGTACACTGAAATGGTGGACAACCATAAGGCTGACAGACACCCAGGCATAACAGGTGATATTACAAACATTAAGATGGATTTAAAGCACACCATCCTTGTCCAAACTCATACATTATAATAAAAGAACCTTTCAACACCACTATTTATTCCTGCCCTGCAAATTCCCTATAAAACAGAATATATAAAAAGATACAGTTTCAATTAAACCATTTTTGTCAAAAAGAGAATATGTTTTGAACTGTGTCATGCAACACAATTCAGAGAGGTATATATTGTGTTCAGGTCACCATAGTACAGATGCATACAGCTCATGAACAAGATATGTGCTGTATTCTCACGCATGAACAGCAAGAGGTAGCCTGTCCACTGGGGCAAATTGGACACTGCCCCAAGAACCCTAAATAATAGTAAGCTGCTAAGTTTAAACACTCCCAATCCCCTAAATATCTAAAACCCTTCCCATGACAGGGAAGGGGATAAAACTATAAATGATCTTCAGGCGGTTTAAAACCCCACTGCCAAACACCCCTACAAGCACTGATAACTCACAGTTTTTCCTTCCTCTCACATGGTGGTGAAGTGAACCCCTGGGGACTGCCTTATCCTACCTGGTGGTGAAGGGATGCCCAGGGATTTCCTCCTTCCCTGTGCACACCTGATCCACACTAAGTATAACCACAGGGGGGTTCATTGAGATGTCCATGGCTCCTATAGATTAACCCACAAAGGTTCTTAAATGATTTCCATGGCACCTAAACGTTAACACCACCGTGGGGGTCCCTAATGGACCCCTGTGGCAAACATATTTAACCTTATGCTACAAGAGCCCTAATACTTTACCTAGCTAAGAAGGTTTATGGCCCCTAAAATGGACCCCTATGCCACCAGAAAGGGAGCGGGGGAGTGAATCTCTGGTAGTTCCTATCACTGCATGAGAGGAGGGAACCCCAGGGTTCCCTTCAGGGTGGGAGGAAATAATCCTTGGGGTGTCCCCCTTTACAATACTGAAGATCCCCAGGCTTATAGAGGGTAGAAATTTTAGAAGAGAATCCAAGGGATCCCCATGTTTGTGTGCTGTTAGGTGCACTATTAACCCCTTAATATTGTTGATATAAGGAGTCAAGCCTTATATCTGACTCAGTAGAGGGGTTATGATGTCTTCAATGTCAGATATGATGCTTGATTCATTTTCAGAGGCATGTTTCTGCCACTACAAGTGAGTCTGCTTAAGTTTAGCTTCTGTAAAAGGTCTTAGGCATGGTGGAATTATGTATATCCATGTTAAAGCTATTTTGATCGCTTAGAGTGAAAGTTGAATGTGAAAGGTCACCATAGCTTGGTAAATTGAGCATTTTTGCCTATTTATCGCTGCTTTCACGCAGCACTGAAAAAAAGGAGTATAGTGATCAGTAGCTTACTTATTTGCGGTGCTACGTGCACCATATCTCTTTTAAAAAAAAGATTTCGATAGGACCCAGTGAAGATCATATAAAAGTATAGGGAATAATGCAACAGGAATGCCTTATCACGGTTTAATCCATGAGTCAAAGAGCCAAATGTCCTCATAAGTTTAACTTCCCAAATCTTTCAAGCTTTCTTTGTCTGAAAGTTTCCCCATGAATATTGTGACTAAGATATTTGGTACTGTTTCCAATGGATCCAACTGGAGTTTCTGTTCTTTTCTTGTTCATATTTCATATGTGAGTTATTTTAGGTGAAACAAGACAATAAATATGTAATAGGATAAGATTAATCACATTAGATGATCTGCACGAAAAAGTATTGGTCACAGTATGAAAATTATACCTTACTCATGGTATATATGTGAGCACAGGTAGCACATCTGTCTTGTAGGCATTGAGAGGTATCCCCTGTTGTGGTAGTGGTTAAGGCAGTCCTAACTATCAGCTGTTTTTAAGGTTGGGGGGTTATCTGTAGGATAGCAAAGGAGACTCTGGAACAACTTAGGCTTTCGGCCAGGTAGAAGGCAACTGCATGCTTCAAAATTTGCAACAGTTACAGGGAGATTCAATTGAACAAGCCCTCAGCTACCTGGCCGAAAGCCTGAACCGTAAACCATGCACCCGTAAGTAGTATGATCATGATCAATCAAGCAAGACCTTAACTACCGATTTAGAAACAGCCAATAGTAAATGAGACCATCATCATGATATCAGTAAAACATGGAGGTTAAACCACAATCAATTAGTGTTTAGAAGTATAATATGTGATTGGATGCTCAATCCAGCAATGTACAAAATAATAAAAATGAATGAAGAAAATGTTCTAGTCCATGTGGGTGGCCTTAACTCCTTGATTACCGAGATTGATAGAACACGGAAATGAAAGTAATTTTGTATTGCAGATTTGCAAGCTTGATACTCTTGTGCAATTAATTCTAATGTCTTTCATCGCTTTCCCCATCTTTTAAAGTGCAGTATTGATTTTTTATTTGCATTTACAGTGCTATGATCAGGTGTTTAGCCCCCTTGCGACTCCTATCTGGTATCTTCTACATTTGCCATTTACGGGTGTGAAGACAATTGCGGGCTTGAGGAATTGTAGCAACTGAACAGCGATTTGGACTTGAAAGATCAAAGGCTTAGATGGGTTGTAGTTATGATTTTCACAACCGTAGGAATTTTCAGCCTGTAACCAGCAAATCCTTAGCGGTTAGCTAAAATACGCCAATTGAAAAGCAAATTAGTTTACGGGCTCCAGTAACTAACAATTGCTCAATTGAATAGGGGCCTGTGTGTATTATTGTTTGCAGTTATTTTCCTATCCTGTGCAGAGCCTCAAAGTTAGGGGTTAAATGTCACTACAAGAGTCCCATTATGTGATTATTTATATTCCAAAAGGCTTCCTCTGGTGATGTTGGTAGCTCTATGTATTTGTGCATGAACCTGGCATTGTATCCTTGACTGATGAAATCTCTTGAAGTTTTGGAGTTGATTATCTCTGCATTTGATATTAGACCATATGCAGTTGTACCTGATAGTCTGGCTGTATATTATAGAGTGCTTGTTATGTCTTTGATGATAGCTATTTTTTTTAAGATAGGTCGATCTGTCTGTTGTTTTGCAGTACAATGATGTATTAATGGAGTTGTTTTTTATGCAGATTGTACTGTAGTATGAAGGTAGTTAATTTCTGTGCATGACTGAGTTTGATGTTAATGCATTGTACTTTGTATGGAGCTCCAAAAGTCCCTTTTCCCTGGTGGTCCAGATGATAAGGATGCCAGGATGGTACTTTCTGTAACAAGGCCAATGTTGGACAATTTGTTTAGCAGATCTGTGGTGTCCTGAAGGCAGGGGGATTATTTTGTTACCAGGAGTTTTAGAATATTTTCCACTAGGCATAGAACCTTTCTGTTTGTGTACCTATTCTTGAGATAATGGATCTTCCTGGGTATCTTTCTCTGTGTATTTTAGGAAGCATACATAATGAGCCTACTTTTGGATCTGAATGAATTAATCCTTTTACGTGGTCTCTAATAAATGGAGGCACTGGCGTAGCTAGAGCTCTGGCTGCCTGGGTTGGTCCCTGAGTTTGCCACAGCTGCTGTCCCTCTCATAGTAAGTAAGTATGCCTGGGACGAACCCCAACCCCCACACACACATACCTCCCCAAGCTATGCAACTGCCTGGATAAATAACAAGAAAAAAATAAAAGCTCCAATGGGATCCCATATTTCTCAGAATGGACACAGTATCAAAGATCTGAGAGTCACAATATTGATGGGGAACTTACACCTAAAGACTTTGAAAATATTCAAAAGATTTGGGAAGTTAAACTTATGAGGAAATTTGTCTCTTTAAATAAAGAAATTCCTGTCACATTATTATTATAATGTATTTTTATAATGTATTATATAATTGTATAATGTATTCACTGGGTAATAGTGGATTACAGCATAATTAAGTATGAATACATATGTTTAAACCCAGAATGATTAAAGGAGCGGTGTTGTTCATTTGACATCATAGTGTGAATCTTATCTCTTTCCACCATCACTGTACCGTTCATTTGATTTTATGTAATGTATTTCCTGTCTGTATAATATAATGTAATGTCAGATTCCAATGTATACATTATGGGGGATTTTTACTATCCTTATTTCATACCTTTCCAGATGAATGGATTATGGAATACTGAAAGCTCATACTGTAACTTCTTAGTTAGCTATTAAAGGTATCACATTTTACTCCACTTTTTTCCTGTTTTCACCACAGCCAACATTGTACCACCTCATTATTTATTCACATTCAGCACAGTTATTGACTCTAGAACAGGAAGACGACAGAGAGAGAAACACTACAGCTTCATCGTGACCAGGTAGAGTGGACATGTGGGACTTAGAGGAATGTGATCCAAGGCTGTGCGGTGGGGGCATATGGGTACAAATATGTTGCTAGTAGTCATAGTACTATAGAGATCATAGAGAGCAGTTCTGGAGATTGAGGACAGATACACAAAGGAAGCAATTATACTGCTATAGATAGCAGACGAAGAATAGAAAGAGTGGAAATAATTACAGGTTGGGCACATCCAGAGAGTTTCTAATGCGGTCTACTTCCACTAATAATTTTACATTTTTGCTGTGAGATGGCCTTTTTTTTTTGTTTTACATGTTTACTTTAAGGATACACATGTTTTCTTGTGGCAGATAGTGGTCTGTTAAAAGGCCCATTGCATGCATTTTTATTTATTGCCTCAGAGATGTAATTTCATAATGTTGAACATTGTGTTTCTTTCTCAAGCCTAAAATACTGCTTTGAATGCATTACTGTATTTGGAGGGTTGTCCCTGTCAGACACTAGGCAGGAATATAGCTGTATTAAGTCTGAAGTGCTAAATCTTAAGTGTCTGCCACTGAGAACTAGAGTCTTGAATGCTCTACGCTCACACGTTTTACTAAATATATTTTCATGAACAAAGAAACTTTTATAATATTTGAAACATGCTCTTTTAAATGCACGAGAAAACATGCCTTCCATATCCCTTTAACTCTCTTCTGTGCTTTCTAAGAGTCATGTCTTAACAGTTTAATCAGATTCCTCAAAGTAAGCAAAACACGTCACGCTGCATATGTGCATTATATACTCCACCAGTTTTTACATGTTGTGGATTGATATTTGATTACCACATAATAGTGCTTTCTAGCATTATTGCAAATTATCATTTAATAATAAGAATGGGAGGCTAAGTAATACAGTTGCATAATGTATTTGGGCATAAGAAGCGCTTCTTACCTCTAGGCTCTTCGAAAAATCCTATCATATACAGTATCTCACAAAAGTGAGTACACCCCTCAAATTTTTGTAAATATGTTATTATATATTTTCATGTGACAACACTGAAGAAATGACACTCTGCTACAATGTAAAGTAGTAAGTGTACAGCCTGTATAACAGTGTAAATTTGCTGTCCCCTCAAAATAACTCAATTAATGTCTAAACCGTTGGCAACAAAAGTGAGTACACCCCTAAGTGGAAATGTCCAAATTGGGCCCAAAGTGTCAATATTTTGTGTGGCCACCACTATTTTCCAGCACTGCCTTAACCTTCATGGGCATGGAGTTCACCAGAGCTTCACAGGTTGCCACTGGACTCCTCTTTCACTGCTCCATGATGATATCACAGAGCTGGTCGATGTTAGAGACCATGCAGATGCTCAATAGGGTTTAGGTCTGGAGACATGCTTGGCCAGTCCATCACCTTTATCTTCAGCTTCTTTAGCAAGGCAGTGGTCATCTTGGAGGTGTGTTTGGGGTCGTTATCATGTTGGAATGCTGCCCTGCGGCCCAGTCTTCGAAGGGAGGGGATCATGCTCTGCTTCAGTATGTCACAGTACATGTTGGCATTCATGGTTCCCTCAATGAACTGTAGCTCCCCAGTGCCGGCAGTACTCATGCAGGCCCAGACCATGACACTCCCACCACCATGCTTGACTGTAGGCAAGATACACTTGTCTTTGTACTCACCTAGTTGCCACCAAACACGCTTGACACATCTGAACCAAATACGCTTATCTTGGTCTCATTGGATCACAGGACATGGTTCCAGTAATCCATGTCCTTAGTCTGCTTGCCTTTAGCAAACTGTTTGCGGGCTTTTTTGTGCATCATCTTTAGAAGAGGCTTCTTTCTATGATGACAGCCATGCAGATCAATTTGATGCAGTGTGTGGTGTATGGTCTGAGCACTGACCCCCCACCCCTTCCACCTCTGGGAAATAGACGTATGAGTGCTGCCAGCATTGCTGCAAAGACATCCTCTGGATATGACGCTGAGCATGTGCACTCACCTTCTTTGGTTGACAATGGCGAGTCCTGTTCTTAGTGGAACTTGTCCTGTGAAGCCGCTGTATGGTCTTGCCCACTGTGCTGAAGCTCAGTTTCAGGGTTTTGGAAATCTTCTTATAGCCTAGACCATCTTTATGTAGAGCAACAGTTCTTTTTTTCAGATCCTCAGAGTTCGTTGCCATGAGGTGTTGAACTTCCAGTGACCAGAATGAGAGAGTGTGAGAGTGATAACAACACATTTAACACACCTGCTCCTCATTTATACCTGATACCTTGTAACACTAACGAGTCACATAACACCGGGGAGGGAAAATGGCTACTTGGGCCCAATTTGGACATTTCCACTTTGGGGTGTACTCACTTTTGTTGCCAATGGTTTAGACATTAATGGCTGTGTGTTAAGTTATTTTGAGGGGACAGCAAATTTACACTGTTATACAGTCTGTACACTTACTACTTTATATTATGAAAATATATAATAACATATTTATAAAAATATGAGGGGTGTACTCATGTACAGCTGTTTCAAGCTTACTGGCTATCATCAGCATGGAGCGGGATCTCAGCCTGTGTTGTGGACTTTATGAGAAGGTAGTATATATAGTAAATAAGTAGTAAATTTGTACTCACATTTGAATATGTAAAACAAGTTAAAAAAGTTAAAGGTCATGCAAATGTGCAAACAAAGGCTTCACTCTTGTGATCCATTGCCATTTTAAACATGGCTTCCTTTAAGCATAGGCCTACTGTATTACACAGCTATGAGAAAAGCTCAGGATGCATTATACACAAGCTAGGAACCCCACCCACATTCAGCTGTTTCAAGTTTGCTGCCTCTAATCAGCGTGGGGTCGGTTCCTTAGCTTGTGGAGTAGATTTTATGAGGAGGTAGTTTACCACAACAATCATTTAATTTATGGTGGGCAAAAGAGAGATATAAGCGAAATTAAGGCAGGTGGTCCTCGGGTTAAGGACGAGATATGTTCTTGAGAATGTCTCTAAACCAGGCTTGTGGTACTAATAATGCAGTGTAATACTGTAATAATAATAATAATAATAATAATAATACCCCTGTACTGTAATAATAAGTTACAGAAACTATTGTGCTCTTTCTTTTAATTCAAACAAACAGAACATAAAAACAAACTCATACAAAATCCTTGGTAGGCCTTTCTTAAGTTCAGGTAATTTGTAAGTCAACCCGGGGATCTTATATATATATATATATATATATATATATATATATATATATAAAAAACACAAACACACATATACACACAGGCACTAATTCAATTGCGATTTGGCCAATTGAATAGGGATCTAAATAAGCACATAACATATTTTTTTTAAAGAAGTTTTTAGTTAGTGAAAATCTTGCTTTTGGATAGATGCTTACTAACTAAAAACTTCTTTAAAAAAAATATGTTATGTGTTTATTTAGAGCCCTACTCAATTGGCCAAATTGCAATTGAATGAGGGCCACAGTTTTTAATGCCATATTTAGGTAAAGAGGAAATCTAATTTAGAGAACATTATAAAAACATTTCTTATTTTTTCTTGTTTTTTTATTTTTATGAAGTTTAAAGAAAATAATTGTATATATGTGTGTGTCAATAGAAGGAGTGTAGGAGTCCTATGTGCGAATTGAGAGATGAACTATCTATCTCTATTCTGCAGTATAGGTGTAAATAGAAAAAGGCCAGAGTATATTCTTAATTATATGTATGAACAGAGAGAGGCCACACAGAAGTGTATCTTCTCTGCAATATATCAGTGTTCAAAATAGTCTGCACAAAGTATTTGGAAATGTATATAGAACATGAGTGGATTGAATAGTATGTACTTTAGTGTGTGAAAAAGAAAAAGTCTGAATGCGGTAAAAAGGGTTGGAGCGTGTGATGTGTACAGCAATTATCCAGTTGTATAGTATTTCATTTATCATTTTTATAGAAAAACAATAAAAATGTGAAAATGTACTTTTCTTTAATTGTATAGTAATAAAGAAAATTTTTGGTTAAGAAATTCTCAGGATTAACCCTTCACAGGAAAATGTGTGGCACATGCATCTGTTTACCTACCATTACTAAGCAGTGAGCAACATTAATGGCTACAAAAAACACTGATTCACTATAAAGCTGTTTTTGCCTGACACATACCCCATTGGATACAACACAATTTTTGCCCAACATATCCCCGATTAACACTGATGTGATGCTTGCGTATCATTCCAAAGCGCCAAGAGCCATGAAAGGAATTTTAAAATCGAGTTTGCCTGTGATTTATTCTATTTTAAAATTAGCCTGTATGACACTGTTTGGTTTAGCACTTGGTCCTCTAGGAACACATCTACCGAGTTAAAAGGGGTATGCTTGCTTCTATATACAGGAATACCCTGCTTAACGCTACCCCTTTTAGCGCTGTTTCGCTATAACACTATATTGAACTGTAATTCCGCGTTTAACGCACTGCCTCGCTATAACGTTGTTTATGCCTGCCAAACCCCTTTTAATGCTCTGATTATCAAAAAATCCCATCTCAGATTCAAAATGTATATTTCTGCTAATGTTCAGTTTGTCTTAGTGTTATGTTTGTTGTTTATTTGAATACAAAACCAAAAAACTTAAAATTTCAATTGTGTATTTTTTTGTCATGCGTTCCCCTATGCCTATCTTCCTCATGTTAGAGCTGTTTCACTTAGCACTCCTATTGCTTGGTACCTATCTACAGCGTTAAACGAGGTATAGCTGTAGTTCAAATTCTTTCTTTAAAACACACAAAAAGGGGGCAAGTACTAATATCCGGCTCTTTACATTTACCTTTACCAACAAACAAAATCATTATAAAGATTTGAGTGTTATAGTCCTAATGAACAATGTTTCAATGCAAATTGTAACTCAAGTGTTATAACAAAAAAAGTGGGCAATAGTAAAATGTAAACTTTATTGGTTGGAAAAACCGACGATTAAAACTTTAAAAAGGGAAAGAATAAAAACTGTACAAATACCTTTGAACAGAAAAACTGCAAACCTAATGACCACTGGACAACTGTCACTCATTAAGTGGGGTTTGAGCAGTATTATAAATGAGACACAGAGAGTGTCTATGTATAAGCCTGTAGTACTAGGTTGACAGCCGCGCCGGGAGCGGGGGGCCCCGTCCCCCCTCCCCGCCCTGCGGCACCCGCCCGCCCCCTCCCCGGGAAGGGAGGGGGAGAAGCGGGGACGGGACGGTTCAGCGGGGGGAGGGCGCGGAGGCGGTCTGCTCCCTCGGCCCCGGGAGACGGCGAGCGCTGCTGCCGGGGGGGGGGGGGCTGTAACGCCGGCCGCGCGGAGGCGGACGGCCACCTTCCCCCCCCCCGGGGCCTTCCCAGCCGACCCGGAGCCGGTCGCGGCGCACCGCCGCGGAGGAAATGCGCCCTGCGGGGGGCGGAGCCGTCCGGGCCGCGTCGCCCCCGCCCCTGGTCCCGGGCACCCGCGATGGGCCGGGGGGGGGGGGGGCGGGCGCGTCCGCGGGCACCGAGCCGGCCGGCCCTGGGTTGAATCGTCGGTTTTTCCAACCAATAAAGTTTACATTTTACTATTGCCCACTTTTTTTGTTATATATATTTAGAGTGTTATGCACTAATGGGCTTTATTCCCTAAAGATTTTTTCAACTCAAGTGTTAGCCAAATATTGTTGATGTAGATCCTACAATACAGGTGCAAATGCTGTAAATTGCTTCTTTACACAAATGTCATTGTTTAATTACAGAAAACTATATTTTCCCCATGATATCTACCAATCAATAGGCTTTCATTTTGTTATTTATATTATTTATGTTGTCACAACAATCGCAGAACTATTTACAACTACAGCTGTTCATCAAGCTGTTAAATTGTATTCTTTGAGTTAGCTTGGTGTTAATAGTACAAATATGTAATTAACACTTGAAAGTTGCTAGAACAGCAATTATAGTGTCACTTGGTATAATCAGAAATCAGATTTCCACTCATAATGACTTGGAAAGATTGTACCAGTATTACTTATCTCAATACGTTTAGCTAATATTTATGTTCTACTGATGCCTAATTATTAGAAAATACACAAATATCCTTTGATGGTTGCTCATGCACTTGGATTTGGAGCTGCACTTCTTGCATATGATTAGGCTTTTGTGAGTTTACAAGCAAAAAAAATGTTTTCTTAGCTTATAAAATGTAAATTTTCCATACAAATAGAGCTTGTTATGTCCTCCTAGTTGTATCTATCAGCTGTGGTAATTTCTTCCTGTTTGCTGGACTAAAACATCTGACCAATCTAGGTTCTGCCTCAGACTAAGCATCCTTATTAAAGGTGCGGGGCTATGACTCATGCACTGTCACTGGGTGGGCCTATTGTTTAGGTACAAGTATGTTATAATAGAGTTGTTACATCTTTACAGGCAGTGGGGCCAGAGCTAATGAAGCTGTGGCAATCTTCTCCTGTTTGCTGGACTAAAACATCTGACCCATCGAAATTCTGCTTCAGACTAAGCATCCTCATTAAAGGGGTGGGGCTATGACTCATGCACTGTCACTGGGCGGGACCTATTGTTTAGGTACATGTATGTTATAATAGAGTTATTACATCTTTACAGGCAGTGGGGGCAGAGCTAATAAAGCTGTGGGTCGGGGCCAGTGAGATTACCAAAGTCTGCTTTTAAGCTCTATTATCGTTCAGTCCACAATCAGAGCTGACCACGACCCTGACTGACACAGGTAGTAGGAGATACGCCGCTCTGCTTGAGGAGAAAACTGTTTAAAAGTGGAATTTTTTTTTTACTTTTATACATTGTAAACTGCATACTGTTTTAATAGTTTAGGCCCAGCAAACAAACATATAAGCTTTGCTTGTAAATAAATTACAGTCAACTTGCCAAAACAAGCTACAAGCTGCTTTTTAGGGTTCTTGCTATGTCATGCAATAATACAGCAATACCAATTTAATTGGTTAATAGTTATCTGGGTTATTATGCTGAAAGAGGAACTTCAGCAAAACTGTTATTGTGAATCAGTCACACCAGTTGGAAGACATTCCCCAGAAGAAAAGAAGTTAAGCTTTTACTCCAGCAAAACTATTCCAAAGTTGTAATCTCTGGAAGTCTCATCAAATTATATTATCTTCCCAGCTCAGATACATGTATTATCCAAACATATTGTAGGCAGAGCTAGACAACTAAGTATGCAGAGCCCTTTAGCAATCAGTAAAACACAATCCAGTGGAGTTCCAGGTTAATAGTTGAAACTAGTGAAATGTTGGCCCTTATTAAGCCAATTTACCCATGGTGAAGTCCATGAACATTATAAAACATCACAAAATGAGACAAATCTGTGTTGCAAGAGTTTAGACGAGTACACAGTCCCAAATGCCTGCCTTATCCCCAAGAAAGGATTACAACTGATTAAACTAAATGCTATATTTTGTGGCTGGTAGATAGTCTACTCAAAGTGCTTCAAGGTTGTGCCTACTTCAATGACATGCCATTTACAGTTACTGAAGAAGAATGTAGTCCAGCTCAGAAATGTGTTATATTAGATCACAAATAAAGGACTCACTGTCGTATGTGACAAATGTCAGATTGGGATGGAGTAGATACAATATCTACATCAACAAGTTGGAGTAGCTGCCAACTGACTAAACCAATAGATCAAGAGGCTGGTGATATTCATCCTGGGGAACAAAGTGCCACACATATGTACTAGTCAAATTCAAACCTTTCTTCCTATTAATTTCACCTGGAAAGCTGAATGTGAAGCGGCTTTCACTCTATAATGCTACGGTCCAACTACACCTGCAAAATAAATACAAGCTAGGAACTAGTGAAGATAAGATAGTAGCCTCGATTAGCCACAAACTGCTGAATCAAAGGGTGAGGAAAAACTTGATTGAGGAGAAATGGTAAGCCATGGAATGGGCAATCAACTGCTAACCACATCAGCAAAGACTAACTTACAACACAATTTTACCACAGAGGGTAGAAAGGTTTTGCTCATTGGGAATGCTGAGAGGCTATCAAGGGGAACAAAACCAGTGCCAAAGGACATTGCTGAAATAAGTAATTTCTGGGTTCTGTGTTTGAGATTTTAGAGTCAAAGCAGCATAAGTGTCCAGGATCTATACCTAGGAGAGAGTAGGAGATTGGCCTTCTTAAGATATTAAGCATCTTGTGTGCAGAGAGCTCAGAGTAAACATAATAAACTCATTATGTTAGGAGTTGGTAATGCCAGTCCTGGAGTGCTGAACACAGGGTATGATCTCATTGTAGTCAATTACTGCCTGTCATACTGACTGACTCACCTGTGCTCAAAAGGAAAATCGTGAATTAATTGGAGTTCTGGGATATTTTTGCCACAAACGTAAGACTCAATTACCCAGCCACTCGAAGAACTGCAATTAGAATAGGCAAATCAACTAATTATTGGTAGAGCACAATCACATGAAAAATCAGCACAAATATAAGGCACTGGTTAAATACTAAAAATAAAGTTACATATTATTTACTATTGGTGATCTAAATAGCCCATGGAGAAAGCAATAGGACAGGACCCACCAATCAAAATCTACAACACCAAAAAGGTAAAACCTGAATGTTGTGAACCCAATAGATCAATGTTTATGAACAGTTTCAATGTCAGTGTCCTGCTACCTTCCAGTCACCTTCTTAAAACTATATGGAGCTCATATGAGATCAAGACAACTCTGAACAGGGTGATAGCATGTATAGTGAATGAATTTCCATTCCAAAAGTACTTCAATGATTTACATACAACAGATAATACAGGTATTGACAATTTAAGGGGACTGTCATTGCAAGAATCAAAGGTCAAAGGTATTAGTCTCTCCTTGTTATCCCTCTTTCTCAGGCCACACTTTATTCCTCTTTCTCTAGGAAGATTGCAGGGTTTTAGGTACTGGCACTGGTAGCTTGATTGGCCATTGAGAAACATTTAACTAATCTGGCGCTAATGATATTTTTCACCCCATTTGATGTACTGTAGAATGAGTAAGATGCTACAACTTCAGCACAAGAAACACTTAAAGCAGCAAAACAAAACCTATAGATTGGTATAGTTACTGCTCATCACTGTTATTACTTATTTTCTTCCCAACATTTTTCTTGGAAAGTTTCATCATTGTTGTTAAGTTCTGTCTATTTAAACTGGCTGCAAAAGACTACCAACACTCTTATAAATGCTGAAGTTATGTAGTCACCAACCAAGTGCAGTTGTACTGTAGTCCTCAGTAAACTGAGGTGCTGCCAATATTGACAATAACAACATATTTCACCTTTTATTCTAAAGCAGATGAAAACCCTTATTCAAAGTGAAGGAACATATTGTGCCGCTGTGTACTGTATTATAGGGGCTCTTTTGTCAAGTAAAATAAATATAAATTTCACTCAGTAAAGCAGTTACCTACAATCAGCTACCATCTCATATATGCAATCCTGGTAATAAAGCATACATTGCTATTTCAGCTAGAAAATGGGTTTGGAAATTGACTGAATGTAAAGAATGTCACAGAAAGTTAGTGTATAAAATAACCAGGATTTGAGAAGAAAAAGTTCCACCTTAGACATGCTGAGTTTAAGATGACGACCAGTTGCAATGCCAAAGGTTAATTGATGCAACTGTGTGCTGTCAGCCTTGAGGTAGTATATAAAACCAAAATGTATAGTAAATTTGATTAAGTAGAGGGTCTACAGAGCAAATAGCAGTGGGACTTGGAAAGACTTACAGAAAGAATACCATGTGAAGAAGAGATGTTTAAGACAGCGAGGTATTGCTATAAGAGATAAAATAGGAAATACAAATGCAGATACCAAGAGTGTGAAGGATGTGCAGCAGAAGTGTGTAGGTAACAGTGTGTAAGGTAACTGGTAAACTTAAAAAAGACACAGTAAGTCCCTGACTTACACAAGTTCACACTTACAATGATCCACTCCAGGTACAGAATACTAGAACATACTATACTACATAGAGCCAATATAAAAGATCCAGTGCCATCAACATCCAAAAAAATCTAAACCATAAATAATTTCATAGCACTCTAAAAATAACATGTTTGCTTACAAATATATTAAAAGTTTTGAGCATGCATAAAGTAATAAATACATTGTATTTAAAGGGACATGGAACATAACCACTTGTTTTTATTCAAGCATTTAAGAAAGCAGTTTTTGCATGAAAAAATATTAAGTAAACACTTTTTTAAACTTCATTGAAATACAGGAAATGCAGAAACAATACTTTAGTCTATAGATCTCAATGGCTAGAAGAGGGCAAGATCCCCAAAAAAAGCTTTTTGAAAACAAAAACACACATTATCAAATACCCTCTTTCTGATGCCACCAAAAAAAAAATCCATTTCTCTTTAAGCATTATTCAACCTACACAGTTTGGGCCCTATTTAATTGTCAAAAATCGCAATTACATGAGTCTGTAATGGAGCCCATTTGCGAATAACAGGCTCAAAAACGTAACTCTGTCCTATCTCCTCCTTTGATGTTTCAAGCCCGTAAAGGTTACCAGAGCTAAAGACACAAAATCCATATTCAATTAGTCAACAAGCCCGCAATTGCCTTCAAACACATGTATGGCAAATTAATCAAAAAAGTATACAAGTACTAGATAGGACTCACAAGTGGGTTAAACACCTGTTCATAACCCTGCAAAAGCACATAAAAACACAATACTATACTTAAAAATACTGGAAATTATTTTTTTACATTTATTTCCTTGTTATATCCATCCGGGAATCAAGGAGTTAATACATATCATGGAACCCACATGGATTGGAACAGTTGCTTTATTGATTTTTATTGATTTCTACATTTCTGGATTGCACATCAGACTTCTAAACACTAATTGATTGTAGTTTAAATTCCATGTTTTACTGACGTCATAATGATGATCTCATTTACTATTGGCTCTATCTAAAATGTGACTTACGGGCTTGCTTAATCGTTCATGATCATGCCCTGAAATGCTACTTAAGGGTTCATGCTTTGCATGTTGGAGCTGTGAGCATAAAATTATGGGTTAGTGACAATTGAATATGTCTACATGTTTAGAAATATTTTGACCAACAGCCAAAAGTTCAGTTTGAAGGTGATTACAGGCTTGCAATTGAATAGGGCCCTTTGTCGGCTTACAAACACTGCTTTAGAACCAATTAAGAATTTAAATAGGGGACTTATTGTTGCGATTTCAGTGGAATGCTGTAAATAAAATAATGACTATAAAAGAAGAGTATCTCATCACGTCTTTAGCTATGTAGTACAGGCACACCTGTACGTATGAGTCAGAATTACTCAGTCCATTCTGACTATAAGCGCTAGTCGCTTTTCCTTCTAATCAACAACAACACACAGTTTCTGAATAGTATCTATAATTCGGACGAACATAATGAATCATTATTAGTAACGTACCCTCGTATTCCGTAGCTATATATGGGGGTAAAGTACAAAGCTAAAGTATAGTGTGTCCTGATTGGAACATAAATAAATGGACATAACACTTATGTCCAAGCATTTTACTAGTTCAATTTCCAAATTAATAATTTACATAGATTCCCAAGCCTACTGATTGCAGTAGATATCATACATCCTAACAATTCAGCTGAAGCTGAAAGTTGGATATTTTAGGCAGCTTCTTCTCCCGCAAGAGTGCTTTCCATTGCATCGCTACGCCTCTGAACATTACCAAAACTGAGAGAGGGATTCCATACCCAGCCTCTGACAGAAAAATTTAGCTATATCGGCTACTTGATGCCGGAAGATCTAACCTTCCTCCTGCTCCAATACAGGTGAATGAGCAGATGACCCACAGACAAAGGATGTTGGCTGACATGTAGCCCTATTATATTCGGCGATTTTGAGTTCCCGTAGCCCATAAAGGAGCCCACAATAGTTACGACTTTTAAATTGGCCTCTTTTAGCTACCCGCAAACAAACTGCGGGTTACAGGCGGAAAAACCCTATGGGCCATCAAAATCTGAACTCCGTCCCAGCAAAGCCTTTGATCTGTCAAGCCCGTAAAAGTTAATATCGCAAATCGCTATTAAATTGCAATGATTACCCAAAGACTCACTGGCATTCAAGCTCGTAAATGGAAAATGGAGCCAAAAATCCTACGGATACTAGAGAGCACCAGTAAGGGGGATAAACTCCTGTCTGTAGCACTGTAGAAGCAAAAATAAACACAATTATGTATTTTAAATTAATGGGAAATTGATGTAAGGTATTAATATTAATAGCACAATATTCTCAAGCCCACAATCAGCAATAAAAAAATATTTTATGTTTAATTTCCGTGTTATATCGATCCTGGCAACTAATGTGTTAATACATATAATAGAACTCGCATGGACTAGCATATCATATTTATTGATTATTTCAAATTGCATTATTTCTGGAATGCGCGCCCGATCGCAACTCATACTTCAAATCCATAAGTGATTGAAATCTAACCTCCATTTCTTTAGTAATGATGAGGATCTCATTTACTATTGGCTCCGTCTAAACCCGTAACCACGGGTTTGACTAATTGATCATGTTCACGGCCCCAAATGCAATTTGGGGAAGCATAGTTTACAGATTTGGATGTCAGACACATATGTTGCAGGCTTATCTAATTTTATCGCTTTGTAACTCAACCAAATTTCAAGCTGCTGCAGGCTTCATATTTAATGGGGCTCATAGTCTCATCCATCAACACACTAGAGAACTGCATGCTTTGGTTGGAAAATTCTGCCACTTCATCTGTGGTGGCGGTGGCCCAGCCTAATCCTTCTAATCCTCCAGTAGGTCAGGGTGAGCAAACATCAACTCCTCTATTATGCCTGAACATTTAATACCAGCTCATTTAATGAGGGACATTCTTGAAGGGAAGTACGTCAAACTTGTATCCCTCCTCATCTCTTCACATGAGCTATCTGACAACAAAACAACATTGCAAGATAACAATGCAGTTGATCTTCAAGTTGAAATTCATCTTAAGCTTCAGTATGTACTAAGATGTCATCTGCTCCACCTTCCCTCAGCGCAGACAGAAGGAAGATTACTATTTATATATATTTTATATATATTTATATTATTTTATATATATTTGATTGTGGATCTGGCCTATAGATATGGTGGCTTCCTCCATTCTGACTACCAATGGCCTTTGTCCGCCAAAGCAGTGGCAGCATTGAGTCAGTTTAATTATGCTATTAACTGGTATATGATTTATTTTGTCTATTTTTTGCTGGTATTAAAGCCGATTCCTTCAAGCACTGTCAGCCAACAATTCATACTTTTTGTCCCAACGTGGTTCCACAAGAGTAACACTTCATCTCTATGCCTACCGTTTCTCTACTGGAAGCTGCACCTCAGGCCCATCAACCAATCAATGGATCGTCTTGACAGGCAAGTGCATTATCTTCGGGCATCCACAATATGTAATGATTTTGAAGCAATGTCATTTCAGAGGATGCCACCTCTTGTACTATTGTGCAGTTTGTCATAAGGCCACCGCAAAGACTGTATGTCCCATGATAATGCATTCCAAATAACAACCAATCATTAACCTGCAAAGACTTTCTGAGTACTTAGTCTCTCACCCTTCACCGCATCTAGTTTTTGATCACTGAATTTACCCATGGGTTCCACACTGGAGTAGCAACCCTGCCTCAGGCTTCCCTCGCCAGCAAAATCTACGAAGGAGCCTAAAGCCGTGGCAAAGCTCCTTGCATCGTATTACCTTTTGGACCCAATTATAATCTTCTCCATGCTAAGTATGAAAAATTAATCCTCAGTATGGAGAATGAATCCTAATTAATCCAATTGGTCACTACCATTACTCACTGCAATATTCAGGCATCATAACCAGAAAATGTTTGGTCATCGAATTATCAGCTTCCCATAGCCTCTCCATCCCTAGTATTAATTGCTCAATACCTTCAGAGGAATACTCACTACAATATTCATGTGTATATGATGCTATTACCATCATACCTAGATTGGGGCTACACTGCTGGCTGTCAAAATCTGTCATCAATGATGCCTTCAAGCAGCTATGCATAGGCCCCAATCTCTGGCACCTACACAAATGGAACAGAGCATTTTATTTCACCAACCAGCTCATGTTCAGGTCAGAAAGTAGCACAAAACTATTCAATACATTTGCCAAGACTGTATGTTGGATACTAAATATTAAGAGATGCCCCAATGTCATTCTCTATCTTGACTACTTTCTGTTTATCGAGGCACTTAATTCTCAACCCCATAGTCTAAAATATTCCATGAAACTATTTGAAGAACTTTGCACCCCTTATACACCCAATAAAACCCAAGGTCCTCTTCACATCCTAGAATTTTTTGGGTATCACATTAGATACCTTTAGGATGCCAGCTAGGCTCCTCCTACCTCAACTCAATCTATGCCAAAAAAGAAAGTACGCTTAAAGAACTTCTAATCATTCTCAGGCACATTAATTTTGTCACAAAAATATTGCCCTAAGGTTGTTTATTTACAAGTAGTCTACTAGTCTATGAGATGATTTGACCAATTCATCCAACCAAAATACCTTTCATTATGGTCCACTTGACTCCACTCATGGATGGTCTTTCTCTCAGACCAGACCCACCATCTCATCACCATATTTTACTGTATCCCCATTTACTGTATTCTGATTTCAAATTATTATACACTAATTAAATGAAAATGTCCTACTGCCCATCATATTACAGAATTAATACTACGCCCAAGCTACTACCGCAAGTTCTGTA
Organism: Discoglossus pictus; assembly: GCA_027410445.1. Lineage (NCBI taxonomy): Eukaryota > Metazoa > Chordata > Amphibia > Anura > Alytidae > Discoglossus > Discoglossus pictus. The sequence goes on along the minus strand of CM050164.1, from coordinate 317,335,505 downwards.
GCTCAGACATGGGGATCTAAGACGAAAAAATCATCCATCTGATACATGACTACTAATAAAGTATCATGCAGCATCACCCTCCTAAGATATCTTACTCTCCATTCTCTCACCTACAATATTTTCTTACGTACAAGAGACTATATCTCACTCCCATATCTTCTTCCCTTTAGGAATTATCATCAACTCAACCAGGATATACCATACTGCAATCACTATTTCTCCAACCATCAAACACCAGTCTACATGAAGCTCGCCAAACTATGGCAGATGAGCTAGCAACCAACACCAAGACGTACAGCTGAGCGTGGAAACTATTTCAAATATTCACTGACAATAACATTATACCACCTATTACTCTTCCCACCTTTCTAGCTTTCGCAGCACACTGTAATACAATACTTTAGCTCAATTTCAAACTACATAAAACCTAACTGGAGTTCAATTTCATCTATCCCAGTCACACTACTCACAAGAATTATTCCTATCTCATCCATCAAATAATTTCCTTCTTAGTATATCAAGTCAGCCACTCTCCATTATCACATTTACCCACTAAATCCAACTGATTCTCATATGACTAAGCCACAATCCATTTTCTTATTCTGGACACTGATTTGGAATAGAAGCTGCTACAATGGTCACACAAAAAAAATCACAAAAAATCATACCCCAGTACACATTATCAAAGGTATGGGCTGATGGAAATACAACTGCTACAGCATATATATTCCAGACCCCAAAACAGAAATAAGAGAAGCATTCAAACGCCTTAGTCAATAGAATCAGTAACCGTTCATTTTTGGCCATTTAAACAGACCATACCATAAGCTACTTGGAAAAGGGACCTGACAACAAACGGAAAGGTGAATACCTGGGATTGTGGGAAGATCGCTCTTCAATGCCCCTTTATAAATCTCACATCACTGTATGCTTGTATCACTTAACCTACCCTTCTCTCCCCTTTTTTCAGCACTATTTTATCTCCCCTGGCCCTCTAAATAGACTAAGATGAAGTAGCTTTGGCCACACCACCAGCTACTTGGGGAGAATATATATATATATATATATATATATATATATATATATATATATATATATATATTTGTTTTTTTTATTTTAATTATTTATAGATGCATATTATAGTCTGGGAACAGATTCAAACATAGTTCTGTGGATAGGACAGTGGCTAAGTATAAACATCAGTCATAGTTAATAGAAAGCAGTCAGAAGAATTAATAGTTACCAGAAAAGTACAAAAGGGATAAAGCCTATTTTGTTTAATATTTTTATTAGCGATATTACCAGTGGGCTTCAAGTGAAGTTTGGCGTCTTTGCAGATGACATAAAACTAAATAACATGGTGGACATTTCAGGAGGTGTAAATCCAATTTGTAATGATTTAATAAAACTAGAGTTAAGTATGTAGGATCTAAAAGTCAAAGCTGGTTAATACAAAACTATGCATTTAAGGCACAAACATGCAAAACTACCATCCGTGAGACCGCTCTCTCTTGGTTCACATCCTTTCTAGAAAATCGAACATTTAGTGTCTCCTTCTCTGGCGCCTCTTCATCTCCTCGCCCTGTCGGTGTACCCCAAGGTTCAGTCCTAGGCCCCCTCTTTTTCTCTATTTATACATCCTACCTTGGTGCCCTATTAAACTCTTTTGGATTTCAGTATCATCTATATGCTGATGACACCCAAATCTACATCTCTGCACCTGAACGATCCCCCTCTCTGCTAGCTCATGTTGCCAATTGCCTCTGGAGAATATCCTCATGGATGTCTGCCCATTAACTCAAACTCAACATGTCTAGCACAGAAAGAACTCCTTATCTTTCCACCCTCTTCCTCAGCTCCCACCCCTCACTTATCTCTCACTGTTGACAATGACATCACCACTCCCACCTCCCAGGCCCGCTGTCTTGGGGTCCTACTGGACCCTCACCTCTCTTTCATTCCTCACATTCAATCACTCACAAAATCTTGTCACATTCACCTAAAAAACATATCCAAAATACATCACTACCTTACACAAGACACAACTAAAATTCTTACTCAATCTCTCATCATATCTCGCCTTGATTACTGCAACTCTCTCCTTGCTGGCCTTCCTATCACCCATCTGTCTCCACTCTAATACATTTTTAATGCATTCGCTAAACTCATCTACCATACTAAACGATCAGTGTCTGCAGCACCTCTCTGTCAGGCACTCCACTGGCTTCCCTTAGACTCTAGAATACAATTCAAAATCATCAACCCTACATATAAAGCCCTCCACTATAGTGCACCCTCCTACATCTCTGCTCTCATCCCAAAATACAGTCCCACCCGCCCTCTTCGCTCTGCTAATGACCTTCTTGTCTCCTCCTCTCTCATCACCTCCTCTCACTTCCGCCTTCAAGACTTGTCTCATGCTTGCCTATTCCTTACCTCGCTCCACCAAACTATCTTCTTGCCTCAAATCCTTCAAAATATCTTTAAAAACACATCTATTCAAAAAAAGCCTATCATCTTTAGCCTCTTTATTCACTATCTATCACTCTCCTGTACCTCATCCACACCCTTGGGAATGTAAGATTGCTAGTTTTAAATCTTTTAAGGTGCTTTAGGGAAATCAGTGTGTATATCTGATTTAAATCTCAATAACAGGGTCTTCCATTATTTTCATTGTGGGGATTTGTTTATAGTTGTGCCTAACCCCTGTATAGCGCTACTGAATATGTTGGCACATTACATTACAAATAATGGATAACAAAAAATAATAAAACAAGAATACCGTATTTACTTAATGGTAATTTGATGGCAGCAACACAAAAGGAAAATTACTTGGGAGTTATTATATTGCAGTATTGGGTAAAAGTAGGTAGACAATGAAACTAAGCTGCAAGAAAAGCAAATATGATGCTTTGTTTTATTGGAAGAGGAATTAGCCGTAGTGAAGTCTACTATTGGTGATGGTAATAGTAGAGTTCACTGTGAGCTTGTATATGGGTCCACACACTTATATGTTGAGACCACCTATTATTTACGATTCCCCACATGGGTTTGTTATATATGCATTCTTTTTCTAATACTTTTAATGCAAAGGTAACATCTAAACCAATATTGCTTCTGACTTGCTAAAGAGATGTATACCCCTCAAAAGCTTGTCACTTTAACTAGAATGTTTAACTAGAATGTTTGTCCAATAAAAGCGGTATCACTATATACTGACTATTTATCTGGAATACTGGATATTTCACTCTTCATAACTATGAAAGTTAATGTGAGAAAGTTGTATTTTTATAGACAGAGTTGAAGAAAAGTGGAAAAGCCTTCCAGTGAAAGTAGTAGGATCAGACAATTAAAGAATCCAAGCAAACCTGAGCTAGGTATAAAGCTATCCTGATGCTTAAGTAAGCAAACATTTTAGGTAGATAGAATGGGCAGAATAAATGGGCCCTTTGGTTCTTATCTGTTATTAGATCTATGTTTCTATGTTTTCAAGGGCTATTATAAACAGATACTCTTAAAAAAATAATTCCATATATTAAATAATTCAAGTTTTAATGCATTAGACTAAAATCTCATAAAATTTATGACCTATTTACCACCAGAATTTGTGAAAATGATCATGGGATCAAGCGTAGATATATAACAAATGTATTCATTTGAGATATTATTGTGATGTCTTATTCTGTATTATAGGGTCATTAGCACATATAACATTTATTTGACATATACATTGCCAGTTATTACAGTGCTATTGTGAGCACAGCCTAAATGAGATGGTAATAGTTTGTAAATGAGACTAAGTAGAACAGTGGCATTGCTACAACTCATTCTGCTGTATTAGAAGTCACTGTCACTATAAACAACATAAAGTAAAACTTTAAACACTTTTAAAAATTGGAAATGTAGTATTTTCTGGCAGTGATTGTTGCTGTTCAACACTATCAATCACTATACTGGGACTCCATATCATCCGAAATGTAACTTAAGAGCCTAGCCAATTTAAAACTCCATAGTAATAGCCATCTCCATCCATTACCTGCCTCTAACCATATCATTTTTTTCTAACCATCTTATTGTTTTAACCTAATTTACTTATAATAGTGTCATGTCACTCTCTAGTACTAAATATGAATGTGAGGGCACACAATGTGGTTTGCTGTAAAAGGTATTCATCTTCATTCAAACCTGTTGCTTTCTTATATGATCTCAGCCCATACCACTTACACCCCCTACCACACACAAACTTTTCCCCTCTCTTTGTACCTACCTAAACTTCCCAGTGAATTTATATAAGTTATTGTATTATACATAAAAATAGTTAATTGCATTGTATATATCTTTTCAAGATTTGGGGGTTTCCTTGTATCCGCTCAACCCACATCTCGGTGTATGTACATCATGTGTACGTGACCAGTATGTATTAAGCCAACTCAACTTTGTATTTCCTCAGTTCAGTCCACCTTGTTTGTGTGTATTCAGTCCAGTCTGTGTGCTATATAAAGTTCTATATATGGGTATTAAATGCAAGGATGGGTTTATTTGGCAAAAGCTGTTGTGTGTTAGAAAGATATTCAATCATGCTTTCTGGAAGATGTGTTAAGCTGCTTTCCCCCCAGCCATATAATATTCTAAGCCACCTCCTTTTTCTAGATAAAAGAAAGCGATAAACAAACATCTTTCTGCTTCATGTTAAAGAAGAGAAGGTCCTATTAATATTATAACATTAAATTAAATTATATTTAACATAATAGCAAAGATATTTTTGAGAGAGTTAATAATATCTACTTGTGCCTTTAAAATGGTAGACTGTGATTTACTGGTAGTGGTGAGTGGTAGATCTCAGAGTGTCAGCCTAAACTTAAAATATCAGTGTGCAGAAACATAAGTATAATCACTATCAGCCTTATTAGATTGCAGTTCGGCCAATTGAATAGGGCTCTATTTAAGCACAGAGCATATTTTTTTTACAGAAGTTTTTCGTTAGTGAAGACCATGCTTTTGGATAGAAGTTCACTAACTAAAAACGTCTAAAAAATATATGCTATGTGCTTATATAGAGCCCTGTTTAATTGGCTGATTTGCATTTTAATAAGGCTGTAAGATGTTAGAGAGAAGAGAAAGGTGTTAGGGCACATGTTGTGACCTGGGTTCGATTCCAGTCAGGGAACCTGGTCAGTACTTGGATGGGAAACCACATACGAATACCTGGAGCTGTATGCTGTGGCCCACTGGAGAAGGAACTGGAAACAAACTACAATATCTCTGCCATGAAATCCAAGCCAACATGATGTGTTATGGTCCATGAGGTCACTGAGAGTTAGAAATGACTTAAAGATGCAAAATAAAAAAATAAAAAAAATATTGCAATCTTAGTGGGAATTATCAGTTTAGAACATATAATATATCTTCAGTATAAACGTGTAATAGTGCTATTCGCTTGGTAAACTATATAAATTGTATCTTTGCAATTAATTCAGCACCATCCTCTGACTAAGTGTCATTAGAGTTATAGAGATCTATGCAGAAATCAATTATTCTCTCTAGACTGATTGGCCTTACTTCCTAATTAAAGTGGGTTTTATTTGTTGTTTTTTTTCAGTTTTTTTAAAAAGGTCCTAATGTTGTTTGGAAAAATACTTGTGCTGGGATTTATTGAACGTTTTTGTTACTTTTGCAACCATAATTTCTCATGTAAAAAATTACTTTTGTGACATTTACTAACTTCTTAAAATGCATTAAAGACAGTTTGTGACTTCCATGCCAATGTGTCAAGTTTTCCAAACTATTATGAGAAGCCTGTGATTCCATACATCTCGACCAAAGTTTCCACATGAAAAATGTCCCCAAATCATTACTTTTTAACCTCTTAAGAAAGAAGTTTTCATGAATGTTTGTGAGGTCCATCAGAGGCATTGTGGTTCCTGGGAGCTATTTGTATATGTACAGATGTTCTGGGTATAATTGTTTCATTATAAAGGAGTGTTGGTGTACTCGAGGGCAGTTATGGGTTTTCTGGGAATAGAATTTGGGGTCCTGGTTTCTGTCAAATACTTATGGGTTCCCTAAATGTATGTTTTGAAAATACCCAATGCAAACATGAGGAACGGATGAGCCATGTTACTGATATATAAGCTGCACTATAGAATAATAATAAAATATAAAACTTTTCACCTCATCCCAATTTGTATATAAAAATATATATTTCAAGATTAATTCTGATGACATTGTTTTAGGAATATTTTCATGTATATGTACTGATGCAATATATACTGAAGGTACCCCAAGTTACATTTAAGGTATTATAAGACAAATATAAATATTTTTCATGTTACATGTGTTATAAAATTAACTGAGATGACCTGGAACATGCTCACTTTGGAAATGCAGGGGGTACAGCATCAGCCATTAATAAGGTAAAGTGTTTTAAAATGGTATTTTCTGGCTACAACTTTGATTTGCTGCTGTTTGCTTGTGTATTTTTAGTTTACTGCAACCTAAAAAACAACTTATCTATCCCATTGTAAATTCGCCAGCACTGAGGTGCGGCAAGTAGCCTCTAGATAGCGCTGTGGATATTTTGCAGTGCTGCCGATATATCACACAAGTTGTAACCTTAGAAAGTTTACCTAACCCTAACTCTATGGTATGGGCACTGAAAATCGACCTCGCCATCTAGCGGTTGGTGAGCTGCACTGCTGCTGTCACGGCTGGTGATTTTTTTGGTGAATTTCAAGAGGGAACGGACCAAAACAACGCCACTTCTGGGCCGCTACCTTGTGATGGGCTTGTGCATGTCAATGAAGCTATAAGCTAAACCATGTATGGTCACCCAATATGGGCAGGTAGCAGCAGACAGGTCAGATAAGTCGTTGTCCACTGGAGAAGGAACTGGAAGCCCACTTCAGTGAAAACCTTATGGATTAGCACAACCAGACACAAGATGTGCCTGGCATGCTGTGGTCCATAGGGTCACAGAGAGTCAGACACAACTAAACAACAATCTTTGGATAGTTAGTGCCCTTTCAAAATTAGCAACACACTATCAGTGCCTTACACAATCAGGTTTATATTAAAAATTAAACTACTTTCTACCACACAGCTACATTACATGCTTCCTGTGTTGCTACTAGCAGATGAACTTTCCCTCTCATGACCCTCCCTCACCTCCTCCTCTGTGATAAGCAGGGATGCTGCAGATGGCAGCTCTGTCACCATGACAACCTCCTCCAGTTTGGGGGAGGGGGAGGCAGCATCCTGTGTATGTTGCACCTGCAAGCTTTGCTCACACATATCATCTAAACCAGAGATGGACACACCACACAAAACAATGCAAATAAACATTTGTACAGAGGCAGTTACCGGTGATTGTTATGCAGTGTCTCCCTGATCCCAGACCCAGTGTAATCTGCATCTTAATAAGCAACTCTGGTGCCCACAATATGATGGAAAACAACACAACATGCACCAGAACATGGCCACATAGGAGACCACACAGGCCTGCTCCTGTACACCACACTCCAACCACACACAAGATGAGGACAAAGCAGGAGACATGAGAAACAACACAGAGCGAAGAAATACCAACCTACCTACTGCCTCTGCCTTCATTGCATGGATGGTTTGCCTGCACCTCTAGCTTTAGTCTTTATCATTTAGTATTTGGATGATGATGTTTGCTTAGCTCTTCCTCCCTTAGGTGCTGGTGTCTGCGGGCTGGATGATCACACTGCATGTGAGGAGGCAGCCCAGTGCTTGCAGGCTCTTCCTGCTGCCTGTTTGCCTATCATCAGACTCACAGCAACACACAGCTGGGATCTTCTATATGGAGTGGCGTTAGGGACACAATTCACACTGCACAATCTACTTTGCATACACAATCACTATTGCATACTATTAATCACTGTCACAGGAGCTGCAATATATGCATTAACATGTAACATTGTGTTATTGTGTCACATGTACACTACCTGTGCATTACACTGGAATGCTTCTATAATTTATCATGTGTATTATTATCCTTTATTTGTACAGCACCGACATATTCTGTAGCGCTATTATATATATAATCACTCTTTCATCCCATTTAGAATCATGACCCTTTCTCTAGAAACAGGGCAATTATTAGAAAATATGTACAAATACTATATAAACTATGTACATTAAAATCCCAATTATCCGGCACTCAACCAACCGAGACTCTCAACCAACCGGCACCTGCCTCCATTCCCCCGATTGACAAAAACTCTCACTTACAGCCTTATTAAATTGCGATTCGGCCAATATAATAGGGCTCTATAGAAGCACATAGCATATTTATTTAAAAAAGTTTTTAGTTAGTGAACTTCTATCCAAAAGCAAAGTCTTCACTAACTAAAAACTTCTGTAAAAAATATGCTCTGTGCTTATATAGAGCCCTTTTAGAATTGGCTGAATCACAATTTAATAAGGCTGTTAAATTTTTTTTAAATGTCATCTTTTTTTCTGTAGTTTTTTTTTAGCTTTAAATGACTTGGGTTAGATAGCAGTGGCTGTTTAATAGATAGTTTAAGGGTTTTTAGGGGGTTTAGGGTTAATAAGGCTTCATAAAACAGTGATTTTCAAACAACCGGCAAGTACACTTATCCGGCAATAGGCAGTTCCTGGGGGTGCCGGATAACAGGGAGTTTACTGTATATGGTTCTTATATTTTAAGGAATAGGGTGACATTACAATAAATACATATGTAGAAATATATTAAAACATTATTGCATAAGAAAATATTCTTTAAAAAAAGAATCATTAGCATCTTTATGAAGAATCTAAACCATAAAAGAAAACGCTTGATGAATTGCAGAATAGTATACATTGCAAGAGTTTGCAGATCTTTCCTGTTTCATCCCTGCCAGCAGTGGCGAGCAGCGGCCACTAGGTGGCACAGCACAGGGACTTTGTATAATTTGCTGTTAGAGTGAGGGTTGGGGTTTAGGGTTAGAGTTCAGGGTTAGGGTAGTGGCGGATGATAAACTTTACATAGTACAATAGTAATGCCCACAGCTTTTCATGTAAAGGTTATCATCTGCTACCTTACTAACCCAAACCCTATACTCTAAACCCTAACCCTTTCCCTAAAAAAATGAACAACGTATTGGCATGACACAGTTGCGCTACCTAGTGGCTACTGCACACCACTGCTGGTGGGGACAAAACAGGAACGGTCCAAGTTTGCTTTTTAACTATTAGGTAAGTACAGGCACCATTTTTCAATATTTAAAACATAACTTTCCTAAAAGGTAAACCTTGTGTGGCTAAAATCTTCTGATAGTTGCATTATTTAAAAATATAGGTAATATTAAGTACCTTATTAATTGAATGTTATTAAAATGTATATTCCTACAGTAAATTGGCATTCAAGTTTGTCGTTTTTACCTGACCTTCAACCTTTCTGACCCACCCAATAAGCATAGACTGAGCAAGCTTAATCTCAAGTGAATAAAGAGGCTGATTACTGCCTTCTGTCTGAGCAAACTCAGTCTCTCCAGTGGACATAGCTTTAGACTAAAATCAATGCACCCAGAGCTCCAGGGGTAATAAGTAATCATTGCTCCCCTATATCTGAGCATGTACAGTTTACTGTAGTAAAATGCAACCTTCTTCAAATTACATTTGATTGAAAAAGTACTTATTGCCTAAAGTTTTAAATTACACTATAATTGGAACATCCACTGTATCCCTTTAAAGGACAATTTACACCTAAAACTACGTTTATTTTATATTAAAGGTCAATCTTAGAGAAGACTAACTAGCTAGTTTGCCACTTATTCCTTCAAGTTTTTGAATAGCAGAAGCTACCATTTAGATGTTGTCACTGACAATAAGCTAATTAGACCACAAGTACAAGAACCACTCAAACTGTAGCAGTCTTAAACTGTGACAGCTATATTTATATTTCTATGACCCCGAAAATCCCTCATCACCTCGGAGGTCTTGTAGCAATAAAAGGCCTATAACATTTACATATATATTGAATTTCTATAAGTGAACTCTTTCATATAATAGCAAGTTGTGAAAAACTCCCCAGTTAAATATGTTGAAAGTGATATATAGAGCAGAGTGGTAAGAAATAATGTCAAATAATACCTGATTTTTTTCTTATGTTAATACGTTTTAGCTCTTGCTGGGTCGCTACCTTGTCGGGGTGAAGGGGATTGTGTACTTCAATGAAGCTGTGAGCTAAACCATGTAGGGCCACCCAAGATGTACAGGTCATAGCAGAGAGATCAGACAAATTGCAGTCCACTGGAAAAGAAACTGGGAACCCACTCCAGTATTTTTGCCAAGAGAACCTTATGGATGAGCACAATCAGATATATGGCATGTTCTTGTCCATAGGGTCACGGAGAGTTGGACACAGCTGAATTACTTAACTACAACAAACTCACCCTAAAGTTACCTGTTATTATTTACAAGCACAGTGAAGAGGAGCAAGCATTGGTGGTCATCTTAAAAATGTTTGAGTTTTCTTTAAGTGTTCTTGTTCTCCTATTTTATTAATGATTATTTTTTTCTTATTCCATATACAGAAAATGAATTAACTGATTTGATGTGCTAATCAATGACACACTGTGTTGGGCAAGCACATCATACCCCTGTGTAATTATGTACAAAAATGATTAACTGCAGAGAAAAACATCCAGTACAGTTGTATGCCCAACTTTTATTAATCTTTAAGAAAAGACAGACTTGTTGGTAAGTTGATAGTGTACCTTTAATTTATTCTTCATGGCACTCACTTTACATTCCATATTTTCTCTCCTTCAGTGTATAAACATATTTTGCACTCCTACACATTTCTTTTTAACACATATCTCATATCTAACTACCAAGAACTGAACTTCAGGCTTTGGCCATTAAGGAGCTGCCATGTATGGATTCCTCAACTCCTCTGACCCCTGTAGTATTGACCCTGGAGTCCCAATAACTTTTACATTCAATATTAAGTTACTTACACTTTAAGAGCAGGACCATATGGAGTGACCGCAGCCACCCCCCGTACATCATTCCAGCTGGACCAAAATAAACAGTAGTGGCACCACACCTACAAATGGGAATCTCAACTGCCTCAAGTGGGAATCTATTACTTCATTGAACGATGGACCCTTATTGACTTTGTGGTTACCCAAAGAATACATCAAAGGGATACTTTTTAACCTGGCTGCCCAAACATCAAGACAAGGGTTTCTTTTTACAACAGAATAGGTCAGCAAAATGTTACGTTACTTTAACTGAGTTATATATATATATTTATATATATATATACAATATGTTACGTGGTTTCATACACAATTGCAGTAAGACAGGGGGTAGAGGATGGAGAGGGCATAGGGTCACTATAATCCTTAATAAAAGGTGAAGGCCACAAGGTGACCCTCAGGCAATTCCCCTCCCTGCAATATCCAAGCATAAGTGAAGATGCTCCTTCCTACTCCCTAGTACTCCAGAGTCCCAGCAGCCTCTTCATCCTAGGGCGTCAACCCTACATGTCCTAGATGCACGTAGTCATGGGCCAAGAGCTGTTAGGGAGGGAATGCCAAAGTTGTACAATCAGTGTAAATAGGAAAACACTTAACGAGGCAATTGTGCTGAAGAAGAATAAAAACGATAAAATATGCCCTTTCTAAGAAGACATCTTAGAAAGTGAGAGCTGTATTGAAAAAGGAAAACCTATTATTTTATCCCAGGAACCAGTTGCAACATGATCCCGATCTGATTGTTCAATTGAAGAGACATCCGCTGGAAACCTCACTGACCCGGAACTACTTTTAAATGGACTCTGTCAATCCAAAATCAAGTATTTTTTTTAAATTATTCATGAAGAAAAATTTGGCTACATATTGTGCTAGTCATCTTCAACCCCCTCCTTAACCTCCCTCCTCAACCTCAACCCCCCTCCTCAACCTCCCACCTCAATCTCAACCACCCTCCTCTACCTCCCTCCTCATCCTCAACCTCAACCTCCCTTCTCATCCTTAACCTCAACCTGCCTCCTCAACCTCCCTTCTCATCCTCAACCTCAACCCCCCCATCCTCAGCCCCCTCCTCAACCTCCCTCCTCAACCTCAACCCGTCATCCTCAACCCCCTCCTCAACCTCCCTCCTCAACCTTAACCCCTCCTCAACCTCCCTCCTCAACCTCAACCCCCGTTCTCAACCTCCCTCCTCATCCTCAACCCCCCTTCATTCTCAACCCCCCCCCCTCATTCTAACCCCCCCTCCTCATTCTAACCCACCCTCCTCATTCTACCCCTCTAAATACCTCCCCATCTCCCCTCACTTACCTGCATCTGAAGCCTCTGCTCCTTCCGGTGTCTTGACGTGGCGCGCATGTGATGTCACGTCATTAGCATTTACCGGGTACCGGCACCCGGTATATGCTAATGACGTCACATGCGCGCCACGTCATTAGCATATACCTGGTGCCGGCACCCGGTATATGCTGATGATGTGTCGTCACATGCGCGCCACGTCATTAGCATATTATCCTTTATTAGGTATAATGATTGCATCCTCTCTAGTTACAGCACTTCTGGTTCACAGAATCAGGCTCTCAATGACTTAATCACTCTGGAGCACAATACACTATTTTAGTTGTCTGGCAGTCTTTGGGTTACACTCTATATTTGTTGCCACAGCTTGCAGGTAAAACCTAGCAAGATTACTGGGAGTGCTAACCCTGACTAACTTTTTTAGTTTGCTATGGGGAATTTATCTAGCTAGCACTAGCTGGGAGATCTCACTTTATGGGGGGTTATCTGCTGCAAGGTGCAGCTAGGTTAGGTAAAATGTGTGTTTAGCAATGTGTTTTGTTAGCAACACTCACAGTTAATGGGATCTAGCCTTATGTGTGATTCCTGCTTTGTGACGTTAATGAAGAAGCAACACAAAAAGTTATTCTGGCTGTGAAGACATGAGCAACAACAAGACCACATAAGAACTGAATAGCATTGTTACCATAAATGACAAAAAACAACAACATTTTTCTGAAGGATGATGAATTTCCAGATGAACTTGTAGCTAATAATATTTAAAAGTTAAATTAACCATTGCTTATTTTTAGCATTTTGTAACACGCCAACATATTCTGTAGCGTTATATAGGGGTTAAGTACAAGGCATAAACAAATTTAACACATTGCAAAAGAATGGAGGGCCCTGTCTTTGAGCTTAAAATCAAGCGTACACATGGCCATAATCTATTAGCTGCTCGCAAAATGCCTCAAACTCACAAATTTGGCTGTGGGTGTTTTTTTTTAAATAAATGTTTAGATGTATTCTATTGACTCCAGCTCGCAAATTCCGACCTTAAGGCTGCACTCATAAACACTGCCTTTTTATGTCATATTTCAGGGGGCGTGATCATATGATCTGACAATATTTAAGCAAGCCCATAATACAGGCAATAGTAAATGAGACTATCATCATGACAACACTAAAACATGGAGGCAAAGAATTAATTAATGCCAATAAGTAATATTTGCCAATCAAATTCGCAAACAAGCAATCTAGCACTTTATAACATGCATTAGATCATCTGTTTTAGTTTATATGGGTTTCATGATATGCGTTAACCCCTTGAGTCCCATGATCAATATCACTCAGAAATAACATTTAAAAATAATATTTTCTAATTGCATATTTTTGGGTTTGAGACTGTCATTCAATAAATTCTAATGTCTTTCCATGTCTTCCCGTGCTTTTAAAGTACAATATTGTGTGTTTATAACTCTAATAAGTGTTTGAAAAAGCCCTTGTGAGTCCTATTTAGTACTCATAATATTTTTGACAAAAACTTGCTGCTTTTTTCAGTTGCGGGTCAGACTTTGCGAGCTAGTTAATTAGTTAGTGCTCGTAATATTCAAGCTGTGTTACAAGGCCTGTTTTGCTGGTCTAGCTGGCCCCTGATGATTGTGGGCGGGGAACTCGTAATCGAATTGGGAGTAGCTAATAGAATCTGTGGCAATATTAAGAGCAGTTTTAAGTGTGTACAAATTTACAACTTGTGCAATAGAATAGGATCCATAGTGCTTTCGCTAAAGCACCTCAAAAACTGGCAAACCTACACTCTAAAGAGTTTGGGTGATAGATCCATTGTGCATGTTCTGGCTGTAGGTGATAAACTTCTTTAAACAGGTGCAGTTTTAGGGAGTTTTTGAAGATTTTGAGGCATGAGAATAGTCTAATGGAGCGAGACAAGAAGTTCCAAAGAATAGTGACAGCATAAAAAAAGCAGAGAGAAGAGGGTGGTTGGGGGAGTATTTTTAGACAAGAGCAGAGATAAGGGTGTCATTGAGGGCTTTATATGTTAGAGTCATGATTTAAAATGTTATTCTGGAGGTTATGGGAAACCAGTGGAGTGACTGACAGAGAGGAGCTACAGACACTGAATGTTAAATATGGTAGTTGAGTCTATAAGAGGCATTCATCATGGATTGGAGTGGAGAACGGCAACCAAGGACTGAGTTTCAGTTGTCAAGGTGGCATTTGATGAGAGAATGTATTAGAATTTTAGTTCTGTCTTGTGTAAGATAGTGACATATTTTTTAGACTTTTTTTATTTATGTAATGAAAGAGAGGGCATGGTCCAGTAGAACCCCAAGGCAACGGGCCTGGGAGGTTGGAGTAATTATCGCAATGTCAACAATGAGAGATGTTTGCGAAGTGGAAGCTGCAGTAGAGGGTGGGAAGATTATGAGCAAAGTCTTCGACATGTTGAGTTTGAGTTGGTGGGCAGACATCCTTGGAGGAAATGCTTGGCAGGCAGCTGGAAACTCGTGCTGGAAGTGATGATACTAATTTCTGCAAAATTTGAAACACGCCCTCATGCAAAAAAAGTTTTTAATTTTCACCATCAGACACAACATCTTCATCACAAGATGGTCTGTTTCTAGTATATTACTATCTACTATATTCTTAGTGGTATCGCATTTTTAAAATAAATGACAAGTTTGGCCTGAAGGTCAAATACATTTTCTTTTAAAAAGTTTTAAAATGTATTGGTGTTACTGAACTTTGTACATAATCTATGACTGTATCAATGTTCTTGACTCTCTTCTTCTGTGTTGTTGCACAGGGAAACTGCCACTGAAATGATCAAATACATCCCTACTTAGTATAACAATGTTTTAATGAGCAACAATATGTTGTCAATGATGGAAATACACACCTCTGACATCACTTACCTCCTTCATCATAGCATCTTAGGCTATTTTTCCAGCCCTTTGGAAGCCTGTTAGATAGGAAAGTAGTACTACTAGTATTAATGCTATTATCTTAACCCTTTAAATGAAAATAACAAGCAGAAACTAATTTTAACAGTGATTGAAACAGTAAAGCTCATTTACTAATTGCCGTAGCAGACACAAAGTCACAGATAATTCCAGTCAAAATTCACAAAAAGACCTTATAGCTATTATGTATAGTCGTCTTTTTAATAGATCAAATACATTAATTGCCAAGAGGCACGTCTTTTAGCAAAGAAACACATATAAGTACATTAGGGAATTGCATTCATAACTTTTATTCCAAAATGACAATATACAGGAGTAGCTTTCAGCACTGGTTGTAGCCAACAGCAGGGAGGGACCCATTCATTCAGTTATGTTAAAAAAACACTTTCATAAAGACCTGTATAATTTTTAAACAGACAACTAACTGTTTGTTACATTAAATTCAGCATATAGCAAATATAGTATATAGCAGAGGGACACATTTTACACACTTCTATAACATTCCACCTCTGTTGTTATTTAGATCTTTCAGTCATGTCCAACTCTCCATGGCTCCATGGACTGCAGTATGCCAGGTACAGCACTCAGTCACTGCCCCTCAGAGCTCTATCAAATTCATGTTCATTGCTTCAGTGACCTCATCTATCCATCTCTGCCTCTTTCGTCCCCTTCTTCTTGTGCCTTCAATCTTACCAGCATCAGAGAACAATTTCAAACATGCAACAGAAAACAATTTCAAACATGACAGTGAGCACTATAAAATTATGAAATGATCAAAATATTTTTTAAATCTCAGTGGCTTATTCTGATTAAAGTGTAAGTTTTGAACTGTTTGTTTTATATAACACTTTGCTATAATTAACTGTAATTATATCGCACTAATTCCTTTGCTTTGTATTGGCTAACATTAGTACAGATCTTTCCTTCATGAGTTTCGTACTTTGTATAGTGTCAGCCTCATTAAATTAACCCTCATAGTTCCATCGGTCCCTTTCAAAAGACATTTTTTTGCTGTTTGCGAGGATTCCTCAATATGTCCCTCACAGCCTCCTCTGCGAGATGACACCCAAAAACGTCAGAGAATAGGGCCTGGGAGAGCTACGTAGTAACACGCAGTCATAAATCTATGAGGTGAACCTCACACCTTGGAAGAATCCCTATGGGCACAAAAAAGTGTCCTCAAGGGATCTTAAAGCCAATACGTGCTGCATCTGAGCAGCCCAACACCGCAGTCTGATGCTTTCCCCTGCTCCCAAAACACATGCCCATGCTGCAGGAATCCCTATCGAGACCCCTGCAGCCTCCCTACATTTAAAGTTGTCAAATTTCCCACCACGGGTCCTTAAAGGGCCTGAGGCACACCATTAGCCAATCCTGGCCGCGTGGGTACTGTAAGTACCTCCATGGCACCTAACATTAACCCTCCTGTATGCTGGGGGTCCCCTTTGGGACCCACAAAGTGTCCCCATATTAAACTATTGCTGCAGGGGTCCATAGGGATCGATCAGGCCCCCACTGCATTTAAAACATTTACATTTCCAGCCGTGGGTCCTTAAAGGGCTTGCGACACACCATTAGCCAATCCCGCAGCACCTGACATTAAACCTCCTCGAAAGGTTCTGAAAAGACCCACCGCTAAAGAAATATTAACCCCTGCCGTGGGGGGTACTATACAGAGCCCCATGAGCACTTAATTAACACTATAACTCACTATTAACCCCTTTGTTATCCCAACAAGTGCCATGAGCGTCCTCCAGGACCCTCATGAAAAAGTCTAAGCACTACACTACACTATTAACCCTAACTATACCCCATTAACCCCCTAACCCTAACTATACCCCATTAACCCCTATTAAACCCTATCCAACCCTAACTGGGCCTATCAAACCCTATCTGGACCTAATATCCTTTACTGGGGCCAAGCTAACCCTAATTGGGCCAATTTAAATTTAAACCTATCTGAACCCTATTACCCTAACTGGGTCTAATTAACCCCATCCCTTATGGGGGTCTATACAGACCCCCGTAAGCCTCTGTTTAACCTAATCAGTCCCATAAAGGTCTATGAAGACCCTCATAGGACAATGAGAACCCTATTATTAACCCCATAAGTGCCATGAGGGGCCTCCAGGACCCTCATGACACTAAGTACAAACACTACACTACACTATTCTCCCCCCATTCAACCACTAAATCTAAACGAACCCCCCTCTACTCATACCTATTAACCCCTACCTACCTAACACTACATACCTAACCCCCTATTAAACCCCCACCCCACTAATTACACAAAATAAAAAAACTATGTTACCAAAAATAAAAAAAAACAAAGTTACCAAAAATAAAAAAAACCTAAGGTACAAAAAATAAAAAAACCTGTGATCTCCCCTTAATAGAAGAAAATGACTTAGAGACTTTAAATGCCAAAGTGACCCTAGAAGAAGTGCCAAAAGCAGTCCAGAACCTCAAACCTGGTAAGTCCCCGGGCCCAGACAGGTACACCAATTTATATTATAAAAAATTTATAGACATATTAGGCCCACACTTGGTCACTCTAACAGAGTTCTAGAAGGCAAGCAAACACCAGCAGAGCTGAACAGGGCAGATATTGCTCTATTCCCTAAGGAGGGTCGAGATGCCCTAGAACCAAAAAACTACAGGCCAATATCATTACTAAACTGTGATACAAAGATCCTGTCAAAAATAATAGCGGAGAGAATGTCATCCTTCTTGCCTAAGTTAATACATAATGACAAAGTAGGCTTTGTCTCCCACAGGCAAGCGGGAGACAACATTAGAAAAAGTCATAAACCTACTGTACCACACCAAAGCCTCTAAAATTCAAGCCGGTCTTATGGCCTTTGACATTGGAAAGGCGTTTGATTCCCTGGAGTGGACTTACCTATACGCCACGCTTGAAAAAATTGGTATTAAAGGCCATTTCATAAATCTCATACACTCATTATACAAATCATCCAGGGCAAGGTTACAGATTCCGGGCGATGAGAGATCCTTAATTAAAATAGAAAGAGGAACAAGACAGGGGTGCCCCCTTTCTCCCCTTCTATTCGCAATAGCAATAGAACCCCTGGCTCAGACAATTAGGGCCAACTCTGGGATCACAGGCATAAAAATAGGCCATCACCATTTCAAAACTTGTCTATTTTCAGACGACCTGCTGTGTATGCTCTCAAACCCTACCCAATCGGCCCCAGAGTTGATTCGAACTATGGAGGAGTTTGGTCAGTTTTCTGGCCTTAAACTGAACATAGAGAAGACAGAAGCACTAGCGATTGACTTAACAGCAGTAGAGAAGCAGGGTCTCCAAGAGAAGTTTAATATTAAGTGGGATAAGAACCACATAAACTACCTGGGAATCCGACTAACCCCTAAGCTAGAGGACTTGTACAAAGCCAACCACTCCAAACTTTATAAAACAATAATTAATTACCTGAGTAAATGGACAAAGTATAGGTTATCATGGCTAGGGAGAATAAATACGATAAAAATGAATGTCCTTCCTAGGTTGCTCTACATATTTCGAACAATCCCGATCCTGATTAAATAAAAAGAATTAGAAAATATTCAATGGAAAATATTTCAGTTTATCTGGAAGCACTCTCCCTCATGCATCGCAAAGAAAATTATGTACCTTCATAAGTCAGAGGGGAGACTATCGTGTCCAAACTTAAAATATTACGAAAAGGCAGCTCAGTTATCTTTCCTCCCAATAGCACATTCTATATGTCATAAACGGGCCTGGGTGTATTTAGAGAACCACACTTTAAGGCCCTTAACCTGGGACAAGGTGGCTTGGCTATCAGAATTCCCTCAGAGCCTTAAAAACTCACCAAACCCCCTAATCAGACACTCACTATCATACTGGAAATGGGCCAAGAAACACACGGGTTTGTTCCCTGGATCCACCCAAATGACCCAAATTCTTGACCACCCTCAGGCCCCGAAACACATGAGCACAAAATCACAACACTGGTGGAGGTCAAGGAAATTAGATAGACTGGGAGACTGGTTAGTAAAGGGCCAGATGCTCACCTATGAGGAACTGAGGGACAAGCATGAGCTACCGCTGTCAGAACATTACAATTACTGTAGGCTGAGGCATTTCACACACTCCCTGACCCAGAAACAGGGGACACCAGTCTTAAATTGGTTTTCCAAAATTTGTAAAGATAAACCTCTATCAAGGGGGATCATTGGGTCGCTTTACAAATATAAAACATTTGTTACTGGTTGAAGCGACACTGGGGGAAGGACCGGAGTGGGGGAGCCCTGGAGACCCTTCAGAAGCAACCTGCGGCAAAATCATCCCAGGAAAGGAGAGGTCGCTTACTGAAACCTGCCCTAGGGTAACCCAAGGGTTATTGCCCAGGATAGATATTGTAAATAATAAGCTAATACTGCTGGAGGGATGATAGCTAATAGGACTTTGGTGTTTCCTGCAGATATACTCTTTACTATTGTCTGTTTCACCATGTTTTAGGTGTCTCTTAAATTGCAATCACAGTAAAAAATAAGAAAAATTATTAACTTAAAAAGTAAAAATAAGAAGGACTAGCCAGCTAACTTTCACAAAATGTCTTTATTGTAAATATGTATTTTTGCACAACTGTTATGCAAGACTGTTCAAAAATACTTTATTTTTCATTACGTGCTGTACGCCTTCTGAAAATAAAAGAATTTAAATGCAAAAATTAGGTATTGTTGCAGCGACCAGAAAAATTGATGTTAGTTTGCCAGGCAGAAAGTGCCCTAAAACATTGCGTCTTGAACCCTAGTTGGTGGCGGATAAGTCACGCAAGTCATCCGGCATTCAGGGATAAAATACAGCAGCGTGTGGACCATTATTAGCTCAAGGCAGCTCATCTATCAGGCCTTTTTTAATCGAATGTATCGCCCACTGTCAGTCCCTTCGGGATCCATCTCTCTTTCATGTTAATAAAGGTGAGGTAATCTAGACTTTTTTGACCTAGGCGACTTCTCTTATCAGTGACAAAACCTCCTGCTGCACTGAAGGTCCTTTCTGACAGGACACTTGAAGCGGGGCAGGACAGAAGTTCTATGGCAAATTGGGATAGCTCAGGCCACAGGGAAAGCGTGCACACCCAGTAGTCAAGGGGTTCATCCCTCCTCATAGTGTCGATATCTGCAGTTAAGGCGAGGCAGTATGTTACATGACGGTCGAGTCGTTCTCTGAGGGTGGACCCCGAAGGGCTGTGGCGATGCATAGGACTTAAAAAGCTCTGCATGTCCTCCATCAACAACACGTCTGTAAAGCGTCCTCTCCTTGCCGGCGTGGTCGTGGAGGAGGAGGATTATGTTCACCTCTTCCGCTGTTAGATTGCCGTTGTGCTGTGACATCACCCTTAAACGCTGTGTAAAGCTTTTTAATTTATTTTGGAAGTGCTGCATCCTTTCCAACTTGTGGTAATTCGGTAACATTTCATGCACTTTCTGCTTATACCGGGGGTCTAGTAGCGTGGACACCCAGTACAGGTCGTTCTCCTTCATCCTTTTTATACGAGGGTCCCTCAACAGGCACGACAGCATGAAAGACCCCATTTGCACAAGGTTGGATGCCGAGCTAATCATGTCCCGTTCCTCGTCCTCAGTGATCTCACTGAAGGTATGTTCTTCCCCCCAGCCACGTACAACACAACAGGTACCATATAGGTGACAACGAGCACCCTGGGATGCCTGTTGTGGTTGGTCTTCCTCCTCCTCCTCAAAGCCAAATTCCTCCTCTGACTCCTCTTCCTCACAATCCTCTTCCAGCGTTGCCGCAGGTCCAGCAAGCGATGCTGATAAGGCTGTTTCTGGTGGTGATGGTGACCACAACTCTTCCTCTTCCTCTTCACGCTCATTTACGGCCTGATCCAGCACTCTTCGCAGTGCACACTCCAGGAAGAAAACAAATGGTATGATGTCGCTGATGGTGCCCTCGGTGCGACTGACCAGGTTTGTCACCTCCTCAAAAGGACGCATAAGCCTACAGGCATTGCGCATGAGCGTCCAGTAACGTGGCAAAAAAATCCCAAGCTCTGCAGAGGCTGTCCTAGCACCCCGGTCATACAAATACTCGTTAACGGCCTTTTCTTGTTGGAGCAGGCGGTCGAACATTAGGAGTGTTGAATTCCAACGTGTCGGGCTGTCTAAAATCAAGCGCCTTGCTGGCATGTTGTTTCGCCGCTGGATATCTGTAAAGTGCGCCATGGCCGTGTAGGAACGCCTGAAATGGCCACACACCTTCCTGGCCTGCTTCAGGACGTCCTGTAAGCCTGGGTGCTTATGCACAAAGCGTTGTACAATCAGATTACACACATGTGCCATGCACGGCACATGTGTCAACTTGCCCAAATTCAATGCCGCCAACAAATTTCTTCCGTTGTCACAAACCACTTTGCCAATCTCCAGTTGGTGCGGAGTCAGCCACTGATCCACCTGTGCGTTTAGGGCGGACAGGAGTGCTTGTCCGGTGTGACTCTCTGCTTTCAGGGAAGTCAACCCAAAGATGGAGTGACACTGCCGTATCCGGGATGTGGAATAGTAACTGTGGAGCTGGGGGGGTGCCGTTGATGTGGAGCAAGACGCAGCAGCAGAAGAGGACTCAGCCAAGGAGGTTATGGAAGAGGATGGAGTAGGAGGAGTGGAGGAGCTGGCAGCAGGCCTGCCTGCAAGTCGTGGCGGTGTCACCAACTCCTCTGCAGCGCCACGTATTCCATGCTTGGTAGCCGTCACCAGGTTTACCCAATGCGCAGTGTAGGTGATATACCTGCCCTGACCATGCTTTGCAGACCAGGTATCAGTGGTCAGATGGACCCTTGCCCCAACACTCTGTGCCAGAGATGCCATTACTTCCTTTTGCACAATCGAGTACAGGTTGGGGATTGCCTTCTGTGAAAAGAAATTTTGGCCGGGTACCTTCCACTGCGGTGTCCCAATAGCTACAAATTTTTTGAACGCCTCAGACTCCACCAGCTTGTATGGAAAAAGCTGGCGGGCTAAGAGTTCAGACAAGCCAGCTGTCAGTTGCCGGGCAAGGGGGTGACTTTGTGACATTGGCTTCTTACGCTCAAACTACTGTGACACCAGATATGAGTGTCACTGTGCACTGGCAAAAGTTGGCAGAGTAGATGCAATAGTCTTCACACACACGGCTGCAGGCAGGCAATTGCTATTCAATCTATTATAGTCAAAAAAGTGTTGTTTTATTTCACTGAGCACAGTATAAGCTGTTAGGTGTTAGCCTGTCACACACACACGCTGGCAGGCAGGCATGTGCAATTAGATTACACAGAAAAAAATAATAAAATAAAATAAATGATGTTCTAGCCCTAAAAAGGGCTTTTTGGGTTGCTGTCCTTGCAGCAGATATCAGATGAGTCCTTCAGGTCTGTAGTGGAAGCTAAAAACACAGCCTGGCTATCTATTTCCCTATTAAATCAGCAGCAGCTACAATATCTGTCCTCTCTCAACGAATGTAGCTTCAGAATGATTCTAAAATGGATGCTGTCCTTCAGATGGAAGGCTCTGGAAGGAAGTGTATGCTGCTGATTGGCTGGAATGTGTCTGCTGACTGTGAAGTGCAGGGTTACAGTTTCCTCAATGATAAAGAATAGGGGGCGGACCGAAAAGCGCATGTGTTTGCCGTCCGCTGCGAACGCGAACATGCCAAAATCGCCGCGAATAGTCCGCAGGCGAACTGTTCGGGACATCACTATTGGCAGGTGCTATGAGAGTGTGTGCCAGCTGCTGACTGAGACAGACCCAGAGATCTCTGGAGAAGACTGACAGGTTACATTTGTAAAGTACTGCAGGCTGGTTTCTAGGAAGCAGGTGGGCACTGTGTTAGAGGGGTGTAAGGTATACAAATGTTAGGTACCTGGCAGTGCTCTCCGGATATCTCTGGGTATCATATCACCTGCACAGTCAGAGTGGCAGAGCTGCCCGGGCCATCTCACAACCTCTGTCAAATGCGCGCCAACCTACCAGAGTGCGCTATTTGACGTGCGCGCTGTTATGCCAGCGCACCTTTGTGGTTGGCTCAAATGACGTCGGGAAGCATGTAGCGCTCGCGCTAAAGACGGCGTGCCGCCAATACTGTCATTTCTGTCCAAAGTTCAACGGGCTTGAATTACGAGTTACGGGTTTGTAGGTTATTCAAGCACGTCGGACTTTGGACAGAAATGACAGTATTGGCTATTTGCGATGTGCAAGTTTGAGAATGTTGTGCCATATGGGCTTGGAAGTTTAAATTCCCCACCACGGGTCCTTAAAGTGCTTGGTGCACACTTATGGTTTTAACCCCCTCATGCTGCAGTGTCCTTGCAGTGGGGGTCCCAATCTGGACCCCAGCTGCACTTAAAATTCAAAATTCCTGCCTTGTGGGTACTGAAAGGACCTTAAAGGTCCTTAAAGGATACTCGCTAAATATGAGATTAACCCCTGCCACAGGGGTATTATAAGTAATCCCCCCGGTAACCTAAAATTAATCACTTCACTCATGGGGGTCAATATAGACCCTTATGAAACCCCAATATAGACCCCTATAGGACACTTTTAACCCCTATGTTAACACTATAAGTGTCATGAGGGTCCTGTAGGACCCTCATGGCACAAAGTACAAACACTACACTACAGTATAAACCCTAACCATACCCCATTAACCCATTAACCCTAACTAAACCCTATTACCCCCAACTGTCCTCCTTTAACCCTAACTGGGTTTATTTAACCACATCTAGTCCTATTGAACTCCATCTAGTTCTATTTAACCCTATCTCACATTACAAAATAATAAAATAACTATTACAGAAAATAAAAAAGCACCACTACAGAAAAAAAAAACACCCCACCACTTACAGAAAAATAAAAAATACTACCCACATAAAAAATTAACAATACAAGCAAATATAAACACATCCCTATCCCAATACTGCAAAAACCCACACCCAGCAATAAAATAAAGTTAAAATCATATCACTAATCTTTCAAAAATGCCCCCCCAGCGACAACGGATTTCTTGCCTTCGTCCCTAGCATAAGGGCCTATCCGTAGATCTTCACAGGTCCAGCACCCCTATAAGAAAAATAAACATTACAATTAATAAAAAAATAAACACAACATATAATCAAGAACAGTCTAAATAGTACACTTACCTTACCACGATGCCCCCATCCTCCTTCTAGTCTTCCCTGGCAGGACCCCTCCAAAAAAAACCTGACACGCTAAAAAAAATCTAAAAATCTAGCGGAGCTCCTCCCTGGAGGAGCTCCCCGGCGCAAATGAGGCTTCTCGTGCATGGTCCGGTAATATTTGGAAATAGTGCCTTCTGATTGTCTGAAAACGCTGTCAATAATATTTCAGCTAATCAGAAGGCACCAACCTGTGAGCCAATCAGAATGGGATACACCCCTATATCCCATTCTGATTGGCTGATGGACCTGTCAGCCATTTGAAAACTAATCAGAAGGCTCTATTGCATTCAGCCAATCAGAATGGAATACGCCCCCACAGGGTGTATGCCATTGTGATTGGCTCCAAGCATCTGCGTCTTCTGATTCACAGTAACATCAGCCAATCAGAAGACACAGATGCTTGAAGCCAATCACAATGGGGGTAATGTTAGTTGCAGCGGGGGTACTTACTGTACCCCCGCGGCATGGGGGTAACCATTAGTGTGCGGCGGGGGCTTTAAGGACTCGCGTCTGGGAATTTTGAAATGCTGCAGGGGTCGCGACCGGGACCCCTGCAGCAAGGTGTTAATGTGAGGACACTGCGGTTGTCGCGATCGGGACTCCTTCAGCAAGGGGGTTTGATTTGGGAGCAGTCGGGAAGGATACGTAAGGGCTTTGCAAGCCCTTGCAACACCTCTTTGGTGCAAGTAAGCTCAAGTTGGTTTTTTGCCATGTACGGGCTTGACGGGGTGGATCGGAAGGGACAATCGAGGGAAATTGAATAGCCATTTGTGATCCGGGACATGCAGCCATGAAAGATCAAAGGCTTTTGGGGAAGTAACTAGCGATTTCTCAAAACGCGATCGGAAGGCAATAGAATAGCAAAGTACAGTAGCTGCGATCAACACTTGCAGCCACATTTTTTCAAAAACGTAGCAATTGAATGAGGCCCATTGTATCTACATGTTTCCCACTATATCAGGTAATTGCACTTCATTACTTTCTCCTCCTCAGACATCAACTTTTATATTTTTGATATCATTTTTAGTTGTTGTTTGTATCAACACACATATCTTCTCAAACATATTCTGCACATTTTCATAGCCTGTAAATATCTTGTGAAATTCTTTGACTGTAAATAGGAGAAGAAATCACTTCTTTTTAGCCTTAAGGCATATTGAAGTTTCCTGGATTTTTAATGCATCTGATAGAGGATTATCATCAGTCTATGAAAACATTTTGTTTTGCATGAAAAAATACCAAAATAAATATTAACAAACTCACCTGATGTTTGCTAAATCTCTTGAGTTTGCAAACAGTTGCTCTTGTTAGTTGACACCCCTGGATATCTCTGCTAAAATTAGCATAACATTCATAATTCATTTTGGCCAGTCACAGGCAGCTAATACATTTTAATACATTGCAACAATTAGTGGTGGCAGTTTGTGCAGTAAGTCTAGTCTTCTTATAGAAGGAAGCAGGAGCCAGACTCTGATCTGTAGATCTTTGCATTGAGCTGCTGCTGGCTTGAAGGTTAGTAAATGGTTAATATCCATACCCAATTGCAGTGTTTCTATTGGGAGGTTCACTGTGCCTATGTAAGCAGGTATAGTGGTGTGGAAAAAAAGTTTCATTTTCAAATAAAATAAGTTTGTATGTGTAGAATGGCTCAATGTACTGTGTGTTTCAGATATAAGCAGCAGGTGTTAGATTAGAAAATGGTAAAAGGGAAACTTGGATATATCTTTAAGTTTAGATGCTAAATTCCTCTATTTCTCCACTATTATCTAGCAAATGCCAAACTTCGTTGAGCCCACCTCACCAATTTTGGAATAAATGTCATGCACATCACTCCACTGTCAGAATTAGTAGCACAAGAGCAAAACCTTGCCATACTAGAGTCCTGTTATTCAAACAGAAAAATGTAAAGTGCAGTAAATAATTTTGTGTGCGCCTCCTCTTGCCTGCTGTGGTGAATGAAGATGGTTCCAGCCAATATGATCTGTCTGTGGGTGTTTATGGTGTGCCAGATGATCTGAACAGGGAGTTTAAATTCCAGTAGAGGGCAAACAGACTTACAGCCCACATTAAAGTTATTAATAACACATTTCTTTTTCCATCAGTCATATACAGTTACACTTCTTTGGTCATGGGGTGTAGTGGTGGGGAGAAGGAGTGAGGTGGAGAAGGGAGAGGAGGTGGAGGAGGGAGAGGAGTTGGAGGAGGGTGAAGAAGTGTAGGAGGTGAAGAAGGGAGAGGAGGGGAGAGATGAGGAGGGAGAGAAGGATGAAAGAAGTGCAGAGGAGGAGGCGGTTGTTGGCAGGGTTGCCCGAGCATCAGGCATACATAGGAGTGGGACAGAGGAATAGGGGCCTGATCCTAGGGTGGGGGGGGGGGGTGGGTGGTAGT
Organism: Discoglossus pictus; assembly: GCA_027410445.1. Classification (NCBI taxonomy): domain Eukaryota; kingdom Metazoa; phylum Chordata; class Amphibia; order Anura; family Alytidae; genus Discoglossus; species Discoglossus pictus. The sequence goes on along the minus strand of CM050164.1, from coordinate 317,308,640 downwards.
TCAGGGAAGGGGTAAGGCACCAGGTACAGGTCAGGGAGGCAAGCATCCTCGTCCACAGTATAGAGGGCAAGAGGCTAAGAGCAAGCATAGGGCCCACAAGCGAGAATGTGCTCATCCTCGGTGCTATCCGTGGCCGCCCCGTGATTCTTGCAGGTGGAGAGAAGCTAAGGCAGGGCCTAGGGCTCGGGCTTGATAGTAGGTAGCAGCTGAGGTTACTGTGGTAGGTAAAGCCCCAAGGGATGTGAGATCTGTCAAGCACAGGTTCGATGACAACAGGGCCAAGGTGAGGAGGATGATGGCTAAGGAGGACAAGGACCAGAGCTTGACGTACATTGCCTTGCAAAAGTATTTACCCCCTAGGCATTTTTCGTGTTGTGTTGCCTCACAACCTGGAATTAACATGGATTGTTTGAGGATTTGCATTATTTACTGTAATTTATAGAACATGCCCACAACTTTGAAGATTTTTTTTTATTTGTTTTATTGTGAAGCAGACCACAAATAAGCCAAAATAACAGAAAAAGTCAATGTGGATAACTATTCACCACCCTAAAGTCAATACTTTGTAGAGCCACCTTTTGTGGCAATTACAGCTCCAAGTCGCTTTGGATAAGTCTCTATGAGCTTGCCACGTCTTACCACTGGGATTTTTGCCCATTCCTCCTTGCAAAACTGCTCCAGCTCCTTCAAGTTGGATGGTTTGCGCTTGTGAACAGCAATCTTTAAGTCTGACTACAGATTTTCTATTGGATTGAGGTCTGGGCTTTGACTAGGCCATTCCAACACATTTACATGTTTCCCCTTAAACCACTCAAGTTTCGCTTTAGCAGTGTGTTTTGGGTCATTGTCCTGCTGGAAGGCCTCAAATCACGTACAGAGTTGTACAGGTTTTGCTCAAGAATATCCCTGTATTTAGCACCATCCATCTTTCCCTCAACTCTGACCAGTTGCCCAGTCCCGGCTGCTGAAAAATATCCCCATGGGATGGTGTTTTTTGGGCAATGTGATGTGTTGGGTTTGATGGCCGAAAAGTTAAATTTTAGTCTCATCAGACCAGAGCACCTTCCTCCATACATTTTGGGAGTCTCTCACATGCCTTTTTGCAAACTCAAAATGGGCCATTTTGTTTTTTGCTGAAAGTAATGACTTTCTTCTGGCCACTCTGCCATAAAGCCCAACTCTATGGAGCGTACGGCTTATTGTTGTCCTATGTACAGATACTCCAGTCTCTGCTGTGGAACTCTGCAGCTCCTTAAGAGTTACATTAGGTCTCTGTGCTGCCTCTCTGATTAATGCCCTCCTTGCCCGGTCCGTGAGTTTTGGTGGGCGGCCGTCTCTTGGCAGGTTTGCTGTTGTGCCATGTTCTTTCCATTTGGTTACGATAGATTTTATGGTGTTCCTGGGGATCATCAAAGATTTGGATAGTGTTTTATAACCTAACCATGACTTGTACTTCTCAACAACATTGTCCCTTACTTGTTTGGAGAGTTCCTTGGTCTTCATGGCAGTGTTTGGTTAGTGGTGCCTCTTGCTTAGGTGTTGCAACCTCTGCGGCCTTTCAAAAAGGTGCGTATATGTAATGACCGATCATGAGATAGATTACTCACAGGTGGACATCATTTCACTAACTATGTGACTTCTGAAGGTAATTGGTTGCACCAGAGCTTTTTATGGACTTCATAATAAAGGGGGTGAATACATACATACATGACAATTTTCTGTTTTCTATTTCTAAAAAATAGTTTTATGTATATATTTTTCTCATTTCACTTTACCAACTTAGACTATTGTGTTCTGATCCATCACATAAAATTCAGATTAACAAAACATTGAACTTAAGGCTGTAATGTAACAAAATAGGTAAAAAGTCAAGGGGGGGAATACTTTTACAATGCACTGTATAATGAGTGGGAGACCCATTGACCTTTTGAGACAGTTGCCCGCCGCTGGAGGTTCAGGCCTGGTGGACCAGCAGGACCCAGCCTCAATGTCAGGTGAATATCACATACAACAACATGCCCCCACATGTGCATCACACTCACTACATATGTACATGATGACCAACAAGGACACTGACATGTCAGCTCCATGGAATTAACAAGGGATAGATGGATGTGTCATTAAATCCATCACTGTTATTCCTGGGCACAACAACAGTAATCAAGCAATAGAAAGTCCATTTATTGGTGTGCCCACTGCAGCCTATACAGTTACAGAACGCAGCCGGAAACAAGATAGCGTTAGGAGCCAAGAAGGATCAAGACCAAGAACCAAAGAATAGATCACATTTAGCAAATAAAAGCTAATCCGAGTTGCAATTAGGAGAATCATCCAGCTTCAAGCCTGGATGTCAGATAGTTAGGAATAAACACATAACAATGTATTTATTCATCATACTAATGACATCTACCTTTATTTTCTATCTTTCAACATCCAGGAGGAGGTCTGGGTCCAGTGGCGAGCCAGAAGCTGTGGAGTCAGCTCCATCGGAGTAGGAAGTGGAGGAGCAAGCCCCACCCAGCAGGCACCGGTGCAGACGGAGGAGGAAGGAAGATTATTGGAGGGCCCTGGCTCAGAGGAGGAGGATGTAAAATGGGCAGCACCACCAGGATTCAACCTCACTATCCCCCTCCTCCAAAGACTGCGAATCTCGCCAGGGCCCTCCAACTGGACATATGGTGACCAGACAAGTCAGCCACTACCTCCTTCCCCCCACAGCAGTGCGCTGGCCTGGCCACCACAACCGGGCCCACCCACACCACTACTAATTCTGCACCAGGCTCCAGCCGAGCATGCGGAGCTCATGCGCATCCTGGCAAGGCAAAATAGGGAGAGAGAGGAGGCATCATCCAATGACAGAGTCCTATCTGGCCAGGCTGCTCAGGATTGGACTTGTCCCCAGCCCCGCCTCCTCTAATCTGGAGGCATTCCCAAGACAGCTGCAGCCCAGCCTCTCCTCTCCTCCTACCATGCCTTCACCACTGCCACTTGTGCCGCTGCCTTCGGGCGAATTGTCTCCGCCCGCATCCCCACCCACCACCACCAGCAGGGAGGCCGGCCGCGGACGATGTGGGCCCTGTGGCTAGGTGGAGGAGGACATAGGGGCTGGGCATATGTTCGTGCCTTCTGAACAGCACTCCTCAGTGACAATCTATTGGTCCAAATGTTAACTGAATCTAGCCTGGCTACAGAGTCTTGGATCTTGGCCTATGTAATGGTGACATTTTGTATGCACATGGCTACCTCCCATCACATGATCCATGATCCTCTTCTCTGTGGACATGTAGGGTCACTGAAGAATGCTGTTGAGAAGAGATGCTGCAGTCCTTATGATTTTTCAGGCCTTAGTTTGTTTGTTTAGTTTTGGGGTTTTTTTGCTCTCTTTTGTTTTAGGTACGATTCAGGTCCATGAAGGCATCTTCTGCATCTGCAAGCATAGTGATACTGTGGAGTATGAGCATTCCCCTGAGGGCCTAAAAGGAATATGACAGGTGATAGTGGTGTGGGTTGCCAGTTCCTTCTCTAGTGGACTGGTATATTGTCTGACCTCTCTGCTGTGACCTGCCCACCTAGAGTGACCCTACATGGTATAGCTCAAATCTTCATTGCAGTACACAAGTCCCTTCATCCCCACCACTTAGCAATGCTGAAGGACACCATGGGAACATACCACAAACTCTAAACCATCAGGAAGGGCCGCAAAAAAACACATGGAGGCTTTGCAGAGGCACGTGGATCAACAGCCAACTCACCTCCATCAGGGATAATCTTCGCTACACCCATTCTGGAAAGTTGCACGCCATTGCTGGTGGCCATGTGCCAAGATATATAGCTATTCCAATTTTGTTACCTTCCATTATTTTCTGCTATTCATCAATTTACATTAGTTTGCATTGCTAAGTGGTGGTGGTGAAGGGGCTTGTGTCCCTAAATGAAGCTGTGAGCTATACCATGTAGGTCCAGTGTAGGTGGGCAGGTGATAGCAGAGAGGTCAGACAAATCCCAGTCCACTAGAGAAGGAACTGGCAACATATTCCACTATCTTTGGCATGCGAACCTTGTGGAACAGCACAGGCAAAGACCTAACTAAATGTGATGCAGTCCATAGGGTCACAGAAAGTCACGACTGAAGGACTGAACAACAAATATTAAAATGTTCCCCAGGTACTTGATATATGTGTTGTGGCGGTGAAATATGGCCAGTATTTGTTTTCCCAAAATTAGATGTGATGAGTGAGATGTATATGCAATTATATTTATATTTAAGGGTCCACATTAGAGCCTATGTGAGTTAGAGAAAGGGTTAATATGTCATGAGTTTCATGTGTTTGTGTTGCTATTTAATCAGTTAGTATGTCTTTAATTGCTTTCTGCATGTTGCAGCATGGCTTTTCAAATTGGCATGTGCATGACCATTCCAACATATGATAAAAAAAATATTTTTAGATGCATTTTTGTGCTTGTGTATCGTTTCTGAACCTGTTCTGCCTGCCACTGACCATGGACTGTTTTGACCATGATTTATTCCTCTGGCCCTCTTGTTCTGATATCGTTGGATACTTCTGCAGTGAGAAATCAAACACCTAATATTATTGTTTACAATATTGTTATTTAAACCTCTTAATTATAAAGAATTATTAAATATTGTCCCGAGTCTTAATTTTTTTACTAATCTGATTATATATTTTACTACATATTCTTATGGTGTTTCTAATAATTGGACTTTTTACAGCCAAATCCATCTTACTCTTTATCTAAATGATCTCAGAATATATTTCTGCTCACACATCTCGTTTTCGAAAAATAGCTAGATTCCTATAATGTCTTGAGACTTTCAATGCATTATAATGGACAAATGTGATGCTTAATCATTTTGTATTGCAAATCTGGGATGTCTAGGCCTATTTTATCTAAAGGTAACATTAGTATCTTTCTTTGCAGTCTAACCTTTTTTTCTAGACCATATAAACTTAAAAATATAATTTTGGAAATTTCCTAGGACCGAAAAGATAATTGGTATAGTCATAGTGTTAAATAGCTGCTGTATTATCAGCATTATCTTTACACATACTATTCACTGCATCCAAGAAACTGAGTAATGTCTCCATTCCTCTATTTTGAATGCTTGTTTAAAACCACATGATTTGCATTTTATAGATGTTCAAAGTTTGCAGTTATGTATAACCCTAATTATAGTTTATTTGTGTTCCTCATTTAAACCTGTAGTTTTCATTTAGTTATTTTTCAATAATATTTGACCCAGAAATGCAGAATATAGTCATTGATTTTTCTAATAACTTTAGTAAAATTTGGCATATAAATAAAAGCATTTTTTAATGTAAACAATACAACATCTGTATATAATGTAATTTTATAATCTCTACCTTAATGTCTTACAAAATGTATGCTTCTATTATTGCATATTTTAATTTCCAAAGGATCATACACTAAAGTAAAGAGTAAGGGTGATAGAGGACAGCTCTTTGTGTTCCATTAATAATTTCTGTATTATTATCTATGGTTCTGGTAGACCCAAACTGGATGATGATGAGCGATATAAAGCTCTATATGGCTCTATTAAATTAATTTTGACAGAAGGCCTATTCTATATAATACAACAAACAGGAATTGCCGGGATACTCTATTTTTCAGCATTTAACACAAATAGAGTTAAATTGTATACTTTTCTTTCATCATATCCTTCTCTTACATCTGATACATTGGAATCCATTTAAAAATCCTGATCTGAAAAAAATAACCTTTGCTAACAATTTGCCTAATTAATTTGTTTAAACCCCTTCATACTCTGGAATCTTATTGGAGAATAAGGAGGGCACACGCTCTACCCACAGTATTGGGTGGTGACAGTGGAACAGTGTCCTGCAGAAAACAGAGACTGAAACAGTGGATTATTTTTCTGATTTTTTTCCCCTGACACGGACAAGCTGCCCAGGCATAGCAAGGGCATTACTGCAAGTGAGTAAGGACGTACATGTAGATGTTTATTTTCATCAATTGTTTTTTTTTTTTCTTGCCTTTTCTTGGCAAAATTAATACTGTCTCCTGTAATTCACCTTTGCTACCTCTGAGCGGTTATTTCAGAGCTGGAAACAGCTTTTGTACACCCATATTTGGCACAATATGTATATCACATATTATAATAGTCCAACTGCGAGACGTCGTCACACTTAGCGTTGAGCGCCGAAGGCGCTCATTGCCGGTAAGCCTTGCGTAGCGAGGCGAGCCGTTAAACCCGTTGCACTTAGGCAATGGGCGCCGAAGGCACTCATTGTCGGGCCACCCGCGCAAAAATACGACCTTAACAGCCGAACCGCGCGCACCTAAAAACAGTCAAAACACAATAAATAGCCACAAAAAAATACATAAAAAGCTTACCCACAGCAAGAGGGGCACCCAGGACCTCTGCAAGTGAAGTTACACCTCAATTTAAGTCCAAATTCCCAAGTTCAGACACACGAAAATCCCCTAAGTGAGAGAAAAAATGACCGTCGAAAAAAAAAAAAACGAGGCTCCACAAACCCGGACCGACCAGACACCTACAACTTACCCACGGAATCCGAGATAAGATCAGAGACCCGCATTAACCCCACATTAACCATCGCAGTGGGGGTCCTGATCGCACGCAATCGGGGACCCCACTGCAATGAAAAGTCAAAATTCCTGCGTTACGGGCCCTTAAAGGACCATAAATGTCCTTAAAGGGCCTGTAATAAAAAATTAACCCTGTCACTCACGGGGGTCAATACAGACCCCCATAAGCACTTAATTAACCCCCTCACATGGGGGTCAAAAGAGACCCCCATAAACCCCTAATTAACCCTGTCACTCATGGGGGTCAATATATACCCCCATAAGCCCTTAATTAACCCTGTCATTAAGGGGGGTCAATATAGACCCCCATAACCCCTTAATTAACCCTGTCACTCATGGGGGTCAATACAGACCCCCATAAGCCCTTCATTAACACTGTCACTCATGGGGGTCAATACAGACCCCCATAATCCCTTCATTAACCCTGTCACTCATGGGGGTCAATATAGACCCCCATAAGCCCTTCATTAACCCTGTCACTCATGGGAATCAATACAGACCCCCCATAAGCCCTTCATTAACCCTGTCACTCATGGGGGTCAATACAGACTTCGATAAACCCATAATTAACCCTGTCACTCATGGGGGTCAATAGAGACCTCATAAGCCTCTATTTAACCCTATCAATCACAGGGCGCAGATGCCTTCAGCCAATCACAATGGAATACACCCCCACAGGGTGATTGGCTGGAGGCAACTGCGCATTCTGATTGGTTGCACTGACAATAGCCAATCACAATGGGATACACCCCCACGTACTGATTGGCTGAAGGCATTTGCGCCTTCTCATTGGCTGTTGTCAATGTCAATCAGTATTACAGCCAATGGGAAGGCGCAGATGTCTTCAGCCAATCACCTCGTGGGGGTGTATCCCATTGTGATTTGCTGATGACAATAAAGCCTTCTGATTGGTTCAAATATAGATTGACAGGTGTGTTATCCAATCAGAGTGGGATTTTGGGGTGTATCCCTTTCTCATTTGCTCACAATTGGTATCTTTTGATTGGCTGAATTTGATAGACAGCATTTTCAGCCAATCAGAAGCCGCCATTGCCAATTTTCTTCGAGAAAACTCTGAAGGAGGCTCATTAGCGTCGGGGACATCTGTAAGTGCGAATCTCTTATTTTTTTATATATTTTTTTCTTCTACAGCGTGGATTGTTCCAGGGCCCATCCGGAGCAGAAGAGGAGGAGGTCCGGGACATTGCGAGGAGGTAAGTACACTCTATATTATGTTTATTTTACTTTGTTTTATGTTTATGTATTTGTACTAATGTTATGTTTTTTTTTAACAGTGGCCGTGCCGGAGAAGAGGAAAAGAAGAAGGACGGGGACATGAAAGGTGAGTAGAATATTTAGAATATGTACTATGTTTATTTATTTTATGTAAATGTGTTGTAGTCATTTTTTTTATTTTTTTTTCCCCTAGGTTGCTGATCTGAAGGGACATCTGCAAAGGTAAGTGGTCTTAATTATTTTATTTTAGCTTAGAATTAGGGTTTCTATATAGAGGTAGCATTTATTGTATATTAGATAGATTGGGGGATGTATATTACATAGATAGGATGTATTGTATATTAGATAGATAGGTGGATGTATATTACATAGATAGTATTTATTGTATATTAGATAGATAGGGGGGTGTATTTTAAATACATAGGTTGTGTTGTATATTAGATTGTGGTATTTATTTAGATAGATTGGGGTATGTATATTAGATAGATAGGATGTATTGTATATTAGATAGGGGTGTATTGTATTGTATTTAATTTTAATTGTATTGTATGTATTGTATTGTATGTATTATATGTATTTCCTTTTCAGGTGTGTAATTTCTTTTTTTTTTCGGTAGTGGGGGGAGGGTTGTAATGTATTTTGTTATTTTCTGTATGTTCCTTTTTTTATTTTTGTGACTTAGGTTTTTTTATTTTCTGTAATGTAGATTTTTTATTTTTTGTGATTTAGGTTTTTTTATTTTCTGTAATGTAGATTTTTTATTTTTTGTGAGTTAGGTTTTTTTATTTTATGTAATGTAGATCTTTTATTTTTGATGACTTTAGTTTTTTTGTTTTCTGTAATTAGAGTGGTTGGGGGTTATTAGGGGGTAGGTAGGTAGTGTAGGTGTTAATAGGTTAGTGTACAGGGTGTTTAGTTGATATTTTATGTTTTATTGGGGTATCGTGCAGTGTAGTGTTTATACTTAGTGTCATGATGGTCCTTGAAGACCGTCCTGGCACTTATGTGGTTAATGTTGGGTTGTAACAGGCCCATAATGGTCATAATATACCCTTATGGGACTGATGGGGTTAAATAGAGGCTTATGAGGGTCTGGATAGACCCCCATAAATTACCGGTTTAAAATGGTATAGTGCTTACACTTTGGGTCATGATGGTCCTGGATGACCCTCATGGCACTTATAGTTTTATTACATGGGTTCATTAGTGTGTTATAGGGGTCTATATAGTTGAGGCACACAGTACACTCACATTGTGTGACAAACAGCATTTCAACACTTTCTTTTATTGACCGTCATTTTTTGAGGGCAAATCGCTAGTATATATATATTATTGTTATTATTATTTGTATTAACTTTTATTGATAACGCGCTGACATATTCAGTAGCACTTTACAGGGGAAGAGAACAGGGTAAAATACAATATTAGCAACAGAAGAATATGGAGGGCCCTGTTTTAAGCTTAGAATCTTTGTAGAAAGTGCTTTTTCACAAATTCGCTAATTACAATCTAAAGGGAATGGAAAGGCAGAAACCTGGTGTAGAAAAGGTAAGGAATAGCAAGGGTCAGGAAGAAGGTGAAATATTGCTTAGGTGGGTAGGTGTGAAAACTTGGAAGGTCATTTGAGGTGACTAGCTCTTTATGTATTATGTTATCTGCCCCTAGTGGTCAGATAATATAGCCTGCACTTGGTAAAGTCTGGGCTTAGCTTTACAGAGTGATGGAGGGTACATTTTAGACATAGAGAGGCAAAAAAAAACAAAAAAACATGGCATGTGAACAGAGTTAGCAGCCCTGGGGCTGAGCATGGCAGATGAGAAGATGGACTAAGGTAGGGGTCAGAGGTAGAAGATATATCTCCAGGAGACAGCAAAAGAAGCAGGTAGAGGAGATGAGAGTAGGACTTGCAGAATCATTTCTGCTTATGAGATTTAGAACATGAGTGAAATAGTGATTGGAGGAAGGAGAGGATCTCATGGGAGAGAAGTTGTTGTTGGAGACATACAGCCTTATTAAATTGCAATTCGGCCAATTGATTAGGGTTCTATTTAAGCACATAGCATATTTTTTTACAGATGTTTTTAGTTAGTGAAGACCTTACTTTTGGATAGAAGTTCATTAATTAAAAACTTCTGTAAAAAATATGCTATGTGCTTAAATAGAGCCCGTTTCAATTTTAATAAGGCTGATAATGTGGAGAAAATGAGGAGGATAGTCGGAGACACAAGCAGGAGCTTAAGAAGAAAGTAAAAGGGAACATAGTGGCCAAGAGAGTAATCTAAGAGGAATAAGTAGGGATAGCAATAATGTGCAGTTGATGGATCAGGTGCAAATAGTTTGAGTGATTCAATAAATGAAAGATAACCAGGGGCAGGATGGAGGGGATTGATGGCTATGTTTAGAGACCCAGAGAGTGTATTCAGAGGGTGTTTGGAAATGTGAGCGAGGGGTATCAGGCTCAAACAGATGAAATAGACAAACATATATAGTAATATTTTTCCTTCTTCTTACCTTCATTTAACTCTTTTGTACTTATTTCAGTTAATACCAGGGTTCTCCCATCTGTCACTTATGTTCTTATGTTTTTGCAAAAAAAGCAAATTTACTAAGGCTTTTATAAGGTCATATAATGCCAAAAATACTTGTTAATACTGTGTTAAGGGAGATCTCATTTTTAACATTTCAAATATCTGGATACACAGGTTATTATGGTGATTATTGTCTCCAAAGTTTATAAATCAGTTCTTTTACAGATATTCACAAATTCTCAGTGACTTAACTTTCCTCTGTTTAAAGTCTCTCAAGCATGGAAGCAATATGGCACCAATATCACTGTTTTATTTTTCCATGCTGTCTCTAGCAAACACTTTACCTACAGAAGTAGCACTTTCCAGAGACTTTCAGAGCATGGCCCGCTCTTCAATCTTGCTAATGCCAGCAGTAGAGGTTTGCTTGTTTATTTCCACCCCCCAGTTGCCTCTCTCAGCCTCACAAAGCCTTCCTTGCTGTAGCACGCTGCTTCTCTCTTCAGCTTCTTTAAGAGTTGGCAGGCCTCCCATACAAACTGCTCTCTCTCAAGCATCTTTGCTTCAGTGATTCTGCTTCAGCATGACATTCCTCTTAGAGATGCCACTGTCACTCTGGGACATCTACATTGCCTTTTGCAGTGAAAACTTAAAACGTTTGTGTGTGTGTGGGGAGGGGGGATAGTGAGGTTATTCATCTCTAGAAAACATGTTTCAGTAGAGTAGTTTTGGTGGAGCAGTTTAGAGTAGAGAAATTGTTCATACAGCCACCTCCCATGCAATGTAGATCACATTTCAGTAAAGATTTCCTAAAAGCGTGTTGAAATATGTTTTGAATGTAATAGATATGTGCATTTTTCACTGAAATATCAAACAAAATCTGTGTTTACATGTATAACAGGCTGCCCACCTGCTACTTCATTGCTGAAAGCAATCAAGTTTCAGTGGTTTGTGTCCTATTCAAGTCAATGGTAAGTTTTGTGTTACCCTACTTATATTTCCAGTTTGAAGGGAACATGGTTTAGTTTTGGAATGGGTTTTTTCTTATGGAAGATTAGATTTCTGTTTTCGGGAATGTTAGCAGAGAGCAGACCAGCTCAGGAGGGTTATCACTCTGCTCCAATGGTGTTCCGTGTAGTGATCAAAACAAACAAAAAATTAACCCTTAACAAATTTATCTGTGCAGGCATGGAATGCTGGAGTCACCCAAAACATGTTAACTATAGGTTAACTGGCCAGTGCAGTGTAAATTGAGTCCAGGAAAAAACTACTTTCGATTTTAGCCTTGTCCCACAGAGCTTCACAAAATGCACACTACACTCAGCACTCTATTATTACTCATGCAACAGCCAGTGGCAGAATAGTCTTGTATATAAACATACATTTAAAACTTTAGATTTTTAGCTGTTATTAATGTAATTAAAAAAAGATCATTTAAAAATACAATTTTGTGAGCTTTCACATGATAAAGAGCCCTTACAATGAGGTAAATAGACCTTTAAGCATTTCTGAATTATTATTTTTTTTCAGTGATACTAAAAGTTCTAGATTATTGTTCATTTTTTTGTATTTAATAGTGCACACCAGTTTTCCATTGTATGTATTATGTATCTGTATGATTTATCTCTGTTTAAAGTCTTGCAAGCATGGCAGCAATATATGGCAAACATACACCGTTTTTTTTTTCCATGCTGTCTCTAGCAAACACTGTACTTACACAATTAGCATATTCCAGAGACATAGCCCACTCTTTAATCATGCTATTGCCAGCAATAGAGGCTTGTTTGCTTGTTTTTTTTCACCCTCCTGTTACCTCTCTCAGCCTCACAGAGCCTTCCTTGCTGTGTAGCACGTTGCTTCTCTCTTCAGTTTCTTTGAGAGTTGTCAGGCCTCCCATTCAATTTGTTCTCTTACTTGTTTTATTCTTAGTGATACTAAAAGTTACTTCTAGATTATTGTTTCTTTTTTTAGTGCACACTAGTGTTTCTTTGTATGTATGATTTTTTAAATTGGTTTTATTAAGATGCTTACATCCTATCAATAGGCTCCAGACTAGTTAAAGAGCCACTGTAATGCTATTTATTTAAATTATGCCAATTAATACAAATCCTATTTAATAATAACAGCAATATTCAATATTAAAGGACCACAAAAGTCGCCATATGTGCTCTGCACCATTAGTTAGAGGTAGAACATCATGTGGAAAATTTGTTTAAATTTTTACAATTGATCAGATAAACAACATTCAAATCCTTATTAAATATACATACTTATCACCAAATACCATGTAGAAATAAAAGCATGCCTAGTATGCCCTTATATGAAATATGGAGTACAATTTTCGGCATTACTTCATAAAAAGGAAATTTTAGAAATGAAATTGATGATTGAGCCATTTCCCCTGCACTAATTCCTTTATATTTATCTAGTACTAGCGAATTGCCCGTCAAAAAATGACAGCAATGAAATTGTAAGGTACCTAATGCTGTTTGGTGTGTAATAATGAAATATCTAATACATTAATAAATGAATATACTTTACCTATTTTGAAGCATTGTGTTGAAGAGCTGGCAATGTGTTTTGATGTTGCTGCAGCATTAGTGGTGTGGAGCTGCTGTGTAAGCGTCATGAATGCAGTGTAATACTGTGCGTGCGCGAGACCAAACCGTTAGCGTAGTCGTGTACTTCCGCATTGTCGTAAAATGGCGGGTAATGTGTTGTATGCCTCTTAGCGGAATATCCATAGGTGTTTTGTGGTGTTTTGCGAGTTTCTTGTGGTGTTTTGCGTGTGTAGAGTGCTGTAGCTTCGTTTTCGTTTTGTTTGGCGGACATTTTTTATGTGGCTTAGCGAATTTCTTAGTGTCTAAACTCTTTTACTTTGAGTTAAATGAAGGTGCAAGTTGCTTTTTTGAGATCCTGGATGCTCCCTCTTGCTGTAGGTAAGCTTTTTATGTATGTACTGTGTGTATTTATTGTGTTTTTAAATTTTTCATGTTCGCGGGTTGCGGACGATTTTTACGAGGTCATAATGTGTGCTAACGTGTCTCGTATGTTGTTTGCGTTTGTAGCCTCGTTTTCGTTTTGTTCGGCAGCCATTTTTTCTCTTGCTTAGCGAACTTTTTAGTGTCTAAACTCTTTTATTTTGAGTTAAATGAAGGTGTAAGTTGTTTTTTTGAGGTCCTGGATGCTCCCTCTTGCTGTAGGTAAGCTTTTTATGTATGTACTGTGTGTATTTATTGTGTTTTGAATTTTGTAATGTTCGCGAGTTGCGTCCGATTGTTGCGAGGTCGTAATGTGTGGTAACGTGTCTCGTATGTTGTTTGCGGTGCGAGGTAAAGTTTGCGAGGGTCGTAGTTGGTGTGTCGTGTTGTTTGCGTGATCGCGGGTGTTGTGTGGTTGCGTTTGAACGTAAATTTTGCGAGGGTCGCAGTTGCTGGCAAGGAGCACCTTCGGCGCTCCATGCCAGCAACTGAGGCCCTCACCCGCAGCCCTCGCTACGCTACGCGAGGGCAGCGGGCTCGCTATGCGAGCCCGCAAGCGTTAGCAACAACTCATACGCTCACAACTATATATGTGATATATGTGATTATATATTTTACAATCAGTCACAATGTCAGCTTCTGGCTTATTCTTTTGCACTTTCAATGTATCATTTATATCCTCTTTATTTCTATAGTAGAGTGAATAAGTTAGGCATCAGAGACTATGTGTTTATTTCTATAGATATGTCTCCACATATTTTTCCTCTACTGTCCATGTAACATGAGATCTTAGCATAATACATTTTAATTTCTGTAAAACATACTTACTTTGAATCCATATATTATATCTTATCACCCAGTATCATTACAGTCTCAACATAATGTGTGAGTTTAAATGTGTTACCACAAGTTAACTGAAAAACATACCTAAAGAATAAATATGAAAATGTAATTTTCCACTCAAAAGAAATTAAGGCCAGGTCCCATTCTGTTGCAAAGGCCTATTTGACCTATTTGCAAAATATAGTTACAGTTATTATGCAAAATTCATTATTATTATCACAGAGACCACCACAGCTGAGCATATATATATATAAAAAAAAAAAATATATATATATATATAGTATTTGTGCATCCACATTTTATTTGTTTGTTATAATAATAAAATGATCTCAACTCCTTCCTTCATTAAGTTTATCCACATAGTTGTCATTCTTCTTTGGATTTACTATACCATATTTAATTTTACGTATAAATACATATAAAGTAAGCTGGATACACATTAAGAGTAACAATAGAAATGCACACCTAACACAAAATTGAGCTATATATGTATACTATAAAGTAATTTAAAAAACATATGCAATAAGGCCTTTTTTGTATTCTTTACTATTATGGACATTTATAAATGTGGGTGACTGGCCCTCACATGTGTAATCAGAGTACCCATAATAATAATATTATAAAAATGGGATGCAGATAAAAGGTCTTATTTGAACTCTCATAATTCTACTACATAACTATTATATTGAGGTACTATTTTAGTGTCATGTTTCACAGCTTTAATGATCTTTTCAGTAGACGCAAATATTTATGAAGAGTATACTACCCACTGCATCATAATAACCCAATTTCTGCTTTTCATGTCCCAGTCAGAATTAACCCATTTATATCTGCTTCATAATACATTAAAAAGCAAGCCCCAGAAAATGTTCACATCTCCATAATCCAATTAAAACTAACAGAACATGTGCTTTTATATATTCCAATGCATTTAAATACAGCATAACTAATATAAAATTCATATTTAGCCCATCTATAAGAATTAAGATGCTAAAAACTGCAATTCAAATAATATATATAGTTGTGGTAGTTACGAATTGTCGGTCACGCCATGTTAAAAGTTACGGGCTTGCGCATGCCTTTGGCGCTCATTGCGGGCCTTGCGATGAGCGCCAAAGTTGCTCATTGCAATGCGCGCACGACTTTGCTGCAATGAGCTCCAAAGGCTTGCAAGACTTTGAAGAAGGCTGGCAATGAGCGCCAAAGGCGCTCATGGTGAGGCCCGCGATCACTGCCATAGGCGTTTGCGTTGCGAGGTAAAGTTTGCGAGGGTCGTAGTTGGTGTGTCGTGTTGTTTGTGTGATCGCGGGTGTTGTGTGGTTGCGTTTGAACGTAAATTTTGCGAGGGTCGCAGTTGCTGGCAAGGAGCACCTTCGGCGCTCCATGCCAGCAACTGAGGCCCTCACCCGCAGCCCTCGCTACGCTACGCGAGGGCAGCGGGCTCGCTATGCGAGCCCGCAAGCGTTAGCAACAACTCATACGCTCACAACTATATATGTGATATATGTGATTATATATTTTACAATCAGTCACAATGTCAGCTTCTGGCTTATTCTTTTGCACTTTCAATGTATCATTTATATCCTCTTTATTTCTATAGTAGAGTGAATAAGTTAGGCATCAGAGACTATGTGTTTATTTCTATAGATATGTCTCCACATATTTTTCCTCTACTGTCCATGTAACATGAGATCTTAGCATAATACATTTTAATTTCTGTAAAACATACTTACTTTGAATCCATATATTATATCTTATCACCCAGTATCATTACAGTCTCAACATAATGTGTGAGTTTAAATTTGTTACCACAAGTTAACTGAAAAACATACCTAAAGAATAAATATGAAAATGTAATTTTCCACTCAAAAGAAATTAAGGCCAGGTCCCATTCTGTTGCAAAGGCCTATTTGACCTATTTGCAAAATATAGTTACAGTTATTATGCAAAATTCATTATTATTATCACAGAGACCACCACAGCTGAGCATATATATATATATAAAAAAAATATATATATATATATATATATAGTATTTGTGCATCCACATTTTATTTGTTTGTTATAATAATAAAATGATCTCAACTCCTTCCTTCATTAAGTTTATCCACATAGTTGTCATTCTTCTTTGGATTTACTATACCATATTTAATTTTACGTATAAATACATATAAAGTAAGCTGGATACACATTAAGAGTAACAATAGAAATGCACACCTAACACAAAATTGAGCTATATATGTATACTATAAAGTAATTTAAAAAACATATGCAATAAGGCCTTTTTTGTATTCTTTACTATTATGGACATTTATAAATGTGGGTGACTGGCCCTCACATGTGTAATCAGGGTACCCATAATAATAATATTATAAAAATGGGATGCAGATAAAAGGTCTTATTTGAACTCTCATAATTCTACTACATAACTATTATATTGAGGTACTATTTTAGTGTCATGTTTCACAGCTTTAATGATCTTTTCAGTAGACGCAAATATTTATGAAGAGTATACTACCCACTGCATCATAATAACCCAATTTCTGCTTTTCATGTCCCAGTCAGAATTAACCCATTTATATCTGCTTCATAATACATTAAAAAGCAAGCCCCAGAAAATGTTCACATCTCCATAATCCAATTAAAACTAACAGAACATGTGCTTTTATATATTCCAATGCATTTAAATACAGCATAACTAATATAAAATTCATATTTAGCCCATCTATAAGAATTAAGATGCTAAAAACTGCAATTCAAATAATATATATAGTTGTGGTAGTTACGAATTGTCGGTCACGCCATGTTAAAAGTTACGGGCTTGCGCATGCCTTTGGCGCTCATTGCGGGCCTTGCGATGAGCGCCAAAGTTGCTCATTGCAATGCGCGCACGACTTTGCTGCAATGAGCTCCAAAGGCTTGCAAGACTTTGAAGAAGGCTGGCAATGAGCGCCAAAGGCGCTCATGGTGAGGCCCGCGATCACTGCCATAGGCCGTAGGCCTTTGGCTCTGATTGCGAGGCATGCAAGAGTTTAAAAAAATTATGGCTTTTAAGGCCCGTAACTCGTAAGCCGTCAGAAGACCTCCAAAAGACACCAATTAATTAAAAAAAGAACTTACAACCTCACATGCAGCACAGAAGGAGAGGCAGGGAGCCTGTGCCTGAGCTAATTTGAAGCTTAATTGGCATTTTTTGGAGATCGAAAATTGGCTAAGCGAGCAAAAAAATTACGGCGTAAATGTTTTGAAAAAGGCTCAAAACGAAGCCAAAGCCTGTAACACTTAGCCGATCATTGCGAATCCCGCAAGACTTCAAAAAAAAACAAAACAACGGCCTTCATCGTGAGGAACACAAGACTTGAGCAGGAAGAGAGTGAAGAAAAACACAGCGGAGGGAGAGGGGGGAGATGGTGGAAAGAGTCACAGGGTTGAGAGAGGGGGAAAAAGAGACACAGGGGAGAGAATAAAGGCGAAAAAAACATAGGGCAGGGAGAGGGGGGACACATGGAAGGGAGAGGGGGGAAAAAGACACAGGGGTTAGAGAGTGGGGAGAGACTCGCAATGAGCACCGAAGGCACAACACGCTCATTGCGGGGGCTCACGATGATCATCGAAGGCTGTCATTGCAAAGCCCGTAAAGAAGAGGAAGGGAGAAGATCGCATTGATCGATGAATGCGCTCATTGTGGGGCTCGCGATGAGCGTCAAAAGTGCTCATCTCGGGATTTGCGATGAGCGCCGAAGGTGCTCATTGCGAGGCATGAAAGTGGCCGGTTGGTGGAGGTCTGCAACGAGTGGCGAAGCCATGGGTGCTCATCTCGAGGCCCGTAAAGTAGATGGGGAGGAGAGCCTTGCATTGTGTGGCAAACAGCATTGCCAGCCCTTTTCCAGCTCTAAAAATTGTACTCCATATTCCAAATGAGGGCGTACTAAGGATTTGTATAGTGGGAGAATTATATTTGCTTCCCTTGCTTAAATACCCTTCTTAATGCATGCTAATATTTTACTTGCCTTTGCAGATGATGCTTGGTATTGAGTACGGTTACCTAGGTGGTTGTCCACAAGTACTCCTAAATCCTTTTCAATACCTGATACGCCTAGGTTTGCTCCATTAAGATTATAAATTGCATGGCTATTTTTTCTTTCCACATGCATAACTTTACATTTATTTGTATTAAATCTCATCTGCCACTTAGGTGTCAATTCTTCTAATTTATGCAAATCCCTTTGGAGGGAAAGTAACAAATTTTCTGATTTAATTACATTGCACAACTTTGTGTCATCAGCAAAAATGGAAACACACCACTCCAATCCCACTTCCAAGTCATTGATAAATAGGAGGGGACCTAATACTGAACCCTGAGGAACCACACTTACCACATTAGTCCAATCCGAGTATGTTCCATTTACTACAACCCTTTGCTTCCTGTCTTTTAGCCAGCTCTCAATCCATAAGCAAATATTTATGGCAATTCCTATATCCCTTAGTTTGCTCAATAGCCTCCCATGTGGCACTGTATCAAAAGCCTTTGTAAAATCCACATAGACTACATCCACTGAGTTGCCTTGATCCAAGTTCCTACTAACCTCCTCATAGAAACTAATTAGGTTTGTTTGGCGTGACCTATCCTTCAGAAATCCATATTGGCTCCTACTTATAATCCTGTTTGAATAGACATATTCTTGTATATTATCCCTTATTAACACTTCTAAAAGCTTTTCCAATACCGAAGTAAGACTCACTGGTCTATAATTCCCCTGATTTGGTCTTACTCCCTTCTTAAATATAGTTATCACCTCTGCCTTTCTCCAGCCATCTGGTAAAGACCCTATGTTGTGTGAATCCTTAAAAATTAGATGTAATGGTTTTGCTATTACAGAGCCCATTTCCCTCAGTACCCCTGAATGTATTTCATCAGGACCTGGGGCTTTATTCACATTTATTTTTTCCAACCTCTTTTCGATTTCTTCCTGCTTTAACCAGTTTTTTGTTGAAGGTCGTGTAGCCCCATTATGTTGCAGTGTCCCAACCAATGGTACCTCCCTTGTGTATACCGAAAGAAAAGAACCGATTTAGCTCATCTGCCTTTACCTGGTCACTATTTATCAGATGGCCTATGTCACATTGTAATGTTCTCTACTTCCTTCCTGGCCTTTTCCCATTAATATATTTAAAAAATATTTTATGGTTAGTCTTACTCTCCTTTGAAACTAACTTTTTTAATTTTCGTCTAATAGCCCTTTTGCAAGCCTTGTTGATTTCCTTGTAATTACATAAAGCAGTTTCTGTCCCCTCTTGTTTGTATAATTTAAATGCTTGTTATTTACTTCTCATTTTCATCTTTAATTCATTGTTAAGCCACATGGGTTGTGATTTACTCCTACTTTTATTTCCACTTGCTATATGGTGATAAGAATGTTTATTTAGTAAGGATTTGAACGTTGTCCATTTATTTTCAGTATGTTTACCTGTCAGTTCTCTGTCCCAGTCTATATGTTGTAATGCTGCCCTTAGAACGTTAAAATCTGCCCTTTTAAAATTAAGAGTTTTTGTTAGCCCCTTACAGTTATGTTTTTTTAATTCAATCTCAAATGAGACTGTGTTGTGATCACTGTTTCTCAAAGGTTGCCTTATTTTAACATTTGATACTATATCAATATTATTTGTGATAACTAAATGCAAGATAGCCTCATTTCTAGTAGGTTCTTGTATAACCTGGGCCTGATAATGATCTCTGAGTGTACTCAAGAACCTGCTCCCCTTAGCTGAACTGCTGGTCTCATTTATACATTTTATTTCAGGGTAATTAAAATCTCCCATAATTAGAACTTGCCCATACTTAGCTTCATTTCCAATCTGTAACATTAATTGCATATTCTCAATTTCAATTATATTTGGGGGTTTATACATAGTCCTACTAATATTCTTTTAGAATTTGCTGCTCAGCTATTTAACTCTTCCCACAAACATTCAACATTACCGCTAGTTCCACCATAAATATCTTCTCTGACTATAGGCTTAAATTCAGGCTTAACATACAGAAAAATCCCTCCTCCTCTTTTACCATCTTTCCTAAATAGGTAATAACCATCCAGATTAACAGTCCAGTCATGAGATTCATCCCACCACATTTCGGTAATGCCTATTAGTTTCAATTTCTCATTAACTGCTAATAATTCTAACTCTCCCATTTTTCCTGGCAAGCTTCTGGCATTAGTAAGCATACATCTTATGTTATGAGTTTGTAGTTCTGAAGTGCCTCCACTGTACCTGAGTTACTTATCAACACCTCCATATTGACTGTACTAACCCTCCCCCATCTCCTTCCCCATGACTAGTTAATGCGTTCCTTACCCCCTTTTCACGTTCTACCCCAATACATCTATCTCCTCCTTCCCCCCCACCTACTAGTTTAAAAACTCTGTGAGCTGCTCTACCATCCTATCCCCTAGCACAAAAGTTCCCTCATCATTAAGGTGCAATCCATCCCTGCTATAGAGATTGTACCCAAGTGTGGAATCAGCCCAGTGCTCTAAAAACCCAAACCCCTCCTTAATGCACCACATTTTTATCCACGCATTAACCTCCCTAACATCACCTTAGACTCTCCTGTCACTGTTGCGTTTTTTAGATGTATTGATCTGTGTTTTTAATAAAAAAAATGCACCTTAGTTTATTTAACTGATATTCATCTTTTGTTGTTAGTGCCTCATTCGTTGAAGTGTGCTTAGTAAATTATACTTAATTATACCTCCCTCTTCTCATCCCCATTTGCCCATTACATCAATTACACATTTTGTCGCTTCTGCCATAATAATAATAATAATAATAAACCAAAACTGTAAGGACCAGCCTGCCTACCTGTGACATTCCTGGACACTGCAGTCTATGACTGTGTGCATGTCTTATAATTTCTAATGACTCTAGATGCGCAATACGTCAATCCAGAAAGGCACACAACATTATTGACTCTGTGTGTGTTGTGGCAGGGCAGTGGAAATAAGGGTACCATAAATTTTCAATCATGACAGGAATGGTGTAGCCAAAAAAACACATCAAATGTACTTAACTGACCTGAGAAAGGACATATGTGTCGCGCATGTGCTACCAGTGTGATTTGTTATGTTGACTTATTGGACTTCATCTTAAGCCATTATAATTCTTTCTACAGCCATGACCACCTGTCTGTTTACTAGATACTTTTGCCTGCTGCCAGCCCAGACCTTCCACCTGTGCATATCCTAGCATGTCACCAACCAATTACCATATAATTAATATTTACTGTTATGATTTCCAGCTACAATTGTGAACATGAAGACCAGTGATTAGATCAGCAGGGGAGAAGTTGATGATATAGCATGAAGGGTCAACCATGTAATAAAGATAAATAGTGAATCATAGTGTAAGAGTGCTTGATTCCAAGGCTTGCTAGTGATCAATTACATTTCTGCATCTTCCACTGCAATACCAGTTAATAACAGACTGATAGTGGACCCACTGAGGTTTGGGCTCCCCTGAGCCACAATGGACTACAATGTACTGTTTTAGTTATGTGATATGTAATATGTATTAATAATAAAATAATAATATCAATAAACTAATACAGTAGACTCTCAGTTAACTGGCACCCATGTGGATTGGAAGATGCCAGATACATGTGCTACTATTAAAAGAGGCTAGATTAGCTACAAATAGGATGCTCTGCCAGGCATATTTGTCAGTGAGGACTGTTCTAGCAGCCGCAGCTTTCATTCCTCACTTACACATAGGTACGTTGGGCTGTAGGGTGCGGTGCTGACCCCTGGGAATGCACTGGCTCAGTCACTCTTGCCTGTCTGCTTCCAGGTAAAGCTGAATTGCAGAGACATACAGTGGATGAAATCTAGGTGCCTGTAAGCATTTTGTGGCATGACAACCTGGTTCCTGGCATTTGTTGAGCCCTGTTAATTATAATTTGTATTTAAAGTACAGTATTCATTTTTTTTCTGGTTGCTTGAGAGTTCTGGTTGATTGAGTTCTGGATAAGAGTGGCTGGTAGTCTATTGTACGAGTTTATAATAGTAATACAAAATCAAACATAAACTGCCATATCTATTTTTAATGTATGGTGTATCTGGATGATAAAATAATAAATAATATCTTCCAGGATTCTTAATCTATATGTGAATACTATTTTTTTCAAAAGTATTTAGAGTTTTTTTTCATTTAATTTGTCAGTGGATGGTATTTCTACAAAAAACAGTGATGACCCAGTGGAGTTCCCAATCAATATAAGCATAACCATTGGTGAGTACATTTTATTAATTAAAGCAGAAAATTCTTCAAACTTAACATTTTAAAGCCCTGCAGTGATGGGAAAGGAGTGAAACAGCACGTGGAAGATGTCACTGGAAGCCACAGTCTCAATCCCGCATGCAGGCGATTCAAGAGATTCGGCAGCACCCTTAATGACCAAGCAGCCTTCTGTAGGGACAGCACTGCTTGCTCTACATGGAAAGGGGACTAGAAAAGGTGGTCTAAAGAAAGCTTGTCTCTACTTCACCCAGTTGGCTAGCTGCGGTCAACGGGCATCTCCAAATGCGATCAAAACCCAGTAAAAAAGAAAAGGCTCACACCTGCCTCACAAGGTGTACTTGGACTGAAACTTGCATGTTGTAACATCAGAACTATGCTTGACACAACAGACATGGGTCGCCCAGAATGACGCACTGCTCTAGTAGCCCCCAAACAATCAAGGCTGGCTATTGACATTGCTGCCCTCAGTGACGTCTGCCTCCCAGACGAAGAAAGCCTTCAGGAACATGGCGCAGGCTATACCTTCTACTTGTCAGGGAAGCCAGAAAATGAGAAACGTCTCTCTGGTGTTGACTTCATGTTCACAAACCAAAGGGTCACACTGACCGCATCATTTTTATGTGCCTCCCACTTCAAAACAAACAGCATTCTACAATTTTCAGTGTCTATGCCTCAACTCTTCAAGCAGACCCTGCAGAAAAGGACAAGTTTTACACCGACCTGCACAATCTTGTACAAAACGTCCCTGCAGATGACAAGGTCATCATCCTCGGCAACTTCAATGCCAGAGTAGGCAAGGATTCAGAAGCTTGGCAAGGTGTACTTGGCAATCATGGTGTTGGAAACTACAATGACAACGGGCGCCTTCTGCTATAGTATTACACTGAGCAGAAACTCATAATCACAAATACAGTTTTCCAGCAGAAAGACAGACTAAAGATAACCTGTATACATCCTTGCTCCAAGTACTGGCATCTTATAGACTATATTCTGGTGCACCAGCAAGACCTTCAAGATGTCCTGCTCACCCGAGTGATGCCCAGCACAGAATGTAATACGGACCATTGTCTGGTGCACTGTAAAATTCAACTCCACTTTAATCCTAAACCAAAGAGGAAAGGAGCCCCAAAGAAGAAGTTACAGATCGGTAACCTCCAGTCAGCTGAATCTCCAGTCAAGTCAAGACTAGAAGATTGCAGATGCTTCACGGATCCCTCCTCAGATGCTCTATGGGAACATCTCAAACCCAGCATCCTGCAGGCCTCTGAAGAGGTCTTAGGTTTTTACACAAAGAAAAACAAATACTGGTTTGACGAAAACAGTCCGGAGGTCCATGAATTACCGTTGGAAAAGAGATCCGCCCTTCACACCTGGTTCAAAGCCCATTGCGCAGTGCAGACGGTCAAACACTCCTTACAGACAAGGCGTTGATTCTGAACTGATAGTCTGACCACTTTTTTGTGCCAACCGCATAGTTTCAGTCTCAGAGCTCCTTCGCATTCCACAAAAAAAATAAAACAGAACTGGATGAAATCCTTACTCTCGAAGAGACTGTAAAAACCATTGAGCAGCTAAAAAATGGTAAGGCTGCAGGAATCGATAGGATCCCAGCTGAGATCTGGAAACATGGGGGCCCAGCACTTTACGCTAAACTCCATGAGCTCTTTGTTTGCTGCTGGCGCCAAGGCAAACTGCCACAGCACCTTTGTGACGCAATCATCATCACCCTGTACAAGAAGAAGGGAGAAAAGTCAGACTGCTCCAATTACCGGGGGATAACTCTCCGCAGCAGGGAAAATCCTTGCAAGAGTACTCCTCAACAGACTGGTGCCCACTATCACTGAAGAACTTCTCACCGAGAGTCAGTGTTGCTTTAGAGCTGAAAGGATCACCACTGACATAGTTTTTGTTCTCAGGCAGCTCCAAGAGAAATGCAGAGTACAGAACAAGGGACTTTATGTGACGTTTGTTGACCTTACCAAAGCGTTCGACATTGTGAGGGAAGGGTTTATGGCAAATCCTGGAATGTATAGGATGTCCTCCCAAGTTCTTCAACATGATCCAGCTGCACGAAGACCAGCATAGCCAAGTTAGCCACAATATTGACATCTGAGCCCTTCCCAGTAAGCAATGGCGTGAAGTAGGGCTGTTCTCTTGCGCCCTCTCTATTCATTCTTCAGTATGATGCTCCAAAGGGCCTTGATGTTGAGGATGGACTCTACATCCAATTCCTGACAGATGGCAGTCTGTTCAACCTGAGGCAACTAAAGGCCCACACCATGACAGGGCAACAACTTGTTCGAGAGCTACTCTTCGCCGATGATGCTGCCCTTGTTTCCCCTACAGCAACAGCTTTGCAGCAAATGACATCTTGCTTCACCGAGGCTGCCGAGCTCTTTGGTCTAGAAGTCAGTTTGAAGAAGACTGAAGTTCTCCACCAGCCCGCACCTCTGGAAGATTACTGTCCTCCTCGCATCACTATTGGCGAAAACAGTCCAACAGTTTACATACCTGGGTTGCATCATCTCCTCCAACGCAAACGTTGACAAGGAAATTCACCAGGCTGTCTCCTCTTTCGAGACCATACGCAGGGCTGGTATTGAGGACAATAGGAAACATAGAAAACATGGTGTCACTACAGCACCCAACCAAGAAAAACCTTCCCGGGCAACCACTGTGGTTGAGTCGGCCTGTCCCGCATTGGCCTCCTCAACCAGCGCATATATGTGGACACCCCTCTTAAATCTTCATTCGCAAAGCATGTATATTATAGCTCAAGTACAGAAAATATTAATTGTGTAATAGAGGCCAGCAAGAATGGTTTACTACATTGTTGTTAAAATTATGCCAATTTAGCACCTAAAGGAGTATTGGATAGATTTTTTTAATCCTATGGTTTCAATTCATTTTAAAAACCATGTGAAAATTGTAAGTGGACAAGACTGTATATTCATAATATCACAAGCAATTTAAATTTAGTTGATGATTGTTGTTTACAAAATCCTACAAAAACATAATGTGTTATTCAAAAACACACACTTCACTCTCACAGTGATTTATTTTTTATGCCTGCTCATTACTAAAAAATAACACTCTCTCTGATGTGAAAGTTAATTAAATTAAAGGGACTTGAAAAGATCTCTGTTTTTAATAGTATCTATCATTTGCTAGAACAGCTATTACTATAGGCACATTGTATGCAGCCAGAGTAAATAACTTTAATATAAGAACTAGCGACTTGCCCTTCAAAAATGACAGCAATAAAAGTTGAAGCATGGCAATGCTGTTTGACACACAATGTGATGTTCTCCCCCCTCTAACTTGCAGGCCTCGCGATGAGCTTCAGTGCTCATTGCGAGCCTCTCCCCCAGTCTTTTTACACTCCTTTGTCTCTTTCGCCCCACTCCCTCCCCTGTGTCTCTTTCCACCCTCTCCCCCTCTCCCTCCCCTGTGTCTTTCTCCCCCCTCTCCCTTATCTGTGCTTCTGTTTGATTTACAGGTGTGAAACCATTTGCAGACTTGGGAAATTGTTCTTTGTTCTTTTTTCCCCAAGCCCGAAATGTGTTTCCAATTTACGGGCCTGAAAAAAAGTTACGGCTTTACGGCCGCCATTTGTTTTCTCGCCAATTAAGTATCAAATTAGCTAGCAACCTCACTTCCAGGGTCCCTGCCTCTCCCCCTGTGCTGTGTGTGAGGTTGTAAGTATTTTTTTATTAATTGGGGGCCTTTTGGCCGTCTTTCGATGGCTTCCGAGTTAAACGCTTGAAAAAAATAGAGGCAGTTAAATACGTAATTTTTTGAAGCCTGTAACTCATAAGCCATTCAGAGCCTATACCCCCCCCTCCCCCCTAAGCCAGTCCCGTACGGGCCTTGCGATGAGCGCCGTTCCCCGCAATGAGCACCTTTGCCCCTACGGCACTCATTGCAGCCTCGTCAAGCTAGTCACGTGCGGGCCTTTATTCAAATGATCTAATGATTACTTTTCTGGTAAAGTTATAATATACAAATATTTCACAGACACAAAAATTTGTATATTTGCTAAATAAGATGAGGGTAAGGAAGAAACCCCCTTCAAGATCAATACCTTGTCAGGTGATGGGGCATGCATGCTTCAATTAAGTGATTAGCTTTACCATGTAGGGTCACCCAAGATGGGCAGGTCATAGCAGAGAGGTCAGACAAATTGTGGTCCACTGGACAAAAAACTGGAAACTAGATAATCTTATGGAAAAGCAGAACCAGAAACACAACAATATGGCAACAGAAGATGGGCCCCTCAGGTCAGAAGTGGTTGGGCCAACATTGAGAGGATGCCCTTCTGTGTGTGACTAGAGGGAAAAGGAAGGTTTGCTGCTGCAGCAAATTATTTAGCACTAGCAAATTGCCCGTCAAAAAATGACGGTCATAAAATTGTAAGGCAGGTAATGCTGTTGGCACACAATGTAAGGCTTTTGGTCCTCTGAGTACCTTCGGCGCTCATTGCGAGCCTCTCCCCTCATGTACTTTTGGTCGTCTGAGCACCTTCGGCGCTCATTGCAAACCCCGCGATGAGCGCCTTCGGTGCTTATCGCAAGGCTCTCCCCTGGTGTACTTTTGTTCCTCTGAGCACCCTCGGAGCTCATTGTGTGCCGTTGGTGCTCATCGCATGTCTTGCAATGAGTGCCGAAGGTACTCAGAGGACCAAAATCCATACATTAAGTGCCAAACAGCATTACCTTAATGTAAGGCTTTTGGTCCTCTGAGTACCTTTGGCGCTCATTGCGAGCCTCTGCCCTCATGTACTTTTGGTCGTCTGAGCACCCTCAGCACTCATTGTGAGCCCCGCGCTGAGCGCCTTTGGCTCCCCTGCTCTTTTTTTTATATAAATATATTTTTTATAATAATTAATTAATTAAATAATAAATGAATATACTTTACCTATTTGTAATTAATATATCCAGCAATCAATATCCTGAAGAGCTAACAATCTGTTTTGATTTTCCTGCAGCATACAATGTACATTTGGACTGTTGCTGACCTGAGGTGTAGGTGTCAGCAATGTGGCAAGTGTGCAGTATAAATAGGCTGCGTGTGCGAGGGCAAACCATTTGTTTAGTTGTGTAAAGCGCCATTTTAGAATGATAATGTTTTTATTTACAAGTGAGTGTTGTAAAACGGCTGCGATTGAGCATGTGTTATGAGGGTCTGGAGCATTTTCCGTGTTTCCTAATAGTGTATTTTGTACCTCATATGTTCCTGGGTAAAAGTCTTATGTGCCTGGTGGTGTTTTGCGTGGTTAGGTGTCGTGTAGTCTCGTTTTTGTTTTTTTCGGCCGCCATTTTTCTTGTCGCTTAGGCGATTTTTGAATGCCAAAACTGGGCAAACTGTGTGTAAATTCTCATGCAACCTCACTCCCAGACGTCATGGCTGTCCCCACGTGAACGTGTGTGTGATGTTTTGTTTATGTTTTTTTTTTGTGTGTGTTTTTGTTGTTTTTGTATTGTGCACAGTTTGCCCGTTAACTTCATATTTTTTTGGACCTCGTATTTTTTTTTTTCTAAGTTCCCCTTTCCTTTTGTTATGGGCCGTAATTCTTCCACTTGATTTTTTCAAATTGCTGCGGGTCTCGCATTTTGAATTGGGTAATTGAGATTTCTGTTGATCTGTAGTTCCGGGGGTCACAGGGATGAGCAACAATCCGCAATGCTCACAACTATATATGTGATAGGATCCTGAAATGTTAGAACTATGAACAAAGGCAAACTGGTCATGGTAAAACATGAGATGAGAATATTAAACATTGATATCCTGGTAAGTAGTGAACTCAAATGGACAACCACCAGATTTGCTACTGTGGTTAAATATGGTCAAGTAATGGAGTAGCCCTTATAGTCAAAGAGGGCCAAAGCAGTGCTCGGTTACAACCCAAAAAATAACAAATGATTTCAATTTGATTACAAGGCAAGGCATTTCACATCACAGTAATCCAAGTCTATGCTCCACCCATGGATGCAGAAGAGGCTGAAGTGTTCCAATTCTACAAAGATATTCAACACCTCATGGATATAAAATCAAGAAAATATGTTACTCCCATCATAGCAGATTGGAATGCTAAGGTATGGGAACAAAGTTGATTGGAATAACTGGCAAGTTTGGCCTTGGAGTACAAAACAAAGCAGGTCAGAGAATAGTAGAATTCTGTCAAGATAATTCTCTGGTCATAGCAAACACCCTCTTCCGACAGCATCAAAGACGACTCTACACACGGACTCTAGCAGAGAGACAAAATAGAAATAAGATTGACTATATACTTTGAACACGGAGGAGCTCTATATAGTCAGAAAAAAATGAAGACATGAATTTCACTATGGCTCAGATCATGAGTTTATTATTGTGAAGTTCAGAATTAAACTGAAGAAAAGAGGGAAAATCATCTGACCAAGCAGATATGAAATAATTCATATCCCCAGTCAATATGTAGTGGAAGCAGAGAATAGATTTAAGGGACTGAGATGGTATATTCGATATAATGACTGAAGAATTTTGGACAGAAGTTTATGATTAGGAAGATTGAAGAAAGATTGAAGGCACACAAAGAAGGGGATGAGAGAATCGGTGATGGATAGAAAACTGAAGGAATGAACATGAGCTCAATGGAGATCAGTGGGCAGTGGCTGACAAATGTCTCTAGCGTAATGTGGTCCATAGGGTCACTGAGAGTTGGACAGGACTGAATGACTGAACAACAACAACAACAACAAAAGAAATGGGTCCATCTGTATAATGGGCCCATTTATTTTCTGCATTTCAGTATAATGCTACTGTAAATGTAAAAACAAAAGAACCAAAATCACTATTACTGATTGAAAATCCAAACCTCTTGCACTCCGGTTGAAGTAGTTTTCCTTTCACCCAACACTACGTATTTAATCCAGTCAATGGATCAGGCAGTCATATCAACTTTTAAAGCATTTTACCTTTGTTGCACATTTCAGCAACCTATTGATAAAACTGACTGCAAAAATAAAGAATCAATGATACAATTTTGGAAGAAATATAACTTCATGGACAACCTAGGCAATGTTGAACTAACTTAGAAAGAAGTGACTGATAAATGTATCAAAGGAGAGTGGGAGAAGATAAGGCCGGAGATATCCCGAGATTCTCAACAAGAAGAGCCAATTGTTGACCAAATTGTCAACCTAGTCAATACAGCAGGACTAGGAGATGAAGATGCGCGGGATATTAAGGACTGCTGCAGGATTCTGATGAGAGCCTTAACAACAGCAACATTCAGGAACTGGCAGGACAAGGGATTTATATAGAACCTGAAAATAGTGATTGTGAAAACGAAGAACCTGAAGAACTTGCTACAGATTTCCCCAGTAAAAGTTTGATGATGGTAAATGAAATCATTTATGATTTTGTGTTTTGCTACTGTCATTTGCTTAATCAGAGAAAAAGAAAACCACAAATGTCACTAGATAACTTCATCACTAAATAATCAAGAATTCCAGAAGAGCCAGAACCTTTGATAGCACAAAAAGAAAGTTTGTATTTCTGTGTAAATACAGTATGTTTATGTGTTATGTATACTGTATTACCCAATTAATATAAAAATACAGTAACTTAAAACTAAAGTTAAACTTGTATATCCTTGGTCACAAGTTTCGCTATCCCTATTACATAATATGAAAGAAAGTTAGGATAGGTGTATTAATTTTAATGTTTCAGTCTCAGAGCTCCTTCGCATTCCACAAAAAAAATAAAACAGAACTGGATGAAATCCTTACTCTCGAAGAGACTGTAAAAACCATTGAGCAGCTAAAAAATGGTAAGGCTGCAGGAATCGATAGGATCCCAGCTGAGATCTGGAAACATGGGGGCCCAGCACTTTACGCTAAACTCCATGAGCTCTTTGTTTGCTGCTGGCGCCAAGGCAAACTGCCACAGCACCTTTGTGACGCAATCATCATCACCCTGTACAAGAAGAAGGGAGAAAAGTCAGACTGCTCCAATTACCGGGGGATAACTCTCCGCAGCAGGGAAAATCCTTGCAAGAGTACTCCTCAACAGACTGGTGCCCACTATCACTGAAGAACTTCTCACCGAGAGTCAGTGTTGCTTTAGAGCTGAAAGGATCACCACTGACATAGTTTTTGTTCTCAGGCAGCTCCAAGAGAAATGCAGAGTACAGAACAAGGGACTTTATGTGACGTTTGTTGACCTTACCAAAGCGTTCGACATTGTGAGGGAAGGGTTTATGGCAAATCCTGGAATGTATAGGATGTCCTCCCAAGTTCTTCAACATGATCCAGCTGCACGAAGACCAGCATAGCCAAGTTAGCCACAATATTGACATCTGAGCCCTTCCCAGTAAGCAATGGCGTGAAGTAGGGCTGTTCTCTTGCGCCCTCTCTATTCATTCTTCAGTATGATGCTCCAA
The DNA here is from genome assembly GCA_027410445.1 of Discoglossus pictus. NCBI lineage: Eukaryota > Metazoa > Chordata > Amphibia > Anura > Alytidae > Discoglossus > Discoglossus pictus. The sequence continues at coordinate 317,277,723 of CM050164.1, read as the reverse complement.
AGGGCCTTGATGTTGAGGATGGACTCTACATCCAATTCCTGACAGATGGCAGTCTGTTCAACCTGAGGCAACTAAAGGCCCACACCATGACAGGGCAACAACTTGTTCGAGAGCTACTCTTCGCCGATGATGCTGCCCTTGTTTCCCCTACAGCAACAGCTTTGCAGCAAATGACATCTTGCTTCACCGAGGCTGCCGAGCTCTTTGGTCTAGAAGTCAGTTTGAAGAAGACTGAAGTTCTCCACCAGCCCGCACCTCTGGAAGATTACTGTCCTCCTCGCATCACTATTGGCGAAAACAGTCCAACAGTTTACATACCTGGGTTGCATCATCTCCTCCAACGCAAACGTTGACAAGGAAATTCACCAGGCTGTCTCCTCTTTCGAGACCATACGCAGGGCTGGTATTGAGGACAATAGGAAACATAGAAAACATGGTGTCACTACAGCACCCAACCAAGAAAAACCTTCCCGGGCAACCACTGTGGTTGAGTCAGCCTGTCCCGCATTGGCCTCCTCAACCAGCGCATATATGTGGACACCCCTCTTAAATCTTCATTCGCAAAGCATGTATATTATAGCTCAAGTACAGAAAATATTAATTGTGTAATAGAGGCCAGCAAGAATGGTTTACTACATTGTTGTTAAAATTATGCCAATTTAGCACCTAAAGGAGTATTGGATAGATTTTTTTAATCCTATGGTTTCAATTCATTTTAAAAACCATGTGAAAATTGTAAGTGGACAAGACTGTATATTCATAATATCACAAGCAATTTAAATTTAGTTGATGATTGTTGTTTACAAAATCCTACAAAAACATAATGTGTTATTCAAAAACACACACTTCACTCTCACAGTGATTTATTTTTTATGCCTGCTCATTACTAAAAAATAACACTCTCTCTGATGTGAAAGTTAATTAAATTAAAGGGACTTGAAAAGATCTCTGTTTTTAATAGTATCTATCATTTGCTAGAACAGCTATTACTATAGGCACATTGTATGCAGCCAGAGTAAATAACTTTAATATAAGAACTAGCGACTTGCCCTTCAAAAATGACAGCAATAAAAGTTGAAGCATGGCAATGCTGTTTGACACACAATGTGATGTTCTCCCCCCTCTAACTTGCAGGCCTCGCGATGAGCTTCAGTGCTCATTGCGAGCCTCTCCCCCAGTCTTTTTACACTCCTTTGTCTCTTTCGCCCCACTCCCTCCCCTGTGTCTCTTTCCACCCTCTCCCCCTCTCCCTCCCCTGTGTCTTTCTCCCCCCTCTCCCTTATCTGTGCTTCTGTTTGATTTACAGGTGTGAAACCATTTGCAGACTTGGGAAATTGTTCTTTGTTCTTTTTTCCCCAAGCCCGAAATGTGTTTCCAATTTACGGGCCTGAAAAAAAGTTACGGCTTTACGGCCGCCATTTGTTTTCTCGCCAATTAAGTATCAAATTAGCTAGCAACCTCACTTCCAGGGTCCCTGCCTCTCCCCCTGTGCTGTGTGTGAGGTTGTAAGTATTTTTTTATTAATTGGGGGCCTTTTGGCCGTCTTTCGATGGCTTCCGAGTTAAACGCTTGAAAAAAATAGAGGCAGTTAAATACGTAATTTTTTGAAGCCTGTAACTCATAAGCCATTCAGAGCCTATACCCCCCCCCCCCCCCCAAGCCAGTCCCGTACGGGCCTTGCGATGAGCGCCGTTCCCCGCAATGAGCACCTTTGCCCCTACGGCACTCATTGCAGCCTCGTCAAGCTAGTCACGTGCGGGCCTTTATTCAAATGATCTAATGATTACTTTTCTGGTAAAGTTATAATATACAAATATTTCACAGACACAAAAATTTGTATATTTGCTAAATAAGATGAGGGTAAGGAAGAAACCCCCTTCAAGATCAATACCTTGTCAGGTGATGGGGCATGCATGCTTCAATTAAGTGATTAGCTTTACCATGTAGGGTCACCCAAGATGGGCAGGTCATAGCAGAGAGGTCAGACAAATTGTGGTCCACTGGACAAAAAACTGGAAACTAGATAATCTTATGGAAAAGCAGAACCAGAAACACAACAATATGGCAACAGAAGATGGGCCCCTCAGGTCAGAAGTGGTTGGGCCAACATTGAGAGGATGCCCTTCTGTGTGTGACTAGAGGGAAAAGGAAGGTTTGCTGCTGCAGCAAATTATTTAGCACTAGCAAATTGCCCGTCAAAAAATGACGGTCATAAAATTGTAAGGCAGGTAATGCTGTTGGCACACAATGTAAGGCTATTGGTCCTCTGAGTACCTTCGGCGCTCATTGCGAGCCTCTCCCCTCATGTACTTTTGGTCGTCTGAGCACCTTCGGCGCTCATTGCAAACCCCGCGATGAGCGCCTTCGGTGCTTATCGCAAGGCTCTCCCCTGGTGTACTTTTGTTCCTCTGAGCACCCTCGGAGCTCATTGTGTGCCGTTGGTGCTCATCGCATGTCTTGCAATGAGTGCCGAAGGTACTCAGAGGACCAAAATCCATACATTAAGTGCCAAACAGCATTACCTTAATGTAAGGCTTTTGGTCCTCTGAGTACCTTTGGCGCTCATTGCGAGCCTCTGCCCTCATGTACTTTTGGTCGTCTGAGCACCCTCAGCACTCATTGTGAGCCCCGCGCTGAGCGCCTTTGGCTCCCCTGCTCTTTTTTTTATATAAATATATTTTTTATAATAATTAATTAATTAAATAATAAATGAATATACTTTACCTATTTGTAATTAATATATCCAGCAATCAATATCCTGAAGAGCTAACAATCTGTTTTGATTTTCCGGCAGCATACAATGTACATTTGGACTGTTGCTGACCTGAGGTGTAGGTGTCAGCAATGTGGCAAGTGTGCAGTATAAATAGGCTGCGTGTGCGAGGGCAAACCATTTGTTTAGTTGTGTAAAGCGCCATTTTAGAATGATAATGTTTTTATTTACAAGTTAGTGTTGTAAAACGGCTGCGATTGAGCATGTGTTATGAGGGTCTGGAGCATTTTCCGTGTTTCCTAATAGTGTATTTTGTACCTCATATGTTCCTGGGTAAAAGTCTTATGTGCCTGGTGGTGTTTTGCGTGGTTAGGTGTCGTGTAGTCTCGTTTTTGTTTTTTTCGGCCGCCATTTTTCTTGTCGCTTAGGCGATTTTTGAATGCCAAAACTGGGCAAACTGTGTGTAAATTCTCATGCAACCTCACTCCCAGACGTCATGGCTGTCCCCACGTGAACGTGTGTGTGATGTTTTGTTTATGTTTTTTTTTGTGTGTGTTTTTGTTGTTTTTGTATTGTGCACAGTTTGCCCGTTAACTTCATATTTTTTTGGACCTCGTATTTTTTTTTTTCTAAGTTCCCCTTTCCTTTTGTTATGGGCCGTAATTCTTCCACTTGATTTTTTCAAATTGCTGCGGGTCTCGCATTTTGAATTGGGTAATTGAGATTTCTGTTGATCTGTAGTTCCGGGGGTCACAGGGATGAGCAACAATCCGCAATGCTCACAACTATATATGTGATAGGATCCTGAAATGTTAGAACTATGAACAAAGGCAAACTGGTCATGGTAAAAACATGAGATGAGAATATTAAACATTGATATCCTGGTAAGTAGTGAACTCAAATGGACAACCACCAGATTTGCTACTGTGGTTAAATATGGTCAAGTAATGGAGTAGCCCTTATAGTCAAAGAGGGCCAAAGCAGTGCTCGGTTACAACCCAAAAAATAACAAATGATTTCAATTTGATTACAAGGCAAGGCATTTCACATCACAGTAATCCAAGTCTATGCTCCACCCATGGATGCAGAAGAGGCTGAAGTGTTCCAATTCTACAAAGATATTCAACACCTCATGGATATAAAATCAAGAAAATATGTTACTCCCATCATAGCAGATTGGAATGCTAAGGTATGGGAACAAAGTTGATTGGAATAACTGGCAAGTTTGGCCTTGGAGTACAAAACAAAGCAGGTCAGAGAATAGTAGAATTCTGTCAAGATAATTCTCTGGTCATAGCAAACACCCTCTTCCGACAGCATCAAAGACGACTCTACACACGGACTCTAGCAGAGAGACAAAATAGAAATAAGATTGACTATATACTTTGAACACGGAGGAGCTCTATATAGTCAGAAAAAAATGAAGACATGAATTTCACTATGGCTCAGATCATGAGTTTATTATTGTGAAGTTCAGAATTAAACTGAAGAAAAGAGGGAAAATCATCTGACCAAGCAGATATGAAATAATTCATATCCCCAGTCAATATGTAGTGGAAGCAGAGAATAGATTTAAGGGACTGACATGGTATATTCTATATAATGACTGAAGAATTTTGGACAGAAGTTTATGATTAGGAAGATTGAAGAAAGATTGAAGGCACACAAAGAAGGGGATGAGAGAATCGGTGATGGATAGAAAACTGAAGGAATGAACATGAGCTCAATGGAGATCAGTGGGCAGTGGCTGACAAATGTCTCTAGCGTAATGTGGTCCATAGGGTCACTGAGAGTTGGACAGGACTGAATGACTGAACAACAACAACAACAACAAAAGAAATGGGTCCATCTGTATAATGGGCCCATTTATTTTCTGCATTTCAGTATAATGCTACTGTAAATGTAAAAACAAAAGAACCAAAATCACTATTACTGATTGAAAATCCAAACCTCTTGCACTCCGGTTGAAGTAGTTTTCCTTTCACCCAACACTACGTATTTAATCCAGTCAATGGATCAGGCAGTCATATCAACTTTTAAAGCATTTTACCTTTGTTGCACATTTCAGCAACCTATTGATAAAACTGACTGCAAAAATAAAGAATCAATGATACAATTTTGGAAGAAATATAACTTCATGGACAACCTAGGCAATGTTGAACTAACTTAGAAAGAAGTGACTGATAAATGTATCAAAGGAGAGTGGGAGAAGATAAGGCCGGAGATATCCCGAGATTCTCAACAAGAAGAGCCAATTGTTGACCAAATTGTCAACCTAGTCAATACAGCAGGACTAGGAGATGAAGATGCGCGGGATATTAAGGACTGCTGCAGGATTCTGATGAGAGCCTTAACAACAGCAACATTCAGGAACTGGCAGGACAAGGGATTTATATAGAACCTGAAAATAGTGATTGTGAAAACGAAGAACCTGAAGAACTTGCTACAGATTTCCCCAGTAAAAGTTTGATGATGGTAAATGAAATCATTTATGATTTTGTGTTTTGCTACTGTCATTTGCTTAATCAGAGAAAAAGAAAACCACAAATGTCACTAGATAACTTCATCACTAAATAATCAAGAATTCCAGAAGAGCCAGAACCTTTGATAGCACAAAAAGAAAGTTTGTATTTCTGTGTAAATACAGTATGTTTATGTGTTATGTATACTGTATTACCCAATTAATATAAAAATACAGTAACTTAAAACTAAAGTTAAACTTGTATATCCTTGGTCACAAGTTTCGCTATCCCTATTACATAATATGAAAGAAAGTTAGGATAGGTGTATTAATTTTAATATTTTATAATTATTTTTTTTTGCTGTTTTTATTTTGCATTTTTTAATTTATGCTTTTGCAAAAATACATTAAGAAAAGAGATACAAAATGTTTATTTTATATAATGCTATATGACATTGAGGATAAGAGATGTTTTAGTGTTTTGATTTCCTATACATAGTGAGCATTTAAGATGATTATTCAAATCATTCTTTAATAACATTTTTATTTATGATTTATGTATTTGTGGCATGTAGGATGTAAACAATATGCATATAATTGAATTTGATTTCATTTTTGCATTTAAGTTTTTTTTTATTTATGTATGCTATGTGCTGTATGCTTACAATAAGTGGTTGCAACAAGAACGTTGTTGTTTATGCTGGTTACCATTAAAAATTGTGTTTTAAAGGGATATCGATGTTTTATGGATTTTGCAAGATATGTAATACATCTATGCATTTATTTACTTGAATATAAATTGTTTTATTAAGAAGCAATTAAAAGGTCTATTTTACTGCCTTAAATCTTGAAAATTGTTCCTTGTTAGGGTATGCCCACTGCATCGTATGTAGACGCAGACGTATGATGTGCAGTGTAGTGTCCTGGCTTAGCAGTTTATTATTTTTATCAACCGTTTTAAAATACATTTAAGAACTATCAGCCTTATTAAATTGCGATTTGGCCAATTCTAAAAGGCTCTATATAAGCACAGAGCATATTTTTTTACAGAAGTTTTTAGTTAGTGAAGACCTCGCTTTTGGATAAAAGTTCAGTAACTAAAAACTTCTGTAAAAGAAATATGCTCTGTGCTTTATATAGAGCCCTATTCAATTGGCCGAATCACAATTTAATAAGGCTGTATATCTAGTTTGGTGTTTTAATTCATATTCATCTTAAAATTGGTTATACAATTTATTATCATGAATTTAGAATTAGCAAAATATTAGTTTGTAATAGATATAATACGTTAATAGCACTAAGTGTATTGAATATTGATAAGCACTATTATTAAATTATTTGTTTTTACAAATTGGTTCAATTAGTTTATACTATTTTATTATGTTATTCACAGATGCACAGTTAGTTTTTCAAGGTTGAATTTCATTTAATTGTTTAATTACCCCTGGGGCCCATATGGGAGCAGTATAACTGCCTCGCACCTCAGATTCTGTGAGTATGCCAGCACAGTGACGCAAAGAGAGACACCATCTCTTGTAAACTGCAGAGACCTGCATCATACTGACAGCCGCTGAGGGTCTCTCCTAACATGTGAGTGGGGATATTTTGCCCCTCAAAGAAGAAACTAACCCTTTTTACACGAATGTTGCCTGCATACACTCTGCACTCCTGATCTTTCTCAATGTAAAATATAGGGGCTTGAGCCAGATAACATTGGAATACTCTGAAACATATCTTATCCCAGGGCAATAGAAAGAACTGACAATACAAACATACTGAAAAGTTCAGTAATTAATGAAGAGCACCCTCAGCCTGGCCTTTTTATGCTTTATAGAATCATCTTCAATTCACATTTTTGTAAAGGAGAAGGAGTGTACTATATTCGGAGTATAAATCCTCTAGATACCTAAAAAGGTCGGACCTCTTCCTTATGAAACGTAACCAAAGAAAGTGTGCCTAAATACTGGATCCCAGACTAAATTACACCTATAATCAGGAAAATAAGGCGTACCCGAGGATATTAAAATTGTGTCTATTTAATATTGAACCTTACTGTGAAAACCCCAATTAAGGCTTGAATAAATGTTTATCATCGTTGTGAGATAAATTCTAACTATATTACACCACAGTTAATATCCTATAAGGAATTTATAGTATTGGGACTTGGGACATTACACTCCTGAATATCTTTTCAAGACTTTTAAGAATGGGGTGATTAAAGGAGTGAAGTGTTGGAATTTGCTTGTTAAAGACCTAGGGCCTCATTCTATTATCGGCCGTAGGAGATGCGGGGCCGCAAGGACCGGCCGCAAGCTATTTGCCTATTCTATTCCCTTCCGGCCAGGGACTCCGGCAGGCTTCCGGCCGGCGCCTTGTTATCCCTTGCGGCCACATACGCCGGAGGCAAGCCTTTGATCTTAAACGGCCGCAAGAGTTTCGGCCGCAAGCAAATCCTGGTTGCTATTCAATTGCTCCGGGAACCCTCTCTGCAAGGCTAAAACCGAGCCGCAGCTTACTTGCAGCAAAAAGGTCCCACAGCCACACAATTAAGCACATAATAAAGCCATAATAAAGCCATCCTGCACTCTGAGGAGACTATAAAGTGATTGTAGGTGTTAGCATTCATAGCACAACATTCCCCTACACTCAAATCCTTAAATAATTTTTATTTTAATTTATGTCAAATATCCGTGGAAAAAGTCCAGAGGGCTTGGAGCACCCGCTGCGGCCGGAAAATAAACAGTAAATGAAATCTCGGATTTAGGCTGATGTGCAAGCTTGAGAGAGGGTTGCTATTAATCCTCATGTCCCCCATTATGATCCCTAGCATTTACAGAGCTTTACAGTGCCGTCTTGAATTTATATTTGCTTTTAAAGATTTCTCAGCTTACGGCTGGTTGCAATATATGTAAGGGGATATCCTTGCGGCGCCGTCTATTTGAATTGCAAGGTAACGGGAGCCCCGAAAGGAATCGCAGCTTTGCGGCCGATTTACGGCCGATAATAGAATGAGGGCCCTACTGTATAAGCCTTTTTGCATTAGAGACTATACTTCTGGATAAAAATTATTTTGAGACGTAGGGAAATGTTGTATTTGACTAGCCTCTTAAAAGGTTGGATTTTTGAACTATGAAATATCTTAGTGTAGTATACTGATTGATCAGAACATTAACTTTGACCTAAAGATTGAAGTCGATTTTAGACCCTTCACTTAAGGAACATGGATTAAGAAATTACCTTATGAGTAGTTTCTATACAAATGCTAAACTTATGATTGTATATTGTGAAAGTAAATTGCACCATGTATTAAGAGGTGAAATACTATTCTGAATCAAAATTGCTTTATATACAGGGATGCAACATTAATTGAACCTAAACTACTAACCAATTTACTTACAAAATATAAAAATAATTAAATAGAAACAGCATAAATAACTTTAATATGAAAAATCAAAATCCACTGAGAAGTAAGGGAAAAGAAAAAAAGACAAATATAACAACACTGACGGAATTTTTCTCACCAAAAGAGAAAGAGAAAAATATAAATATTTCCCAACTTGGTACACCCATACAATTAGTCTCATCATTTACAATTTCAGATCAAAAAGATAGAAGCTTATTAGAAACTTTGAACTTGACAATAGAAGAGCAAGGAGAATTAGTAAGTATTCCAAATATGAAAAAGCTCCTAAAAGATCTCCCTGAAAAGTGAACCCAAGAAATTGTGGACAATGTAAACACTATGAAAAAAACAGAATAGAAGAGTTGGAAGTTAAACATGAGTTGGTAATTACGGAACATAACTCTTTGATAACACATGTGAAAACAATTGAGGAGTCAGTAAAAACACTTCAAATAAACCAAACACAATATGAAGACCAATCCAGGTAAAATAATTTAATAGTTACAGGTATTCCAGAAAGTATAACAACTAAAGAAATAAGTATATAACAAACCATTTTTCATCATTAGTAAAACCAGAGACCATAGGGGATGACCGGATAGACAGAATACGCAGAATACCAATACGAGGGAGTTTCCTGAAAGATACTTCTAGAGACATAATAGATTACATTTCTATTTTTATAAAGAGTCTATTTTAAGAGCTGCTATGGGTATGGAACATTTCCAGACAGCTTATGAAAAACTGATTATTTTTTCAGACCTATCAAGTAATACCTTGAGCAAAAGGAGAGAGTTCCAGAAAATTACAAAAACTCTAAGAGAAATAAAAATACCATAGAGATGGGGTTTCCCAACCAAAATATTGGTGAAAAGGAATAATAAGAGAATTATGTTCAATTCTTTGAAAGAAGCTGAAAAATATCTAAAGGAATGGCAAATTCCATTCAAACTGACAGTAACATAAGATAACTCCTCTTCTCCTTTTCTACCATTCTCTCCTTTAAATTAAATATAAGATTAGAAATTATAGAGTTATAGTAGAGTTATAGATTTTTGAATTATTGTAAATTATAAAATTGAATATAAATTTAAACTCACATTGTGAAATATTAAGGCATATAAAAAAAGTAACACAAATGGTAATACAATAGAATATACTTTCACAGTAGATACTAAAATTTTAAGTTGGTGTTGTAGAATAATTGGTTGTCTCTGATTTGGAAAACTATCGTAAAAACAATTCACAGATTGGCGTAGATTTATATAGAGTAGAATCTAGAACACTAAATAACTGAAGCACATATTACTAAGATAAATGGAGAATATGTGATAAAAAAATAGAATAGGAATTAAACTTTAAGTTAATAATACATTTTTTAATATAAATAAGATCACAAAATAGCTTTAAAAGGTCAGCCACATAAGGGAGGTGGCATATAAATTAATGGAGTTAAGGTTTATATTATGTCAAAGATAAAGACAGAAAAATGAAGAAGAGGAGACCAGATTAGAGAGTACAACCAACTATCCTCCTAAACACTTTGGGATCTAAATTGAATGAGTATTTACTAAGCAAAATGAAACAATAGACTCTTGGACCTACCCTTTGCTAAGAGAAATTATGGAAATGAAATAATTTTGATTATTAAATCAATCACTCATTTCTCAAGAATAATACACTAACTTTAGTCTTTAGGGAACTCACATATGCATACCAAAACACCAAATAGTATTAAAGACCTGAATATCTGAGAAGGAGAAAAGGAAGTGTATAAAACAAATGCAATTATGGTCTATATAACACTTAAATTAGAACTAGCAACAACAAAATTAAAGAAACAAAATATATTGTATAACGGATAAGCTCTCTAACCAACCCAGGATTCATATATTGATCAGAGGATTCTCAACCTGATCAATAAGCTAAAAAGGCAGACTTTTTTTAGACCTACTTTCTGCCAAGAGGAATAAGTGAGATGAAAAATCTCAATTTTGTATGTCAAAGTTTGCATAATTGCTTTCATTTTTTGTCTATTCTTGTTTTATTTATCTGTATTAAAATGAAGTGGAGTTCGCAAATAAAGGGCACTGAAAACATATCAGAGAGAGTTACATTTTATAAAAATAATGGGATTTAAGATTATTACATTAAATGTCCAAAGACTAAACTCACCTTATAAAAGAAAGATCTCTATAGAAACCTTCCAAAAAGAGAATATAGTGATAGTGTCTGTCTTCAATAAACGCACTGGAAGGCAGATAAGGAACCAAACTTAATCTATAGAATGTTTCCTTCTATGATTAACGCTAATTATAAGAAAAAATCCTGTGGAGTGCCATTCTATTTACCGTATTGGTCCGAATATAAGCCGCACCCGCATATAAGCCGCACCCGTAAAGTTCAAGGGGAAAAAATAGAAAAAAGATAGTACTCAAATATAAGCCGCACCAGTAAAATTGGAGAGAAAAAGACTCTCAAAGTGATCAGCCATTGCAAGAAACAGCCTTTTTTTTGCAGGTTACAGGCTTTACAGGATGTTAGACTAACTAAAACCGTAAATCGCTATTCAATACCGCAGTCTAAAGTATGAAAATCGTCACCCTTAACTTGCAATTGCGCAAATCTGAAGTAATTTTGCATTCGCGAATAGAAGTCGCACGCGTTACAAGCAAAGTTTGCAAATTAGCAATGTTTTTTTGACGGTCGCGAATATAAGACGCACCCTTAACTCGCAAGCTCAAATCAGATATGACATGTATGATGTCTGGAGAGCATTACATGATAATCAGAGAGATTTTACACATTACTCACATAGACATAAGGTTTATTCTAGACTTGATTACTTCTTACTAGATGCATTAACAATTGAATTGGTCAATAGTATAGAGATAAAGACAAACTATTGATCAGATCGTGAAATGATAATGTAAATTGGACATCAGCAGACTCAAAATAAATATCATAGTATGAACATTGATATGAGTTTATTAAAAACATTAGAAAAAAGAGAAATAATAAAGGAATAAATAATCAGCTTTTTTGATAGAAATACTAACTCGGTGGAGTTAGGAACATTCATTTGGAATGCCCAAAAGGCATATGTTAGAGGAATAATATTGAAAAAATACAAAGAGGCCTCACTTTGAGAGAGTTAAATATCAAACTAGCCAAAGCAGAATGAAATAACAAGGTTTTCCCTGACCAGGTTAATATAGATGACTGACCAAAATTAAGTTACAAATGAGGAAAATAGACCAGGCAAGAATAGACAAATCTATACAGCTATCTCAACACAAATTCAACATTTTAAGAAATAAATCAGGCAAACTTCTGGCTAATAGAATAAAGAAAATAACACTACAGAAAATAATTGACAAATCAAAATGTAAAGAAGGCAAGTATTGTATAAAACTGGATGAAACTGCAAAAATCTTACTTGGTTACTATAACGCTCTCTATAACTTAGAAGAAGAAAAATAATTTAATAAACCATCAAAACAAGAAATATCTGATTTCCTGAAACAAATAGATCTGCTCAGGGTTACTGAAGATCAATTAGAAATCTTGAATAAAGATATTACGACTAAAGAAATTCAAATGGCTATAAATAACCTTAAAGTGAATACATTTCCTGGACCAGATGGATTTCCTAACCACTACTATAAAATGTTAGCGCCTATTCTTGTAGATTATTTAAAAATCGTTTTTAATTAAATAAAGACAAAAGGATCCACACCCGCAGAAATGCTTAAGGCCGCTATTATCACAATCCTTAAAGAAGGGAAGGACAGTTCAGAATGTAAGAATTATAGACCGATATCATTAATGAACAGAGACATTAAAATGTATTCAAAAATGTTGGCTCTAAAATTGAATCACTTACTCCCAAACTTGTTTAACCTTGATCAAATGGGTTTTGTCAAGAATAGACAGACAACGGATAACTTTTTTATAAAAAAAATGGAAATGTCCTATTTAATAGGGGCAAGGTTCCTCAAGTATAACCTATTATAGTGATATAATGAAACCCTTTAAATTAGAAAGTGCAAAGTACATAGTCTTAGAAAGATTAGAAAAAGACACTTTATACTAATTTAAAACCCCATGTTTATGGTGATAATAAGGAGGAAAAGACACTTCAGATGACAGCATCATTACTGCAGAGACATGCACCTCAGACCCCTTTTCTTAGGATCTAAGGATCTAAGAATCACACACCATGTACCTTTGATTAGTACAAGCAGACTTGGACACAACCTTTTCTTTAGTGTGTCCAAAGTCAGACTGGCCACTTCTTTATTGTTCCAGAGATATATAAAAACACAGAAAGATGACAAAAAAACACCAAAGACCTTCCCCAGTTCTAGCCCATCCTCCTAGGCAAATAGCTTGCTACCCCCCTCACCCACATGGCTTTCTTCTCATTATATATTTTCTCTCCTCTTACAGAGCCATAAAACTAGCTCCACCCTTCATGTCTAAAGCTAGAGCCTTCACAGGTTGCTGATCACAGGGCCATAACAATTTTTTAAAATCTTTCTCTTTGTCACATAAGTGACTGTATTAACTTTATTTAAGCATAGCCCACTATCCTATTTCTAACACAGATACAGTATTCCAATGTTAATCTATGACAGCACCACATGCACTTATTACCTCCATCATATAACTACATGTATGCATTACACCCATGACATAACTGTTAAGCAAGTTGTTAGTACATCCTAACCACACATATAATAACTGATGAACCCCAGACAGTCAAGTTAGCCCTTCTGTCATGAATCACCCAGGAGCCATATTGGATTTGGTGTGAACTATGCTGGGGCCATTTTGTGACTGGCAAAGTCACTGCTTGTAAATGGTATGAATAGGGGGTTCCACTGTCACCATTTAATAAAGTCAGCATTACTGCATAAAATGGATTGACGTGGAAAACTTGCCCCACCCTGATACCATGTGGGAATGGGGAAATATGGTTTGGGTTGTAATAGTTAATTACAGTATAAGCTTGCATATAGTACTATGGAGGGATTGTATTTAGTTAACCATCCCCCAGTAGGTAAACACTGAGGTAGGAGCTGAGCCAAATGGGGTTATCCTAAACAAGATAAACCTCACAGGGTGTCGCCAGGACCTAAACAAAGAGATTTGCCAGACAGCCAGGCACCTAGATAACAATGGGGGGGCCTAGGACCTCAAACAGGAAGTTTCCACTCAGAGAGTCTTGGTTAGAATGAGCTTAGTAGCCACGCCTGGGGTTGGCCCAAGGGAGGGGTCTGGTGGTTCCCATAGCCTACCTCTGTTACATTGGACAGAGGTAATTAGGTTACTCTGGAGGTTACCCTATTGGCCAGAGAAAGGGTAAAGGTTGATCCACTCCCTCCACTGTGTGTGTGTGAAATGTTTTAAATATGTTGTTCCAAAATAAAACTTTGTTCATTATTTTCATCAAGACGTGGTGTGTAGATGTATTATTTACCCGGGGACATATGCTTGCAGTAAGATTCGTCAGACTTACTGTCAATATTGCTCAGTCTAAACGAAGGGCTGAGACATGATGTTCCTGTAATCAAAACGGCTCCGGTCCAGAGTAACCCAAATCCGGTCAGCAGACCCCAGCCAGAGAGTGGGTTATGACAATTGGTGGCATAGTGGTGGGGTACTCTGAGAAGGACCAGAAAATGGAGCAGATGGAAGCAGAGGACTACAGACTACTCCTGCTAAATCAATGGATGGCATTCATGCAATTATTGCATGGCCATGAGCTGGCAAGCTGGTTGGAGGAACTGGTAGAGAAAGAGATGGACTTGGAGGAACAGTACCTTGCCAGGATAGAGTCCTTGGTTGGCCGGAGAGAGGATCTCTATTTTCGTTTGGATCTAGAATATGGGGTCGGTGAGATTCTGAATGGTGATCCGGAATGTGGCATGGGAACTGCAAAAAGGCATAATATCTTGCTTGTTGAAAGCTGCCGGGGTCTGGGACTGGAAGCATGGTTCCCGGAGGCTCCTTTGCTGGAACCCCTGATTCAGCAAGAGCTGCAACTGGAGGCTGAGTATGTTCAATTGTGGGATGCGATACCCAAGAAGTATTTTTACAACTCAGACGGTATGTACCAGAGGGAGTATGTTCACTGGAACTGGGGAGAGGCTTTTATAGACGGTAAACAAAGTGAGGAGTGGGAAGGGGTAAACACTGTTCCTTTGCCAACTCCTGGGGATGGAGAATGTTTGCCCCTAGAACATGCAGCAACTGTGTCAGGGCCTAGTCACCAGCCCAAAGAGCCAGAGACCCAGTGGAATGTTCCCTGGGTGGGGTCAGATAATCCATGTCTGCCCCCTGATACCCCAAGAGATTTAATCCTAGAGGAAGTGGGAACTGCTCACAAGCTAGGGCCAGATAAGTTAAGTCTGCCCTCAGAAGTTCTAGGCAAAGTGTGTTGGCCAGAACTGTTAATGGAGCCAGAGGCTGGGGATGATTATGTGATGGACGGTGGGAAGGGAGCCTTAGAGGCCAGGCTGGGTGGGAATGATGAGATTCCCCAGCCTGCATCAGATAACCACTGTCTGTACCCGGACACCCCAGGGGAGTTGTTCACAGAGGTGCTAGTGAAGCACAGAGCCCAGGAGGGTTGTTTAAGAGACTGTGGGGAGGGAAAGGAATTGGTTTCTGGCTACAGGGAACCTGACCTCACACAGCAAGAGTGTGCCAGGGGCACAAAGAGCCAGGCCGGGGCAGCAAGCCTTCCAGCCTTGGCAAAAGCGTTATGGGTGCAGAGTGGCACCATGAAAGAGGGTGTACCAAGTGGGGAGATACCCTGGATAACCTTTGTCCAGGGGCCCACTGGAACAGACACCACTCCAAAGATCCAGTTCAACATAGAGGACTGGGATAAAGTTGCTCAACCCCAGGCAATGGAGGAGTCTGGCACTTCAGCTGGATGGGAGCAGCATAGCCCCCCAGCCAAGTCAGAGGAGTGTAAGCACAGCTTGGGTGGGAGCAGCGTAGCTCCCCAAGCTGCAACGGAAACAGCGGGACCAGAGGAAGAAAGCCAAGAGGAGCTGTCCCTTTGTAGTCCCATATGCCCAGAGACTGTTTTAGAAACCCCAGCCCAGCTGTGGGGACTGGCTGGAGGGAAAGGGGTTGCTACGGGACAGGGATTGTATGGGGTTCCAAAAAATACTGTGTTGCCTCAGAAGTGTATGGGTGCAACCCTCTGTGTCCCCAGTGACTTCCATGCTGCTGCCAAAAAGAGAGAGATGAGATCCTGAAATATTTGGGTGGCGGTTGCATGGGAAGAGCAATTTGCTCTATACAGTGGGAGCAAGGCCAAGGGCTGGGGGAGGTCTTTACTCTGCACTTTTGGACTGTTTTCTAAAGGACTGGAACGTGGAGAGAGTGCAGATGGTCTAGGCAATCCAGAAGAGTCATGACTATCAGCGAAGCTGGGAAAATCCTAGGGGCATGGATGTTCCCTGCCACGCTGGGGGAGGTGTTGTCATGAATCACCCAGGGGCCATATTGGATTTGGTGTGAACTATGCTGGGGCCATTTTGTGACTGGCAAAGTCACTGCTTGTAAATGGTATGAATAGGGGGTTCCACTGTCACCATTTAATAAAGTCAGCATTACTGCATAAAATGGATTGACGTGGAAAACTTGCCCCACCCTGATACCATGTGGGAATGGGGAAATATGGTTTGGGTTGTAATAGTTAATTACAGTATAAGCTTGCATATAGTACTATGGAGGGATTGTATTTAGTTAACCATCCCCCAGTAGGTAAACACTGAGGCAGGAGCTGAGCCAAATGGGGTTATCCTAAACAAGATAAAACTCACAGGGTGTCGCCAGGACCTAAACAAAGAGATTTGCCAGACAGCCAGGCACCTAGATAACAATGGGGGGGCCTAGGACCTCAAACAGGAAGTTTCCACTGGGAGAGTCTGGGTACTAATGAGCTTAGTAGCCACGCCTGGGGTTGCCCCAGGGGAGGGGTCTGGTGGTTCCCATAGCCTACCTCTGTTACATTGGACAGAGGTAATTAGGTTACTCTGGAGGTTACCCTATTGGCCAGAGAAAGGGGAAAGGTTGATCCACTCCCTCCACTGTGTGTGTGTGAAATGTTTTAAATATGTTGTTCCAAAGTAAAACGTTGTTCATAATTTTCATCAAGACGTGGTGTGTAGATGTATTATTTACCCGGGGACATATGCTTGCAGTAAGATTCGTCAGACTTACTGTCAATATTGCTCAGTCTAAACGAAGGGCTGAGACATGATGTTCCTGTAATCAAAACGGCTCCGGTCCAGAGTAACCCAAATCCAGCAGACCCCAGCCAGAGAGTGGGTCGTGACACCTTCTGTTCATGACATCTATCTATACCCTTTCCCATGGTATGGAAGGGGTTAAATAAAAATATGCAGGGTTTATGGCCTCTTGTCTATGACACTATACCCTATGAACTGGTTATCTCTTAGGATTACCTGTCAATATCCATGGGACAGCGGACTATCCTTATGGACCCTGATGGTATCTAAAATGAATCCCTATACCTTCCAACCACCACAGGGGTCCATATTGGACCCACATAGACCCAAATCCTTCATGGGGGTCCATAAGGATCCCCATGGAACTCTAACATTTAATACAAAAATAAAAACACTACATAAAGTAAAAATCATTAAACCTGCAAGAGTGGAAAATATACTTTACCTATACTACGTCCTCCATCATCAAAGCCCTTGTTCTCACACTTCAGCCCTCGATAAGTGGGCACTTCCAGTGGATGTTGAGGGAGGATCCTGGGGATACCATGGCTTATACAGGAGCAGGTATTAAGGAGGGGGAATCTCAAGGGAAACTTGGGCTCATAGAGGCTACCGGGAAAGAGGATCCTAAGGATTCCCTGGCTCATAGGAGGTAGCAGTATTAACCCCTAAATACAGCAAAATTAATTCTCAGAGTAATTTTTCTGCCTTTATGTGAGGTTTAAACTACACATACCCCCATATACATTTGGGGCACTTGGAAAGACTTCAGAATAAACTTAAGTGAGATTGGATATCGTTACAGGAGCCATGTGATAGCAATTTTGTAAAATAGGGACATTTTGAGCACTTGGATGGCATTTCTCAAAGGTTAGATTTAGGGGTGTGATGTACTTGCTTGGTGGTGTTTTACAAGTGAACTTAACTTGGATAAAGTCCTACGGGAGCTATGGAATGTAGTCCTAAATCCAGATTTTATATTACAAAAATCTTTAAAACATGATCACCTTTGGTTCATCCTGACATTATTTAAAATTACATTTAAAGTTAAATTATCATTATCATAACTTTTGCCAACCCTCACAATTGCTATAACCATAGTCAGTGCCAGGAATCTGTCACTACAGTTTGTAAAATAGCTGAATCCTGAAACAGAATCCCCTTTTTCAAAATACATATGTAGTGACACTTTGATTATATCAGAAGAAAAGAAATGTTTTTTCTTCAGACATTCCATCTTTCTCCAGTGAAACGGCAACGTCAAGACGTTTCACTGTCAATATGTGTTTTATTTTCTTTTGCACTTGGCCCGCACGTATTAACTCACTCAGTACACACACACACATATATGTATATATAAACAGTACACGTATATATGTATATATATATATACAAATATCTAAAAAAAAATATGTGTATATATGTGCCTCTGCAAAGCTTTATACAGAGTTCCATGATTTGCACCACCTGCACCAACAGTAGTAACGACCCTGGTGGGAGTATCATAATAGTTAAATGTTATTACAACAATTACCATCTGGAAATCTTTGTAGCAGTGGAAACATTGTTTAGAGGGCAATTTTGTGTGAAAACAGGCTTGCTTGGGTTATATATATGTAATCATAATGGCTTTTGTCTTTGCATTTTGTATATAGTAGAGGGTATTTAAATCACCTTTCTACTCACCATGGGCCTCATTCAATTTGGAAGGGAGTTCGATCGCAAATAGCCGATTTTCTGCGATTGAGTTGCGGCCTCTAGTAGCTCTACTTTTACTTTGCTATTCAAATGGCCGCGGTCGCAAGTTAGGCATCGGTCATGAAAATCGGAAGCCCTGCCATCGGCAGTAGCATTTGTGGGGCTGAACATGAACATTCCCTCAAGCCCATAACCCCAGTCCGAACAAGCCAATCACAATGGAACCCGTCATTGATTCATATGGAATCAGACCCGCAAACTAACCCCATGATGCAAGGACCCCACATCAACCCCTTTCTGCAGGGGTCCCGATCGGGACCCCTGCAGCATTGAACATTTCAAACTTCCAGCTGCGGGTCGTTAAAGGGCCTGAGGCACACACATTGTTAACCCCATGCTGTGGGGGTATAGTGAGTAGCCCTGCGGCACCTAACATTAACCCACCTATGCTGCGGGGTCCTGATCAGGACCCACAGAGGGTCCCCACATCAACTCCTTGCTGCAGGGGTCCTGATAGGGACCCCTACAACATTTAAACATATCAAACATATAAAATTCCCCGCCATGGGTCACTAAAGTTGTAAACCCCATGCCACAGGGGTACTGTTAGTATCCCCACAGCACATAATAATTAACCCCCCTATGCTGCGGGGTCCCCTTTGGGACCCCTGGAGGGTCCTCACATTAACCCTTGTTGTGGGAGTCCCAATCAGGACACCCTCAGCATTTAAAAATAATGCTTTACAAAAATATATAAATTTGGCACTGCGCAGGTCCTTACAGGACCTTAAAGGTCCTTAAAGAACCTGAGCTACAATTAAATTTAACCCTATTATTATTATTATTATTATTATTATTATCGTTTATTTGTAACCAACATATTCCATAGCGCTATACATAAGTTAAGTTACAGGCAATGACAAGTTCAAGATTCACACATTGCAAAGAATGGACGGCCCTGTCTTTGAGCTTGGAATCCGGTGTCCATATCGCTTTCCCTAAAGCACCTTGCAAGATTGAAACTCACAGACTTACAATCTAAAGGTTGAAGTATGTATGTGGTACAGTAGGGAAAGAGTAGTGCTGAGCATGTTAGGGTGGAAGGTTGGAACCTTATCACTCATGGCGGTCTATACAGACCACCAGGAGCCCCTAATTAACCCCATCACGCATGGGGGTCTATACATACCCTTATGAGCCCCTAATTAACCTCATCAGTCTCATAAGAGTCTATAAAGACCCTTATGGGACAATAATTAACCCTCACATTACCCTATAAATGCCATGAGGGTCCTCCCGGACACTTATGAAACTAAGTCTAAGCACTACCCTACACTATCCTATTAATCACCCCTCTAGCTTATCCTATGAACCCCTAAACTACCTAGCTAACCCCCTTTTCTGATAGGCTGATGTAACTGTCAATCAGATGTCAGACAATCAGAAGGTGATATTGCTTTCAGCCAATCAGAATGGGATAAACCTCACAGGGCTGTATCCCATTCTGTTTGTCTGAAAGCAATAGCGCCTACCAATTTCATTGAATATGATTGACAGTTACATTAGCCAGTCAGAATGGGATGCAAGTGTGTATCTTATTTTGATTGGCTCACACCATTTGCACCTTCTGATTGGCTGAAATGTGATTGATAGCAATCGGAAGGTGCCATTTCTATTTTTTGACCGCAGCATGCGCGAGAATCATCATTTACAGCGCGGAGCTCCTCAAGGGATGAGCCCTGCTAGTTGTTTTGTTTTTTTAGAACGGCTGGTTTATTTTGGAGGGGCCCTGCCTGCGATGACTGAAGGGCATCGCTGGATGGGCATTTTGGACATGTAAGTGGCCCATTAGGCCTATATTATATCACATGTATGTATTTATGTATTAACTGTAATGTTTCTTTTTTTTGCAGCAATTTGCGATTGGAGACTTGCGGCCTTGAAAGATCAAAGGCTTTGAGGGAAATAACTAGCGATTTGACAAATCGCAATGGGTCGGTAGGGATCGCGGGTCGGAGCAAGTAACTTCATCAGAGGCCGCAAACGGAAGGCAATTGAATAGCAAAGTATCCTGCAACCTCCACTTGCGACCACGGATCTTACTTCGGATTTGTATGACATGTAGTCTTATTTAATTAGCTACTTGCAAATGCCTTGAACTCATACATTTGGCTTTGGGTGTTTTTTTGTATAAATGTTTATATGCATTCTATTGACTTTATTAGTGCCAATAAGTAATATTTGCCGAAAATGTAGCAATATTAAGAGTGATTTTAAGTGTAAAATACTGGTACGTTGCTGAAGTTCATTTATCAAAATGGGATGTTGTTTTTGTACATGCCTTCAGCATTACAGAAATCATGGGAGACAGATTTTGTTCACAGTCCTTTTAGGTAAAAATATTGCTAATCCCACAGTGGTATAATGTAAAATGATGGTATAGTCTGCTGACTAAAATTTTAAATGTAAAGCTTTGCCAATAAAAATAATGAATTAATAAATAATGAATGAATACCTGTAATAATCTTAAATACATATTTAACAAGATATACAACAAATATAGTATTCATTAGAAAGTAATTTTGACATCTATAAATAGGAAATAATACCTTTGTTATTGGATGGTGTTGCTTTATTGATAAATTTTGTATTAACAAATATATAGATAGCATGTGTTATATTCCTTATCCCCCAAATATTCTCATTTTACTATGGTTTTCAAATATTTCCTGCAATCTGTAGAGAATAAATACATATATATATATATATATATATATATATATATATATATACTGTATATACTGTGTATATATAAATATATATATATATATATATACTGTATATATATATATATATATATATATATATACAGTATCAACTTTGTTATTTGTATCAACCATCTCCTACAGACCTTGATGCCCCTAGTAGTCTATTTATAAGATGAGCTCCTATCTTTAGACATGTCTGTTTCATTTGTTATATGTCCTGTCTGATTAATATATTCTAAGACGTGTTAGAAGAGATTGCCTTTTTGCCTCTTTTAAAAAAATGTTATGCAATCTCTTGTCCCGGCTGTCAGAGCTATTATACATCTTTCTTAAACAACTACTTTAAACATGCATTGAGATTTACTACATTTTGAATGTATTCTGACAGGTGTCCCTGTGTTGAAATAAGTCTCTGCAATGCTCTTCTGTGCTCTGGTGATGATATTTTATTTACTGCTTCTACTTGCCCTTATCCAGCCATTCCCCGCTGTCTTTATGTCTATCTTTTAATCTTTGCACACATCTACATATGAGCAATATCTCCAACCCTCTACTTACCTATCACCCATCTGTCCCATATGATGATTATACAGAAAAACAGAAAATTGTGGAATTTTATGAGATTTTGTGTTGGAAATCTGTTTTATGACTTGTTTTAGACATGGGAATATATACTCAAAGCCATCAATAGGATCATCTATCCAGTCAAACACAAATACACATTTAGTATTATTATTATGTTTATCAAATAGTCATCAATGAGTCAATAAAAACTAGATAGGATGAGGGTGAATGTGAGAGAGAAATATAGGAACAGAGGCATGGGATTGGGACAGTAAGGAACATTGGTGGAGCTACTACTGGTGTAACGTGCAAAGCACAGAGGTCCACAGAAGGACAAGGGCCCTCTACTATCTGTCCTCCTCTTAATTTGTTAGAGGAGGCTAGATAATTACATTTATAGAAAGAGGATTTTATCACTTTGTGGGTGATCTGATCAACCACATATATTTTGGGCTTATTTATTTTTGCACCAGGGTACTCCATTCACTAGCTCCACCTCTGGAGCTTTTACCCAGAAAAAGCTACCAAGAGCTGAAGAAAGTGATAATGAAAGCTTTTATACCTGGATATAGATGCAGTAATTCAATGAAGAATTAAGTGACACCGCAAAGGTCCTAGTTATTGCTATAAATAAAACCAATTAATTGTTATTAACATTTTAGGGCGAAAGTGTTAGACAGTTGAAATTGAAGTTGATAATTGATATTTTAAGCATAAATTACATGTATACAGTCCTCCCACTATAATAATGAGTCTATCACATTAATGGGTAATAAACCACAAGAGCATGTCCAGTTGGTTGATCTATACAGGTAGATCAGAGTAATGACAAAGTCTTACAATACAAAATAATTAAACGAACATGAAATACAAGTGTTTTTTTTACATAAGTTGCATTTTGAATGAAAACAAATTAACACCTGTTTAAAATTAAATTAAACAAACAGGAAGTGCATAGAGAATACTTTATTCTGTGTTTCTCATTGGCAGACAAGTATGACTCAAACAGCTATGTTACTGCTCATTGACTGACAGAGTAGTTAAACATTTGACACAGGTTATAGTGTTCAGAGTATCATCTGAAAAAAACACACTGTGACACATAATCAAATACCCTCGTTCATCATTGAAAAAAAATCTTTCAATGTACCTTTAAGATTGTATAATTAGTTTAATCTATGTGTCAACTGGGCATACTGAGACAGATAACTCCCAACATAAGATAGAGTCATTAAGGCAGTGAGAGGACTTTTTCATGTAATTTATGATTTAAAAAATCCATCATCCAAGCTCTATTATATAACACTTCCATTCAAATTATGTTTAATTTTATATTACATTATATCATATAATGTATATATTTTATTTCTGCAATTACAGGCCTTTGCTATGTCACCTTATTTCACAGAAGGAAGAAGAACTGTCCTTAACTGAGCAGAATATACATAAAATCATATAGCTGATTGTGATTATTTAATTTATTCTCTTTATAAGAGATTTTTGTGACTTTGCATCCATTTTGCTAATGTACACTCATATATTTTTGTAAGAAAAATAATTTTGTTTGTTTGTATGATAGACATTGTTTTTCCCACTGTAATACATTTAGCAACATGAATAGCTCCCTCAATGAGAGTCTTCCAGAAAGGTTACCAAGATCTGGTTTGTCTAGGTTGTATATTTGTAACTGTATATTATAGCCGGTAATATAAAGACTTGGGAACCATGTTGCTACCAATAATAGAGAGCTGTTTTTAGTGTCACACATATATATAATGTACTTGATTAGGGTTGAAGTACTTAGGATTTAAGTGAATTGGTGCTATTCTGGTATTAGTGATAACATAATAAAGCATAGATGCTTTTTGATTTCTTCATAATATTTGTTGTATATGATTATCGTCTTATCTGTTGTGTATTCAACACAATTTTTTTGAACACGTAAGAAGCCTTGTTTCGTATACAAGACTGTCTGGATGATTAATTCTGTGTATTAGTTTCACTATAACATATTTATAGAAAAATACAGGTATTTATCTCTTTTATTTATTTTTTAACATTTTCTGTTTTTCTTCTATTTTGCTTCTAAAATGTCTCAGGTGGTGCAGTGCAGGGGCTGCTTGGCCCTTTTCTATCGATTTACTTTGCGGACTGTGAAGGTTGTCCTTTGTAAGCAGTTTTCTTTTTTTAAAGAGGAGATTGTGAAACTGAGGGCTATAATTAACAAATAATATGTTTTCTCCACACATCTGAAGCAAGGAATGGTACCAGTGCCACAGAGGCCGCAGAGGAGAGAAAGATGGATTACTGTTGGCTCTGGCAGTTTAAGAAATGTTGATAAAAGACATGTTCCACAATTTTTGTCTGGGATTACAGAACTCCTATTCTGCTCTTGCAGAGCCACTCCAGAGTATGAAGAGACTGTTCATCCTGCTGCTGGGCTTTTTTACTTCAAATCTACAGATTCCTGATACTCGTGGGGCTCTAAAGGAGACAACGGTAAGAAGTTCAGTGGTGGGCGCAATTGGTAGGGGGTTAAACCATTTTAAGAGAAGTGCATTTGGGAGACAGCAAGGAAGGAAGTTAAGGTGTCTTCCTGGAGCCACAGCTCACATAGACATGGGTCACATTTTAAGAATTAGCAAAGCAGACAAAAATAAATAGCTTATCCAAATAACATAATAATTTCTTTCCCTGAGGTTTTTCTGTTCCTAGACTGGATCAAGGAAGATTTTTTTTCTCACCATATCATTTATAAACTGGTTATGGAGAGATAAAATAGAAAGATAGAATATTTGGTTTTCTTGGACTATAGAGAGGGTAAAGTTTTCTTGGACTAAGTTATCTGGTAAAGTTACAGGTATTCTAAGTGTGGAGTTTAAGTGCTTCATTAGCAGTCATTTAAACTAGGTAAGTTTAATAGTTTTACAAACTGTGGATAGAACTTGTTGTTTGGTGATCTAGCTAAGATTTTAAACAGTAGTTTCAATACTAGTAAGATTGATAATATAGTGTATGTACTATACAGATGTTAAAGTCTACAAAGAATGCAGAAGGAGTGCAGAATGTACTTTATTCTATGAGTAAAACTATTTGTAGTCTTGGGAATAAACTTTCAAAAATGTATTTTATTAATGGATAGAGACAATTGTGATCTGTTGGGTATAACAAAATCTTAGTATAATAAATCAATTGTATGGGTTTGGGACAGTTATGTCTGGTTAATGTTTATTCAGGAAAGACTTGATTTTTAATTAAATGGGAGGAGGTGTTGCTCTTTTTGTAAAAGAACATCTTAAAGCCACTGTATTTCAGAATACTGAAGAAAATATTGAGAGCATTTGGGTAACTCTAGAAAGTGAGAGGCAAGTTTTTAAGATAGGTGTCATTTATAGGTCGTCAGGACAGTATGAGCACTAATGGAAGAAATAAGCAAACATGACAATGAAGGGTGAGGTAATTGTAATGGGAACCTTTTAAAATCTCAACCTTTTAAAATCTCTCATCTGCAATTTAAATTTGCCAGATTTCAGATTCCTTCTGCTGAATCAGACAGGAATAATTACATTCTACATTCTTTACACGTGGAATCACTTACAGAGTTGGATTAGGAGATTATGTTCAAAATGGCATTCCCAAATACATAACCCTACATAATTAAAAAACTGATTAAAAATACCATAATAAAATATAGGTGGAAGAGAATAGATAAAAATGTCATGGTTTCAGTGCTTAAATGTCAGAAATCATGAGTAGTGCCTCCTATCTGGAAGGTCCAAAAACCTGACCCCAAGAGCTTAGTGAAATGCCCTACAATAAGTTGCCAGTAAAAATAAAGATTTAAGTATAATACAGAGCAACGGAAATGTAACTAGCATAGAATAAGATATAATTCATATGTTATAAACCAATCACAAAAACGCTACAAAGTAGCTATGTCATCCAAAAACTACAAACACCCCATACTGATATGATAAATATGTGTCCAAAAACAAAGACAATAAAAATGCACACAACATTAACTAGAATCTGCTAAGGAGACTACAGATTGTTATATAAATAAATAAAGCACTACAAATATTTAAACAAACTTGAAGGCAACAGGAACACACCAGAGGAGATACTACAAAAAGGTGCAACTGGAACCCCACTACACAATAAAAAATGCCAATGTACTTTTCATCCCAATGGAAGTGACTTCATCTAAGGGGGCAGATCTCTCATGCTATGGTTTTATTTAAATCTGACAACACATAACCTCCCAGGAATAACAAAATATAATATATTTAATCTGATAACAAGAACAATGGGTTTCTTTTTTTGGGGAGTGGGTAGTTTTTTTTAATGTATTTAGTGTTAGGGATGGGGCGGTCCTTATGAACCCCCTTAGGGTCAATTGGTGTAAAATATGGACCCCTGTGATGGTAGGAAGGGTGTCATGGGGTCTTTGTGGACACCCATGTTATAGTTACATAGTTACATAGTAATCAAGGTTGAAAAAATACTTTTCGACCATCAAGTTCAACCTTTTAAAATCTCTCATCTGCAATATGCTGATTAATTGTTAATTGATCCAGAGGAAGGCAAACAGAAAAAAAAAACAAGTGACACTTTGCCAATTGTCTCAAAAAGGAAAAAAATGAATTCCTTCCTGACCCCAGATACTGGTGATTGGATTTCTCCCTGCATCAATACTCCCTCTCTAATTAGCCAGGATAACCCTGAATGCCCTTTTTATGTTAAAATATATCCCTATCGCTGCTAGCAGAGCTGACAGAAGTGTGGAACTGCAGCTCCACAGCTACAATACATATATAAATAGCAATATTTACTATTTACCTAAAATTGGGGGTAGCGCCCAATAAAAAACATATATTTCACTGTCTGAAGCAACAAGGCATCTAAAGACACCTTAATCATCATGTTTGCACCAAAATTCAGATCCATGCAGTTGAGGCCTACTACATCAGACCTCCTTTGATGGCAGGATATGGGGAGAGGGTCCGCCCGATACTCGAGACCCACATGAGCAGGGAGCAGTGACTACAGGACCACCAAAATCAGGGCGCCCAGACACAGTGCAGCCTTAAGCAACCATGGTGAGGGCTAAAGACACTGGCACAAACACCAAAAGGGAATATTCACTGGCTGGACTGGGTCCCCATAGCTAGGGAGAATAAGGCCAGAGTCAAAGCCCAGCAGAAGGTGGGTGGACTTTCTCGCCAAAGCCTAGTGGCAGGAGCCATCTTGTAAGACTCTGATTACATGCATGCAGCCAGAACACAGGGAAACCACCAGTGATAAAATAGCTGAGGCTGTATATGTGCTTTGGGACAAAGATAATTAAATGTAATAAATTATAACAGAGAAGATCCAAGGGCTGGAAAAATGCACAGACTATTATAATAAACTGAAATAATTGGTTACAAGCCCAGTGATAGTGTGCAGGATATCTGATTTTGAGCTACACAATACTGCCACCTTTGGGAGATCTGGCAAACATCAGCCTCTCAGATGGCAAAAGGTTTGCCGTACCTGCAACAATTAAATTAGGAGGCCAAAGGCTCTGCAAAAGAATGTATATTTAACCCCCACAGGGGCCTGTCTACCAATAGTTGAGCTGCAAATACCCATGGATAGGTTGTAAATATCCATATATCATAACCCTCTTATACATAATGAGGAGATGCACTAAATAAACCACTCAGTAATTGCACTAATACATCGAGTTTCGATACAGTTTGTGAGTGAGCCGACCCAAAGTTATCAGGAAATCTGTGTGGGACTTTTAAGCTGTAATGGCAAAAATGTGCAAAACAAAGAAAAATCTGCCATCTAAAAGTATATCTGAGTATCTCAAAACACAACACCCCAATCAATCACCATCACATAAGTCAGTGACAGCCTCATCAGAAGGATCAGATCTGGAAGGAGATGGACATCCTTACCCTAATGTTACTGTGTCTGATTTTTCGCTAGCCAAGTTTGATCAGCTTTTACAAACTCGATTATCCCTTGTTGTCAATGAGTTGAAACATGATTTGAAAGACTTGGGACAGCGCACACATAACACAGATTCTATAGTGGATCAACTAGCGGAAACACAAACACAGCATAGCGCGGACATTGCATCAAATTCTAGTCAGATTCTCAGAATGGAGTCCAAAGAAGAGGACTTAGAAAATAGGTCCAGAAGGCACAACATAAGGCTGAGGGGGGTTCCAACCACAATAACGGATCTGATCCCTTATCTAAAAGTGGTAGTAGGCACACTGTTACCCAAACTCCTGCCTGAGTCTTGGGAGATATAGAGAGCACACAGGGCAATGGGGGGGGGGGGGGGGGGTTTTAGATGGCGGTAGGATAGCCAAAAGATGTTATTGCCCATTTCCTACGACCGAGAACAAAAAACCTGGTGGTGCAAGCAGCCAGGATAATGCGACAATTCAGGTCTATGAGCGTCTTGCCCCCGCAACATTACTCAAATGCAGACAGATGTTCCCAGCACTATTGATCCTAAACACGAATAACATTAGGTACAGATGTCAGGGGTATCCCGTTCAGTCTTCAAATGGGTACCAGCTCGCATACGGTACAACTTTGAGGAATGCCGACTATTACTCATTCGCTTGAATTTAATCAGAGGGGAACATACAAGGATATCCGGAACCCCCCACCACCCCCACCACCCCTGCTCACAGTTGTCCAAACAATGGACAGAAGCTACCAGTGGCAAACGTCGCCCAAAAAAGCGAGTGGGTGGAGAAGACATCTCAAATTCCACCTCACAAGGAATCGAAGGGAAAGTACTCAAGACTAGTACATTTTTATTCATGGGAACTCAGGAGTCATTATACACTAGCAATCTGGAATGGATGGACTTCCGTTCATGTTCTTAGCAAAAGACTAATTCACTGGACAGGATAACCATTACCCGTATTGAGGGTTTGAATCTCCGAACTATACAATACCATGTAAAGACAGCTCAGACTAGATGTTAAAGGGACATGTTCTTTCAAAGACTTTGTGATCCATAGATCGGGGCACAGTTAACTGTTAGACCGTTACATGGCAGTGGTTATATGGGGAGCTAGGTTAGAACTCAGGAATACTATTGTCTCAGACAGAAAACTGTAGAAGGGCTGTAAGAACAGAAGGCTACATAGCCAAAAATGTGTGAGAAAACAATGGTCCAGTACAGGAATACAAATTTAGAGGGTTAAGATAAAGTTGTTTATTAAACTTGTATCCAATTTCTTAATTAATAATTACATTGGCTCACCTAGATAAAGTAGACAGGCCGAAATATTCAACGTTGAAAGTCAAATTGTGTTACTCTTACTACCAGGTTAGTAAGGGCTAATAGATCTTTGTACTCCTTCTAAGGAGGGTTTGATATGGACCAAAGGGGTTCGATGCTGTCCTCTGGCACTATGGTGCCCAATGTAATCCATGGAGGAGATATTCAGATGTATGTTCTTACAATTGTTATTTGTTTTACGTTACTCCCTCCCTTTTCCCTTTATATGCCAGCAGCAACTCTAACAGAAAGACAGACCCGATTGCCGGGGTCCTGGGTCCGATCCCCATCAGCGTCAGCTAATCCTGGGTAAGTCACAGGGCGGGCTTTTTAGAGCAAACAGTAGAGTGTTTTTATAGATACGATGACTGATCAAAATTTCACTTTTATTACCCATAAAGTTAGAGGATTTAATACACAATTTAAAAGGTATAAGGCTTTTATTTCATATAAACAGTTGCAAACCTAGTAATATTTATGCAAGAGACACATTTTGTGCATCACAAGATACCAAAATATCTTCATAAACACTATCCTGTATATCTTGCCACTAGTCACTCCACAAAGTGAGCGGGGGCTGCAATTCTACTTCATAAAGACTTCCCTTTTGTAATAGAACATAGCAAAATCGATCAGGAAGGCAATTATATCATTCTCAATGGGTCTCTCTTGGGATATAAATTATCTTTGATACCAAGACTTTGATTTCATTGCTTAAATATATTAAATCCCAAAACCTTGAGCACATAATCTTGGGAGGTGACTTGAATTTGGTGTTAAATCCCAGCCTGGATAGGTCAGGGCAGCTCAGGGACAGTCGGTTCTCTCACAAACTCAAACAGATTCATTTGCTCTTGAAGGAACTGCACCTGGTGAATGCCTGGAGGCTCCTACACACAGCAGATAGAGAATATACCATTTATACTACTGGATCGATTCCTTTTTTAATAACTCCACCTTTACGGAACATATCTCTAGGGCTGAAATTCAGCCGTCGTCCTGGTCAGACCATTTGTCTATACCTGAGGAAGGGGAGCAGATAGCTCAAGACATAGAATTTTTTTTCTCAACCAATAGAACTCCAGAATCCGAGGGAGGTTGGACTTGGGTAGCTCATAAGGCGTATATTAGAGGGTTGTGTATTAAATTAACCTCAATTCAAAAGGGAGAGGAGAAACCCACAAAGGCCATGCATGTCAGAATAGATAAATTAAGATTAGAACTTGATCTGGCTTTATTGACCGCACAGAAAAAGCGATGAGGTGGACCCAACATAAGTTTTATACAAAAGCTAATAAATTAGATACACTTCTAGCCAGAAAGCTAAGGAAAAAGGACACCCAATCAAAAGTTTTCCAGATCAAGGATAAGAAAGGGCAAGTTACAACTAGTCCCCTTAAGATTCAAAAGAGATTTAGGGACTTTTTTCAATCCATATACACCTCCAGGACCCCATCAAGGCATCATCAAATGTCTTCGTTTTTAAATGCTTGTGATCTGCCCTCTCTTTCCACCCAGGAAAAACAAAACCTAAATGCAGAGATTACAGTGGAGGAGGTGAAAGAGACCATACAGGCCTTAAAAATGGGTAAAGCACCAGAACTTGATGGTTTCACAAATTTATATTATAGAAAGTTCATGGATCTATTGTCTCCTCAGTTGGCAATACTTTACAATAGAATTCTTGGGGAATTCCTGGTCCCGCCAGAGTTCAATCAGGCGGATATACAGGGAGTGCAGAATTATTAGGCAAATGAGTATTTTGACCACATCATCCTCTTTATGCATGTTGTCTTACTCCAAGCTGTATAGGCTCGAAAGCCTACTACCAATTAAGCATATTAGGTGATGTGCATCTCTGTAATGAGAAGGGGTGTGGTCTAATGACATCAACACCCTATATCAGGTGTGCATAATTATTAGGCAACTTCCTTTCCTTTGGCAAAATGGGTCAAAAGAAGGACTTGACAGGCTCAGAAAAGTCAAAAATAGTGAGATATCTTGCAGAGGGATGCAGCACTCTTAAAATTGCAAAGCTTCTGAAGCGTGATCATCGAACAATCAAGCGTTTCATTCAAAATAGTCAACAGGGTCGCAAGAAGCGTGTGGAAAAACCAAGGCGCAAAATAACTGCCCATGAACTGAGAAAAGTCAAGCGTGCAGCTGCCACGATGCCACTTGCCACCAGTTTGGCCATATTTCAGAGCTGCAACATCACTGGAGTGCCCAAAAGCACAAGGTGTGCAATACTCAGAGACATGGCCAAGGTAAGAAAGGCTGAAAGACGACCACCACTGAACAAGACACACAAGCTGAAACGTCAAGACTGGGCCAAGAAATATCTCAAGACTGATTTTTCTAAGGTTTTATGGACTGATGAAATGAGAGTGAGTCTTGATGGGCCAGATGGATGGGCCCGTGGCTGGATTGGTAAAGGGCAGAGAGCTCCAGTCCGACTCAGACGCCAGCAAGTTGGAGGTGGAGTACTGGTTTGGGCTGGTATCATCAAAGATGAGCTTGTGGGGCCTTTTCGGGTTGAGGATGGAGTCAAGCTCAACTCCCAGTCCTACTGCCAGTTCCTGGAAGACACCTTCTTCAAGCAGTGGTACAGGAAGAAGTCTGCATCCTTCATGCAGGACAATGCTCCATCACACGCGTCCAAGTACTCCACAGCTTGGCTGGCAAGAAAGGGTATAAAAGAAGAAAATCGAATGACATGGCCTCCTTGTTCACCTGATCTGACCCCATTGAGAACCTGTGGTCCATCATCAAATGTGAGATTTACAAGGAGGGAAAACAGTACACCTCTCTGAACAGTGTCTGGGAGGCTGTGGTTGCTGCTGCACGCAATGTTGATGGTGAACAGATCAAAACACTGACAGAATCCATGGATGGCAGGCTTTGAGTGTCCTTGCAAAGAAAGGTGGCTATATTGGTCACTGATTTGTTTTTGTTTTGTTTTTGAATGTCAGAAATGTATATTTGTGAATGTTGAGATGTTATATTGGTTTCACTGGTAAAAATAAATAATTGAAATGGGTATATATTTGTTTTTTGTTAAGTTGCCTAATAATTATGCACAGTAATAGTCACCTGCACACACAGATATCCCCCTAAAATAGCTAAAACTAAAAACAAACTAAAAACTACTTCCAAAAATATTCAGCTTTGATATTAATGAGTTTTTGGGGTTCATTGAGAACATGGTTGTTGTTCAATAATAAAATTAATCCTCAAAAATACAACTTGCCTAATAATTCTGCACTCCCTGTAGTTTTCTTTCCAAAGGAGGGCCGGGACCAGTTAGAAGTAAAACGTTATAGGCCTATTTCATTGCTAAATGGGGACACAAAGATCCTGGCAAAACTTATGGCAAATAGGGTTGCTAGTTTTCTACCTATTTTTATACACAAGGACCAAGTGGGATTTATACCACATAGACAAGCGAGAGATAATGTGCGCAAGGTGATGAATGTAGTCCATAGGGCCAACCTGCTAGCCTTAGATATCGAAAAGGTATTTGATTCGGTGGAGTGGTCATACCTTAGGGCAGTCCCAGTGAAGTTTGATATTCCTGAGTAATTCATCAACTTGATTAACTCTTACTACAGCTCCCCAAGAGCCCAGCTGAAACTACTTGGTAACTCTAGAGTATTTATCGACATACAAAGGGGCACCGGACAGGGCTGTCCGCTCTCCGTTTTTGTTTGCTCTAGCAATAGAGCCTCTGGTGCAATCGATCAGGTGCAACTCTAAGATTAAGGGTGTGAGGATAGGTGCACATCACCTCAAATGCTGCTTATTCACAGATAATTTTTTGTTCTTCTTGACAGAGCCGACTGTCTCTGTTACAGAGCTATTTCAAGTTATGAATGACTTTGTGGAATTTGCAGGTCTAAAAATAAATGTAGAGAAGTCAGAGGCACTGAGTATCCAGATGAGCCAACAGGATATTGAGACAATCAGTAGGGATTACAAGCTGTCTTGGCCCAAATCTCATATAAGATACTTGGGAGTTAACATTACAAATAAAGTTACAGACTTATATAAGATGAACTACCCAAAGATATTTAGGGAATTAAGCCTAGACTTACAAAAATCGTCCAAAAGCCACCTATCTTGGCTACGTCGAATGAACTCTATTATAATGAACACACTACTGCGCCTGCTCTATTTATTCTGCACGCCACAAATAAAAATAAACTTAGAGGAACTTGAAAGATTCCAAAAACTAATCCTAAATTTCAGATACGGTAATAAATTGTACCGTATAGCCAAAATGGTGATGTTTCAGCATAGAGGGAGAGGGGGCTTATCGTGCCAAACCTTAAATTGTTTTCTAAGGTGGCACAACTATTGTTTTTGCCACTAGCACACTCCACCACACATCAACCACTATGGGTAGCTATTGAAAACTTAGACTTATGTCCCTCCTCTTGGGATACTATTATTTGGGTTTCTAAGCCCTTAACATTAATGGGAGTGAGCTCTTGTCCATACATTAGACAAATTCTCTAGTGTCTATTGTGAATCCAGATTGGCTCCGGTGCTTACTTCTCTTACCCCAGTCATTCTCCACCCGGATATGCCACTAACATTGCAAATAAACTCGCTAGTTTGTGGAGATCCAAGGGGTTTCTGAGATGTGTGACATGGCTCAAGAACCAAACTATGCTAACCTTTGAAGATCTAAGAGATAGGTTTAACCTACCATTGGAGGAGCATGTCGCATATCTCAGAATACAACAGGAAACCTTTGCATTTATCGGGCGGTATGACAAGTAACTGGTTTACTAAGTTATGTGATAACCTCCTTTTAACAAAACTATTTGTAAGCCACCTTTATGAATTCATGAATACAAATCAGTATTCTCAAAAGTATAAATACATGACGCTCAAGGAAATGGATGTTGGTCATGACATAAGCTGGGGGGAGTGGGGTAGGTCCTGGGGTACCCTCACAAAAGGATCCTATAACTTCAGCATGTGGGAGACCTCCATCAAGGTGCTGCATAGAGTATATATGACACAGCAGAAATTATTTAAATGGATGCCCAGATACAGGCTCGTTCACACACACTTGGTGGTCATGCAATAAAGTTCAGCAATTATTGAGACATGGGGGCCGTGTCTGCAATCTGCTCATAGTATACCTAGCATAGGAAACAGAAAGCCAGGATGAGTTTAAGATGCATAGGATGGAGGGAGACCTGGGGCTCAGCGAAAGTCGGAGGAAAAGGTAAATGCCCTTTCACGAAAAGTGAGTGTCGGGTCCAGTCGGCAAATTTTACTATTGGACAGCTGCACTAAACCCCTGCCACACCTTTTGATTTTTTCTTCTCTGTCTTTTTGTTGCTCTACTAGAATGAAAAAGAAAAAATTCAAACTTAGGTATAGAAAATAGAAAGATAATGGTTCAGAGTGACATTGGCGAGGTATAAGCTTTTCAATGAAGTCAAAGGCTTTAGTGTTTTTATGTGGGTTTTGTTTTGCTTTTCTTCATCTTATGGTTCTATATTAAGAAAGCTAAATATGCTTATGGTGGTTACGGAAACACTGTGGATGTACTATATACTGTGTCACGATTTCAGTATGTTCCATTTACAATAACCCTTTGCTTCCTGTCGTTTAGCCAGCTCTCAATTCATGTGCATATATTTACTGCAATTCATGTATCCCTTAGTTTGCACAATAGTCTCCCAGGTGGAACTGTATCAAAAGCCTTTTGCAAAATCTAAAAAGACTACATCCACTGAGTTGCCTTAATCCAAGTTCCTACTAACTTCATCATATAAACTAATTAGATTTGTTTGACATGACTTATCCCTCTTATAAATCCATGTTGACTCCTACTTATAATCCTGTCTGAATAGACAAATTCTTGTATATTTTCCTTATTAACCCTTCTAAAAGCTTTCCCACATACAGGTCTATAATTCAAAGGATTTGCTCTTGCTCCCTTCTTAAATATAGGTATCACCTCTGCTTTTCTCCAGTCATCTGGTAGCGACCCAGTGTTGAGTGACTCTTGAAAAATTAGATTTAATGGTTTGGCTATTCCAGAACCCAGTTCTCTCCCCCTTGGATGTATTTGATCAGGACCTGGGGCTTTATTAACATTATTTTTTTCCAACTTCTTTTGGATTTCTTACTGCATTAACCAATTAGTTGATGAAGGTAGTGTAGCCCCATTATGTTGCAGTGACCCAACCATTGGAACCTCTCTTGAGTATACAGAAGAAAGGAACCTATTTAGCTCATCTGCCTTTTCCTAGTCACTAATTGTCAGACGGCCTGTTTCACATTGTAGTGTTCCTATAGCTTCCTTCCTGGCCTTCTTCCCATTAATATATTTGAAAAATATTTGTTGGTTAGTCTTACTCTCCTTTGCAACTAATTTTTCATTTTCTATTTTAGCCAGTCTAATAGCTCTTATGCAAGCCTTATTAGTTTCCTTGTACTCACGTAAAGCAGTCTCTGTCCCCTCTTGTTTGCATAATTTAAATGCCTGTTTTTACTCTGTATCTTGATCTTTAAATAATTGTTAAGCCACGTTGGATGTAATTTACTCCTTTTACTTTTATTTCCACATGGTATATGCTGATGGGTATGTATATTTAGTAAGCATTTAAATGTTGTCATTTGTGTTCAATAATTTTACCTGCCAGTTCTTTGTCCCAGTCTATACGTTGTATTGCTGCCCTTAGACCTTTAAAATCTGCCCTTTTAAAAGTAAGAGTTTTTGTTGGCCCCTTACAGTTATGTTGTTTAGTTCAATCTCAAATGAGACTGTGTTGGGATCACTGTTTCCCAAAGGTTGCCCTATTCCAAAATTTGATACCATATCAATATTATTTGTGATGACTAAATCCAAGATAGCTTAATTTCTAGTAGGCTATTGCATAACCTGGGCCAAATAATGATCCCTGAATGTACTCAAGAACCTGCTCCCTTTACCCGTACAGCTGGTTTCACTCATCCAGTTAATTTCAGGGTAGTTAAAATCTCCCATTATTAGAACTTGCCCATGCTTAGCTGCATTTCCAATCTGTAATAATTATGCATTTCCTCACTTTCAATTATATGTAGGGGTTTATAGCATACTCCTACCAATATTATTTTGGAATTTACTGCTCTGCTATTTAACTCTACCTACAAACATTCAATATTATCACTAGTTTCAGCATAAATATCTTCTCTGACTATAGGCTTACATTCAGGCTTAACATACAGACAAATCCCTTCTCCCTTTTTACCATTACCCCTATCTTTCCTAAATAGGTTATAACCATCCAGAATAACAGTCCAGTCATGAGATTCATCCCACCCCGTTTCGGTAATACCTATTAAATCCCATTTCTCATTAACTGTTAATAATTCCAACTTTCCCATTTTTCCTGGCAAGCTTCTGGCATTAGCGAGCATACACATTATGAGTCTGTAGTTCTGAAGTGCCTGCCACTATACTTGAGCTACTTAGCAGTACCTCCCTATTGACTATACTAACCCTCCCCCCATCTCCTTCCGTATGACTAGTTAATTCATTCCTTACCCTCTCTACACTTACTTCCCCATTACTTCAAGTCCCTCCCCCCACATATTAGTTTAAAAACTCCCCCAGCCGTTCTATAATCCTTACCCCTAGCACAGCAGCTCACTCTTCATTAAGGTGCAACACATCACTGCTATAGAGATTGAACCCAAGTGAGAAGTCAGCCCAGTGCTCTAAAAACCCAAACCCCTCCTTAGTGCACCACATATTTAGCCATGCATTAACCTCTGTAAGCTCTATCTGTCTCCCTGGGCTAGCACGATGCACTGGTAGTATCTCAGAAAATACTACCCTGGAGGTCCTTGCCTTCAGCTTATTACCTAGTTCTCTAAAATCATTCTTTAGGACAATCCATCTTCCACTAACTTTGTCATTGGTACCAATATGTACCAAGACAGCTCGTTCATTTCCAGCTCCTCCCAATAATTTATTTACCCTATACACAACATGGCAAACCTGAGCACCAGGGAGACAGCAAACTGTTCGATTGCTTCTTACCCTCCTATTAATATAGAGTCCAGTACCGCCAAAACCTGTCTGTTTCTCTGTCTATTCTGCATTCCCACTCCTCCAGTAGAACTGTTCTCCCGGCTGTTAGAGGGAACAGCTTTATCTGGCATTGTCATTCCTGAATGGATATCGCTAACAGTTTCACTCAATCTGGCAAATCTGTTGGTGCTTGCCAACTCAGTACTGGCCTGCCTCCTCCTGATCCCCATTCTTCCCCATGTAACTGTAACCCAGCTACCTCCCTGGACATCCTAACTATCCCCAGCTCCACCCTCCATGCTAGGTCTATCTAAACTGTGTTCAGTGTGCACCAGCTCCCTTTCCAGTTGAGCAATATTGCTAAGTGCTGCAATTATCCTCTCCGGTTCTCCAATTAGAGCTTCCAGAGAGGCTACATGCTCACACCTGTCACAGAGGTATGGACCCTGGATCAGTTGTTCCAGCAGTTCATAAATGTGGCAGGATGTACACTGCGTGAGGTTGCCACTGAACTGACTCATAATTACCCAAAAAAATCAGTGGGGAAAAAAAATACTACAATTTGACCCTTTTATGCAAGTTTAACCCAGGAAAAACATGTTCCCCTCTCATCTGTACCAAATCACTGCACACAGAAAATAAACACACCTTACTTGTCTGAGTACATCAGATGCAAAAAGTCACACACAAGGCACGTTCTACACTGCTCCCTTCAGCCGAACGTACCTGTGAGGAGTGAAAGCTGCTGCTGCTAGAACAGCCCTTACTGACAAATATACTTAGCAGAACATCCTATGTGCAGCTAATCTAGGCCTCTTTTTATAGTAACTCTCATGCAACCAGAAACTACATTTATGCGGAATCTGCCAATCCTGTGGGTGCTTTATAACTGTAGTCTATTGTATTTTAATGAAAAAAAAAAAAGCTAAGGGAGGAATAGTTAGATTTATAAATGTAGATTATAGTTACAGTATGCTGAGGAAGACAGGAACATAGCAGATTACCTGAATGAATACTTCTGCTCTGTTTTCTCAGTGGACATTATAGAGGGCAAATTTCTATTGAAGGCAGCTGCATTAGTTAATAAAATAAGTGTCATCAAAGTTTAAAGTGAGCCCCTCAGGGGTCCGCGCAATTTTAATCACATGTTATCGAAAGAGTTTCAATCGATACTTGACATACCTTTAGCAAAAAATTTGAATGAATCACCAATGTTAGGAGTAGTTTTAGATTACGGGAAATCTGCCTATGTAGTACCGTAACAAAAAAAAGGATAGTATGGAAGACATAAGTAGCTACAGGCCAGTAAGTTTAACATCAGTAGTCTGCAAACTACCATATTGGTCTGCACCTTTTTTTCGATTTTTGAGCTTGCGAGTTAAGGGTGCGGCTTATATTCGCGACCGTCAAAAAATCATTGCCTATTTGCAAACTTTGCTTGCAACGCGTGCGACTTCTATTTGCGAATGCAAAATTACTGCCGATTTATGCGATTGCGAGTTAAGGGTGCCGATTTTCGTGCTTTAGACTGCGGTATTGAATAGCGATTTACGGTTTTAGTGTTTCTAACATTGTGTGAAGCCTGTAACCTGCAAAAAAAGCCTGTTTCTTGCAATGGCTAATCACTTTGAGAGTCTTTTTCTCTCCAATTTTACGGGTGCGGCTTATATTTGAGTACTATCTTTTTTCTATTTTTTCACCTTGAACTTTAAGGGTGCGGCTTATACGCGGGTGCGGCTTATATTCGGACCAATACGGTAATTGAAACACTTTTGAAAAGAAAGGATTGTTGAATAACTAACATTTAATGATATATTGGATCATAGGCAGAATGGCTTTACTGCTGGAAGATCATGTCAGACTAATCTAATTGATTATTTTCATTACGTAAACAAAGTTCTAGACCAAGGTGAATTAGTAGGTGGAGCTTATCTAGATTTTAGTAAAACATTTGACACAGTCCCACACAGAAAACTAATTTGTAAACTTCTGAGATTAGACTCTAACATAAGGCCTCATTCAAATGTGATTTGGCCAATTGAATAGGGCTCTATATAAGCACATAGCATTTTTTTTACAGAAGTTTTTAGTTAGTGAAGACCTTGCTTTTAGATAGATGTTCACCAACTAAAAACTTCTGTAAAAAATATGCTATGTGCTTATATAGAGCCCTATTCAATTGGCCAAATCGCATTGAGGCCCATTGCTGAATGAATAGGCCCATTGCTGAATGGATATGGCAATGACTGAAGGATAGGAGTCAGAGAATCATAGTTAATGGGACACAGCCAGAGGAAGAGATGGCTCCTATTAACTTGCCACAAGTTTCTGTGCTCCGTGGGTCTTTTTTTCATATATTTATTAGTGATATTACTAGTGGGCCTCAAAGGAAGGTTTTTCTCTATTTTGTACACAAAAAAGTTACAGTTGTCATCCCATAAGGCTTATATCAGATGCTTAATGATTTAATAAAACAATGGTTAAATATATGGCATCCAAAATGCAACTGAGAAATGCAAAGCATGCACTTGGTAAATTGTTTATGGCAACGGAAATGGACTTGGGAGTTATCATATTGCATTAGTTAAAAGTAGGTAAGCAATTTAACAAGGCAGCAGGAAAAACAAGTGGAGTGTGTAGATGTTTTAGTAGAGTACTTGAATCCTTAGTTATATCTCACCTAGAATACTGTTTTCAGTCCTGGAGACAGTATTTTCAAAAGGATATATACAAACTGCAAACCATTCAAAGAAGGACACTTAAAATGGTGCATGGTCTAAAAGTTAAAATTTACGAGGACAGATTTAAATATCTGAATAGATATAGCTTAGAGGACTGAATGGGAAGGGGTGATATGATCAAAACCTTGAAATATGTAAGGCTTAGGCTTATGTGAGAATGTACTACTGTACAGAAAGAGAATAGAATAGTGGAACAGCCTTCCAGTAGTCAAATGCAGTTAAGGAACATACATGGGATAAACTTAAGGCTATTCTGAAGCTTCATTAACCCAAACTTTAAGTAGATAGAATGGGTAGACCAGATGGGACTTTTGGTTTGAATCTGCCATCAAATCTATATTTCTAAGACTCCTCTAGATTCTGAAATAGTTATCAGTTTTGTTTATGTGGCACACTGGATAAATATACACATATATTGCAAATAAAACACAAAATTGTATTCGTAAAATTGCCAGTTTAAAACATCAGGCTGAAGTTTCCACTGTCAGGAATCTGAGATCAGCAGTGCAGATAAACTGATTATAAATTGATACTTACAGGTCTTACTATTCTAGCACATTACCTAATGACTCGTTTGAAAATATGAGATTTAGCGACTGCTGGGAGTTTGACGTTGCAGTGTTCTAATTTGTTGTGGTTGTTTAATGAGGTGAATAGCCTTGTAATAAGACCAGTTCAATACTGCAGCACTCTGATAGCCATGTCTGCAGGCAGCTGATGTTTAGATTTAAGTTTTTTTCTGCTCATATAATGATGCAGAAAGCAGAAATCCTTCATAAAATGGTAACATCTGTGGAATGCTTGCATAACTTCATCCGTAATCATGAAAAGCATTCAAAGGAATTTTTCTTGAGTGCCAATTTTTAGTGATATAAACTGTATTCATTTCATTTCAGGAAACAAAATATTATCACTTGGTTTGTAATTGTGGAGATTTATATTTCAAAAGATGTTAGAGATCAAGCCGATTGCTGCAGGTCACATCATTCAATAAGGTTAACTCTTTAAAATGAGGTATGCAGTTAAATTTTTGATTCTGGACTCACTTTCTAAATTTGGCTGTGGAGTGATTACTATTGCAACTGTACTGCAAACATTAGTGAAAAATTGCAGCCTAACTCATAATGCATTTTATTAGTACAACCGAACTGTATATTTGATGCACATTCTAACCAAAATGTTCAGCAAATGCGTATTACTTTATGATTTAATATAATATATAGTACAATTAATAAAATGGGAACTTCTCCATATTTCAGAGATATTATTATTAGCACTCCTCATTATGGACTTTAAGACGTATGTCAGGATAGATGCATTAACATGGGGAATTGATCCAGGGTGTAATGATGGCCAGTATTTGGGGTTAGGAGGAAGGTTTTCCACCATTATACAATTGGCAATGTTTTAATGCTTTTTTTTTGTTTGCCCTTCTCTGGATCAATTAACAATGAATACACATATTACAAGAATATATATATATTGTGAGAATAAAGGTGGAATAGTGGTTGATGGGAGATACATCAGACCTGATTTGCTAGACAGCAACCAGAGGATTTCTCAGTTAAATGCCCCAGGGAGAGATGTTACAGTTTGCAATATGCATAGCTGATGCTCTGCAAAACATGGTATGGGTCCCTGGGGCGGAGTATTTGGAGAGCAGGGGGGGCCAATGCTCCAACAGCACTAGTGGCTGTATAAACAGACCACAGCTTGGATCTGGTTTTTAAGAGTTAGCTAATTGGCACTCACCTGTAGCTACTCAATTAGCAGACAGGCCTTTAAAAGAAGAGAGCAGCCTGCTCCAAGGGGCAGAGGAAAAGACAGCTAGGAGAGGCTGCGCTTATTGCAAAGACATTGCTTTTGTTTGGGAAATTGGTAAGTGGGAAAGCCACCCAATTGCAGATAGCAAGTACTGTCTAGTAAGAGCTCAAGTAAGAGCAAGGGATTTTGTTTGTTTTGTTATTATTTAAAGTACCTGCTTTCAAACTGAATAAAAGAGGAAAACTGAGCTGAAGGTGTCCTGGACTTTGTATACCCTAGAAGGCTGTGGTTACTGCAAGATCGGTGACAATCCTACCTGTAAAAGAAGTGGTTTGTCACATATGGTGGAGAATGCGGGCATCCACGTAAGCCTGAGGGTAGAAGTCATTTAAAGCTCAACATGGAGGATGTTATCAAGGCTCTGATCCAATCCTCCTCTGTGCAACAGGAGACTAACAGGAGAGCTGCAGAAAACAGTGCAGCCCTGCAGCAACTGGTGCTGGCCCAGGCAGAGAGTGCTAAAGTCCTGGCCAAAACACAAATGGAGGGCACTGAGTCCTTGGTGAAACAGCTTGTTGTGACACAAGCGGAGATGTTTAAAGTAGCCCGTGAGGAGCAGCAAAAAGTCACCCAGGGACTACAACAGGTAATCCAAGCGATCTCTGGAAAACTGAATGGAGACCCTGATGGAAGATACCAGGGGCCAAAGGTGATTCGGGCGAGCCATTATCTTCAGAAAATGACCGCATCAGATGATGTTGAGGCGTACCTTCTGGCATTTGAGCGCACTGCTGAGAGGGACGGATGGCCGGCTGGTGAGTGGGCAAGCATACTGGCACCGTTCCTAAGTGGAGAGCCGCAGAAGGCATATTATGACCTAGAACCAGCCGATGCAAGTAGCTACAGCAAATTGAAAGCTGAAATCTTGGCACGACTGGGTGTAACCTCTGCAGTACGTGCCCAAAGGTTCCACTCGTGGTCATATTCTTCAGACAAAGCCGCACGTTCCCAAATGTTTGACCTCATACACCTTGCACGGAAATGGTTACAACCTGAAATCCATTCAGCTAGCCACATTGTGGAAACCTTAGTAATGGACCGGTTTTTGCGTGGTTTACCAGCTTCCCTGCGTCGCTGGGTCAGCCAAAGTGACCCCCATACAGCTGACCAACTGATTGCCTTGGTGGAAAGATATGCGGCTGCAGGAGAACTGCTATGTCCTACTTCACAGGAAAACCCTCGCAATCCTAAGCCCCAAGATTCTGCAAGACCGGGTAAGACTGTTCAAGGTTTAAGGGGGGCATCCAGGTCTAATAGGC
This sequence comes from Discoglossus pictus, assembly GCA_027410445.1. Lineage (NCBI taxonomy): Eukaryota > Metazoa > Chordata > Amphibia > Anura > Alytidae > Discoglossus > Discoglossus pictus. Next base: position 317,234,675 of record CM050164.1, on the reverse strand, counting down.
CTGGGAAAGGAACTAATTGGTGGTCAGACTGTACTGTCAAATGTTTCAAGTGCAAAGAGGATGGTCATATGGCCAAAGACTGTCCATTTAAGGATGAACCTATGGAATGCAATATGGGCAAAAATGAGGGAACACGTTCATTTTTGCTCAGTTGTTGTGGTATTGCTAACAATGACTATGATAATAACGCTCATAAATGCTGTGTAACTGTGAATGGAAAAATGTCTAAAGCATTACTTGATTCAGGTAGTATGGTTACGTTGGTAGCAGAGTCTATAATACCTTGTGTAAAACCTGATCATGGACAGAAAATAGGCATTATCTGTGTTCATGGTGATAAAAAGGAATACCCCACTGCGGAAGTAAATATTGGAACCCAGTATGGGAATTTAAAGTACCGAGTGGGTGTAGTACCTAGATTAGCCCATGAGGTAGTGATCGGTAGAGACTTTCCTCATTTTCTAAAATTATGGGCAGCTTTACAAAAGACAGATCAAAATTTATCAGAAATGAGTCAGTCTGTCGAGGATAATGTGTTCCCTTTTTCCGATATTGACTTGGGTTTTGACCACTGTGACGGAAAAATAAGGAAAAAGAAAAAATACTGCCCTAAACCAGTATTAATAGGAGATAACCCAGCTCAAACTAGTGAGGAGCCTACTAATAATGCAGACAAGGATAAGGACTTAATTGATATTGGAATTAGTCCAGGTAATTTTAAAAGCGCTCAGTGGGAAGATCCCACTTTAGTGACAGCTAGAAATGATATTAAAGTTGTAAACGGGGTTGTTAATCAGCCAGGAGGAGCACTGCCGTTCCCCTATTTTGAAGTACAAAATGACCTAATTTACCGTGTAGAAAAAAAGGATTCAGACATCATTAGGCAGCTGTTGGTTCCTCAGACTTACCAGAATATAGTGCTAAAGTTGGCTCACAGCCACATATTAGGGGGACACTTGGGAGTCGAAAAAACTAGAGAGAGAGTCCTTAGACGGTTTTACTGGCCTGGAGTGTTTGCTGCTATTACACACTATTGCTCCTCATGTCCTGAGTGCCAGTACAGGGCTCCTTTCAAGACTTTTCGTAGTCCACTTGTACCCTTACCCATAATTGACGTGCCTTTTGAAAGGATCGCTATGGACTTAGTGGGGCCACTGGTAAAGTCCGCTAGGGGACACCAATATATATTAGTCATCTTGGACTATGCAACTCGCTATCCTGAGGCCATTCCCTTGCGTAATACCTCTGCAAAGCTAATAGCTAAGGAACTTATGTTGATGTTCAGTAGGGTGGGTATCCCTAAAGAAATACTGACAGACCAGGGGACCCCGTTCATGTCCAGAGTCACAAAAGAGTTGTGCAGGCTCTTGCAGGTTAAACATCTTAAGACCTCAGTATATCACCCACAGACTGATGGTTTAGTAGAGAGGTTCAACAAAACCCTTAAGAGTATGCTACGCAAGGTAATTGATGCAGATGGAAGAAATTGGGATTTTTTATTGCCATATCTACTGTTTTCCATTAGGGAAGTTCCACAGGCCTCCACGGGCTTCTCTCCTTTTGAATTATTATATGGAAGACATCCCAGGGGAATATTGGATATTGCTAAGGAGACCTGGGAACAGGAGACTACTCCTCACAGGAGTGTAATTGAGCATATAGCTCAAATGCAGGATAGAATGGCCACCATCATGCCTATTGTCAGGGAACACATGCTGGAAGTCCAGCAGGCTCAGAAAAACAGCTATAACCGTAATGCTAGAGTCAGAGTGTTCCAACCTGGAGACAGGGTATTGGTTCTGGTCCCTACTGTGGAGAATAAGTTCCTTGCGACTTGGCATGGACCCTATGAAATAATAGAGAAAGTGAGTGATGTCAATTATAAAGTCAGACAACCAGGAAGAAGAAAGCCTGAACAGTTGTATCATATAAATCTGTTAAAGCCATGGAAGGACAGGGAGGTCCTGGTTGCTTTAAAACCTTCAGAACCTCCTATAGTAGAGCCAGATGTGAACGTATCTAAGACTCTGTCTGTCCATCAAAAGCAAGAGGTCAGAGATTTCATCAGAAGAAATAGGGATGTTTTCTCGATAGTTCCAGGAAAGACTAAAGTGATTAAACATGACATAATAACCGAACCAGGGAAAAGAGTTAACCTCAAACCCTATAGAATTCCTGAGGCCCGGAGGGAGGTTATAAACTTAGAGGTTGAGAGCATGTTAAAACTTGGAGTCATTGAAGAATCCCAGAGTAACTGGAGTAGTCCTATTGTATTGGTGCCAAAACCTGATGGCACATGGAGGTTCTGCAATGACTACCGCAAGTTAAACGCCCTCTCAAAATTTGATGCTTACCCAATGCCAAGAGTTGATGAGTTAATAGAAAGACTGGGCAAAGCTCGTTATCTAACAACCTTGGATTTAACAAAGGGTTACTGGCAGGTCCCGCTCACTGAAAGAGCCAAAGAAAAGACAGCCTTTTCAACACCCAGTGGCCTGTTTCAGTACACTGTATTGCCATTCGGGTTACATGGGGCACCTGCCACATTCCAACGAATGATGGACAGTATTCTTAAACCTCATGTTCGTTATGCTGCAGCATACTTGGATGATGTCGTCATCCACAGTGCAGACTGGGAATCCCACCTCCCTAAAGTTCAAGCGGTACTTGATGCTATCCGCTCAGCAGGCTTAACTGCCAATCCTTCCAAGTGTACGATTGGTTTAGAGGAAGCTAAGTACTTAGGTTATTCTATTGGGAGGGGTTTGGTTAAACCACAGGAAGCCAAAGTAGAAGCCATACAAAAATGGCCACAGCCCCTTACAAAGAAACAAGTAAAGGCATTTTTGGGTTTAATTGGATATTATAGGCGGTTCATTCCAGATTTTGCTACCATTGCTGCACCCCTGACAGACCTTATTAAAGCAAAATCCCCAGTCATAGTTAAATGGTGCCCTGAGGCAGAAAAGGCTTTTAAGAGTCTGAAGGAAGCTATCTGTAGCCATCCTGTCTTAGTGACCCCAGATTTTTCCAGGGATTTTATAGTTCAGACAGATGCTTCTGATGTGGGCTTGGGGGCTGTTCTTTCACAGGAATACCAGGGTGAAGAACACCCTGTTTTCTTTTTGAGCAGAAAGTTAAACCCACATGAGAAGAACTACTCTATTGTTGAAAAAGAGTGTCTTGCTATTAAGTGGGCATTAGACTCTCTTAAATACTACCTACTAGGCAGAAGGTTTCGATTGATAACGGACCATGCTCCTCTGACGTGGATGTATCAGAACAGGGAAAGTAACTCCAGAGTAACCAGATGGTTTTTGAGTTTGCAATCTTTTGATTTCACTGTGGAACACAGGGCTGGTCTGCAACAAGGTAATGCTGATGGGCTTTCGAGGGTACACTCCCTGATTTCCATGGTCGCTCAAACCCTTGGGTATGAGCTGGGGGGGAGGATATGTGAGAATAAAGGTGGAATAGTGGTTGATGGGAGATACATCAGACCTGATTTGCTAGACAGCAACCAGAGGATTTCTCAGTTAAATGCCCCAGGGAGAGATGTTACAGTTTGCAATATGCATAGCTGATGCTCTGCAAAACATGGTATGGGTCCCTGGGGCGGAGTATTTGGAGAGCAGGGGGGGCCAATGCTCCAACAGCACTAGTGGCTGTATAAACAGACCACAGCTTGGATCTGGTTTTTAAGAGTTAGCTAATTGGCACTCACCTGTAGCTACTCAATTAGCAGACAGGCCTTTAAAAGAAGAGAGCAGCCTGCTCCAAGGGGCAGAGGAAAAGACAGCTAGGAGAGGCTGCGCTTATTGCAAAGACATTGCTTTTGTTTGGGAAATTGGTAAGTGGGAAAGCCACCCAATTGCAGATAGCAAGTACTGTCTAGTAAGAGCTCAAGTAAGAGCAAGGGATTTTGTTTGTTTTGTTATTATTTAAAGTACCTGCTTTCAAACTGAATAAAAGAGGAAAACTGAGCTGAAGGTGTCCTGGACTTTGTATACCCTAGAAGGCTGTGGTTACTGCAAGATCGGTGACAATCCTACCTGTAAAAGAAGTGGTTTGTCACAATATATATATATATATATATATATATACACAACTTAATTTAGCTTATGGTAGGTACACAAGTGAGAGAAGCCCTCCAATGTACATAGTATAACAAGGAATAGTACATTTGTGGACTAATGGCCCTAGTCTATGGCCCAATTCGTAAATTTATACACACTTAAAACTGCTACTTGCAATCCGATTATGAGTTCCCCACCCACAATCACTACGGGACAGCCAAAGATTTAAACACGGCCTTAGAACACCATCGGTTTTAACACAGCTCAAATTTTACTAATTAAAGTTACACAAAATCAATATTCTATTACACCCATAGCTCGCAAAAAAAGTCTAACCCGCAACAGAAAAAAGTATCACTTTTCTGTCAAAAATATTACGAGTACTAAATAGGACTCGCAAGGGCTTTTTCATAAACTTATTAGAGCTGTAACAGTTATTAAACACACAATACTGTACCTTAAAGCACTGGAAGGCATGGTGGAAAGACATTAGAATTAATTGCACAACAGTCTAAAACCCACAAATATGCAATTAAAAATATTTTGTTTAAAAGTTATTTCTGAATAATATCGTTCACAGGACTCAAGGGGTAATACAGATCATGAAACCCACATGGACTAAGACAGATGATCCAATGCATTTTATAGATTGCTAGATTGCTTAATTGCTAGCCTTATCTGCAAATATTACTTATTGGCACTAATTAATTCTTAACCTTTGATTGAAAATTACGTGTAACTTCCATGTTTTACTGATGATGATCTTATTTACTATTGGCTGTGTCTAAGAAGGAAATTACAGGCTTGCTTAAATATTGTCAGATTATATGTTCACCCCCCTGAAATTAGACTTAAAAAGGCACAGTTTACGAGTTTACCCTTGAGGTCAGAATTAGTGAGCTGGGGTCAATAGAATACATCTAAATAGTTATTTAAGAAAAAAAAAAACACCCAAAACAGCCAAATTGGTGAGTTTGAAGCATTTGCAAGCAGCTAATAGAATATGGACCTACATGTTTAGGCATAATAAAAGAGTCGTTTCACAAAGGTTGCTTTTGATGTATAAAATGAGCCTTTGAATTCATCAAAAGAAAGCATAGTTATATTAATGAGTTTACTTTCAAATGCTGTGAATGTAGGTCACATAAGATAAACAGTATTATTATGCAAACCGTGAAATTACCACTTGTTTATGCTACAAATGATTCTATTTATTGAGCAATGATTTAAAATCTAGAAGACTGCTTACATATCAGTGATTGATATTATTGAAACATTAGGATCAGTTTGTCTTTTCTATATTTTTCTTTATTATCCCAACCTATATTGGTTTTTGCAATAAAAGCAATGAATTATCATAATTCATTGGTTTCACTAAACTCTTTTATTTATCAAAGTGAGATTTTAAAAACTCCCTAATAACGAGTTTCAAAGTTTGCCATTAAAGTTACACAACTGAAGCATTTTTGTATTATTCAGAAACTAGTGACTTGCCCGTCGGCAAAATGACGGCAAAAAAAATTGAAAATTTAATGCTTTTGTTCCTCTGAGGACCTTTGGCGCTCATTGCTAGCCTCTCCCCTCGTGTACTTCAAGTGTCCTCCTTTGCAACGATCACTTTTGGCGCTCATCGTGAAGGCAAATATATAAGTACAGTGTAAAATATACAATTGTTTTAGTACAGTGATTTAATAAATTAATATGAAATCATAAATTAATATACTTTACCTATTTATATTTAATATGCGGCAATCAATATCCTGGCGTCCCCCCCCCCCCCCCCCCCCCGTTTTGTGTGTAAGTGTATTTTTATTTTTATTTTTTTCTTGTTTTTCAATTTTTGCGGTTTAATTAGTATTTTTGCGTGTCCGTTTTTTAGCCCCCGAGATTCCAAGGTCGTTCCTGGCTAACTTGTATGATGTGCCTGGCGGTGTTTTGCTCGCTTCGTGGGTTGTGTAGCCTCGTTTTCATTTTTTCGTCTGCCATTTTTTTTCTCTTTTAGCCGATTTTCGAGTGCAGAAACTCAGCAAATTCGGCTTAAATTCTCGTGCAGCCTCACTCCCAGATGGCTATCCCCCGTGTCATTATTTTTTTATTTTTTTATTTTTATATTTTATGTGTTTTGATTTGCGCTGTATGGCCGTTAACTTCGTATTTTTCGGAGCTTGGATTTTGTTTGCGAAGGGATTCTAAGTCCCACGTCCCTCAACTGCTTGCAGCCTAAGGCAATGCCACGTTTCCTAACTGCTTGGAGGCTAAGTCCCGCGTTGTTCAATGCCTCAACGGCTCGCCTCGCTCTGAAGGCTTCTATGCATTAACTGGTCGCCTCGCTTTGTGAGGCTCGCAAACGTGACGACGAATCGCAGTTTGACAACTATTATATGTGATTAACAGCAAAGCAAACCTGGGCAAGTTCTGAAAATTATAGGCAATGTTGGGATAATGTCTAAAGTGTATTGTTTTGATAACAGAACATATGTAGAAATGAGGTAGAAGCATACCTTATAAAAAAAAATAAACTCAATACAAGAGGAGTATTTACTAAAAGGGGTGTTATATTCTGCAATCTAAGGAGTTTATTTTTATTTGATTTGTGTTGGGGATTATTTCACATTGCACGGTTGAAGGTGAGATGCTGTATAGGAGCATTTTAGTCAGTTTAGACTCCAATTTTATTTTACTTAATATGTTAATCTACATAACACATTATGTAGATTATGTAACACATTATGTAACACATTATGCCCCTATTCAATTAAGCAATTGTTGTTTACTGGAGCCCGTAATGTAGGCCGTAAACTAATTTGCTATTCAATTGGCATCTTTTAGTGAGCCGCAAACAATCTACGTGTTACAGGCTGAAAATCCCTGCGGTTGTCAAAATCGTAATTTACACCCCATCTAAGCCTTTAATCTTTCAAGCCCACAAATGATACAGTCGCTAAAATCTCAAATTGCTATTCAATTGCTACAATTCCACAATCCTGCAAATGTTTTCACACCCGTAAATGGCAAATGTAGAAGAAAATCCTACGGGTACCAGTTAGTAGCACTGTAAATGCAAATAAAAAAATCCATACTGCACTTTTAAAGATGGGGAAAGCAATGAAAGACAATATAATTAATTGCACAACAGTCCCAAGCTCGCTAATCGGAAATAGAATTTGTTTCATTTATGTGTTATATGTCTCGGGAATCAATGAGTTAATACACATCAGGCCACCCACATGGACTAAAACAGTATCTCCATTCATTTTTTATATTTTGTACATTGCCGAATTGCGAGTCTGATGCTACTTATGATTGCATGGTTTACAGTTTTGGTTTTCGTCCCGTAAATTGCGGGCTTGTTTAACTGAATTGCTCTGTAATTGTAGCAAATTTCAAGTTCGCAGACATACGGCTGTATAGCGTAATCTGTGGGCTTGCATTTGAATAAGGCCCTAGGTTTCTAATACAGACCACCCATAACATGAACCTAACACATACGTATAATCATATGATAAGATCAAACAATGGTTTAAGAGAAACTTTATGGAGGAAAGACCAAAACACACTAATAAAGGTAACCCAATGAATAAAGTTGGCAACTCATTTCTGAGGGTGGTATCACCGATAAATTGGTATGGTGTTCAAATAGTCAGCTTGAGAATCTACTAAAAAATAACCAAGACATAATAGACTACAGCACTAAAGTAGGACTTTACAAATAGTGCAGAAAATGTATAAATGGAAAAATTGCTCAAACTAGTGTGAAAAGGGAATATTTATTTAGCAAAGTGTAGTCTCTATATATTTGTTAAATATAACAAAAGCCACTCTTGATAGATACCTTTAGTGAGGATGCATGTGTCCTTAGGAAGCTCCTCTAATGATAAGCTCTTTTACTATCTGTCTATCTATCTATCTATCTATATTTATATATATATATATATATATATATATATATATATATATATATATATATATATATATATATATATATATTGATAAATATACAGGTAGTATATTATTGTTAATATCAAATAGTGTCTTGATTTGTTTCTCATATTCCAATAAATTTAATCAAAGTTGCTATGGTTATTATAATCATACTAGCTACTTGCCCGTCAAAAATGACGACAATAACGTTTGAAGCCTGGCAATGTTGTTTGCCACACATTGCGAGCTTATCCCCCCTCTACTTGATGGGAGGCGCTCATTGCGAGCCTCTCCCTCCGCCCTCTACTTTACTGGCCTTGCGATGAGCGCCTTCGCCGCTCATCATGGGCCTCACAATGAGCGCCTTTCCTCCCTTGTGTCTCATTTCCCCCTCCTCTCTCTCCCTTGTGTCTCCCCCCCTTGTTTTTATCCTCCTCTCCCTCCGCTATGTCTCTTCTCCTTTCCCTTGTGTCTCTTTCCCCCAGTGACTCTTTCTCCCCTGTCCCCCCCTGTGTCTTTTCCCTTTCATGTCTCTTGCCCCCTTTCCCTCCCCTGTGTCTCTTTCCCCCTCCCCACTCTCTCTTTCCCCCCTCTCTCTCCCCTGTGTCTCTTTCCCCCCTCTCTCTCCCCTGTGTCTCTTTCACCCCTCTCCCTCCCATGTGTCTCTTTCACCCCTCTCCCTCCCATGTGTCTCTTCCCCCCTCCCCTTTGTCTCCCCCCTCGTGTCTCTTCCCACCTCCCTAGTGTTTCTTCTCTCCTTTTCCCTCCCCTGTGTCTTTCCCCCCTCCCCTGTGTCTCTTCCTCCATCCCTCCCTCCCCTGTGTCTCTTCCCCCCTCCCCTGTGTCTCTTCCCCCCTCCCCTGTGTCTCTTCCCCCTCCCTCACCTATGTCTCTTCCCCTTCCTCCTCCTCCCTCCTTCCCCCTTATCCTACTCCCCCATTCTCCCTTATCCTCCTCCTCCTCCTTCCTCATCCTCCTTCTCCCTCCTCCTCCCTCATCATCCTCCCTCATCCTCCTCTTCCCTCATCCTCCTCCTCCTCCCTTTCCCCTCTTTTCTTACCATCATGCGATCAGCTCCTACTGCTCTGTCATCCAGCAACGTCGGCTTCTGGCTGTGTTGCAACCGGCATATGCTAATGACTTGAAGTCACATGCGCTTCACATCATTAGCATATGCCGACCAGGTGCTCTGTTCCCTGCAACGTCGGCTTTTGGCTGTGTTCCAATCGGCATATGCTAATGACAAGTCGTTGCATCATTAGCATATGCCGGTTGGGCCGCAGCCAGAAGACGTGATGCAGAGGATAGAGCAGCCGGAGCTCAGCTAATGAAGGTAAGCGAGGGGAAAGGCAGAGGGTGGTTAATTGAAGAGGGGGAAAGGGAGGAGGAGGATTAGGAGGGAGGATGAAGGGAAGGAGGGAGGATGAGAGGAAGGAGGGAGGAGACACTGGGGGGTGATGCGAGCCCTGGGGGTCGTAAGCGTGACGACAACTTGCCAAATCACAACAATTATATGTGATAATACTGCTGTACTTTGCTATTGTATATGACATTAATTCATTGAAACATTATGAAGATAGGGATTACATTTTTTAAAATATTTATCCTTAACAGTGGTAACAATAATTTTCCTTCATTTGCTTCACAGAAAAGTCAAACTTCATAATAACCTCTAGCATTATATATATCATTGTTATAATTAGAGATTGCAGATATGTTGTACAAATACATGACAATGTGTTTAATACATTCTCCCATTGATCTTGGAACTCTCTGTTGTGAGTTTTTTTTTTTTAAACGACTTACCGTATTTAGACTGTTGTGAAATCTAATATTTTGGTTCCATATGGAGGAAAAGAACTTTGAACGCAGGGAGGAAACTTCTGTCAGCACAATGGAAAAGTAGCCACTAAAACTGCTGGTGGTTTCAATGGGACACATGGAAAGCTCATTAGTTTACAATGACACATCCTCCTCAGAAAGCAGCAGACAGAATAATGTCAGAAAAGAAAATGCCTATTTATGATGCCCGATTAGCCAGTGACTAAACATAAATTGAAATGTATATGCCTTATATGGCACTGAACTAGTAAAGGAAAACATTAAGGTACATAATTACAATAATTAAAGTTGTACTACAAGACAAAGTATTAAGACGTAGTTTCAGAGCAGTACATGGTTTGCATGTAGGTCAAGAGGTGGGTAACCTGGCTCAAAGTAATAAAATAATAAATGACAGCAATGTTCTAATGACTGAACAACGATTTGCAATGTCATGAACAATCAGAATCTTTGCAACATAACGGTAGAGAAGGAGGTAAGGTTAAATAACTGCTTTCAATGCGGAAGGTCAACCAGTGTAGATATGAAATTAATTGGATGCTAGCTGTAAGCATATATGCCTGTTATGGTATTCACTTACAGTAATAGGATAGTATTTAAATGAGAAATAGTGAACATTATAGTTGGGTTATAAGTAAAGGTAAATAGACATATCACATATTATAATTTTCAAACTGCGAGTTGTCGTCACGCTTTGCGGCCGTCGCAAAGCGAGGGCCACAACTGACGACAGCTCGCAGTTTTAACAACTCCCCCTGCCACGGCTCCCTTTACCCCACTGATGCTCGCACCACATAAGCCCTGCAGCCTCTTCTCTGGCGGCGCGCGCCCATAAGTGGGACGCGCGCGCACGACCTGCGCGACGCGTGCGCGAGCACGACCGTGCGGGCGTATGCGCACGCTCACGCGAACACGGGCACATGAGCGTGCGCGCGCGTCTAAAGCATTTAGACGCATTGAGGTGAGGGAGGAGTGGGGGAAGAGAGACACGGCAGGGGGAAGAGGGTAAGAGAGACACGTGGAGGAGAGGAGGGGAAGAGATACATGAGGGAGGGAGAGGAGGGGGGAAGAGATACATGAGGGAGGGAGAGGAGGGGGAAAGAGAGACACAGGAGAAGTCAGATACAGGGGAGGGGAAGAGACACTGCAGGGAGAGGAGGGGGAAGAGAGGCACAGGGGAAGGATAGGAGGATGGGAAGAAAGACACAGGGGAGGGAGAGGAGGATGGGAAAAGAGACACAGGGGAGGGAGAGGAGGGGGGAAGAGAGACACTGGGAGAGAGAGGAGGGGGAAGAGAGACACTGGGAGAGAGAGAAGGGGGAAGAGAGACACAGGGGAGGGAGAGAAGGAGGAAGAGAGACACAGGGGAGGGAGAGGAGGAGGAAAAAAGACACAGGGAATGAGGAAGAGAGGCACAGGGGAGGGAGAGGAGGGGGGAAGAGAGACACTGGGAGAGAGAGGAGGGGGAAGAGAGACATAGGGGAGGGAGAGGAGGGGGAAGAGAGACACAGGGCAGGGAGAGGAGGGGGAAGAGAGACATAAGGGAGGGGGGAAGAGAGACACGGGAGGGAGAGGAGGAATAGACACAGGGGTGGGACAGGATGGGGGAGGAGACACAGCGGAGGGGGGAAGAGACAAGGGGCAGGGGGGGAAGAGACACAGGGGAGGGAGGAGGGGATAAGAGACACAGGGGAGGGAGACGGGGTGAAGAGACACGGGAGGGAGGGGGAGAAAGACAGGGAAAAGAGTGGGAAAGACACAGGGGAGGGAGAGGGGGAAGACAGGGGATGGAGAGGAGGTGAGGAAGAGAAAAAGGAGAGTGAGAGGAGGAATAGACACAGGGGTGGGACAGAATGGGGGAGGAGACACAACGGAGGGGGGAAGAGACAAGGGGCAGGGCGGGAAGAGACACAGGGGAGGGAGGAGAGGATACAAGACACAGGGGAGGGAGACGGGGTGAAGAGACACGGGAGGGAGGGGGGAGAATGACACAGGGAAAAGAGGGGGGGAAGACACAGGCGAGGGAGAAGGGAAAGGCACAGGGGAGGGGGAAGGAGAAACAAGAGAGGGGGAACAGACACAGGGGAGGGAGAGAGGGAAAGGAGAAACAAGGGAGAGTGAGCAGGGGAGGGAGAGAAAGTAGAAGGCGGGAGAGGCTAACAATGAGCGCCAAAGCCACTCATTGCAAGGCCCGAAATGAGCGCTGAAGGAGCTCATCGCAAGGCCAGTAAAGTAGGGGGGGAAAGGCTCGCAATGTGTGACAAACACCATTGCCAGGCTTCAATTTTTATTGTCGTCATTTTTGACGGGCAAGTCGCTAGTATATATATAAAGTAGATATGGCAGCTACATGGTGGGTGAGATTTAACACAAGTAAATGTATAGTTATGCATTCGTGAAAGAAAAATAAGCATGCAATTTATAATGAAAATTGAAAAAAATCTAGTGGTATCTAGAGATGGAAGGGATTTATAAGTGTTTGCGGACAACCACCTTCATAGCAATACTCAATGCCAGGCAGTATTTGCAAAGGCAAATTAAATATTAGCATGTATTATGAGGGGTATAGAAGCAAGTATAGCAAATATAATTATGACACTATATATATCCTTTGTATGTCCCCATTTGGAATATGGAATACAATTTCGGGCACCACTTTAAAAAAAGAACATCATAGAACTGGAATAAGTACAGAGACTTACAATAAAAGGTCAATCTAACTCTGTCTATATTTTTTCCTTCCTACAGTTTGATACCTACTGATTTCTAATGATGAGTCTTCTACAAAAATGCTGGATACTGATATGCTGCTTCCGAACTGTCTAGACCTACAAGCACTCTTGCGCTTATTTTTTACTGGAGAAGAAGTACCTATTCCGTGTTGGGTTAACTGTGTGTGATGAGTCACCACCACTACCAGTTCAAATGTCTCTTGATGTCCACCTAACATACACTCATATGAGGACCATCCCCCCACCACTCTTTGATTAAGCTCAAACATGGCTTTGTCTAATACAGGCAGTCAGTTTACACAGTTGCTGCTTCAATAACCCATTCATACTTTTGATCAGGCTGGGTGCTTGTGGATGATCGAGAATGTGGAAGATCCAGTTGACATCATTCTGATTGATCCATTCTCTGTACCCTTTGTCCATTAAAATAAGTACCATTTTCTGACTGTATTTCCACTGACAATCCATATGCTTGATTCATTTTGTCTACTTGTTTCAAAGTTCCATCCTTTTTGCTGATTTAGCCAGTATCATCAAAAGACCACTGTGAGTATTGAAAACTGTGGCTACATATTGTAATCCCTTAGGTCCCATGGGTAGAGGACCAATGAAACCAATTTGTCAGATTTTAGTCCCTTTGTAGATGTGTCCTGCTGTACACACTGGGCATTTTGCAATAATGTCCAGAGCCATAATCAGGGTTATGGGTATGCCATTTTCTTTAGCATACTCCTAGGCTCCTTTATGCCCACTATTTTGATGGGCACATAAATTGATACGTTCTAGCTCTTCCTGCTGAGGATCCTAGTCCAAACTGCTCTGTGAATCATCCAAGAACATCTCCTCATTGTGTCCTCCCACCTCTTGTATCCCATGAACTTTGGATAACTGGTCAACTTTTTCTTTTGCAGGTACAAACTGTCCCGACACCGCTCAAAATTGGTTTATTGTTCACAGTCCATTTATCTGCATGCCACTCTTCGGCTGTTGCTCCAATCTTCTCTACCATAGCAGGTAAAGCAGCTGCCAATGGGGTTGCTCTTTTGTTGAGCCATGTAATCAATGATCATACAACCAGCTACCATCTGACTTCTTCACAGGCCACACAGGAGCATTAAACGGTCTTACAATGGGCCATATTACTCCTGATTCCAATAAGGCTTGAATGGTCTCAGCAATTTTCTTTATATCCTCCTGACAAACAGTACTGTCTGGGATTTACTGGCACTTCAGGGGGAGGAACTTTGAGAGGAGTCCATTTAGTATTTCCTCTCATTATGGGTTTTGCAGCACACACCTGAAATATCCTGACCCCAAACACAAATCTACCCAAGCCAGAATCTATTATTGTACTTTGTGAGGTCTGTTGATATATTTCCCTGGTGTATTGTAAAACCACATTACCCTCTGCCTCATACAGGCCTGGGATATTAGTGACCTGTCATGATTTAATTGTTTAAGGACTGGTATTTCCAGTAATTATGAATATGGCCAAGGTAGCTTGACATTGTTGCATTGAGATTATGTATTATTGTGTGTGGTTATATGTTGCCTGTACATGTTTATTATGTATATTAGTTATTATATATTATGAGAGGGAAAATGTTATATATAACATATGTGGAACTGGTAAGAATGCGCTGCACAGAAGTTAGCTGCAGATCATTGCACTCTCACATTCAAGACAGATGTGTGTACTTCAAGTAGTCCTAAGTAAACACTTGAGCTTTACATCAAGGTTTACTGCCCTAGCTAACCATGGACATCTGGCCTATCGTTTAGATATCTGATGAGTCTTATCTCAATTGTTATAGCAACCCAAGGCTACAAGGCAGATGTGTGACATCAGACACATACACAAATGTACACAAGGGTGTGGTATGGGAGAGTACAAATATGTTGTTTTGGTCATTCAATAAAGGTTCAGTTATAGTTTTCACATATCCACGGTGTGAGACTATTTCTGTGCTTTACATCCTGACTTGGGAAGTGGTCTTGCCATACGCCACTAGTAACTTGTATCTAGGAATCTCTGTCTGTACTTTTGGGCCTTGCCCTCTTCAGAAGCCATCTTTGGTGGTACATAAATCAGGAACTACATGATTCTGTTGGTTTGTGGCAGGGCCATGAGCTGTCAGGCTGGCTGGAGGAACGGGTATGGAAAGAGATTGCCTTGGAGAAACAGTATCATGCCAGGATAGGGCCTTTTGGTGCCCTTGGAGAGGATCTCTATTTTCGATTGGAGCTAATAGATGGTCTCTGGGAGATTGTGTATGGTGATCCTGAATGTGGCATGGGGACTGTAAGGAGGCAGAATAACTTATTTCTTAAACGCCATCAAGGTCTGGGACTAGAACCATGGTCCGCGGAGGCTAATTTACCGGAACCCTTGATTCAGCAAGAGCTGCAGCTGGAGGCAGAGTATGTTGAATTGCTGGATGAGGCATCTATGGAGGGGGTTTGACCATCCAGTTGGAAGGAACCCTGTCAGGTGGACAGGAAGGAAGAGGACTGGTTACCAGAGGTCTGGGGAGAGAATATTATGGACTCTGACCAGGACTATACCAATACAAATGGGCCAGGCCCAGTTAATTTTTGCTATGACTGGGACATATGAGGATGGAACCATACATTATGGGTACATCTCAAAAGCAGTGGAGTCTTAGTCTCCAATGGGAATAGCAGGCCAGATGGAGGGCCTGGGAGGGTTCTGGAAGGAACCAAATATGAATTGTGAACCTAGCATGGGGTTCCCGTGGATAATTCAGTAGGCCTTAAAGCAACAGACTACAATAAGAGTGTAAATGTACAGGACAAGAAAGCTTTTTTGCTTTGACAAAGTATCAAATAAACAGTTGCTGAATTTGCAAACTGCTTAATTAATTACGCTGTTTTACAAGATTACAAAGCGATATATAGCACGACTATGGTATAAATTACTGCTGTTAATCACCATCTGCTTATTGCTATTATTACATTTGCAGGGAAGCTTGCATGCTCTGCCCAAAGAAGTGATGTAGGCCATCAATAATCTGTTGAAAGTATCTGTAACACTGTAATAAATTTACAATATTATTATTATTATCTTTATTTATATCGCGCCAACATATTCCGTAGCGCTGTACAGGGGTTGAGTACATAGCAGAAAAATTAAACACCTTGTAAAGAATGGAGGGCCCTGTTTTTGAGCATAAAATCAAATGTACATAGAGCTTGTTTCCAAGGCCTGACACACCATTGAAAACTCGCAAACTTACAATCTAAGGGTTTAGGTGTGATACAAGAGGGTGACAAATACAATTGAAAGCAATTGGTTCAGTAAAGTGGAGGGGTCTGTGTGTTGTACTGTAGATTGTGGGTCTGAGTGTTATTAAGCTGTGGAGTGTTCAGTTGTACATGTTAAGGCTGAAGGTGATAAGATTTTTTAAACAGGTGTGTTTTTAATAATTTCTTAAAGGTTTTAAGGCAGGAAGATAATCTAATGGAGCGGGGCAAGGAGTTCCAAATGGATGGGGAAGCACGAGAAAAGTCTTGAAGACGGGAGTGAGAGGAGGTGATGAGAGAGGAGGAAAGAAGAAGGTCGTTAGCAGAACGAAGGGGCCGGTTGGGAGAGTATTTTGAAACAAGAGCAGAGATATAAGGGGGTGCACTGTTGTTGAGGGATTTATATGTTAGGGTCATGATTTTAAATGTGATTCGTGAAGCTATGGGAAGCCAGTGGAGTGATTGACAGAGAGGGGCTGCAGACACTGATCGTTTGGTATTGAAGATGAGTCTAGCAGAGGCGTTCATTATGGATTGGAGGGGAGACAGACGAGAGATGGGGAGGCCAGCAAGGAGGGAATTGCAGTAGTCGAGTCGAGAGATGATGAGAGAGTGAATTAGAATTTTAGCTGTGTCTTCTGTAAGATAATGACGAATTTTGGAGATGTTTTTTAGGTGAAACTGACATGATTTTGTTATTGCTTGGATGTGAGGAATAAAAGAGAGGGCGGGATCCAGTAGAACCCCAAGACAACGGACCTGGGAGGTAGGGGTGATGATGGTGTTGTCAACAGTGAGAGATATTTGAGGTGTGGAAGCTGTAGTAGAGGGTGGAAAGATTAGAAGTTCAGTTTTAGACATGTTGAGTTTGAGTTGACGGGTGGACATCCAGGAGGATATGCTAGAGAGGCAGTTGGAAACTTGAGCTAAAAGAGAGGGGGATAGATCAGGTGCAGAGAGGTAGATTTGAGTATCATCTGCATAGAGATGATACTGAAATCCAAAGGATTTTATAAGGGTGCCAAGGGAGGAGGTGTAGATGGAGAAGAGGAGGGGGCCTAGGACAGAACCTTGGGGAACGCCAACAGACAGAGGGAGAGGTGAAGAAGAGGTGCCAGAGAAGGAGACACTAAATGTACGATCTTTAAGATAGGATGTGAACCATGAAAGACCTGTGTCCTGGATGCCAAAAGAGCGGAGAGTTTGGATTAGAAGAGGGTGGTCAACTGTATCGAAGGCAGCAGAGAGATCCAGGAGAATTAGAATAGAGTAGTGACCCTTTGATTTGGCGGTTAGTAAGTCATTAGTGACTTTTGTAAGGGCTGTTTCTGTAGAGTGTTGGGACCGGAAGCCAGATTGGAAGGGGTCAAGTAGGGAGTTGGAGGAAATAAATTGAGTGAGGCGATTGTAAACAAGCCGCTCAAGGAGTTTAGACGCAAGGGGAAGTAGTGAGATAGGGCGATAGTTGGATGCAGAAGCTGGGTCAGAAGAGGGCTTCTTGAGAATGGGTGTAACTGTGGCATGTTTTAAGGAGGATGGAAACTTGCCAGTGTTTAGGGAGAGGTTGAATAGATGTGTGAGAGCTGGGATAAGTGTGGTGGATAGGGGAGGGATTAGCTGTGATGGAATAGGATCATGAGGACATGTGGTAAGGTGAGAGGTTGATAGTAAAGTAGATACTTCATCCTCGGTTACAGGGTCAAAGGAGTCCATAGTGGAGGTGGGATTGGGGAAGGGTAAGGGCTGGGTGTTGTCGGTTTGGGGAGAGGGTGGTGGGGTAGGGCCAAGCTGGGAGGAGAGCTCATTTCGGATGGTATCGATTTTATTTTTAAAATGGCTGGCAAAGTCATCAGCAGTGAGAGAGGAAGGGGCAGGAGGTGGGGGTTGGCGGAGGAGGGTGTTGAATGTAGCAAATAAACGTTTAGGGTTGGAGGACAGGTTTGATATTAGTGATGAGAAGTAGTGTTGTTTGGCAAGATTGAGGGCAGAGAAGTAGGAGCGCAAGGTAAACTTGTAGTGGAGAAAGTCTGCTGAAGTGCGAGATTTCCTCCATAATCGTTCTGCAGTGCGTGAGCATCTCTGTAGATAGCGTGTTTGTGTGGTGTGCCATGGTTGTGGTTGAGAGCGAGGGCATTTGCTTGTGATTATGGGGGCAAGAGAGTCAAGGGTGGAGGTTAGCGTAGTGTTGTATTGTGAAGTGGCGACGTCAGGGCAGGCAAGGGTGGTGAGGGGGCTGAGAAGGGGTGTTAGTACAAGAAAATTGTTGTGGGTTGAGTGCTTGCAGGTTTCTGTGTGTTCTGATGGCAGGATTTGAAGAAGGGCGGTGAGCGGTAGATGAGGTGAGGTTGCAAGTTAGCAGGTGGTGGTCAGATAGGGGAAGTGAGGAGATGTCAAGGTTGGAGATAGTGCAGAGATTAGTAAAAATAAGGTCAATGGAGTGTCCACCACAGTGAGTTGCTGAATCTGTCCATTGTGAGAGGCCAAGGGAAGAGGTGAGTGCAAGTAATTTTGCAGTTGTTGGGGAGGTGGGTATGTCAGTGGCTATGTTGAAATCGCCAAGAATGGGTGAAGGTATATTGGAGGAGAGAAAGTGAGGGAGCCAGGCGGCAAAGTTATCCAGAAATTGAGAGGGTGATCCAGGCGGGCGATAGATCACAGCTACTCGCAGAGGTATAGGAGAGAAGATGCGAATAGTGTGGACTTCAAAAGATGAGAATTGGAGGGAGGGAACAGGGGGTATGCAGTGAAAAGTGCAGCGAGAGGATAGCAGTATGCCCACACCTCCACCTTGTTTGTTCCCAGGTCTAGGAGTGTGGCTGAAGTGTAGACCACCATAAGAGAGTGCGGCAGGGGAGACAGAGTCAGATGGAGTGAGCCAGGTTTCTGTGATAGCCAGTAAATTGAGGGAGTTGGAAATGAAGAGATCATGAATGAAGGTAAGTTTATTGCAAACAGACCTTGCATTCCAGAGGGCACATGAGAAGGGCAAAGTAGATGGTTTGTGACAAGTGATGGGTATTAGATTATGGGTGTTTTGGGCATTAGCTGCCCTGGGGACTCTGCGTGGCTGACAGCAGGTGGGAATGAGTGAGGGGCCTGGGTTAGGGGATATATCTCCACAAGCCATCAGAAGAAGGAGAGAGAGTAAAAGGAGATGGGAGTAGGACTTACAGGAGCATTTCTGCTTTTCAGCTTTAGAGGAGGGATGAAATAGTGACTGGAGGAAGGAGAGGAGCTCATGGGAGCAGAGAAGAGGAGAGGAAAGCAGGGAAGGTGAGATAGTTATATTATTGGAGACATGATGTCTAGAGACTGTGTAAGAGAGTCTGAGAAAGAGGCAGCAGGTTATAGTGAGGAAGATGGTGTGAGAAAACATTGTGACACTGTATTAACAAGTATTCTTAAAGGGGGGGGTGGTTAGAGGATGTCACTGATTGAGCAGGTGCAGGTAATTAGTATGCCTCAATATATTAAGTGTAAAGAGGGGTGGGTAGGTAGAGGGGCAGGGAGGGAGGGGACTGCTTTGTTTCTGTGTAATATTCTGTGTAGCAGTGTGCATTCAGATATCTGGGAGACAGAGAGGGAGTTATTTAGGTGGGTGGAGAGATAAGAGCAATAAAATTGGGTGAGTGAACACAGAGTATTTTGGTTTACAAATCAACAGTAACATATCCTGATAATAGCACTTCAATTTAACAGAAATAAATCTATCTCAGCAATTATCATAACACAGATATGAATAATATGAAATATTTCATTGTAGATGTAGATGTAGATATGGGTCAGGTGAGAGGCTGTTCTTCTGAAATTACCTGGGCTTGATTTAAACTGCATCCAGCTTTGTTTCTGTGTAATATTCTGTGTAGCAGTGTGCATTCAGATATCTGGGCTTGATTTAAACTGCATCCAGCTTTGTTATTATTAAATATTAAAGATACATTTACATACAGTTGTATAACAATATGTGAGCGTAATTATAACACATATATCATATATGTATGTAGCCCAGCAAGTGACTGAAACTCATTGTTGTATCTTTTTAGATAAACAGTTAAAGAACATTTTATTCCCATATTCATACATTATTCCAAAGAATTATTGCCAAATTCAGTAACAAATATATGACAGTATATGATAAAAATTACAAGAGCAACTTTGATTATATCACAGGAATACAATATGAATAAAGGGGGTATTTGCAAGTGGCAGTGCAAGTTGTTACTCACTCTGACTTGGTAGAGATAGGAAGTGAGGTGCATAGAAGTTAACGTGTGACAGAGGGAGAGATAAGACAACCAAACTAGATGGGCTTAGGTGAAGTAGTGGTTAATGGAGATAAGTGGTGTGCTTCACTGAACATATGGGTTTTCAGAGAAAGTTTGAATATTAGGAGTTAGTTCTAATGAATAAAGCTTGGAATTTCAAAATAATAGAAGTGGCACTGGGAAGAGATCTGTAGGGTGCTTGGGAAGAGGTTATGATTGAGAATGAGAGATGCAATCTGCAGAGTAGAGGGGATCAATCTGGAGAGTGACAGAAGTGCTGATTTTAAGACTTCTGCATGACAAGCTGGGGTTTTTACATTTTAACCTTGTAGAATCCAATATTGAGCCAGTGTAGAGACTTGCCAAGGGTAGCAGAATGTATTGAGCATTGGGTGAGGTTGGTGAAAGTAGCAGAACTATTCAGGATTGATTTGAGTGGGTTATTTGAAGTCAGGTTAGGTGTATTGTGCAATAAGCAGCTGGATAATAATGATTGCACGGACTAGACTTAAGTAATGTTTACATCCAGACGGAACACATTTTGGAGACATTCCTAAGTTGTAGACAGCAAGCTTTAATGAATTATAGAATGTGGGTGATGATGGTGAGCTTCTTACCAAGCATAAGACCTAAGTAACAAACTGGAGGTGTTGTTGTGATTGATTTGTTGTTGGCAGAAAGGCATATCCTAGGTGAGTGGAATATGGGTAAATAATTAAAAACTCTCTGAAATGTAAATGTTTAGATGGCAGGAGGCCATCCATGAGGAATTTATACAACAACAGGTCTGGACAGAACTGTAACCAGGTACTGAAACCCTCTGGATCCAATTAGCTTGTTTAGAGAGTATATGGAGAGTATATGGACCCACTTTGTGGATATAAATGCTAACCTTCTCCAGTGCTGCTGGGAGACATATACCCAAGTGTTGAAAATGAATGTGTTTTAAGAAGTATTTATGTTGGTATGGGATTATATTGCAGCTGTTTGAAATTAGCATACCTTTGTTTTTGCAGTAGCATCATATGTGTGCCATACATTCATATGTTAGTTGCAAAATACTATTCTCTTTTTTTTCAAGGTGTGCTTACCAGTAATTATTACACTGATAATATACTGTTTACATTTGCCAATACGTATGATAGTAAGGTTGCTATCTGTCTTAGAGGCTGTCCGCACTGGCTACAAAGCAATAGTAAGTGATAAACTCACTGATTCTTCAGCCAGACAATTCTGAGAATTGTTCAAAGGGAAGTTAGGATTCTTTAAACCACATCTTTAATCTTTGAGAACAAATCATTGATTGTTTTGTCCAGCTCCTGGATGAAGTATTGGGTAGAATGTAGCAAGCCGGGGGGGGGGGGGGGGGGCATACCATAGCTGCAGTAGGATAATGGGCGGCTGCTAGAAAGTATGTGTGCACGCATGGCTAAAAACTCAAGTTACACTGCTTTCTGGAACTTATATGTGTTTCAGAGAGTGATTTTCAATTTGGCACTACCCTAGGCGGCTCCACTCTACCCCCAAAACATATCATACATAGGGTGGAGAGAACTGGAGGTTATGCCGTCTGGGGGTCTTTAAAAAATGATTAATTCATTGTTTTGATGCACAGTAAACTTTTAGTTGTTTTTTTCTTGAAAAAGTGAAAAATTAAATATTGGGAATTTAATCATGAAAGATATTAAAATATTAAACTCCAAGCCGATATTTTTTATCCAAAAGTCTTTTTTTAACTAAGGTAATATATAGCAATGAATGAGTATTTTTAATTTCTATCCTCTACACAGATTCTAGTGCTTCTCAATGAATAATTTGAACTAGCCACACAAGATCTATGTCCAAAAATCTAAGCTTAATTCCCTCAGTAACTTATGACCAGCACATGTGATCCATCCATTCCAAAGTGACCATAGCACTAAATCTGAATTTGCTTAATAATATAACAGACTAATAGCCATATTAAATTCCAGCCTCGTAAGTCCAACGTGAAGCACTTAACGGCTGTGCCCTACTTTGCCCTACTTACATCGCTATTAAATTAGAAAGGGCTGCAAGCTATGAGCGAGAGAGTTTTTTTCCTAAACCAGTTCCCAGCCGTCACAGTTGCGTGCTCGAATGCAAATGAAGCAATTACATAGTTACGGGTTCAAATGGAGCCAATGGAAAAAGAGATTGTTCGCGTTACGTCACTGAAAAAAAAGGGGGGGGGGGGAAATATTTTGAAGTCCTATGTGCTTCAATTATAGTTTGCGATTGGACCCGAAGTCCAGATATAATGCAATATTAATAAAGCAGTAAATATGATATTCTATTACATGCGAGTTACAGTATATGTCGTAACACATTGATTGCAGGGATTCATATAACACAAAATATGAACATGAAATAAATTATTTTTGGGGGCTGATTTGCGGCCTTGAGAATGTTGTGTTATTAATTCTAAGACCTAACATCACTTTCTCTTATAATAAATGTACAGTAGTGTGTTTTTATTTGATTACGAAGTGCTACGTATTGGACTTACCCCCCTTGAGGGTGCTCTCGAACACATGTAGGCCTTTGGGATTCATTTGCGTGTTACGTGCTTGTTCGTGGGTGACAACGTTGCAATTTAATAGCTGAATTGAACAAGTAGCAGTTACAGGTATGACAGATAAAAGGATTTACGTGCAAAGTTCAACGTTGCTCAGCACGTAGCCTATTCTTGGCCGTCCTGCATGTTATCACGCAAGTCTGCTGAAAGCAATGTTACGGGGCTAATTTAATAGCCGTAACAAGTAAATTTGGAGTTACGAGCTACGTTTTACAACGTGGCCCCAATTGATTAAGGCTGTAAGATATATATAGGGCCTCATTAAAATGTCAGAATTGTAGTTACTGTAGCCCGTAATGTAGCCCGCAAAAGTTACTGCTATTAAACTAGCCACTTTTAACTACTCTCAATCTATTAGAGGGCTACAGGCTGAAAATTCCTAGAGGCTTCCAAAATCGTAACTCCGACCCAGCAAAGTCTTTGATCTTTCAAGCCTGCAAATGTTACAAGTGCTAAAGTCGCAAATCCAAATCTCTATTAAATTGCTTTCTGCCATGTACTTACGATTTTGAGTCAATTTAATCGATCTGTAACTGTTAAAATTTTCAAGAAAGCAGACTTACATGATGTATAAAGTCGCAACTGCGCTATTAGCTTGCTCCGTACATATATACAAGTAGTCATCAATAGAGTTAACTTTATAGCTACTTATACTATGGCACATAGTATACATATTAAAAAGATGTAACAATTGTATTTATAGCTTCAATAAACAAAGATGTTTTTATTTTGTGTTAAAATATTATATATTTATCGACAATGCATTAGAGTATTTGTTCATGGGCAACATGGTTTTGTGATTTGTATTAACCCCTTGAGTACTGGGTGGTGTTTTACCCTGTATTTTGTATACAAAAATGGGCTTAATACTAACATATCATATTGTTTAATTACACATATGTTGATAGTGGATTGTTAAGTGCCAAAGTAAGTAATAATTTTGTAGTGCTTTTTGTGCTATGCTGTCACTATAAATGCTACTGGGGTACTCCGCAAAGGTTTGGAAAACAGTGGCGAGTGTTCTTTGGTACTCGTAAATCTTTCTTCTGCAGTCATGGCAGTGCCCTTATTTGCAAGTGTCACATAAAATCTTATTAGCAAAGGGTTTTGGTGTCAAAGTGTAAGGCAGTAACTTGGAATTTATTGTTATTGCAAAAATGAATGGAGATTTTTGCCTTGCTTTTTGGCTTTGTCATGACGTTTATTCCTAGCAGTGTTTTGGGGGTGGGTGATTAAGATAGCTAGATAACATTTTTTGTGCCACAATGGCACTCGCTATTGTTTTTCCAGGGATAGATCTGTATAGGGGGAATAGATCTGTGTTTGAAAGATTAAATAAAACCCCTCAATGAATGACTAGACAATCATGCTAAATTATGCTGGAAGGAAGACCAAAATTGCAAGAAATATCTAGATGTTGCGAATTTCAGAGAAAGTACAGTAAAACCCCCGTTATCCAACACCCACGGTGACTCCCTATTTCCGGATAAGTGTAGTTGCCGATTAATCAGGAGTCCACAATTTTAAGGGTCTAAACGACCCTTAGACCCCCCCAAAAGAATGACTTTAAAATGGCATCAGCACCTAAACTTGGCCATTTAGGGCCAAAACAAGCAATTAGAAAAAAAGATAAAAACATTTTTTTTGCAGTCTCAAACTGCCGGAAAGTGTCGGTTTAGCAGGAGTTTTTTGAAAATGGGGTATTGATGCCGGTACCGGTTACTTGAGAGTCCCGGTTAGTCGAGTGCCAGATAACCCGGGATTCTACTGTATTAGGTTAGGGAGCACCTTATACTGTGTGGTGATTGACAAATAAATGTAACTTGCTCCAAGAAGCCATAAAGTAAATAAAGAGACTCCATTCAATATCACACAGCTTTACACATTGCTACAACTTATTATATTAATATTTTAATATATTAATAATTAATTAGCCAGTTAAAGGTGAAGATTAAATAAAGTCTATACACTGATAAAAAAAAATGTCTGGACCTCTGGTATTTCAATACAGTAACTGTTGCATTTTAGGAGTGGTTTTCTGGCCAACCACCTACTTCCATCTGGTTCCTCAGCAAAGTGGGCACACTCCCTCAATAATTTCAGAAGACATTTTTAATTCATTGTTTGAGAATAAACACATATCATTTGAGAAAACAAAATAATCCAATAGGATACATCCAAAATACAGTAAATTGTAATTGATCCATAAGTTCTTTACTATATATTTTCTAGGTAATGACAGTTAAAAAATAAACAAAATGTTTATTTTATGTGACCTGAATAAATTAATATTTTTTTCCCTTAAGGACACCTAGGATTCTAGTAAGTATCAGCTGTTTTCTTTTTAGCAGCCTTGGCAATATTCTTATTAGGGTACTGAAATGATTCTTGGCTCTGCTGTGTCAAGCTAATTTGACTTTCAGCCTTGGTAAGTGTGATGACTTATGTAGTAAGTTATTTATATTTTTTATGATATGATGATGACACACACACACATTTTCATATACATGTGTATAAGTTTAGATATAGTAGTATAATTAAATTGTAAAACTTTATTTGACACTTTAACAACGGCGCTACATGAAAAATGGGTAACCTAGGCCAGAATTAGTATAAGGTACACCGTTTGCAACATGTGACATACCGTCAGCAGGACAGAGTTGGTATAACTATATTCAGTAAATACTTGTAACTTAATCCACAGGTGGAACTGCAACTAGAACAGAGCACACTAAATGATACAAAAGTATTCAACTATAATTGGTAAAACATAAAGTGGGTTATAATGTATCAAATAAATTCCCCTTTGTTGTTACAAAGGGCCAGGTTCCATTAGATAAAAACATGAAGGGAAAAACGGGGTCTTAAAAATGGAGTCATTTAAAAACAACGATGAATTGCTTGATATAGTATGACTTATAAGCACAAAGCACATGGGTCAATATAATCAGAGGAATCCAACTGTCTAAGATAAGCATATAGTCATACCTATTAATACCACTCAGAGGGAAAGTTGCTCTATTTGTCTAACAAAAGCAGGCTTAGTCAGTAAACGGCTCGAAAAAAAAGAGCAAAACAGCAGGCCATATATGATAAATGGAGTCAGCATAAAACTGCAATATATAGTCCCTAAAAATGGAGACCTCACTGTAGGCAATCACAAGCCAAGTGACAAAGCTAGTTAGAGATAGTATATAGATTCCATGAGGTGGGCTGGCAAACTACCTAACAATTGTTTTGCGCACCATCTCAAAAATATATTAACCTCTTTGTATGCAAACTGGCACTTAAAGAATAAAAAAATTCTATTTCAAAAGACAAGAAAGGAAACTTGTGAGCTTGGGTCTGGGAAGAGAAGATCAAGATGCCCTAAATGACTTATTGTCCTTACTAAGAGTAAATAAGCCTCTATCTACCAGCCTATCTGATGCACTGAGTAAAGTTCGGAAACTCAATAGCAAATTCACTCCAAGTTTTAAGGAATATAGTAACTTGGAAGTTTTCCTGCAGTTGGTTAATAGGGATTTACATAAGCTTAAAGAGGAATATAATTACTCTCCCCCTAAAAGACAAAATGCAGGTGGATTTTCATATTAAACACCCAATATCCCAAAGACTTAATTGAAGGTTTTAGCTATGGTGCCTTCCAGTGATTGTAGCTGGTTCATTCATAGATTTTCATGACTGTAGGATGTATTTTACCTTTATCTATACAATTGTGAGTGGTTGTTTGATACAATTTATTGACTTTCCAGAGTACCGCTATCTCTGGTTTAATAACATTAGTAACACATTTCTATATCCTTGTAACACTTCTATATTTATTGCACTTACAAATACCTTGATTATTATGGCATCGTCTTACACCCCTGTCATTACTGCACTCATTATTTTTATTCGGTTTATTACGGGATATCACTATACTTGAAAATAATATTGATAATTGTTACTAGATGGAATGTATAGTTTATATATATATATTTTTTAATTTTCTCACCAAGTTTCCCACACCACTATTTTATCATTATCACGATATCACTAATCATTTACTATATGTCCATCATTTTTACTTTTTTTGATTATCTCTCTCAACATGTTGTATAAGTATACCTTAATAAGGCCTCCACACTTGGATGTTATTTTGCTATTGATATTCAGTTTACCTTTGTGGATTCTTTCAATATTCAATGTCATCATTTTACCCCCTTGAGGGCTGAGTAGCAGGTTTTGGACAACTACTTTTATTACTTCTTTGAGCATAATATGCAGTCGTTACCTTCCCTTCTGCGAAGTGGTTGTTGGATAACTATGTTTACTACTCCTTTGAGTATAACATGCAGCCGTTATCACCCCTTCAAAGTAGTGGATGATGGATAACTACTTCTACTACTTCTTTGAGCATAATATGCAGCCATTACTACTCCTTCCGGGAAATGGTTGTTGGATAACTACTCCTTTGAGCATAACATGCATTCGTTACCACCCCTTCTGAGCGGTGGGTGTTGGATAATTATTTTTACTACTCCTTTGAGCATAAAATGCAGCTGTAACCATCCCTTCTGAGTAGTGGGTGTTGGATAACTTTTACTACTCCTCTGAGAATAACATGCAGTTGTTACCACCTATTCTTAATGATGGGTGCTGAATTATTATTTTTACTACTCCTTTGAGCATAACATGCAGTCGTTACCACCCCTCCTGTGAAGTGGTTGTTGGATAACTACTTTTACTACTCATTTGAGCATAATATGCAGCCGTTACCACCCCTTCTGTGAAGTGGTTGTCTGATAACTACTTTTACTACTCATTAGCGCATAACATGCAGTTGTTACCCCCGCTCCTGTGAAGTGGTTGTCTGATAACTACTTTTACTACTCATTAGAGCATAACATGCAGTCGTTACCACCCCTCCTGTGAAGTGGTTGTCTGATAACTACTTTTACTACTCATTTGAGCATAATATGCAGTCGTTACCACCCCTCCTGTGAAGTGGTTGTTGGATAACTACTTTTACTACTTCTTTGAGGATAACATGCAGTCGTTACCACCCCTTCTATATAGTGGTTGTTGGATAAATATTTTTACTACTCCTTTGCTCATCGCATTCAGCTGTTACCACGCCCTTTTGTAAAGTGGTTGTTGTTGAATTACTACTTTTTTTAGTATAATATGCAGCTTTTATCACCCCTTTTGAATAGTGGGTGTTGCATAACTACTTTTATTACTCCTTTGAAGATAACATGCAGTTGTTACCACCCCTTCTGAGCAGTGGGTATTGGACAACCACTTTCATTATGGGTACTGTATTATTTGATATTCAGTCTAGTTTATGTGGATCATTTCAAAACCTGTTGTTATATTACTCTCTTGTGGGCTGTTAGATATGCATTATATGTAGCCGTTACCACCCCTTCTGAGTCGCAGGTGTTGGGTAACTACTTTCAGTATTTCTTATTTGCAGTTTTTTCAGTTTGCTCAAAC
The DNA here is from genome assembly GCA_027410445.1 of Discoglossus pictus. NCBI lineage: Eukaryota > Metazoa > Chordata > Amphibia > Anura > Alytidae > Discoglossus > Discoglossus pictus. Next base: position 317,206,498 of record CM050164.1, on the reverse strand, counting down.
CTGCAGCTCCAGCTGGTAGAAATCGGTACTGCAGGTATATGACTTCGCGTCCATTGTTGCTGACATCATAATGACACGCCAGTTGAGGCTTTAAAAGCCGGCAATTCACTGCGGTCCCCATACTATGGGCCTCATTCTATTATCGGCCGTAAATCGGCCGTAAGGCTGCGATTCCTTGCGAGGGTTCAGTTAACTCGCGATTCTATTATACGGCCCCGCAAGGATCTCCTTTTACGGCCGGCCGCATATCTTGGAACCGGCCGTAATCTGTGAAATATAAAAACTGAAAAATAAATTCAAGCCTGCACTGTACAGCTCTGTAAATGCTAGGGATCATATTGGGGGACATAAGGATTAAAAGAAACCCACTCTCAAGCTTGCACATCTGCCCAAACCCGAGTTCAAATTAACTGTTTATTTTCCGGCTGCAGCGTGGGCGTGTCTGAAGTGCTCCAAGCACTCTGGACTTTTTACATGGATATTTTACGGATATTAAAAATAAAATATTTTACGGATTTGAGTACAGGATAATTATGTGCTATTTTTTCTAACACCTAAAATCCCTTTATAGTCTTCTCAAAGTGCAGGATGGCTTTATTTGAGCTATTTTATGTGCTTAATTGGTGCTAGCGAGACCTTTTTCCTGCAAGTAACTGCGGCTCGTTTTTAGCCTTGCAGAGAGGTTTCCCGGAGCAATTGAATTGCAAATCTCTTGCGGCCGTTTAAGATCAAAGGCTTTCCTCCGGCGCGAGCGGCCGCAAGAGATAGCAAGGCACCGGCCGCAAGCCTGCCGGAATCCCCGGCCGTAAGGGAATAGAATAGCCGAATAGCTTGCGGCCGGTCCTTGCGGCCCCGCAACGGCTGCGGCCGATAATAGAATGAGGCCCTATGTATTACCTTTCAGAAAGCCACATCTAGTGTGCGAAATGATCGCTTGGTAGTTTGCTAGCCCACCTCATGGCATCTATATACTATCTCTAACTAGCTTTGTCACTTAGCTTGGCTTGTGATTGCAATGTTGCAAACTGTGTACCTTATACTATTTCTTGCCTAGGTTACCCATTTTTCATGTAGCGCCATTGTTAAAGTGTCAAATAAAGTTTTCCAATTTTATTATACTACTATATTATATTGGTGTTAGGCACCTGGAAACACACACACAAGTTTTTGAATTATAAGTTTAGATAAACAGATGTTCACACACACATACACATAAATATAAATAAAACATGAAGCACATTCCTATTTCATTTTTTTCTAACATAGCACTTGTTGACTATATCATAAATGTTCACTTTACCATTTTTTGCCAAGAAAGATTATATGCTGTTTTCTTTTTTACTTGTATTACTGTATTTTTCCGTGTATAACACGCCCCCATGTATAAGACGACCCCTATTTTTGGAGCCTAAAATTCTGAAAATAAATAGGCATATATGTATTTTATAAGTTTTTATTGTGTTACACATAAATTTAAGGGCACTTTATGTCTTGTTTTTCACTGATTTCCATTCAAGCTCAATGTCACATTAATTAATACTCTCCCACTATGTGCAATTGCATTTTTCTTGTTTACACAGGGATCACAAAGCTATTTAGCTAGAATGGAAATCAGTGAAAATCATGACAGAAAGTGCCCTTGCATTACAACACTGCTTCTGAGCTTAAAAATTTGTATTTTAAAAGCTAATATTGTGTTACACATATACTTAAGGGCACTTTCTGTCATGATTTTCACTGATTTCCATTCCAGCTCAATAGCTTTGTGATCCCTGTGTAAACCGGAAAAATGCAATTGCACATTGCGACTGAGTAATAATGTGATATTTAAACTAGAATGGAAATCAGTGAAAATCATGACAGCAAGAGCCCTTAAATATATGTGTAACACAATAATAACTTGCAAAATACAAAATTTGTATGCACACTTGCAGTGTAATGCACTCTAATTTGAAACAATGCATTTCCAAATGTGTCTCTTTTCTCATGCCTCAAATCTAGTGGCCAGATACAGCATTACAGTACCAGGCCAGGGTATGTAATTGCAACATTCCTTGTATAAGACGGCCCCCCTATTTTAGACTTTAAAACATTTGTAAAAATACTGTCTTATACACGGAAAAATACAGTATATTGTTTTTACTCTCTCTTTCCTTCATTGCTTGCTTGTGGTTTTCCTTGTGATGAACCCATGTTGGTTGAGTGAGTTTGTTGTTTTTGAAATAAATTGATACAAGGAGGTTGTTAGAGTCAATATAAAACTTCTGGTACAGTGGAACTGGTTCATGTTATTACAAATCACACATTTACTCCACTATGATAACAAACCCATTCAACCACTTTTCAAGTAAATGGGGAGATTTGATGATCATTGAAAATTAATGCTGATTGCAATATTTTAGCTGAGCTTTTATTTCCACATACTGCAACTGCCCACATTCTTGAATACATGTTTTCAATCCATTCCTTGTACTTCTGTGTTGAACTTTGCAGAATCCAACATTCCTTGCAAACCAGATGTTCATGTCTAGGTAACATGTGTCACAAACTCAGTTAAATAAGGTTAATTGGATAGCTCTTTCAGCAAAGTAAGCACCATTTTTGAGAAATGTAGAAACATAGACACCGCTGACAAAATAATAATTTTAATGGCTAAACATGCAATTAAAAGTGATCTTGCAAAGGTGATAATCAAAAAATAATCACACAACCGACAGTACAAAAAGTGGAGACATCACAGTTCTCTACTTTTTGTTACCAGATTGGAAAACTTTTTTTAATAAAAAACATCAAATAAACAGGATATTAAAAGTATAAGTTAATCAATATATGTGTTGCTCGGAATATGAATTAGATTTTAAAAAGATTAATCAGAATCTTTCTATAAATGTTGAATTATCTACTTTACGAATACTTTTATATACATAAAAAGCTGCATTCTGCAGACTTTTCTTAATGACCAACTTAATTCAAAATGTTTATTGTATACACTAGGGTAGAGTCACTAAGCCTTTGCAGAGGCCATTACAAAGCACGTCACAGACTTTCTATGGTTAATGAAACTAGTGAACTGACTTGCCTATCCTATTCAATTTTAACAGTATATCTGAATTTCCCCGTTTTTACCTTTATCAAATCTAACACAAGCTGCTTATATCAGACACGCACATTGCATTTAGTCATTCCATACACATACAGATTCATTTTCTTTAAACATATAACTTGTTTTCCACACCCCAGAGCTGCTAACATAGGCACCTGATACCTGCCAATAGAAACACTGCATTTGGGTATGGATTTTACCCCTTTACTAACCTTCAAACCAACAGCAACACAATACAGAGATCTTCAGAGCAATGTCCAACTCCTCGTGGTTTCCTTGTGCAGTGGACTACACATCCCATGATGCCTTATGCACAAACTGCTATCTCAGATTGATACAATGTATTAGTTTCCGGTGATTGGCCAACATGAATTATGAATTTTATGCTAATTTTAGCAGAGATTTCTAGGGGTGTTAACTGAAGACTCAAGAGATTTAGCAAACTTTAGGGTCAGTATAATAATGTTTTTTTTGGGGGGGTTTCATGCAAAAAAAAAAATTCATACAGTACTGATTCTCCTCTATCAGATGCATTTATGAAATGCATCTGGTGAAACCCAGATGTTCATTAAGATGATATCAAAATAATGCATGCACTGAGTAGCAAGTTTTATAGTTTTGCAATTACATGGGAATTTCAAAAAAATCTAATTTAAGACTGAAATATGGCATAATAAACTATACCATTGTCTATGTTATTCAGAATAAAACATAATCAAAATTGTTTCCGGGGAAATTTGCTAGCATGTTCTACAGATGTTGTTTGCTGAGGACTCAGGATTATAGTAGAAGCACACATGAGAAGATGGAAACAGCATGACAGGGGTTCAAATAATCAATCTAATCTAATCACAACCCTCTTTGCATACATCCCTTTGTGTATGGGATAACATGTCACACTATCATCATGTGTGGTTAGTTTTGTCAGCTTTACAAGCTTAATCTCCACTAAAGAATTTTAAAGTGATGATTGATAATATAAAACCATCTCATAAATCACTTACAAACTCACCATATGTCTACACACCAAAATGAGAAAGCGAATAAACTTGAATTGCACCAAAGCCATCCGCATAGTAAGGCATGTGAGCCTGGTCTGTTTGTGAAACTACGTTGCCTGCTATTGTTAACAGAAGAATAAAGGTGACAAAAAATGTTGGGGCAAGTAAAAGATAGGAGAGCAGATGACAAGGTATAGCTTGGTACCTCTAACATCCCATGTTTATATGTTTTATAGAAAAGATATTCAGGAAGCAAATTGATAAATCGTAAAGGTCACTTTTCTATGAAATAACCCCAGAATAACAGATTTAAAGGAAAAACTTAACATTAAAAAGGATGAGCATAGCAGAGCTACTGAATGGAGGACCCTGGCACAAGATAATTTGAGCCCGGCTTCCAACTTCTAGGTAGGTGCATATAGGGGTTAATAATAAGACACATATATATATATATATATATATATATATATATATATATATATAGGTAGTCAGAACACTCCTAGGATGATCAGTTAATTTTTCTATAAAAGTTGTTATCTGTTGTCACCTAATCACGTAGGGCCACAGGTGCTTATAACAAAGTGAACCTACCCAGAAGCTCCACCACTGTGTGTTTAAAATTCAAATATAAGGTTGCTTAAATATTCAAGTGCACACACACTTAACAAAATTAGTAAATTGTGGCCTCTTGCAACTTTTCTCACTCTCTTCTTATAACAGAATTAAGAAGACAAAAGATGATAGATAGATAGATAGATAGATAGATAAATGGTTTCTTATGGTTTCTTATTCCAGATATGCACCTGGATGCAATTTTTTACAGGCGATGTAATGTAAGGCTGCATATGTTTAAGGCTACTTGCGAGGGAGTTTCACTATTTTCCTGAACTGCATGCTATCTATACATATTTTTACACAGATATTGAGATATTGACTTTGAATTTGCATGTTTATTGGATGTGATGATTGTCACTTTCTGTAATATTTGGGATACTGCATGTATTCCTCCACTAATGTGAAGATTTTTTTTCCTCTTTTAAAAAAAAAAAATATATATATATTTTTTGGTTACAAAAAATAACACATATGTAATATCAAAGACAATGTATTTATATTTGTTTTTATTAAGATTAGTCAATGGACATTTATGCAGCGAAAAAAAGTGATTCTAAAAATGCAAAATGTTTTCTGGCGAGTAGAAAGCGTTTATAAGTTTCTTCCTTTATTATTATACTCATTAAAGCTGAGTTCAGATGCTCAACAGCCTTGAGTCTTCATCCTCAGGATATGCATTGAGAGAGATGCATGCAGTGGACCCACTATTTTGGCAAACACTCTGCCTCTGGTTTCCACTTCCACCCTTGAGCTACCTCCTTTAGAATACAAGCAACTGGGGGACTGCAAGATTGCAATTTACTTCCCAGGAAAGGGAATATCAGTAAAATCACAACTTTTGTATCTATTGTGGCCAGTCAAAAGAACAGTGGTATTTACGGTATGCCACCATTTTCAGTCTTCCTCTGGCTGCCCCCTCTGCAAGATCAAACTCACTTCGCCATTGCTGTGTTTCTACAGCGCAAGAAAATCAAGACTAAAGCCATTCTTGATTCTGGGTCCAGCTCCTATCTCATTGATACCACACTAGACATTTGAAGTTCAAGCCTATCCATTACCTGTGACATCTGAAACCATTCTTCATATGGACAATGCACCTTGCAATCAAAAGTAATACCTGACCCTGGATGTAATCTCATCTCTTCAGTTTCAATTAGTATTTCTACTACCCTGACAGAACGCAAATAACCAAAGCATTAACTTAAAAACATCTCCTTCCCTTTGGAAACCTGCCGGATCACCGGTATCCCCACATGTCCAGTTTCATACTAAGCATTAATGATCCTCCTGTCAGTGATACAAGACTACCACTAGTCTATGGTGAATTTGCAGATGTGTTCAGCAAGAAGGAAGTAGATAAGTTACCTCTATATAAAATATAATTGTACCATTGATCTGCTCCTATGGGCTAAAGTTCCAAGTCATCTATCTTTTGGCAGAACCAGAATTGTACACCTGAAAGAGTATCCTTGTGAAGAACTTGTACCCCCTGCCTTTGATACCAAAACTCTTTGAATGCCTCAAGGAAGCTGAATTGTTTTCTATGAAGAATCTGCATGGTGCTGACAACTTAGTCTTCATTAAAGAGGGGTCCAAATAGAAGACAGCTTTCTGAAAATGTTTGACATTTTGAATACCTAGTAATGTCATTTGGGCTGTGTAATGCTTCAGTGAATTTTCAGCACTTCATCAATTACATCTTTTGTGACCTACTCTCCATACAGTGATCATGTACCTAGATGATATACTTTTTTTATCTTCTTGTTTGAAATGGTTATGGGTTGCACAATGAAAGCCTTTGTAGGCACATTTGCATGCCCCTGCCAAGATTCCCAGAATGTAGTGTAATAACTGTATTTCTCTGAATTCTGGGCATAAAATAAGTTTTTTTTAAACTTATTTTAGATGTTCAAATGTGAACACAAATTTACTATTTATTTACTGTACTACTGTACGGTGGAGGGCTTCTATGAATCTTTTGCCCACCATAAATGAAATGATTATTGTGGTAAACTATCTCTTCTTCACTGGAAGAACAAAGAAAAAATATGCTCCAGGCAAGTTCACACTTTTGTATACACAAACTCTATACTAAACAGTGGAGATTCCTTATTGTTCCTCATGCCTCTTTATCTCTGCAAGGTTGCCGCAGTTACAGAATTGATTCTACTGCATTCCTAGAAATTTCCTAGAAGGTTCCTAGGTTTAGTGAACTTCCATCCCATATTTATACCCAATTTTCCACAAATAGCTGGACCCATCACATGCCTCACTAGCATTACTACATGTTTCCAGGGGAATTCTATAAGAAAGGCATTCGATCACCTGAAGAAATTGTTGACAACTGCTCCTATTCTGGTTCACCTAGATACTTCCCAATCCTGTTTAATGAAACTGTTGTAGGAGCTGTTCTATTACAATGCCAATGCTCTCAACAGTTCCTGCATTCATTTTGCTTCTTCTCTAGAAAACTTTCTTCTGTCAAATTAAATTATGACATTTGTAACCCAGAACTGCTAGCCATCAAGAGTGGTGTAACTTGCTTAAGGGAGTCTTACATCCATATTTTGATATATAGTGAGCACAGAAATGTTGACAAGCCTAATGGCCTCTTTTCTTATATATTCTTAATAGATTTAGACTCCACGTTGCATATTTACAAGGAAGGAAGAATCCAAAGGTGATCACATTGTACAGGATACACTATTGTCCCAAACTCTGGAATCTTTACAACAAGCTGACCATTTTCTGGGAACTCACATTGAATTACTAGACTATTTTCAGAAAACACTGAGACATCAAGTACCACTGGCAAGTTACACTTTCTGAAAAAGATTATAAAGATTATAATTCCATAAGCAACACAGTTACATATCTCCTCTTCTAAGACCAAGTGTTACAGAAGATACATGACACTCCATTAGCTGGGAAACCCTTAAGCTTGTTCTCCGATATTTTTGATGATCATCAGTTATCTCATATGTTGCTTCCTGTAAAATCAGTAACAAGTCTAAATCCTCACAATCCTGGTCTTCTGAGGGTCCAGGTGGCATTTACATCTTTTACCTCTTAGAGATGTGGTTTACATAATTTGCAAACTAGGAATATGTTGTAAAATTATTGAAATATACTGCATTTCTGGTACTTATATTCAAAAAGTGTGATTCTGAGTCTTACAATATTCTCAGTTTTATCACTGTATATTAATCCATAGATGTTCATATTCTTGTTATCAGTTGAACATATTGGAGATGTAATAAGACATGTTGGAGATGTAATATTAATAATAATACAGGAATGGAAAGGTGTAAACTGATAAAACTTGGAACAGAGTCAAAGCAAATTTTAAGTCTATTAGAATGACCGAGGGAGTATTTTGGTCTTATGCTGCCATAGGCCATTCAGATTTGTGTGACCCCTTGTTCCACTTGCAGCTGCTCCATTCCCCTTTAATTATCTCAATGATAAGTTAATGTATGTATATATATATATATATATATATATATATATATATATATATCAGAAAGTATCAAGTGCACTTACAGACAGAAATGCATCTGCATATTGACATTTCTGTGTATATACATCTGTATTTCAATGTACTGCACTGCACCTTCAGGTAGCCTGCTGCCTCCTTTAAATTTACTGGCCTAGGTCTTGGCCTCGTAGGAGCTAGGTAGAAACACTCCTCTGAGAATAACTCCTAATAAGTAACAGAAGATTTTGTATAATTGATTTGCTGGTCTGTAAATTAGTACTAAATTGACCCTCATTTACAGTTTTTCTGACAGATCTGCCCTTAAAGATGAGGACTGTCAAAATGTGACTTATTTTGTTTGTGACTTTAATACAATTGCAAGAAATCTATCTTTTCTTCGGGTAATACAAACAAGAGGGGACAGAGACTGCTTTACGGGAATACAAGAAAATCAACAAGGCATGCAAAAGCGCTATTAGACTGGCTAAAATAGAAAATGAAAAATGAATTGCAAAAGAGAGTAAGACTAACCCTAAAATATTTTTTAAGTATATTAATGGGAAGAAGGCCAGAAAGGAAGCTATAGGAACATTACAATGTGAAACAGGCCGTCTGAAAATTAGTGACCAGGAAAAGGCAGATGAGCTAAATAGGTTCTTTTCTTTGGTATACACACGGGAGGTACCAGTGGTTGGGACACGGCAACATAATGAGGCTACACTACCTTTGCCAAATAATTGGTTAACACAGGAAGTAATCCAAAAGAAGTTGGAAAAAATACTGTATTTATCGGCGTATAACACGCACTTTTTCTCCCTGAAAATAGGGGGCAAATGATGTGTGTGTGTTATACGCCGATATCTCTCTACCCCACTGTGTCCCTCTAACCCCCCCGTGTCTCTTTCCCTCCCCCCTCCTCATCCACAACCCCCCCTCCTCATTCTCAATCCCCCTCCTCATTATAACCCCCCTCCTCATTCTAAACCCCCCTCTCCCTTTCCCCTCACTTACCTGCTTCTGTTCCGGCCTCCTCTCCTTCTTGACCCAGCGCTCATGTGACGTCACGCCATTAGCATATACCGGGTGCCCGCACCTGGTATATGCTAATGGAGTGGCGCTCATGTGATGTCACGCCATTAGCGTATACCGGGTGCCGGCACCCGGTATATGCTAATGGCGTGTCGCACATGTGACGTCACATGCGCGCCGGGTCAAGAAGAACTGGAGGCCAGAGCAGAAGAAGGTAAGTGAGGGGAAAGGGAGAGGGGGAGGTATTTAGGGGGGTTTAGGTTGAGGAGGGAGGTTGAGGATGAGGAGGGAGGTTGAGGATGAGGAGGGAGGTTGAGGATGAGGAGGGAGGTTGAGGATGAAGAGTGAGGATGAGGAGGGGGGTTGAGGTTGAGAAGGGGGGTTGAGGTGGGGGTTGAGGATGGGGGGTTAAGGATGAGGGGGTTGAGGATGAGGAGGGAGGTTGAGGATGAGGAGGGAGGTTGAGGATGAGGAGGGGGGTTGAGGATGAGGAGGGGGTTTGAGATCGAGGAGGGGGGTTGAAGTTTTTGTTCCTGAAATTTCCTTTTTAAAATTAGGTGCGTGTTATTCGCCGGTGTGTGTTATACGCTGATAAATACGGTAAGTGTTAATAAAGCCCCAGGTCCTGATGGAATACATCCAAGGGTACTGAGGGAACTGGGTTCTTTAATAGCCAAACCATTATGTTTAATTGTTCAAGATTCACTCAACAAAGGGTCTCTACCAGATGACTGGAGAAAAGCAGATGTGATACCTATATTTAAAAAGGGAGCAAGAGCAAATCCGGGGAATTATAGACCAGTGAACCTCACTTCTGTAGTGGGGAAGCTTTTAAAAGGGTTAATAAGGGATAATATACAACAATGTCTATTTGAACAGGATTAGAAGTAGCAGTCAACATGGATTTATGAGGGATAGGTCATGTCAAACAAATAGTTACAATGAGGAGGTTAGTAGGAACCTGGATCAAGGCAACTCAGTGGATGTAGTCTTTTTGGATTTTGCAAAGGCTTTTGATACAGTGCCACGTGGGAGACTATTTTGCAAACTAAGAGATATAAAAATTGCAGTAAATATCTGCTCATGGATTGAGAGCTGGCTAAAAGACAGGAAGCAAAGAGTTTGTGTTAATGGAACATACTCCGATTGGACTAATTTGGTATGTGGGGTTCCTAAGGGTTCAGCATTAGGTCCTCTCCTTTTAAAAATATTTATTAACTAGCGAATTGCCCGTCAAAAAATGACGGCAATTAAATTGTAAGGTAGCTAATGCTGTTTGGTGTATAATAATGAAAGATCTAATACATTAATAAATGAATATGTAATGCTGTTTGGTGTGTAATAATGAAATATATAATACATTAATAAATGAATATACTTTACCTATTTTGAAGCATTGTGTTGAAGAGCTGTCAATGTGTTTTGAGGTTGCTGCAGCATTAGTGGTGTGGAGCTGCTGTGTAAGCGTGCTGAATGTGTGCAGTGTAATACTGTGCGTGCGCGAGACAAAACCGTTAGCGTAGTGGTGTACTTCCGCATTGGCGTAAAATGGCGGGTTGCATTTTTGAGGTCCTGGATGCTACCTCTAGCTGTAGGTAAGCTTTTTATGTATGTGCTGTGTGTATGTATTGTGTTTTGAATTTTGTAATGTTTGCGAGTTGCGTCCGAGTGTTGTGAGTCCGTAATGTGTGTTAACGTGTGTCGTATGTTATTTGCGTTGCTCGTAAAATTTAGCAAGTGTCGTAATTGGTGTGTCGTGTTGTTTGCGTTGCGACGTGAAGTTTGCGAGGGTCGCAATCATGGATAATTAGAGAGACAGTATTGATCCAGGGAGAAATTCGGTCGCCGTTGTCTGGGATCAGAAAGGAATTGATTTTTTTTTTTTTTTTCTTTGAGACGATTGGATAATTCTTGCTTGGGTCTTTTTTTCTGTTTGCCTTCCTCTGGATTAATTAATAATAAAACAAACAAAAAAAAATAATAATAATTGATTAATATATAATTAACAACTAATTAATTAATAGTTAATCAGTCTATTGCAGATCAGAGGAGAACTTAAAAGGTTGAACTTGTTGAACTGAAAGTCTTTTTTCAACCTTAAATACTATGGCCCTCATTCAATTGCAATTTGGCCAATTGAATAGGGCTCTAAAAAAGCACATAACAGATTTTTTTTAAAGAAGTTTTTAGTTAGTAAGCATCTATCTAAAAGCAAGGTTTTCACTAACAAAAAACTTATTTGAAAAATATATGTTATGTGCTTATTTAGAGCACTATTCAATTGGCCAAATCGCAATTGAATGAGGGTCTATGGCCCTCATTCTATTATCGGCCGTAAATCGTCCGCAAAGCTGCGATTCCTTGCGGGGCTCCCGTTACCTTGCAATTCAATTATACAGCGCCGCAAGGATATCCCCTTACGGCCAGCCGTATATCTTGCAATCGGCCGTAAGCTCAGAAATCTTTAAATGCAAAAATAAATTTAAGACGGCACTGTAAAGCTCTGTAAATGCTAGGGATCATAATGGGGGACATGAGGATTAATAGCAACCCCCTCTCAAGCTTGCACATCAGCCCAAATCCGAGATTACATTAACTGTTTATTTTCCGGCCGCAGCGTGGGCGGGTCTGAGGTGCTCCAAGCCCTCTGGACTTTTTACATGGATATCTGACATAAATTAAAAAATAAATGTATTTACGGATTTGAGTGTAGGGGAATGTTGTGCTATGAATGCTAACACCTACAATCACTCCTCAGAGTGTAGGATGGCTTTATTATGTGCTTATTTGTGTGCCTGCGGGACCTTTTTGGTGCAAGCAAGCTGCGGCTCGGTTTTAGCCTTGCAGAGAGGGTTCCCGTAGCAATTGAATAGCAACCGGGGCTTTCTTGCGGCCGAAACTCCTGCGGCCGTTTTAGATCAAAGGCTTTCCTCCGCCGCGTGCGGCCGCAAGGGATAGCAAGGCGCCGGCCGCAAGCCTGCCGGAGTCCCCGGCCGGAGGGGAATAGAATAGCCAAATAGCTTGCGGCCCCGCATCTCCTACGGTCGTTAATAGAATGAGGCCCTATGTAACTATGTACTATGTAAAAAAATGTAATACAGTATTTGTTGCATCAACATTCAAGTGTGAAGAGGAGATATTTCATAAGCATTGCAGGTGACTATGGCAGAAGGCTGCAATGGTAATTTCCTATGGGTAAGAGTGCCATTCCGATTCATACACAGGCTCAGTAAATCTTCCACACATTCCCCTAAATATGTCAAAATAGCTGTTTTCTATTATGTCAGTGAAAAGGTTAAAGCAACATTTATGTTATGACACAAGTGTGCTAATGTTTTCCTAGTCTCCAACTCGAAAGGCCAATATATGAATACTACCTAAAAATATGGTATGTCTTATAGATTTATAGATAAAAAAGGAAGGTCATTAAGAATCAAGTTGGTTTCTATTGCTCTTTTTACCTTCCTTTCTATTGTTATACCTTGCAAAAAAAAATACGGTGCAAGCTAAAAAAAAAACGACAATACGTTATGCGTGTGTTTTTAAATAGTTTATAAAAGAGCAAATTAAATATTTGACAGCAGTAATTAGAACGTCCTATAAAACAGGAATTGCTGTATAACTCTGGCATGTATTCCCAAAACACTATTATATCATTGAAATAAAAGCATGCATTAATAAAAGCAGCTGAAAAAAAGCTTTATTTTTATAATAATACGCCTGGTGCAGCTATTTCAAGAATGAGGCTGTCTGAGCAAGAAAAATCCATGAACAGGGGACTTAGTATGTCAAAAATAAAACATCTGGACATACAACTGTTTCTAATTACTTGACTGACTAGACTGTAAACTTTAGGATTTGGCACTAGGGCTTCTCCTTGAGTGTTGCCCAAATCCTCTCAGGCAGCTAATCAAAGACACTTTGCAGGAGGATAGTTTCTTGAGCCGGTTTTGGCCAGCTTTGAGCAGTGCAGCCCCAGTGTGAGCCACACTTTAGAAAGAAGTACAGTAAGAGTGCTTGTAGTCTGTGGCTAACTCCTCTCTCTGGATATAAGTATGCATGCTGGAACCTTGGTCAACTTCGTGTGGGCTTCTTCCCTGTTCAGTCTTCTCGCCGCTGTGCCACAGAACCCCTTGCTCAGCTTGAGGTAAGTACTTCATTTTTTATGTATACTTAATACTTTTACTTATACAGCATGTGGTTTGGAAGTAACTGCTGGTTGAACAAAAACTATGTAACGGTAATGCTTTGTGCTTAATTAGATTTGTCATTTTTCTTAACATACTAATGTACACAGTGCTTTACAAAAAATGTCAATGGGCTAGATTCACTAAGCTGTTACTGTGTGCAGGACATAACAACTATGAAGCACATCACAACCCTTTTCATGCTTAGTGAATTTCTGCCAGTGTAATGCAGACATGTATATGCAATAACGAACTTTACTGGAGATACTAAGAAATGAATATATGAGGACATTAACAACCTTATTAAATTGCGATTCAGAAAATTTAAAAGGGCTCTATTTAAGCACACAGCATATTTTTTTTACAGAAGTTTTTAGTTTTATTCAAACGCAAGGTTTTCACTAACTAAAAAACGTATGCTATGTGCTTAAATAGAGCCCTTTTAAATTTACAGAATCGTAATTTAATAAGGCTGATGAGTATAGTCTAGCAAATTATTTGAGTTTTAGTTATATTTACTTGTAATAAGGATTGTGTACTAACAGCCTTGAAAAGGGACATGTAAGTCACCAGATATGTGCTGCACCATCAGGTAGAGGCTTGAAAATATAGGAAAGCTGCTTAAGGGTTACAAATTGACTTAGAAATTGGCATTTTTTGGTATAGTTTGTATAGCCCTTGAAGTTCTGCATAGATAAAAAGGATGAGATTTGTAACTGTGAAGCCTTTATTTTAAATATTTTAATTTAGATTCATCCTTGGTTTATTACATAACCTATATAAAGTTTTTATTATTTCCAAAAAATGACAGATTTGAAGATTCTAGCTACATAGGGCCTCATTCAAATGCGATTTGGCCAATGGAATAGGGCTATATATAAGCACATAGCATCATGTTATGGATTTTACTTATCATTATCCACAAAAGACATTATAAAACACTAAACATATGTTTAGTACAGTATTATTGGCTACACTGCAGACTATGGGCCTCATTCAGTTGTGTTTTGGCCAATTCAATAGGGCTCTATATAAGCAAAGAACATATTTTTTTACAGAAGTTTCTAGTTAGTGAAGACCTTGCTTATGGATAGAAGTTCACTAACTAAAAACTTCTGTAAAAAAATATGCTATGTGCTTATATAGAGCCCTATTCAATTGGCCAAATGGCATTTGAATGAGGCCCATAGTCTGCAGTGTAGCCAATAATACTGTACTAAACATACGTAGCTACATAAGACATATACATTGTTTGACTCACTGGCTCCACACTCTTTGATTCACTGACTGCTTCTAATTAATATTCATTACCAAGGCTCATTAATCATTCAAATACAAAAACAAGGACTCAAACCCATAAGGTCTATTGGTAATAACACCATGAATTCATCATTAATTAATAAAAAAAATACTTTATCTACAAGCTTTTTCACCCTCTGTAATGGTGGAGAACACAATTTAGATGGCCCTTTAATAGTCTGCGCATTAGCCTCTTATAAAGTGGCAGAGGTTTTTAGCACATTATAGAAATGCTATATATTGTTGCATGCCCAGCAGTACTATGTGCAGAACCTGTGATGGTCCATTTACCATTAATTAGTACACAGTTACACAGTGGTACAAATCAAATTATTGATACATAGATACATAGTTTCAAAATACTTGCTACACATTTTATATATAGTGGTACCTCTCCCTCCTTAATGTGTAACTCACTGCAGAGTTTACAATTTAATTTACAGTGCTTAACTAATATTAATTATCTACAATAAAAGCAGCTGGCATTATGATTTAATCTGGTTTCTATCAGCTATTTCATCTTCTATTTTATATTGTAAAATAATAAAAATACACTGCAACATAAATAAATTATAGGACATTGCTTATATAACAATGTAGTCAAGGTAAAAAAAAAAAGATTTTATGGTAGATAATCCAGTTTGGAGCCAGTATTAAAATGTCTGAAATGTCAGGTTTAGAAAATATATTTGGCCTATTTACTATTTACCTCATTTGCTGTTCACTGTGTTTTGAACTTATATTTTATGAAATCATTTTTATAAAGCTCATAAATATAAACACATAATTATACATAAACATAAAATATAACAGTACAAATTAGTTAAATGTCACTTTGCATTACATGAATGTTATCGATTTATAGTCACCCCTATCTTATTTTTAATCTTACATAAAAGGGAAATATTATTATCAAAATGTTGTTAAATCTAAATTAATATGTCTATTTTTACCAGTAACTTTAATGTTATATTTGACTGTATGTACTATTCCTTAAGAACTGTATGCAGATTACACAAGGGAGCCTTTATATAGTATTATCATGTGGTAGAGGCTGAGTGATGCAGGCTGACTGAGCAGGTGTGCGCACAACAGCAGCACATTAGGCAATTAGTGATTAATCCTCTCTAAAGCCCCAATGTGTGTCTGCTCCATATTTGACTGTGTATGATTTATTGTTGTAATATAAAGTGATTATAAAAGAAACAACTCTGAGGGTTGGTAGCAGTACTCAGATTCCAGTGGAAAAAGACTGTTTACAATCAAGCCAGCACCACGCGGTCCATGAGTGCCAGGAGAACAGGAGGCAGAGCAGTGGAGTCAGTAGAAAATTGATTAAACAGGTCGTTACTCGACAAATATCTAACTTGCACTGTATATAATCTGGCAACTGAGTACCTGTTTATTTAGATGTATTTTGTATAGATATCTTAAGCGTTTCACTGTAAAGGAGCCTGAATTGCATTATAAAGTACCTCTGCCAATGAAAGGAGTACAGGGCCAATAAAATCTCATATAAAGGGCAAAATGTTTAATAAAGTAAAATAAAATTAAAATAATTTAGACTTTATTTGTTTACACTATTATTTTTTTAGTTAAATCATTTTTTGAAAAGCATTGTAACTCCCCTATTTGGTTAATTTGCCTCTGCAGGTTAATTACCTGGGATTGTGGGCGGGACGCTCTCTCCCTCTCTCTCCGTACCTTTAAAAAAAATCTTTACACACCTACCTTTGTACACGACCTCCAGCGCCGCCCCTTACTTTTAGCCACTGCTGCTCCATGATGCTTTGTGTCCCTCTTCTCCCCCACCCTTTTCTGACTCCTCGCTCCTTCCCTACTCTTTCCCTTCCCTGCCTTCTCTGCCCACCCCTTTTCTTCTCCCCTTGCACTCTCCTTTGACCTCTTTCGCTTTCCTTCTCTCTTCTCCCCATTCCCCTAAGCCTGCTTTCATTTTGGCTGTTCTTTTGGCCTTTCCCAACTTTCCGCTCATTTCGCCCCTCTTTTTTTCTCAACGCTGATGCTTCTCACTGTGCCCGGGAATGCGATGCGGTCAAAATCTCAGGTCTTGGACAGTTTCATTCTTCTGTGTCCATACATGCCACCTGATACTGACACTATGCCTCCTGTTTCCCTGTAATGATCTACTACCCCTACCTGCAAATCCTGCGGACCGAGGTGAGAAATCCCAGACACCTTCAACCATTATGCCCTCTCACTATATCTCTCCTCCACTTCTGTCCTCCACTTACTCATCCGAGCCACATACAATATCTCAAGGAGACATTTCAGTCATACTCAAGGTGAAAGTCCCAAGACTCCAGTGAAAACTCACCGTTACCGAGTTCGTCTTAGCCTTTGGAATCTACTGTGATGTCATCTGCACTGTTTATCCTCACAGACATCAAGAGCTTGATGACTACCTTCACCTCATAGTGGACCTGGCATACCATTACAGAGTGTATGTCTATTATTATTATTATCACTGGTCCTCTGCAGCAAAGGTGGCGGCAGCCCTAAACCAGTCTAACCAAAACCAGTCAACTGTTCCGTATTCGATCATGACTTATTTTTGCTGCATTCAATCTCCCATCTGTCAGCATTGTAAGTTCCTGCTTCACCACTCTACATTTTGCCCCGCAATCACTCCTCTCACACCACAACCTATTGCCACAACAGTTTCGCTCATTAAAATACACCCTCAACCCATCTAAAGATCATCTGTGAAGACCGGTCCATTACTTAAGCTCCCCTCCTATTTGCAATAACTTACCCCCAAGGCTGCAATTTTAGAGGACGTCACCTACTCCATGTTTGTTCTGTATGTCACAAGGCCCTATCTGTCTATCAGTCACCAATCTCCAATGACAATCAGTCTTAAATCTACCCTTCCTCACTGAGCTTACCCATGACCACCCGTCTAGTCTCTTACCTGCTCACTGGATTGTCTAAGGGCTCCCACATTGCCTCAGGCTTCCTATACATGCAACAATCTTCTCTCAGCTTAATCCTCTAGGGACAGCCACTCAGTTTCGTAGCATAAACTCTCTCCATCTCAATCCTGATACTTAACCAAGCTTGATATCTGCTTACAACTTACTTCTTTATTCCACCAAGAAGAGTAGTTCAGCAGTCTCTATTTCATACTACCCAACGAACAACATTACATGTCCAGTATCCAGATTACGCACCCTGCTCTCATCCCTACAAGCAAACCTCCTCACCACCCACTCCTCAGTATCTCGAAATAAGTTTATCCACATCCACCTTCGTTCACTTTATCAGAATCATACTCTTGATATTAGGTTTCAACCCCTTTATATACTCCAGTCACTCCTTCCAATTAGGATCTGCTTCTACAGCATCTTGAAACCAAACACTGGTATATGTCACTGAGGCCATGGGGCACTGGAAGTCTAATTGCTACAGCCGTTACATTCCCGACAACAAGATAGAAATCCGACAAGCCTTTACCAATCTCAGTCAGTAAGCCTCCATTGTATTTTTGACCTCTTAGCAGACCAGGACAGGACATAGCAACCAGCCACCCCTCAGCTACACAAGGAGAGGAGCCTGACTGCAAATATCCATGATTATTACTTGGGATTGTGAGTTAAACCCTCTCCCTCCACACCCACTTACCTTTGCACATGACCTCCAGGGTCCCCCCAACCCTCCCCTCTCTCCCCATCATCACTTGGCCCTATCCCTATCATAAATTAGTCCTAGGACAGGGTGTAGCTACCAGCCACACCGCAGCTAAACATAAATATATACATATATATTCAGTTTTATCTTGTGACCAAAATAAATAAAATACTATTTTAAAGTAAATAAATAGGGATGAAGGAACATTTCCTTTTTTCTTCCTACCAATTATGTTTTCTGTTATTTGAATGCCATAGTAGTAGTGATGGGTAGATAACAGGATGAAGCACCATTCAAACCCCCATGTAGCATTTTACAGTACAAGCACTTTATTACTAGACTATGTATCTGCTTGCATTGGAATGGTGAAAAAATAACTTAGAGCACATATTGGTAATATAACACTTTTTGCTATTCACTATTAAACCCCTGCTTCTGGATCGCTACCATGTCATGGTAAAGGGGCTTGTGCACTTCAATTAAGCTGTGAGCTGAAAAATGTAGGGTCACCAAGGAGGGACAGGTCAGAGCAGAGAGGTGAGACAAATCGCATTCCACTGGAGAAGAAACCCACTCCAGTATCTTTGCCATGAAAACCTTATGGATTGATACAAACAGACACAAGACGGGCCTGGCATGCTGTGGTCCATAGGGTCACAGAGAGTCGAACACAACTGCTTTACAGTTAATATATATGTTCAATCTTACCTTGTGGCCAAAGTAAAAACTACTATATAACAAAATAAAAAAACTGCAGCATGACATGAAGCACAAGTGGTATGTCATGGTCCAGTCACCTACCCACTAGGCTAAATGTCGACACAGTTTGTACTTTGTGAAAATAAATATATGTCATTTAGAGCTAATATTGGGAATGTAACATGTCGGTCTGCATCAGCCCCTTAACAAGTTCAGTTATTGTTCAGTATAGAAAATGCTATCCCTGCGATAAATTGTGGGGGAAAGAACACGAAAAGCAATTTATAGGGATACAAATTGAAATGACTAAAGTGTGACATGTTTACTGTTCTTGCAAATGAGATACAAATTAGTGATGCAAGTGCTAGATTAGTACACAGAAGACTGCCCTAAGAATAAGAATAGAAACAGATGTCTGCCCACTGGCCACACACAGACAGAGAAAAATCAAAGCAAAATGTTAAAGGGACACTGACAAATATTGGAAAACCATGTACACATAAAACATGAGTGATAAAACATGCTTTTGTTTTTTTCCCCCTTCAAATGTTTTATTTTTATGTTTGTGAAAGGGCCATTTTAGTTTAGGAAAACTCATATTGTGAAATATGTAAGAAACCATCACTAGCAGCAATACAAGCTATGAGCATAAACACATGCATAGTGAAGATATTCATTTTACTGTATATATATATATATATATATATATATATATATATATCCAGATTCCTTGTTCCCAGGAGATCATATATATATATATATATATATATATATATATATATATATTTATCTTAAAATAAAATATTAACCTGTTTTCTAGTGTGTGAGCTTTACTTTAAAATGCATTGCAGTGGTCCTTTAATGTGAACATTTATCAGCCCTTACTAGGGTTAGTTCAGTTACAATGTGTTACAATTTTAAAGGAAATCAAAGCCAGTGCCAGAGGCTTGTAGGGGTAGTAAACAAACATTTCAAGAAAGTAAAATATAAAATACATTTTTTATTCCCATATTGTGTGTATATGTCCATTTAACTAGCATATTTAGCTCTAATCTAACATACTGTAAATATTCTCTTCTAGAAACCCTTTTTAAAGGGTATCACAATAGTGATAACTGATAATTATATTTAGAGCAATCATTGCCATTAATGCAGGATACCCACTACTGAAAGTTATTCAGTAAGCACAAATGGTTTTCAAGCAGAATATTTTGCGGAACATCATGGTCACAAAAATAGCCAAATATATGAAATGTTATGTTTTATGAAGATTTTTTATGAGCGCTATATTTAGCTAACTGCCAAACGGAGTGGGTTTCTGAGCGATAGAGCCATGATGATCACACAAGTGAATAATCTAATGTCTATATACACTACTAAAAGTTCAGCAGTAAGATAAACCAAACTAACAACAATAGCTTGTAGGAAAACCAAAATAAAGAAATAAGATATGTGTCCAGCATAAATTTAAAAGGACACTGTAGAGGTAAGTCATGGCCATTTAAAAGTTTAAGTTGCATCCAGCAAAATAAAAAACTATTACCCCAGCTCTATAGCTTTATTAAATAGTATGCTAGTTAATAACCTCCACTACAGGGTATCCTGCTCTGGTGGCAATACATGTTCTTGGTTTGATTGAAAAATATTGGCACTTTTGATCCCTGTGGAACTACCTTTACACAAATATCAGGAGTTCCTACTGTTGTGGAAGGTGAATGCACCAGTTGAGTTATGGAGCCTTACTTAGAAATAATCTACTTTCTCTAGAATGACTTGATGCAACACACATCTCCAAATCTGAATATGTCAGAGAGTAGGCTTAGATAGGATTGTAAAGATGCATTTACATCATATTTTAACTATATTTTGAAACATTTGCAGCACTCATATTTCATGTAGTACAAAAAACAAATCAGCAATGATTAAAAACGTTATTTTTAAATGTATTCAAGAAATATGTAAGTTTTGTGTCCATTTTAGCATTTCATTTGATTATTATAACATATTTAAAGATAAATAAACATTATTGTTCCTACTGAGAAATAAGATTTTTTTTCTGCCAAAGAGCGAATACTCTTTTGTATAACAGTGTTTTACAACTATTTAAGCCAGGACACTTTGCTAAAAAGGCCTTCTGGTTATTTTCCTCTGACTAATTCATTTCTGTTTTCAAATCAACTTTTACCTTTCTTCAATCTTTCTTATATTCTTTTTATCACATTGCTATGTTTGTTCTTGTGCTCCACAAGAGGCCCGTCACCCCTGTGCTCTTTATTGGATGCTTACATTTTAATATGACAGGAGGGCCTTCCAGGTCACACTCCCCACCTTACACTTTTCAAGTCATCTTCATCTTCTGCATCTTCCATGTCCAGCTATCTACACTTTTCTGTAACTGTACAACAGTCCGTTGTTTGTGCATCTACGTGTTTGATATTTATTATTTCCTATTTATGCTGGCATACTCCTTGTTCCTTTAATGTTAATGTTGTGGTTCAGTCCCTTAGTCGGGTCTGACTCTCGGTATGGATGAGGCACACTGGGCACATCTGTCTGTGTTTCTCCTTGTGCTTATCCATATGGTTTTATCGGCAAAGATACTGGAGTGGATTATCAGTTCCTTCTCCAGTGGATCGCAATTTGTGACCTCTCTAACATGACCTGCCCATCTTGGTTAACCCGACATGGTATAGCTCACAGCTTCAATGAGGTACACAAGTCCCTTCACCACAACAAGGTAGCGATCCAGAAGAGGAATTTCAAATATTTTTCAAATGTAATATTAAAGGATTGATATCTTTAGGTATGTATAGATAATTTCCAGAGGCTCCTGTCTGGCTTTTCAGGTGATGCATGCAGTACACGGATTCCACAATCACTTGCCAAAAATTCTGTGTGCAGAGGTTTTATATGAAAAAAAAATCACAAAAACAGTAGAAATAAGCATGTGATGGTATTGATAGCAGATTAAATAAATGAAAATACAATAAATATAGGATGCTCTCTTTCCATAGGAACACGTATTTGCACTTGGCTGAATGTAAATTAATGTAGTGCTCAAAGATATTCTAAATATGTATTAAAATATAAATTATTACCTTTATTAAATACATGTAAAAATTAAGTTGTGGGATTACTACCAACTAAGGAAGAGTAATTCATGAACATATCAGAAACATTCTCACCAATTAGATTGTGTAATAATGTAGAGATCTATTAGTGGTCGAAAAACTAACACATTTTTTCTGAGCTCTGTAAGAGACTTTAAGAGATATTTCAGTCAAGAAAAGGGGAGATACCAATTGCCTGATTAAAAAGGCATGATTGAAAGTGTGAAAAACACAAATATAAGGGATCTAACTGTAAGACGTCTGTTTACAAAAAATTAAGGTCAAGAGGTACTATCAGCTTATCAGCTGGCCTGTGATCATGTAGATGTAATCTTTGCACACCCAGACAGAAAGCAGCAACAATTGATGCATATCTGGGAAATTGTGCCCGGAGTTATTCATATTTTATATTCCAGAAGCAAAGTGTGGGGCAAGTAACATGGTGTATGTCCCACAGTAGCACTACATAACTTGCTATTGTGTCGCTGATGCATGATAAGTGATACACTAATAATCATTTTAAGGAAATCATTTAGTACGCTTTGTTTATTTTCATTAATGCTTTTAGAACTATACCAATGAGATAAGGGACATATACAGTAAAATAATTCAAGTAATAAGCCAAGCTATTTATGAATATAGAGTTGGCAGACTATATGGGAATGTTATCTCTTAACTGCTGTCAAAATCTATACTTCTTTAATGATATTATATTGGTGCTGGACTAAAGGCTTACATTGTCTACTATGCATTTATTGTAAAAGGACATGGTGTAGTTTTTACATTTCTTAATATTTAAATTTTGAGTCAATATCCACAGAATAATGAGATTGCAGACCATTAATACACGGCACACTTATTATTATTATTATTCTAATTATTATTATTATTATTATTCAAACTTTAGATAAGCAGAGAAGACAAATTCCATATACAGAAATATAAATCATGGGCTAGTAATAAAATGTGTGAGGACTCCCTCATTTGCTCTATTTCATGTATTTTCCAATGTTTACTTAACAGCTGTAAAAAATATATGGCGGCTGAGGCTTACTTTCCTGTAATTGCATTATATTTGAAAATATACAGTATTAATTATAGTGCACGTGTAAAAATATAATATAAAACACCCAGGGATAAGGAATTTAGGCAACTATGACATAGACTGAGCAAAGCAATATTATTTTGAACAAGACCATAAGCAGTTGTCAATATTAAAGTGAATTATGTGGCCATATATGCTACTGGAAACCACTAAGACAAACACATTTTAGGATCTTACACAGATAAAGTTTAATCAAGGGACTAAGCAATACAAAATAATCATTGTAAGGATAACTAACTGTGAATCATACTTAGGAAATGGCATATTGTTCTGTTACTTATCCTGAAACCTGTTCTCTCTGCCCAATACAGGGGTATATCTTCTTCAGCTTGCAGATTGTCTCCTGCTGCATCAGAAAAACGTTGCAGGACGCCGGATGGCTCAATATGCAGTGGAAGAGGCAAATGTGACTGTGGAGTGTGTTTGTGTGAAGTAAAAGAACCTGGAAAGTACTATGGCCCCTTGTGTGAATGCCATGACTGGGTATGTCACACCTACGATGGAGAAGTATGTGGAGGTAAAATCACTGTAAACACCATACCCAAAAGGAGTTCACCAAGTATCTCGATCTGTGTGTGGTAGCTAACAAGTGGTATTTCGACCTTAAATTTATACGTTACACACAGTCTTCAAATTCTCTATTTGCCCTCAGCCCCTATGTTTTGTTGTAGATCCAACAAAGGATTAAAAGTACCAAATAACCCTTTGAGGGATATTGTGTAGCAAACCCAGATAAATTCAAAAATGTTATGGATTTCAGATGAACGTAAACTATTATCAATCGTGTTTACACATTTACTTGTTAAGTTTTGAATTAAAAATACATACCATTGATGTTGATTATGTTTTTTCTATCAATTCACTAACATATTCACAGAGGAAAATGAGAAGTTTTATAGGTACATGTTAGGTTTGCAGCAGACGGCACACAAGCTAAAACTGTAAGAACATAGGTGAAGTGCGTAAGAAGAATTATTATATTGGTCCCTTTGTTAAGCTGGGTGTAACAGTCGTGAAATAACAGTTATGGAATCTAAATTGAGGTTCAGTATATGATATGCTTTGTGAGCATGAATATAATGTTAAAAGATATGGAAAGATTTGTTTCTTTCTTGCATCTGAAAGAAGATATTTGATAATGTGTTACAGTGTGCTTTATTTTCTCAAAGTCTAAGCAGAAAAAAATGGATTCAAATTACTGTCCCTGTAAGTAATATAGCTCTTTGAGTTATACTTGTCTACCAATGATATCTACATACTTAAGTATGCTCTGTACATCTGTTTGTTACATAGAAGTTTACATAGGTTTACTTAGAAGCATATCTAAGTGAGCTGGATTATGAATGCATCCAGAAGAGAATTAGTAATTTCTGCAAAAAAAATGTTTGCATGAAAAAGTAAACCTTTAAACACTTACATTGAAGTCAGCAACATCTCTTGTAATTTCTGACAGTTGCAAATTAGGGTTAACATCCTCCAAACCCAGGCTAAATTAGCATCACATTTAAAATTATATGTTTTAGCCAATCAGGATAGCTGAAACATTAGATTTAAACTCTGGAGTTCCTGTTTGTGCTGTAAAGCAGCCTGAGATATGTAGTATATCACTGATATGTGCTATGTATTGCTGCTGATATAGGGACAGGAAGCTGAAGGAGATTGGCAAGCAACAGCAGGCAAATAGTGGATTAATATTGCTCCACTGGTGCTGCATGCTGATTGGGAAGATCAGATAACTGTGTAGACGCCCCCTGGAGGTGCTATTTGCCTAAGGATTGCAGAAATGTATTAATCCATGAAACTTGGATATGCCTTTAATATTTTATCATGCAAAAACAACATTTGTAGTGTCTAGCACAGGCTCTTTTAAATGGATTAAAAACAAAATTGTGCACCATGTCTTTTAAGTGCTGCAAGATAATTATCATTATTAATCATGGTTAAAGTGATTATGCAGAAAATTATGACACAGATGGCAAGAGGGTGATCTACAGTTTACTAGGAATGAATATACAATACACATCTATGGCTAGTGATTGTTAATGAATACCTTCACAGAAACTTTGAATATTTGGAAAATGTTAAAAGAAATTTGTTTACTTTGCAATTTATTTTTTCCATGTATTTTATTTTTCAATATGTTTTCACTCCATGAGTGTGTGTTGGTACATTTCTCAGTGCATTAATTATTAAGGACATATATACTGAGATGCGTTTTTTTTTTTTTTTTTTGGTAGGGAGGATACTGAGAGCACCTAATACACAAAATAAATCTGGACCCAATCATTTTCTATGACTTTTTCTTTTTTTAAACTATTATTATTGATTAGTTGGGTCAACAAGTGGCATTCTCTGATTGTATCTATTGATTGCATGTATTGACAGGTTTCTGTGTTAAATGTAAAGGAAAAAAATACTATAGTATAGTAGAATGAGACATCGAAATGTGCTAGATGTAATCCGTATTTGGTAATGAATGCAAAATATTAAACAATATATTAAACCTGCAAAATTATTTAGAATAGGCTATAGGAACTGCTCAATATCTGAAGCAAGTGAAGCACATAAAATTAAATAATGTCAACTGGGAGTTCTCCATGACAGTGCCAAAATACTGTGCTTTAACTATTACAAGATGTAAATGTTCAGATAACAATTTTCATAGTAATCTATGAAAATCCATACATTAATGTAATCAGGTTCACTTCATGTTCAGATTACAGCAGCATTATGGTGTAACTTGATGGTATGTAATTCCTGTCTCATAAAGGTCTCACATGTATGTATGTATTGAGATTTTATATATATATATATATATATATATATATATATATATATATAAATATCTCAAGGAAAATAACATTCACCTTAATAATGATGCTACTGGTTATCTCATGTGGTTCGGTAACAGATATTAAAAAAGTTCTTATATCACGCAGATGGGGTTCCTTGGCTATATTTAAGCTCACTGGGAGCTTTTGGGTAAACATTTGATTATGTTAATGATCCTCCATTTATTTTCTTGGTATTCTTTTTCTTCGGTTAACCTTATTGCATACATAGATAAAGGAAACATATGTATATATGTATGTATATATATATATATATATATATATATATATATATATATATATATATATATATATAAAGCAAAGCTTTATTACCTGACAGAAGTCTTCAAGGGGACTTATGCTGTACTAATTCACTGACACCAAATTTCACTGGAGAGATTTTTGAAGTGAGCCTCCAACAGAGGAAATATACATTGTTATACTGTAACAAAATATATTGTTTGTTGGAAAAAGTACATTTAAGGAACATGCATTCATTTTGTGAGAAACTGCCATTACATACAATTGACAAATTCATTATTCAGTACAACTAAAAATAGCTGTAGTGACTATATAATAAAACTGAAAAACAATTTGTCAAATTCTTTCATAGAAATGTGCTTTGGTATAGACTTACTACCAGCACAGCAGAGTTGCTCAATGGCATGTTGTTTCTATTTCTTTATTTTAAGATATGCCCACACCATGCTAAAAAGTGTGGCATGGGGGAGTCTTAAACCTGCTGGATTGCTGTTCTTTATAAGGGGTAAACCGGTTCACTAACATAAATTTGGCAGATTAAGGGTTTTGGGTCCAACTTTCTAACATAGTAATATATATATATATATATATATATATATATAAAATATATTTATAATGGGTGCCCAATGTTAATAATGTTAAAATACAGCCAGTTTGCAAGTAGGCAATATTTTCCTGGAAAAAAGGCTTTAATAAATAGCATGTTGGGCTGAAATGCTTATCTCAGGTCACCGTGGCCCATCTCAACAAATAGCAGCCACCTGCAATGCTTTTGCAAATTCCCCCAATGAGTGAGATGAAGCAGAGATCAGAAGCTTGGGGTGCCACTTTCCAAAAAAGCGAAACAGTTATCGTACAGACACATGCAGTAACGTACTCCGATATGGGGCAGTAGGAGTCAAAGTGATCATTTTCAGTAATACATGCTGCATAAAATTCACTGCAGGGCCACTTACAGTAAGATGGACAACTGTGATATATCCTATAGCATTAAACTTTCCATGTGACGCAGTTTGGAGATATTTGTGGTACTGCAACATTATATAACTGATTAAATAAATGCAATCATTGCAAACAAACGGATACAATATTGAATAATATTTTGCATTTTTTTGTAATATTCCAAATATAAGCTAAACAGTATATTTTTTTATGAATAAGATATTAGGAAATAAAACATATACAGCCTTATTAAATTGCGATTCTGCAAATTTAAAAGGGCTCTATATAAGCACAGAGCACATTTTTTTTACAGAAGTTTTTAGTTAGTGAAGACCTTGCTTTTGGATAGAAGTTCACTAACTAAAACATCTCTAAAAAAAATATGCTATGTGCTTATATAGAGCCCTTTTAAATTTGCAGAATCGCAATTTAATAAGGCTTTTAGTCTGCTGATCTTATTTGCAGACACGCCCGATAGCTATACCTCTGATCACTGGCTGACAGGGAAAAGCCAATTATACAAGAATACATGACACATGATCAAATACCATTTTCCAGATTCAACAGAAAAAAGTCTTCCCATGGTCCTTCTACCCAAGATATGTCTAAGTGTCAACAAAGTATACAAATCACTACAGGTTTGCATATTATTACTTGCATATACAAGGCACAGCTTGTTGGGAAAATGTTTCAAGTGCATTTAAGTGCTTTGCTAGACAGCTTATTTGCAGGTGAAAAGGTCTCAAATTCTGCAATGTAAACCTTTGTTTTTTATCCCCTCCAGTGCAAATTCTTTCTTGATATCCAGGTAGCACTAACTTAACCCTGGGGGTCTTTGTTGTAAGATATTGCAAGAAGATACACAAACTGAATTAGTGTTCTGCATAAACTTTTCACCTCAGATTTCTAGTTAGTGGTCTGAAAAGGTGTTATTCTGAGTGCTTGAGGGATGGTTATTTTAGTTGTTTTAGATGGCTGCTGGATGAATATGGAAAGAATTTCATCTCTTCCCTAAAAACTGTTTTTTTTTTCAAGAGATGCGGGGGAAGGGAGCGCTAGGCATGTGCACTGAAAACTTCTAACCAGTTTCACACCAACGTGTCAATTTCAAAAGCCAAAACCTACAATTAGATCAGCTTGAATGTTACAGGAATTCCGTTAGGAAAAGGATAACTAGAATGCATTCCAGCCTAGGGTTTGGCATCATTCTGTAGGAAAAATAGCATTTTAGTAGAAATGTAGCCAAGGATACAAAGTGCACATGCTAAAGCCAAAGAAATGAAAAATTCTATGTTTTATTAACATGTTTTCATGGTTAACGAAAATATTACAAAAAGTTCAGCTTATGCCAATGCACTATTAATTTAAACAATTAAAGATTAGACAAAACATCTATATGTGTTATATCACATTAATATAATGAATACTGTTGTGTGAATCAAAAATCCAACCTCTTTAACTAATTTATTTAATTAGTCAACTGATAATAAAGTATGTTAGATATGTTGTTTATTTCTGGATACATACTGCTTCATCATATACTGTATTTACTATTATAATAGCTGGTATTTTGCCTGTTCTTCCTTCTTGTACTGCATATCATATGACTAGAGATGTCGCGGACAGTTCGCCCGCGGACTATTCGCAGCGATTTTGGCATGTTCGCGTTCGCATCGGACAGCGAACACATGCACTTTTGGGTTTGCCCCCTATTCTTTATCATTGAGGAAACTTTGACCCTGCACTTCACAGTCAGCAGACACATTCCAGCCAATCAGCAGCATACACTCCCTTCCATCTGAAGGACAGCATACATTTTAGAATCATTCTGAAGCTGCATTCGTTGTGAGAGGACAGATAGTGTAGCTGCTGGAGATTTAATAGGGAAATAGATAGCCAGGCTGTGTATTTAGCTTCCACTAAAGACCTGAAGGACTCATCTGATATCTGCTGCAAGGACAGCAACCCAAAAAGCCCTTTTTAAGGCTAGAACATCATTTATTTTATTTTATCATTTTTTTCTGTGTAATCTAATTGCATATGCCTGCCTGCCAGCATGTGTGTGTGACAGGCTAACACCTAACAGCTTATATTATGCTCAGTGAAATAAAACAACACTTTTTTGACCGACATTGAATATCAGTTGCCTGCCTACAGGCGTGTGTGTGAAGCCTATTGCATCTACTCTGCCAACTTTTGTCAGTGCACAGTGACACTCATATCTGGTGCAACCGTAGTGTACAGTGACATAAAACAACACTTTTTTGACTGTAATAGATTGAATAGCAATTGCCTGCCTACAGGCATGTGGGTGAAGCCTATTGCATCTACTCTGCCAACTTTTGCCAGTGCACAGTGACACTCATATCTGGTGGCACCTTAGATTGCACACGCAGTGCCCCAAATTTGAAGTAGGAGGTCCGACCAAGCATCTTTTTCCATCATCCTGTTCCAAAAATCCATGCCATATACACGTCCCCTAATAGTGGACATAACAGGGATTAAACCGATAGGAATAGTACTACTTAACAGTACACACCTTATAATAACACAGACAGAGGCAACGCAGAGAGAGGAGTCTGAAGAAGAGGAGTCAGAGGAGGAAGGTGGCTTTGAGGAGGTGGAAGACCAAACACAGCAGGCGTCCCAGGAGGCTTGTTGTCACCTTTCGGGGACCCTTGGTGGCTGGGTGGAGGAAGAGACCTTCAATGACATCAGTGAGGACAAGGAACGGGACATGGCTAGCTTGGTATCCAACCTTGTGCAGTTTGCGGTTGTGCAAAGGGACTGTTTGCGGTTGTTTGCGGTGCATTAAACGGGGAGATTGGTCTGTTACTGTGAAGCGGGTGTAACCCTTACACTACCTGATCGATACAACATCATACCTGATGTTTTAAAGCATGTTATTCCAAACAATTTAGGAATGTTAGGTGACTTATGCCCTTTATGGCTTAAAACCAGTCTGCATCAACTATGTAATTTTCCGTGGGAGTTTGCCATGGATCCCCCTCCGGCATGCCACAGTCCAGGTGTTAGTCCCCTTGAAACAACTTTCCCATCACTATTGTGGCCAGAAAGAGTCCCTGTGGGTTTTGAAATTCGCCTGCCCATTGAAGTCTATGGCGGTTCGCCAAATTTGATGTTCGCGACATCACTACATATGACATAAAATCATGTTGAAATGGGAAAATGTCTGCACAGTGGGCAGTCGCTCCTGTTTTGGTTTTAGGGGTTTCTTCTTTTTAATACAAGTAAGCAAAATCTAAAGGTAGACCAGAACTGAATAGCCCCATAAATCTCCTTTGCTGGGGAGAACCAGATAGCCCAGATGTATATTTCAGCCGTAAATGTCTTTCAACAGGCTGCACCCTGATGAGTTGGCACTATGCCACAGGGCAAACTATTCAGTCATGTCTGTGTTCATGCAAGCATTTCTAACTTTTTTTCTGTGTCTGTAAGTCCCACAAAATCTTTCTAAAGGATATATGGTAACCCATATGTAGGCCACTTGATCACTGTTCCTAAGAAGTTCAGTAGCTTCCCAATGACTATTTATGGCTATTCATGGCTGAAAGGTACGTCACGGGTTTGTTGGTTCTCCCATGCAGAGGAGGCTTTCTTGGCATTTTGTTCTGACTTTAGTGCCGAAATGGACTAATATGCTTCAGGAGACTTCTCCACTGTAAGTTCACAAGTGAGTAAAAACATAAGAGGCTGCGCCTTGAATGGACACTTTCCAACAGAGCACACTCTTAAGGGACCATTGCAGTCTGTTTACAAGTAAAGATTTTATGTTTTTTTTTTAGCAGAGACTATTAAAACCAATATGCTGTTTAAAGTAAATAAAAGCTAATATATTGTTGTTTTACTTTTGACTGTGTCAATTTTCCCCTCAAGCAGAGCTGCTTATCTCATCCTCCCTCGGGAGATGTGACAGCTTTGCCTGAAAGCTGGACTAAAACAAAAGCAGACCAGTTTAATTCTGTTTCAGACTGAGCAGGTTCAGTAAAAAGGGATCATGGCTATGATGGTTCATGTACAGTTACTGGTAAGGGGGGCTGTGAGGGATCGACAAATAGGTTAGATCTATTACATAAGTGTAGGCCTTGGCTGCAGAGTCAATTATGTTGCAAGGTAGGGCCAGTGACATCAAAGCCCAGCCTGATTCTTAGCTCCTTGATGATGATGCCCCAGGGAGGTGGAGAGAAGCAGCTCTGTTTAAAGATAAAACAGACAAAAATTAACTTTTTTTTTTTAAACCGCATACTGTTAAACATATGAGCTTTGCTTCTAAATCCACAACAGTGGTCCTTTAGGTGATGTCTGTGTTCAGGTGTGCATTTCTCACTTTTTGTTCTGTATTTAATCTTGATGACCATTCATTGAATTAACATGGGTTTAGCATGTATTCTTCAGATCACTTTTAGTTTTATTTCAATACAATTATCAATTAACAAAAAATCTGCAAATTGCAGATCAGAGGAGATCTAAAAAGGTTCAACTTGCTGGACTTCCAGTCTTCTTTTCAACCTCAATTACTATGTAACTATCTAATTCTATCCATTTAGTAATGTGGCAATAACTATCGCGTTTTAGTCTTTAATGCATTTATGAGCTTAACACCGGCTAACACTCTGCAGACTCATTAGCCTATGGGTCATAACATGCTGTATAACTGGTATATGATGAATAAAAAGGTAACACAGCATACAAACCAACTGGGTTGCTGTCTACGTGAAAAAACAAGTATAAGTAGGAAAACATATTGGATTGCTGTCAACAAGAAACATCAAGTATTAGAAGTAAAAGTTCTTATAATGCTGTATATGTACATTAAATAGTATGAACATGATGCCACCATTAATTATTTTATACATTTCCTGTGTGATGCAGCTGTTCTGTCTGCGGAATATATAAGTGATATGGCCACCGTTGGAGTATTTAGGCCTTGTTACTAAACCTATTCTATAAAGTATTGGACAATGTCTCTTTGTTCTATTCTTGTTTACATGGAAAGGCTTCAATATGTATCATACAAAGAAGTATTTTTAAAAATACCTTTGAATCTTTTTTTCAAAGCTTTGTCCTTTATGAACATGTCTAAGCCAAACAGAACTACTAACCCTCAAAAGTCCCTAAGGCAGTACAGATTGCATGGTTAGTTGAGCAATAGCCCCTATATGTTTTAGTAGCCTAAAGCAAGGTATTATGTTGCATGTTCTCTCAAGCTAGCCAAGGTCTCTTCTTCACATTTGTTGGCTGAACTGTAGCAACGAGATGCACACACCGTCCTTGCAAGGTTGAACTTTTCATCAAGAAAGACCTGCAGATTTTTCGTATCTAATGTTATCTTTTATACAGAAATGTTTAGACTTGCTGAGACATAGCGGATTCCAAGCTTATATATGGGGAGCACAAAACAGAGTGGACACTTAGATATATTGATACTAAGAAGTTGCAATTAAGACAAAATGACTCAAAGCTAAAAATATCTTAGTATGGTAATATGTTCCACTAGGTGTATCATTTACTGCATTAATACAGCTTATAATATTCAGTAAATAATACAGGAAGACAAACCAAAGTTTTGTGTTTGAGAGTCACACAACACACCAGTCATCTGTTTTACTGTGAAGACCCTACTGTTAAATATTTGTTAATAGCTTGCATTAAAAACAAAAGTAAGTTGAGAATTTGGGCATTATTAAAATCTATACAGTTTTACTATCTTACATTTTCTTTTTCTAAATCATTCTTAAGATATCCACCCTTGCCTCTGTTTGGCTCAAAATGATGATGGTTTTGCCGGGGTGATAATTGGAGGGACTGAGCTTGGTTAGTGTAGGTGAAGAGACATAAAAGGCAAAGGAACACCAAAGCTAAATATTATCCTGGCCACAAGAGACCATGAGCATATCTCAAAAATTATTTTGTCTAAAAAAACGGTAAAGCCAGTTTATAATATTCTTTAAAAATAATCCAAATATTTGTGGATGATAAGGTTCCAGTAAAGTTTGCTATAAATAAAGTGTTAATACATGAACGCCTTTATCTGATAAAGATACTGCTTTTGCCTCTTTTCAATGACCCTGAAATTGACAGTCAAGTCCCAGTTTACTTTCCCCCTGCAGCTCATGTCTTATTTCATGAACCTACTTTGGACTCATATGGAAGTACTGTAAATTGCCTTTGAAAACATCTAATTGATGATGAACATAGAATAGCTAAGTTTCAGGAAGTCTTGAACTTGGACTTGACTTGCAAATCAACATACCTTGCAAAGTATATGGCTAAAAATAAATAAAATATATATTTTTTTAATTGATTGCTGTTAATATCTGTATGACACAAGATATACCACTAACATAACAAAAAATACATTAAGTATTTTAGACTAACTGTGACATATGCCCAAATATTGTGTTTTTCCTAAAATAGTAATTCAAAACCTGTTTGGAGATAAAAAATATCCATTAAAATACCCACCTAACTACAAAAACAGTCAGCTTTGGTAATTATATATAATTTTCAGGAATTCTTATTATATAAAATACACAATACACAATCTTATGAAAATAAAACACATTACAGTGGAGACATTTTTGTTGCCTACCTCGCAGTTTGTTAAATGTTCTAATTACAGTACATTTTTAGACTTGAGATGTTTATAGAATCTGTGTCTGCTCTTTAAAGGACGAATGGGTTCAATTTGTTTCTATATGGTAATTTAACTAAATACGATCACAAGCAAAATGTTATTAGAAAGTAAAAACAATTAAAAGGAACATTTGCATCTTTTATATGCAATTATTCTATGCTGCAGGCTTTCATTTTATGTTCCTGCTGTGGGTGTGTACCTTTAAACTTACAAGCTTTCCATTAATGCTGCTGGGAACACTGACAGTAGTAACTGACACTTTTCCACTGTGCAGA
This sequence comes from Discoglossus pictus, assembly GCA_027410445.1. Classification (NCBI taxonomy): domain Eukaryota; kingdom Metazoa; phylum Chordata; class Amphibia; order Anura; family Alytidae; genus Discoglossus; species Discoglossus pictus. Next base: position 317,172,257 of record CM050164.1, on the reverse strand, counting down.
TGCATGCTTTCTATGTATTCAAAAGCCCTCATTCAATTGCAATTTGGCCAATTGAATAGGGCTCTAAATAAGCACATAACATATTTTTTTTAAATATGTTTTTAGTTAGTAAACATCTATCCAAAAGCAAGGTTTTCACTAACTAAAAACTTCTTTAAAAAATATATGCTATGTGCTTATTTAGGGCCCTATTCAATTGGCCAAATCGCAATAGAATGAGGGCCAAAGTACCTTCCTATCTCAGGAAGTTGAGCTACTGAAAGCAAAATGGCAGATTCAACAGCACCATAAATAGATATAAAAGTAATACATTTAGAGACTGTTTTATTTTTTTACATTTTAAAAACATGTTGCAAATTTTCAAGTGAAGTTCTTCAAAAGAGTACATTTAAAAAAACATATGACCACATTGGTCTTTTTGTGTTCAGCGACATTGAAACTGCATTTGAAATGGGATTATGAAGCTATGACCCCCATATAGTCATTTCGTTTTAGATTTTATTCTATTATGACTTTGATGAGCTGGTGATGATCCAAAACAAAGAGTAACATGAGATATACCATTGGCTTTAAAAAAAATATGAAGGGACATTACATAATGGATCAAGAATTAAGTCTAGACATACTGTACATGTTTCATTGTAAAATAAAAATAATTCCCTTACGTACTTGAGTAACTTCATCATCTCTGCAATTCAAATTATGTCCAACAGTGCAACTTTTTGCACTGTTTTTTAATTAAGTTCTGTGAACAGTTTCATAAAATTAACAATTAGTAGAAAGGCTATGGAAATCACCTTTTTTCGGTGTTGCATGAGTGTTGAATGAGTGTATGAAATAATATTTCATATTTTCATTTTTTTTTTGTAGAACAAAAGTACAGGTTCTGAACAAGCTATTCTGGAAGTTTAATTGCTCACAGACATATATGTCCCAGTAAGCCAATAAGCACAGAGTTGTTAGTTTTGGACAGATCCTGCTATATAACTACTTTCAAGCTAATTTAAACATGTTTTTCTTGATGTTAATGTAAATAAAACTTTATACAATATTTAAAGCATGTTCTTTCAAACACAATTTAAAACGTTTTTGATTTTTTACTTATTCTAATTAAGATGTGTCAGGGCACAGCCCCTCTATGAAAACTAATTTATTCCCTCTAAAATGTATATGTAATTTGAGAGATATTTACTAAGCATCTTGGATGTGTGTGGTTACATTCAATGTGCTACATTTCTTACAGGAAAAAATGGCAATGCAGCCCCCTGCAATAGCTTAGTAAATATATACCTGTGTTTCAAAACCTGTTTGTATGTCAAATAAAAAAAAAACAGCAGTGACATGGTCCCTGGTAGGCTATGTCATTACACTGTACATCCAGCCTTACAGAGCCTGCATATGCCACATGGAAAAGAACAATACAGGGACTGTTTGCATGATTTTAGGCAGAGCTTTTAATTGCTTCTTAATAAAATAAAGTATATGCAACTAAATAAATACAGAAGGTATATTACATAGCTAGTAAAATCCAAAAAACTTCCATATCCCTTTAAATGTCACTGACAAGCAAAAATGGACCTCACCTGTTTCGCCAGTTATGAGTACTTCGCCTTCATATAAATCAGAGATGCAGAGAGATTTAATATACCTGCAAAAAACTAAACTTGAGAAACTTTAAAGGAAAACAGCATACAACAACTTTGGATGGGCCCAATCCAAGATTTATTATACTTTGCAATTAATGTTATCAGACTGAAACAAGAATGACTGGGAGCAGGCTGTTTAATTGACTGACGGGACTAAATACTATTTACAATTAAATTTTTCAAAGGGTACATTACATTGTTTTACTTACAGTTAAATCTAAAAGGTGACATAACATGTACTATTAAAACCATATTTTAAAACTGTATTTAAAGCAAAAATGACAAATGTATCTAGGTTATTATTATTACACTCATGAGTCATTATTAATATTGATTTGCAAAGAAACACATATTTGAATACTGTATATGAATCATAACAAAACAGAATAGACAAACTGATACAAGAGGAGTTGGAATCACTGTCTCATAGCTTATAAAGAGATAGTGAATGGAGGGAATACATAGTGGATGTTGGTTAAGCAACAAGCCGGGGGAAACCACAGTGTTATAGTGAAGTGTGAGTTAACAAGACAGTTTGTGAAGAATTTGAGATATAGATGTTAAATATCATACACAGACACTGCTTTACATAAAAACTCCACTGATTATGCTCCACACTCAGCAGTGCATATAAAGAGGCACTATTCTGATTCTCAATGGCACAATCACATAAATACATATATGTAAATATCACATACATACTGTAGATATACAGTGCCCTGCAAAAGTATTAACCCCCCTTGGCATTTTTCATGTTTTGTTGCCCCACAACCTGGAATTAACATGGATTGTTTGAGGATTTGCATCATCTAATTTACAGAACATGCCCACAACTTTGAAGTTGCTTTTTTTTTATATTGTGAAGCAAACAACAAATAGGACAAAATAACAGAAAAAGTCAATGTGCATAACTATTCACCACCTAAAGTCAATACTTTGTAGAGCCACCTTTTGCGGCAATCACAGCTCCAAGTCGCTTTGGGTAAGTTGATGAGCTTGCCACATTTTACCACTGGGATTTTTGCCATTCCGCCTTGCAAAACTGCTCCAGCTCCTTCAAGTTGGATGGTTTGCGCTTGTGAACAGCAATCTTTAAATCTGACCACAGATTATCTATTGGATTGAGGTCATTCCAACACATTTACATGTTTCCCCTTAAACCACTCAAATGTTGCTTTAGCAGTGTGTTTGGGGTCATTAACCTGCTGGAAGGTGAACCACCGTCCTAGCCTCAAATCACACACAGAGTGGTACATGTTTTGCTCAAGAATATCCCTGTATTTAACACCATCCATCTTTCTCTCAAATCTGACCAGTTTCCCAGTCCCAGTTGCTGAAAAATTGGATTGTGTTTTTTGGGTGATGTGATGTGTTAGGTTTGCGCCACTTATAGCGTTTTCTTTGATGGCCAAAAAGTTCTATTTTAGTCTCATCAGACCAGAGCACCTTCCTCCATAAATTTTGGGAGTCTCCCACATGCTTTTTCGCAAACTCAAAACGTGCCATTTTGTTTTTTGATGACAGTAATGGCTTTTTTTCTGGCCACTCTGCCATAAAGCCCAACTCTATGGAGCGTACGGCTTATTGTCGTCCTATGTACAGATACTCCAGTCTCTGCTGTGGAACTCTGCAGCTCCTCCAGGGTTACCTTAGGTCTCTGTGCTGCCTCTCTGATTAATGCCCTCCTTGCCCGGTCCGTGAGTTTTGGTGGGCGGCCGTCTCTTGGCAGGTTTGCTGTTATGCCATGTTCTTTCCATTTGGTTATGATAGATGTGATGGTGCTCCTGGGGATCATCAACAATTTGGATATTTTTTTATAACCTAGCCCTGACCTGTACTTCTCAACAACATTGTTCCTTACTTGTTTGGAGAGCTCCTTGGTCTTTATGGCAGTGTTTGGTTAGTGGGGCCTCTTGCTTAGGTGTTGCAGCCTCTGGGGACTTTAAAAAAAGATGTGTATATGTAATGACAGATCATGTGACACTTAGATTGCACACAGGTGGACATCATTTCACTAATTATGTGTCTTCTGAAGGTAATTGTTTGCACCAGAGCTTTTTATGGGCTTCATAACAAAGGGGGTGAATACATACGCACATGCCAATTTTCTGATTTCATTTTCTAGAAAATAGTTTTATGTATATATGTTTCTCATTTCACTTCACCAATTTAGACTATTGTGTTCTGATCCATCACATAAAATTCAGTTAACAAAACATTGAGCTTAAGGCTGTAATGTGCCAAAATTGGTAAATATCCAAGGGGGGGGGGGGGGGAGGGGGGGATACTTTTGCAAGGCACTGTATGTATTTATTACATTTATACATTATTATTTATGATGCATATATAATGAAACTTTAATTGATATAATGAAATCAATTAAAGTAATTTCAAATGCAGAGTTCTGTGGTGTATTTAGAGTTTATACTAACCTAGGCCACTTAGCTTTGTGTGCCCATCACACTCCATTTACAACTACTCATTTGTCCTTGCTATATCCTAACCCATAGGTGTATTTTTGTTTATATATACAGTCAGGTCCATAAATATTGGGACATCGACACAATTCTAATCTTTTTGGCTCTATACACCACCACAATGGATTTAAAATTAAACGAACAAGATGTGCTTTAACTGCAGACTTTCAGCTTTAATTTGAGGGTATTTACATCCAAATCAGGTGAACGGTGTAGGAATTACAACAGTTTGTACATGTGCCTCCCACTTTTTAAGGGACCAAAAGTAATGGGACAGATTAACAGTCATAAATCAAACTTTCACTTTTTAATACTTGGTTGCAAATCCTTTGCAGTCAATTACAGCCTGAAGTCTGGAATGCATAGACATCACTAGACACTGAGTTTCATCCCTGGTGATGCTCTGCCAGGCCTCTACTGCAACTGTCTTCAGTTCCTGCTTGTTCTTGGGGCATTTTCCCTTCAGTTTTGTCTTCAGCAAGTGAAATGCACGCTCAATCGGATTCAGGTCAGGTGATTGACTTGGCCATTGCATAACATTCCACTTCTTTCCCTTAAAAAACTTTTTGGTTGCTTTCGCAGTATGCTTCGGGTCATTGTCCATCTGCACTGTGAAGCACCGTCCAATGAGTTCTGAAGCATTTGGCTGAATATGAGCAGATAATATTGCCCGAAACACTTCAGAATTCATCCTGCTGCTTTTGTCAGCAGTCACATCATCAATAAATAATAGAAAACCAGTTCCATTGGCAGCCATACATGCCCACGCCATGACACTACCACCACCATGCTTCACTGATGAGGTGGTATGCTTTGGATCATGAGCAGTTCCTTTCCTTCTCCATACTCTTCTCTTCCCATCACTCTGGTACAAGTTGATCTTAGTCTCATCTGTCCATAGGATGTTGTTCCAGAACTGTGAAGGCTTTTTTAGATGATGTTTGGCAAACTCTAATCTGGCCTTCCTGTTTTTGGGGCTCACCAATGGTTTACATCTTGTGGTGAACCCTCTGTATTTACTCTGTTGAAGTCTTCTCTTGATTGTTGACTTTGACACACATGCACCTTCCTCCTGGGGAGTGTTCTTGATCTGGCCAACTGTTGTGAAGGGTGTTTTCTTCACCAGGGAAAGAATTATTCGGTCATCCACCACAGTTGTTTTCCGTGGTCTTCCGGGTCTTTTGGTGTTGCTGAGCTCCTTGGTGCATTCTTTCTTTTTAAGTATGTTCAAAACAGTTGATTTGGTCACACCTAATGTTTTTGCTATCTCTCTGATGGGTTTGTTTTGTTTTTTCAGCCTAATGATGGCTTGCTTCACTGATAGTGGATCTCATATTGAGAGTTAACAGCAACAAATGCAAATAGCACACTTGAAATTAAGTCTGGAGCTTGTATCAGCTCTTTGTAATTGGGATAATGAGGGAATAACACACACCTGGCCATGGAACAGCTGAGCAGACAATTGTCCCATTACTTTTGGTCCCTTAAAAAGTGGGAGGCACATATACAAACTGTTGTAATTCCTACACCGTTCACCTGATTTGGATTTAAATACCCTCAAATTAAAGCTGTAGGTCTGCAGTTAAAGCACATCTTGTTAGTTTCATTTCAAATCCATTGTGGTGGTGTATAGAGCCAAAAAGGTTAGAATTGTGTCCATGTCCCAATATTTATGGACCTGACTGTATATATATCCAGTATGCTAAAAAGAGCCAAGAACACTCACAGACAGAAATATCAATATATATATGAATTCTCGGCATTCCATGACAATGCACCGGTATCTTCAGCAGCCTGTTTCCCCATAAAAATGTGCTGCCCTAGGCCTGGGCCTCATGGGCCTAGACAGAAACACAGCACTGGCAAAGTTTAGAAAAGGGTACTTACTTTTATACGCTGCTTTTGGAACTCACGCAATGCCTGTTGCCTCTTTCTGATTGGTAGAGGTTTTTTCAGACAGTATCCAACCATTGAATTCACAATGCAATAGCTGGATTGGAGAGTGGCTGTTATATTAACAATTTGGCTTGTCTATCAAATTGGATTACTCTAGAATGTGAGCAATATTTCAAGGAAGAAAAAAATGTGAATGCTGTTTAACAAATGCTATTGTAAGAACATGACTCACATGTTGTTAATATCAAGAACTGCTATAATATGTCTTGTGTAGGTGTGGAATTTCCAAAGCATAATTATACAGAGCATGCAATGTTTTTTTTAAGCCAAGTTTGAGCATATTGATTTGTCTACATGTTTTTTTTTTTTAATAAATACTCAAACCGCAGTTGACTATTTGAACTGACACTATGTGACCACGTCATATTTGTTTTAGGAGCTCAAATATTCTGTGAGTAAAAATAGAATCTGCTATTTTTTCCACTTTTTAAGTTGAAGCGTGTAAGGTAAAGTGCCTTTTGTGTACCGTGCTGTCATAAGCATGTATGTGCACAGCTTGAATGAACTGTATTTCTAAGTCAGCTGAAGGAGATACTGTAGCTTCCCTACTGATGGTGAGGTCTGTCATATCTCCCCAGAGTAAGGACCATCTGCCACACTGGAAGTACAATCATGCTCTTCAATACCAACAGCTCAGAATTTGTTCTTATGAAGTGTATTTGTATGGCTTTTAGTACATATACAGCCTTATTAAATTGCAATTCGGCAAATTGAATAGGGCTCTATATAAGCACGTAGCATATTTTTTACAGAAGTTTTCAGTTTGTGAAGACCTTGCATTTGGATAGAAGTTCACTGACTAAAACTTCTGTAAAAAAATATGCTGTGTGCTTATATAGGGCCTTTTAGAATTTGCTTAACTGCAATTTAATAAGGCTGATAAGGTTTAACAGAAAAATATTATATTGTCTCATTAAATAATGAGATTATTAAATATTCCCCAGAAAAAAAATGCATTAAAGACATATATGCATATTGCAAATGCAAGTAAAAAATAAATTGGCTACAAAAGTCTCTTATTTATGACATATACCTTTAGCAAAAAATATTCACAATTTTAAAATGTAATCAATTAATCTGCATATTGCAGATCAGAGGCGATCTAAAAAAGGTTGAACTTGATGGACTAAAAGTATTTTTTCAACCTCAATTACTATGTAACTATGTAATAAAAACAGTAGTTTTAGCTGATAAAAGGGGCCCCCCACCTACGGCTATGATCCTGTTCTAATAACGAAGAACAGTCTTTAAGGACCAGTTGTAATATAATATATATATATCAATATTATAATTATTAGAGCATAGACATGTTCTCTCGGATGTTCCATTATAAACTCATTTTTCATGAGCTTATAACTTTGCGTTGGTTTGATGTATTTGTTTGAACTGTATTTTAGGAGGGCTTGGGATTATTATTTTGCTAATTTCCATAAAATTTTGGCCAGACAAAATAAAAGTTGATTTATGTGGAATTTTAGGCTGATATTATTAACAAAAAGAGCATGATATCCTTAAACTAGCAAACCCCACAGTCAAAAGTGTTATCAATCACATGAAACTGAGACATTGGGTTCAATTAAAATGTAACTTTTGTTAATATACAATTAAAAGTAAACTAAACTATTAAAATCAGACCGTACAGAGAGATAGACTTGCAATTGAGTAAATTATCCAACTGAATGTTTTTTTATACTTTTACAGCACTGGGTACCTTGTAATAGTTTCACAATAAGGTGGTTATACTGAATTGTTCCATATATTATATGTATGATGTCATGGGGCACCCCGATTTTTAGGAGCATGCCAATTGCGCCCCTACGCATGCGCGCCGACTCATGTACGCACACACAACATCGCGCAGGGAAATACCGCTCCCGACATCTGCGCGTACTCCAGCAGCTGCACTCACCTTCTACCTATCCTCCTCCTCCCTGTGCCTATTCTCCTTCTCCATATACCCCCTATGCCCATCCCCAGCCCAGTTCCACCCCAGGTCTCTCTCTCCTCCCAGTAATGAGGGCTCTACAGGGAAGCTTGTAAGGTACTCACTCACCCTGTACCCATTCTCCTTCTCCCTGTGCCCCTATACCCACCCTCCTTCTCCCTATACCCATCGTGAACTAACAGATTATCAGTTATGTACTAACCTTTCTGGCTTCCCTGGTAGAGCCTGCATTACTGGGAGGAGAGAGAGAGAGACCTGGGGTGGAACTGGGCTGGGGATGGGCATTTGGGGTATATGGAGAAGGAGGATGGGTACAGGTGGCACAGAGAGGAAGAGGATGGGTACAGGGGACACAGGGTGCAGCTGCTGGAGTACGCTCAGTTGTCGGGAGCAGTATATCCCTGCGCGCTGTTGTGTGCGCGTGCACGCTTTTGGGCGCATGCGTCGGGGGGCATTTGGCGTGCGCTGAAAAGTCATGCCACCATGTCATGGTGTTTTACCCATAGGAATTTTTGAATGGATTAGTTTGAAAGTTTGTAATGTAATAGTGATATAAAATGCCTGCCTTTGGAATGTTTTAGATATTGTAAGCTGTAAGTAATTACTTAAAAGATAATGTAATAGGCATGCTCAGTAGTGACTTGCACATGTGAGCAACTTTTGGACTCTATTAATTTTGATTGGTTAATAATGGTCAGGTGATTTTTTTTTAGCGCGAGAAAGAGCAAGAAAGAACTGTAAGAATGTAGGATACCAAAGAGCATTCGCCAAACATGGTGACTTGTATATTAATATTTGATTGGCTTTACAGGCAAGTAAATATACTATTTTAAACCTTTTAAAAATGTAAACATTCTAATTTCATTAACATTAATAAACATTCACTCAAAATTACAGCCAAGTGAAAGTATACAGTATTTAACATTTTATTGGAGTTTTACAAAACATTTAAAGGCAAAGACTTTATGATTGTAATGTTTGTTGCCTACAGCGTAGAAAGGAGAGGGTTCATGTTATAGAAACCTTCAAGTTTATCAAACAGTTCCTAAAGTTCATCAGGGAAATGTCTTCCACAAAAGAGGTATAGAAGAATATGAGGTCCCCCTTCATTTCAACTTTGGAAGCTGACACAGATGGTGCTAATGTGAGAAAGTACTATTTTATAAAACAGTAGTACATAACTTTCACAGCCTTTCAGTGCAAGTGGTAGGATCCAACCCAAGGCTGCTTGGCATAAGTCTACCCTAAATGAAGCCAAACTTTTAGGTTCAAAAATAGGCACATCAGATGAACATTTGCTTCTTATCTGCAGATAATTAATTTCTATATCTTAAACAAAATATTCACATTAATTAGGCAGCAGTCAGCAGCAATCATTTTTGGGAGTAAAATCAGAATAGCATTTTTTTCAACAAGTTTAATTAGAGGGACTCTGTCACCCCAAAACAACTTATTTTGTTCTTAAATAGCATAAACAACTGGCTATATGTTGTGTTATGCATTTTCTACAATTAATCAGTCTTGGGAAATGTAATGTTATTTCTGCATTTATATGCAAATGAGTACCTCACATATAGTAATTAGCTGCTTTGTTTTTGTGCTAATTAGGAATACAGTCTGCTTATCTGACACTGTAACAGCCAGAATAAGGACCTGTAAGGTTATCTGTCAGTTAGATCCCTCTCCCATTCTTATCAAGCACTCTGAGCTGCTCATTAGCATACGCAGCCACACATTAGCAAACAGGCGTGGCAAAATAAATTCTAAGGGCCTCATTCTATTATCGGCCGCAGCCGTTGCGGGGCCGCAAGGACCGGCCGCAAGCTATTCGGCTATTCTATTCCCTTACGGCCGGATGCTCCGGCAGGCTTGCGGCCGGTGCCTTGCTATCTCTTGCGGCCGATCGCGCCGGAGGAAAGCCTTTGATCTAAAACGGCCGCAAGAGATTTGCAATTCAATTGCTCCGGGAAACCTCTCTGCAAGGCTAAAAACGAGCCGCAGTTACTTGCAGGAAAAAGGTCTCGCTAGCACCAATTAAGCACATAAAATAGCTCAAATAAAGCCATCCTGCACTTTGAGAAGACTATAAAGGGATTTTAGGTGTTAGAAAAAATAGCACATAATTATCCTATACTCAAATCCGTAAAATATTTTATTTTTAATATCCGTAAAATATCCATGTAAAAAGTCCAGAGTGCTTGGAGCACCTCAGACACACCCACGCCGCAGCCGGCAAATAAACAGTTAATTTGAACTCGGGTTTGGGCAGATGTGCAAGCTTGAGAGTGGGTTCCTTTTAATCCTCATGTCCCCCAATATGATCCCTAGCATTTACAGAGCTGTACAGTGCAGGCTTGAATTTATTTTCCAGTTTTTATATTTCACAGATTACGGCCGGTTCCAAGATATGCGGCCGGCCGTAAGATGAGATCCTTGCGGGGCCGTATAATAGAATCGCGAGTTAACTGAACCCTCGCAAGGAATCGCAGCCTTACGGCCGATTTACGGCCGATAATAGAATGAGGCCCTTAATATTTCAGAAATTATTTATTATAGAGAAAAACTAAAACTAAAAAAATAACTGCTAGTACAATGCATGTCCAGTTTTAGTGCTCTTTAAAATAAAATCAGCTTCATGTTGGGGTGACACAGTCCCTTTAAAACAATACATTTGACTTAGCAATAAATTTTAATTAACAAATATATTGACAATTAGTTTTTTAGAGCGTGATGTTTTTTTAATAATACTGCAATTTTGTTACAATTAATTTCTACAAGATAACTTTGTTAAACACTACAAGCAAATACATTAATGTGGAGATGAAAGGGCACTACTCTGCCTTAACAAAGAAACAACTTTTAACAAAACATTAAGCAAAAGCAAACACTAAAAACATTTGCAAAAAAATGTATTGTACTCACTCTGTTTAAGGCTTCACTCAGGTAATTTTGTTAAATCTCGTGAAATCTGCAAACAGTTATTTTTGAAAACATCAAAACAAACCAGAAAAGTCCTAAAATGATACAAAAAGGTGCCTGAAAGTTTATAAACATAATCATACAAAGAAACTTTTTTTTCTCATTTTATTCTCATAAGAAGCCCTTTTGTGATAACTTTTACAATTGTCCAAGTGCAAACAGAAAACACGTCTGCTGTTCTACTGAGGGATAACTTGCAGACACTCCCCTTATTCAATTTGCAGGCCTTGTTTTCATCAAAAATAACTCTGTGTAGGAGAGATTTTTGTAAACTAATTCCATATTTAATTTTGCTATCTTTGGTAGCCAACCCTACTTACTGTGCATAAATAACTTTTGATGTTGTTAACAAGAGCAAATACAGTACTGTTATATGCATGGAGCTGTCTTTTTGTTTCTTTAAGGACCTTACAGGATACTAAAGAGTGTTGGTATATATGTACAAGCATGCATGTTGATGTGTCAGTTATTTAGGAAATGTAAAAGTTGATTTACATTTTCTTTCAATAATATATTGATAAAAACCCGTTGTATATATTTTTTTATTACAAATAAAGAGAATAGCTTAATTTCAAATATATTAATATATTAATTATAATGACAATGATAAGACAAAAATAGAAATGTATTAGCATTGTGTTAGCAACTTCAAGCTTGCAACCTTAATCTCACTCTCTCACCCTGCAAAGGCTTTTCTGATTACGTCTTTGTGACACCATTTATGACATTAGATGGCATTTATGTTTATATGTTTATATATATATGCTTGTCTAAAATCCATTAATTAAAATTGTATTTTTTATTTATAAAAAAGATCCAATATCCTTTTCTTAAAGAAACAAAAATAGATGTGAAATTGTGTTTCATATAGTGTATACATCAACAGCATTCTCTGTAGTGTTTTTTACAAACACTCTTGTTAAAGCTCACCAAACAGGCCATGATTTAGGTTAAAATTGTGTTAATATAAGACTATAAATATTTAACCAGCTTTGGATACTGTATTAGACCAATTTGTATTCACACAGTTTGAAAAGTAAATGATGTTCTTTCCAGTGGGCCTTGATTTTTAGAAGGTTAACAGCATGTTTATTTTTTTTATATTTTATAAGAAACAACTCAAAATTCTTTCAACTTTTTATCCCTGGTTATGGGCAACTTATGAGTTGAGCATTATATGTTTTTTAATGGATAGGATTTACACTGATGTGTAGGTCAAAGGACAGTAGACAGTTTGATACAGTTGATACATTTTAATGGTTGACACAGTTAGCTATTAATATGTACAAACTCAATCAAATTGATTTATTTTGTTCTATGGCTAACACAGTATCACATCAAAGCACTCATATATTGAAAAATATATTTTCATCTATGTACAACATAACTAGGTTCAAATATAAATATTTTCATTATTTATAAATTAAAAATAATTTGTAACAATTGTGTTACCATTAGGTGACAACATAGGGGGTCTAGTGAGATGTCATCAGTAATATCATGAAAGATGTCTTTTTTTTTATATTATACTGTATGTCATGTCATGAGTGATGTAATCAAAAAAAGCTTTAAAGGGCGAGAGAGAGACATTAAGGTTGCAAGCAACTATAACGTCCGAGTTTACTGTATTTTTCCAGCCTTAAGTTGCCCCACCCTGCACTGCAACCTTAACTATACTATAAATGCATTTTTTTGCCAATAGATAATATATATATTTGCATATTATCATTGCGAGTTAGTCACTATGGCAGTCATTTTGATAAGTCCACACCAGTCCTTGATTGCTTTCGGACAGTTGATTTGCTCGTTCCTGGTCTATATAGTGGCTTCCCCTATATAAGAAGGCAGGCAGTGGGATTAAAAATGAAATCTTTATTAAATATGATAGAAAACATAAATGCAATATATTAAAAGAAGAATAACAATATAAAACAGACAGACAAATGCCTATATTATGTATTACCATGTAGAAGATTAACGCTAGGAAAAAGTGTGTTATGCTGCTAATCATTGTGTACAAATATGCAACATATATTTACCTGTCTAGTGGTATATTCAGTACCTTGTAGTGCTAAATAGGATTGTGCATTACTTGAGATGCAGTGAGATAGATATCTATATAAAATACCTCTGTCATATCTAATGCCTTGTAAGTCCATTCAGCTATGTTATGCATTTCAAGTCAAACTGGCTGTGTCCATATAATTAAAAACTTGCAGATGTAAGTTGTATGTAAGTTTTGCCACTGCCGCAACTTTGTCAAAGCCTTATATTGCATATCTCATCTACGTAAACTTCTCTAAGTTTAATAACAACAAAGGGGTGTCAGATAATCTTGAACCATGTAAGGACCTACTTGTTGGGTTATATGAAGTTTTTTTTCTTTTCTTTGCAGGATGGGGATTTCATTTTATATGCATATTAGAGTGTAAAATAATAAGTAATATTGGAATGGATATGCTCCTTCTACCATATTGATCAGGGGCAGACATATTAACTCTTTGATTGATAGCAATCCAGCATTTAAAGATATGATATCCAAGGCATAGCTGGACCAATCATTGATACAGTGAATAACTCATGCCATTATGCTCTAACATAATGACATCACTTTTGCTGCAAGATCCCCAAAAATAATGTAACTCAGAAGTTTTTCTGCTCCTACACCATATGGAATGAAACAGCAAGACAGGAGAAACAGGGGGTTATATACAGTATGGCACTGAGTAAGTACTCAAAGGAACAGAAATAAGATACATTGATACTTTATGGTTACTATTAATTGGAGAAGACAAACAAGAAAATTGAGCAACCTGATGACACAAGTGCCACACAACCTGTGATGTTCACCAACCTTTTATTCATGTTGTGCTAAATAGAGGTTATAGTGTAGAGTTTCTGAATTGATCTCACAGCCATCATTCTATACAGTATCTGACTCTAAATGAACATTTCTAATCGGTGTTCCATTGAACCAATGTGCTCTACAGTGCCCAGCAGATTGTTTAGGTCAGTTAAATATTGTAGTAAGCTAAGAAAATAACTTATATTGTATTGAAATGTGTGTGAGATGGAAAGAGTAAGAAGCTTAAACAAAGGGGAGCAGAAGAAGGACAGGAAAGACATATGGAGAGTGGGTGGGTAGGAGAGGGGGTAAGGCAGAGTCAAGGAAAGGGAGAGAGTGACAGTCAGAATGTAGCATGGAAAGAGAGAGAAAAGTTGTGAAACAAGAAGAGAAAAGAGATGGAGCTGGGGAGAGTAGGTGTGATAAAACGAGTAGAAACATAAAAAAGTGGTGGTGGGGGGGGATAGTGAGAGTTAGGAAAGAAAGAGGATCTGAGAAAGGCGGATGGGCAGTGCTGAAGGAAGGGGAAATAGAAGATGGTTGGGTAGAACATTTGTGAGGGAACAAAGAAAGGAGAGTGGGGATGAGGAAACAAAGGTGGAAAGACAAGAGCAAAGAGTGACAAAAGCAAAGATAGAGATGGAAAAGAGGGAGAGAAGAGGAACAGGCAAAATGTTGGAGGGAGAGTGATAGAAAGTGAAGGTGCTGGATATCATGAGTACAAGGACATTTCTCTTCATAAATAGATTGTGCAGTATGTAATTATTGAGGATTAGTTTGTAACATGGTACTTCCCTCAGACAAGGATCCAATGTATCTGCATTTTGGGTAATATTTTTCACTCTTCTTTTTTAATTAAATTTGGTAGTCAGTTTCTTCCCATTATAGTATAAGCTTATGTCTCTGTTTTTTGGCAATATCTAACATAATGCTATCACTCTTGCTGCCAAATCCAAAAATGATCTAGCTCAATAGCTTTTTCATTAAACATTACTGCTACAGCATACTGAATGAAACAGCAAGACAGGAACAACAGGAGCGTAAATACAGTGTGCCACTGAGTAAATGCAAAAAGGAACAGAAATCTGATCCATTGGTACATTACCATTATTTAGGCCAGCTACAAGAAAACTGAGCAAGCTGGTGAGATAAATGCTTCACAAACTTTTTTATTAAGTTTTGATACAACTCCTTATAATGTAGAGAGGCTGAAATGATCTAAAATATGGTCATTCTAAAAGCATCTTCCTCTAACTCAATATGTACATGCAACCAAAGTGCTCCACAAGAATCACTTAAGTGTCCAGTGCAATGTTCAGGTCAGTTAGATATTGTACCAAGCTGAGAATGAAAAAAATCTTCTATTCTAACGAGATGTGTGTGAGATGGAGAGAGAAGGTTAAACAAATGGTAAGGGATAATACACAGGATAAATATGAGAAAGAGAAGGAAGAGTTAGTTTGTGTGTGTGTGGGCGGGCGGGGGGGGGGGGGCAGAAGGGAAGAGCCAGGGAAAGAAAGGAATGAAGAGAGTGGCAGTGAGAGAGAGAGAGTAACATGGCTTGGAAGTGTGAGAGAGGGATTGAAAACTAGCAGAGAAGAGAAAGAGAGGTGGAAAGAGTGATAACTTGAGTAGAGAAAGAGAAAAGTTGAGGGGCAAAGAAAAAGAAGGTGTAAGAAAGAAGAAGGGGAGGAGGTGTAAGAATTGGAAACAGAAGTGAGTTTGGTAGAAAAAGAGAGAGGGGACAAACAAAGAACAAGGAGTGATAGGACGAGAGACAGAAAAAGGAGAGAAGGGTGGATGTGAGGGAGAGAGTGAAAAAAGTGAAGGTGCTGAATATCATGAGTAGAAGAACATTTACTCTACTGTGCAGTATACAGTTAATGATGATTAGCTTATTAACACTGTATAATTCCTTAGCCATGAGTCCAGTGTATCTTTACACTATTTTACACTCATCTTTTTGTATTGAACTTTGATATATTCTCATGTCTCAATTTTCTGGGAACTGAGCACTTACTATCTGCTACTATATGTATGGTCAAAGTCAACTGTGTACAGATTGACCAAATCACCATGGAACAGGGCTGTGTTTCAATTTAATAAATACAAATGTCAGAGGCTTTTTAATCCCAGCAAAACCCTTCTCTATTGGGTTTTATTTATAGGAAATCCAACTACACATGGAATGAAATCCAAACCATCAAGCTGTCTGGAAGTGTGTTAGGGAAACTGTTTGCCTTGCTTGTGGGTACCAGATACTATTGTAATTTGTAAGCATTTGTTGAGAAAAAGTAGAGTAGGAGAAAGTAAGTGAGTAAAAGAGTAAGAGTAAAGGAAGTGAGTAAAAGAGAATAAGCAGTAGAAGAAAGAAAATGAATTGGATAACAAGAGGAATTAAAGAATAAGAATAGAGCAGAGAGGTAGGGGAGATAGAAAACTCTGAAAAAGAGGGAAAAGGAGAGGGGTAAAATAGAGAGATGTATGTAGAAATGGGCTCTCGTGCAGCAATCATTAATCTTGTGTATCCAAGGGAGAAGCTTAGGCTTAGGCTCTTACATTTGCCCTATATCCATCGCTGTACATCCTGATTCAGTCCAAGGATGCTGGAGCAAGAAGGTAAGTGTCTTGTAATAAGATTTATTATTGGGAACTGGTTGTATAGGTGTACTATTTATATAATACAAGTTTTCAAGTTATTGTTAAATCTAAGAGCTAGTGCTGGGACCTTGGAGCTAACATGAAACACTTTAAAGTCAGTGTATTTTATTTTAAATATTGTGTGCCCAAAATAAATGGGCGTGCAAGATTCATTTTATTAAGAAATGCTTAAAAGCTGGTTTTGTCTACAGTAAAACATAGAATGTGTACCTGTTTGGGTCTATGATACAAGGCAACCCCTGTACTTAGAAGTGTACTGTCTTTATGAGCTGCAGAAGGGAGAAACCAGATAGGAACTATTTGTAAGATTGTAGGCAGACAAAAAATGCTTTTAATGCTCATTAGTAAATAAAGTACACAATGCATAGATATTTTATATTCCTAGTGAAATCCAAATCCCTTTAAGTAACAAAACATGTGGCGACTTCTACTTTAATTATTTGTATGTTTATGTATGTTACCTATAGTTCATTCATTGTCTTGGACACTGAAGGCTTGGCAGTAAAGAATAGCTTGCAGTCAATCTGGCAACCCAGTTGCATATATGAGACTAAGCAATTTCTACGAGGTGACACACTCACTGTCAAATCCAGATTAAGATTTTACTTATGGGCTTGTTTGAAGAGTGGTGGGTGCCTGGTGCCTCTCAAAGGATTTTGCCAGGAGGGCCAAAATGTATCGCCACTGAACATATAATAGCTTTATAGAAAGGTGTGTGTGAGATATATCCTAGTTTGTTGATTTAGTGATATTTTCTAAAAAGGAAAACAATCTTGTATCCGGTCTGGATTAATAGCTTTGTACCTGTAGGTCTGTTTTTGGCACATTATGTAATGTGTTCAGTTATTTTCCTTGTACCACCTTGCTAACAATATACACTGGTAACATTTTTATATTGAAATGAATAATCATAAATTCACAGATCTAAATTCAATAAGATTTTTTTTTTTTCCAAAGGTTTTTATTAGGTAACCAAATAAACCGGAGGATAACATAAAAGCCAAGTAGCAGTTTGACATTATTAACATACAGTCATACCCAATTAAGGGGAAAAAGAAAGAAGAAAAGGTTAACATTACATTACACCATAAGAAGATACCATATAATAGTCAAAATCAAGTTAACCAAAAAGATCTTTCCCCACTTGTGGGAAGGTCTAAAGGTAGCCAGGTTACCTAAGTTTTTCCAATTTTCTAAGGAAAAAGTTTACCTAAAATAAAACAGTTTGGTAGGCTCGGTCTAGCAGAGCAAACATCCAGAGCCTAAGTAAGAAACGAACAGAAAAGAAAAACTAAAAACTAACTATGTTGTATAGACACAATATAACTCTAATTGAGCTAAAACAATATAATAAAAGAGAAAAATAAAAAGCATTGTTGACTACACATGAAATTAAAATTCAAAAACAAATTTTTGTCTCAAGGGTATTGAAGTATAAGTCCTGTTGGTTACCAGCTCGGATCCAGCGCCTGTCCCGCCTCCTCCAGTCCCCGGTCCGCAGCTTCAATGTAAGAATTAGCAAAATATAGCACAATGTTAATTAAAAAGACTTCATGTGATAGGGGGGCTATAGGGAGAATGAATCCAGGGATTCCATATCTGGAGAAAAATAGGCATACGGTCCTCCAGTAAATGGGTTACCCTTTCATTTATAGCAATGTAGTTCATCTTATTGATGACTGATTGTAAAGTAAGAGTGGGAGATTTCCATTGCCTGGCTATATGACTCTTTGTTGCTAGCATTAAGTACTGAAGGAGTCTATTTTGATATTTTGATAGTGAGGGGACAGAGTGCCCTAGCAGGCCTATGTCCGCCTTAGCTGTCACAGGCGTGCCAAATATAGTTGAGGCTAAGGGGAAAACCTTGGTCCAAAGAGACTGCACCAGGGGACATGACCACCAAGTGGGGAAAAAGGTCCCAGGAAACTGACAAGCTCTAAAGCCATTAGGATTAGGGGAGCGTTTCCATCTAAATAGTTTGTCCGGGGTGATATATATCATATAAAGAACCTTAATAGAGGTCACCAGAATATTACCACTCAAAGATCCCCTGGTAAGGGTTCACCAGGAGTTCTTCCAAGTCCCCATATCCCACTTGCCATTTAAGTCTTCTTCCCATCTCTGCATATATTTTGGGAGGGGGGTAGCGGAAGGGGAGTTAAAAGTATCATTTTAATACCCACAATACCTTTTGTAAGAAGAGCAGACAGGCATAACCTAGTAAACCAATTTGAAGTCAGCTTACCTAGGGTATTTTCTACCTTGGAGAGAAAGTATTTAAATCTACAAAATGTATAATGTTCCTGAATGGGGATATTGAATTCTTCTTTTAGTTGAGTGTATGTTAAGGTAGTATTATCTCAATACCAGGAATTCACCCTCAGTAGATGGGATTTCCACCATAATAAAGAGGTTGCAGGGAGACTATCCGGGAATCTGGGATTGGGTATTAAGGGAGTAGGAGTGGGGTACTTCGGGATCAGCTGAAATTTGCGGACAGCCCATGACCAAATATTTAAGGAATGCTTTATATACGGACTGTCCAATTTACCCAAGCATGTCAGTGGGTTTGGGATCCATGGAATGGAGTCCCACGTATATGGGGCCATCATAAAGTTCTCAATAAATATCCAAAGTTGGTGAGTAGGGGAGTGCGCAATTGGAACAAAGGCCAATTGTGCCGCTTTAAAATATAATTTCAAATTGGGGCAGGAGAGACCTCTTTTTGATTTATGGATGAACATAGTTGATTTAGAGATACAATGTGATTTATTCTGCCATATAAATTTAAAGACTTAAATTCAATAAGATTTTAATTTGTAATCTGGTGGTTTGTATGCTGGTGATATATGCTAGCACTGCCATTTAAAAATACTTTCCAATATTGCTGCAAGTACTGGAGTCAGTAATTGTCAGCTGTATTTTTTGTTATTTGCCTGGGCTACTTTCAGAATGCCCTACCCATCACAATCACAGTCCTAATCCCTCCCTCTCAAACCCACTCACAGCCCTTTCCCAACCTTTCATAGACACACCATGTATGAGCATCATTTGCCATCACAGTACCTTGCCATCACTACAGTGCTACTGGTTTCTTCTTGTATGAAGTTGTTGTGCTTTTCATAATATATATTTTTATATTGTTTTTCATTATGGTGTTATAGCAACTACCGTATTTATCGGCGTATAACACGCACTTTTTCTCCCTGAAAATAGGGAGCAAATTATAGGTGCGTATTATACGCCGATATTCCCCCCCCCTCCTCATCCTCAACCTCCCTCCTCATTCTAACCGCCCCTCCTCAACCTAAGCCCCTCCCTCAACCTAAACCTCCCTCCTCAACCTAAACCCCCCTAAATAACTCCCCCTCACTTACCTGCTTCTGTTCCGGCCTCCGCTCCGCTCCCTGACCCGGCGCACATGTGACGTCACATGTGCGCCACGTCATTAGCATATACCGGGAGCGGAGGCTGGAACAGTAGCAGGTAAGTGAGGGGGAGGTGGGGTTTAGAATGAGGAGGTGGGTTGAGGTTAAGGAGGGGGGTTGAGGAAGGAGGATGAGGAGGGGGGGTTTGAGGATGGGGGGGGTTGAGGAGGGAGGTTAAGGATAGGAGGGTTGAGGAAGGAGATGGGGGATGGGGGGGTGAGGAGGGGGGTTTGAGGATGGGGGGGTTGAGGAGTGGGTTTGAGGAGGGGGTTGAGGATAGGGGGGTTGAGGAAGGAGGATGAGGGGGATTGAGGGGGTTTGATGATGGGGGTTTAGGAGGGGATTGAGGATGGGGGGTTGAGGAGGGAGGTCGAGGAGGGGGTTGAGGATGGGGTACTTGAGGAGGGAGGATGAGGAGGAAAGTTGAGGAGAGGGTTGAGGAGGAAGGTTGAGGAGGAAGGTTGAGGAGGAAGGTTGAGGAGTGGGTTGAGGAGGGGGGTTGAGGATGAGGAGGGAGGTTGAGGATGAGAAGGGGGGTTGAGGATGAGGAGGGGGGTTTAGGTTGAGGAGGGGGGTTGAGGAGGGAGGATGAGGATGGGGGGTGGAGGAGTGGGTTGAAGATGGGGGGTTGGAGGATTGGGTTGAGGATGTGGGGTTTGAGGAGGGGGTTGAGGAGGGGGTTGAGGAGGGAGGTTGAGGAGGGGGTTGAGGATGAGGAGGGAGTTTGAGGTTGAGGATTTTGCTTCAAAAGTTCTTTATTTGAATTTTTTTTCCTGAAATTCCCTTTTTAAAATGAGGTGCGTGTTATACGCCGGTGCGTGTTATATGCCGATAAATACGGTAATTTACACCAGCAATTAGAACATACCTAAAATAATGTGCTGCTATATGTAGAAGTGTGTGTAACAGTGCCCATATATATATATTATAGTAAAAACATTTTATCCCATTTTGTTTAACCAACTGAGAAATAACCACCTTGTTTATACATAAATGCTGCTTTATTATGGTCAATTCAATGGAATGACCATGTAACTTTTTCTTTGTTGCATTTTCAATAACTAACCTTGATAATCTGCAACATTTTTCAAAAAGGAAAAACATACAGTAATCACGATATTGCCACTTTTATATGCTATTTTTCTTTACTGTCTGGGTACATTTTCTTTTATGTACTTATGAGGGCTTGACTTTGTAAACTGGTTAACTTTCCTTTGTATTAGAACAAAAACTGCTAATTTTTTTATTTTTTTATTGCCAAATAAAGCTGCCACATTTCAGTTATGCAGATAGAAACTATATGTGCGTTGAAAGCCTTTTCCCAACTTGGGAAGTTAAACCATAGAAACCAAAATGGTAGATGCAATTGCATGTAAAATGTAATAGAGACCCTATTTTTTACATTCTAAGAAGAGTTTTCCTATTTTCAATTATATTTCTTCCAAATTGTGGGCCTCATTAAATTCCAGCCTCGTAAATAAGAGGCTTCTACTTAAGCCCTACGTACTGCAAAGTTTCTCTAACTTACAATGCTATTAAATTAGCCCTGCTGCGAGCAACGTATGAGCTACGCAGCAGGCCCGTACGTATCTACACTGCGTAAATGTACATGAGGAGTGACAGCCTGATGATATCGCAGGCTCCCACTCCTCATCAAGTGCTGCGGGGGTCCTAAAAGGGACCTCCGCGGCAGTCCCCCACATAAGCCCTGCCGTGGGGGGTACTCCAAACCCCCCCCTAGGCACCTAAAATGAACCCCCCCTCAATGCGGGGGTCCCTGTCGGGACCCCCGAAGTGTCCTCACATGAACACCTTGCTGCAGGGGTCCATAGGAACCCCCGCAGCCCCCACACATTAACCCCTTGCAGCGGGGGTCCCCGATCGGCACCGATTGGGCCCCCGCTGCATTTAAAACTTTTAAATTCCCCGCCGCGGCTCCTTAAAGGGACCGCGGCACACTATTACCCAATCCCGGCCGCGGCACTTAAAATTAACCCCCCTCTATGCTGGGGGTCCCCATCGGGACCCCCGAAGTGTCCCCACATAAACCCCCTGCAGCGGGGGGCCCCGATCGGCACCGATCGTGACCCTGCTGCAATTCAATTTTAAATTTCCCGCCTCGCGGGTCCTCAAAGGACCGTAAAGGTCCTGAAAGGACTCGCACTAAAAATATTAACCCCAGGCAACTATAATTACCCCATTAACTCATGGTGGTCAATCCAGACCACCATAAGGCTCTAATTAACCCATTAACTCATGATGGTCAATCCAGACCACCATAAGGCTCTATTTAACCCATTAACTCATGGTGGTCAATACAGACCACCATAAGGCCTAAATTAACCCATTAACTCATGGTGGTCAATCCAGACCACCATAAGGCTCTAATTAACCCATTAACTCATGGTGGTCAATCCAGACCACCATAAGGCCTAAATTAACCCATTAACTCATGGTGGTCAATACAGACCACCATAAGGCTCTAATTAACCCATTAACTCATGGTGGTCAATCCAGACCACCATAAGGCCTAAATTAACCCATTAACTCATAGTGGTCAATACAGACCACCATAAGGCTCTAATTAACCCATTAACTCATGGTGGTCAATCCAGACCACCATAAGGCCTAAATTAACCCATTAACTCATGGTGGTCAATACAGACCACCATAAGGCTCTAATTAACCCATTAACTCATGGTGGTCAATCCAGACCACCATAAGGCCTAAATTAACCCATTAACTCATGGTGGTCAATACAGACCACCATAAGGCTCTAATTAACCCATTAACTCATGATGGTCAATCCAGACCACCATAAGGCCTAAATTAACCCATTAACTCATGGTGGTCAATACAGACCACCATAAGGCTCTAATTAACCCATTAACTCATGGTGGTCAATCCAGACCACCATAAGGCCTAAATTAACCCATTAACTCATGGTGGTCAATACAGACCACCATAAGGCTCTAATTAACCCATTAACTCATGATGGTCAATCCAGACCACCATAAGGCCTAAATTAACCCATTAACTCATGGTGGTCAATACAGACCACCATAAGGCTCTAATTAACCCCATCAGTCCCATAAGGGTATATTATTACCATTATGGGCCTGTTACAACCCAACATTAACCACATAAGTGCCATGATGGTCCTCAAGGACCATCATGACACTAACTACAAACACTACACTATAACCCCCAATAAACCATTTAATCTAAACTAGCCCCCCTCTACACTAATCTATTAACACTTACACTACCTACCTACACTACCTACCCCCTAATAAACCTTCCCACCACTCTAATTACAAAAAATAAAAAACCTACAGCACAGAAAACAAAAAACCTACAGTACAAAAACCAAAAAAACCTACAGTACAGAAAACAAAAAACAATTACAACCCCACCCCCCACTACAGAAAACAAAAAAATACATTACAACCCCACCCCCCACTACAGAAAATAAAAAAATTACACACCTGAAAAGGAAAGACAGATAAACACAATACAATACATACATATAATACATTACATACATTACATACAATACATGACATTACATATAATATATTACATATAATATATTACATATAATACATTACATACATTACATACAATACATGACATTACATACATTAAATATAATATATTACATATAATATATTACATATAATATATTACATATAGTCCTAATCAAATACCCCCTATCTATCTAACATACAATCTATTTAATTTAAAAAAAATCCTAACTATATCAAATACATCTCCCTATCTATCTAATATACAACAAATCCTAACTACATACACAGACCCTAATTTTAAAATAAAATAAAATAATTACAGTCCTAACTACATACACAGACCCTTATTCTAAAATAAAATAAAATAATTACAGTCCTAACTACACAGACCCTAATTCTAAGCTAAAATCAATAAATTAAGACCACTTACCTTTAAGATGTTGCTTCAGATCACTAACCTATGGGTCAAACAAAAAATAAAAATTAGTACAAAACATTAACATCAAATAAATAAACATTCTATACATTCTAAATATTCAACTCACCTTTACAGCATGTCCAGTCACTGTTTAGCTCTTCCGGCGCGGCCCTGTTAAAAAAAAAAACACAATACATGAATACATGAATACAATATATAAACAATAAATAAAATACACAAATAAACATCTAAATATACATTTAACTTACCTCCCCGCGATGTCCCCGGCCTTCTCTCCTTCAGCCCCGGCTGGGCCGCGGAACCATCCGCGCTCTAAAAAAAAAAAAAAAAAAAAAAACTAACGGAGGTCTGCACTGGCAGACCTCCCCGACGCTACTGAACCTCCCGGAGTCGTTTCCGGGAGGAAATTGGCATTGTCGGCTTGTGATTGGCTGAAAAAGCTGTCAGCCAATCAAAAGTCGTCAATGTAGGAGCCAATCAGGATGCGCAGATGTCTTCTACCAATCACTCCGTGGGGGTGTATCCCATAGTGATTGGCTGAAGGCATCTGAGCGTTGTGATTGGTTCCCAGAAAGATAGACAAGTGTTTAAGCCAATCAGGGTGGGATATTGGGGTGTATCCCATCCTGATTGGCTCACACATTGACGACTTTTGATTGGCTGAAATTGATAGACAGCTTTTTCAGCCAATCACAAGCCGCCAATGCCAATTTCCTCCCGGAAACGACTCCGGGAGGTTCAGTAGCGTCGGGGAGGTCTGCCAGTGCAGACCTCCGTTAGTTTTTTTCTTTTTTTTTTTTAGAGCGCGAATGGTTCCGCGGCCCAGCCGGGGCTGAAGGAGAGAAGGCCGGGGACATCGCGGGTAGGTAAGTGAAATGTATATTTAGATGTTTATTTGTGTATTTTATTTATTGTTTATATATTGTATTCATGTATTCATGTATTGTGTTTTTTTTTTAACAGGGCCGCGCCGGAAGAGCTAAACAGTGACTGGACATGCTGTAAAGGTGAGTTGAATATTTAGAATGTATAGAATGTTTATTTATTTGATGTTAATGTTTTGTACTAATTTTTATTTTTTGTTTGACCCATAGGTTAGTGATCTGAAGCAACATCTTAAAGGTAAGTGGTCTTAATTTATTGATTTTAGCTTAGAATTAGGGTCTGTGTATGTAGTTAGGACTGTAATTATTTTATTTTACTTTAGAATAATGGTCTGTGTATGTAGTTAGGATTTTTTGTATATTAGATAGATAGGGTGATGTATTTGATATAGTTAGGATTTATTTTAAATTAAATAGATTGTATGTTAGATAGATAGGGGGTATTTGATTAGGACTATATGTAATATATTATATGTAATATATTATATGTAATATATTATATTTAATATATTATATGTAATGTATGTAATGTCATGTATTGTATGTAATGTATGTAATGTATTATATGTAATATATTATATGTAATATATTATATTTAATATATTATATGTAATGTCATGTATTGTATGTAATGTATGTAATGTATTATATGTAATATATTATATGTAATATATTATATTTAATATATTATATGTAATGTCATGTATTGTATGTAATGTATGTAATGTATTATATGTATGTATTGTATTGTGTTTATCTGTCTTTCCTTTTCAGGTGTGTAATTTTTTTATTTTCTGTAGTGGGGGGTGGGGTTGTAATGTATTTTTTTGTTTTCTGTAGTGGGGGGTGGGGTTGTAATTGTTTTTTGTTTTCTGTACTGTAGGTTTTTTTGTTTTTTGTACTGTAGGTTTTTTGTTTTCTGTGCTGTAGGTTTTTTATTTTTTGTAATTAGAGTGGTGGGAAGGTTTATTAGGGGGTAGGTAGTGTAGGTAGGTAGTGTAAGTGTTAATAGATTAGTGTAGAGGGGGGTTAGTTTAGATTAAATGGTTTATTGGGGGTTATAGTGTAGTGTTTGTAGTTAGTGTCATGATGGTCCTTGAGGACCATCATGGCACTTATGTGGTTAATGTTGGGTTGTAACAGGCCCATAATGGTAATAATATACCCTTATGGGACTGATGGGGTTAAATAGAGCCTTATGGTGGTCTGGATTGACCATCATGAGTTAATGGGTTAATTTAGGCCTTATGGTGGTCTGTATTGCCCACCATGAGTTAATGGGTTAAATAGAGCCTTATGGTGGTCTGGATTGACCATCATGAGTTAATGGGTTAATTAGAGCCTTATGGTGGTCTGGATTGACCACCATGAGTTAATGGGTTAATTAGAGCCTTATGGTGGTCTGGATTGACCACCATGAGTTAATGGGTTAAATAGAGCCTTATGGTGGTCTGGATTGACCATCATGAGTTAATGGGTTAATTTAGGCCTTATGGTGGTCTGTATTGACCACCATGAGTTAATGGGTTAAATAGAGCCTTATGGTGGTCTGGATTGACCATCATGAGTTAATGGGTTAATTTAGGCCTTATGGTGGTCTGTATTGACCACCATGAGTTAATGGGTTAAATAGAGCCTTATGGTGGTTTGGATTGACCATCATGAGTTAATGGGTTAATTAGAGCCTTATGGTGGTCTGGATTGACCACCATGAGTTAATGGGTTAATTAGAGCCTTATGGTGGTCTGGATTGACCACCATGAGTTAATGGGTTAAATAGAGCCTTATGGTGGTCTGGATTGACCATCATGAGTTAATGGGTTAATTTAGGCCTTATGGTGGTCTGTATTGACCACCATGAGTTAATGGGTTAAATAGAGCCTTATGGTGGTCTGGATTGACCACCATGAGTTAATGGGTTAAATAGAGCCTTATGGTGGTCTGGATTGACCACCATGAGTTAATGGGGTAATTATAGTTGCCTGGGGTTAATATTTTTAGTGCGAGTCCTTTCAGGACCTTTACGGTCCTTTGAGGACCCGCGAGGCGGGAAATTTAAAATTGAATTGCAGCAGGGTCACGATCGGTGCCGATCGGGGCCCCCCGCTGCAGGGGGTTTATGTGGGGACACTCGGGGGTCCCGATGGGGACCCCCAGCATAGAGGGGGGTTAATTTTAAGTGCCGCGGCCGGGATTGGGTAATAGTGTGCCGCGGTCCCTTTAAGGAGCCGCGGCGGGGAATTTAAAAGTTTTAAATGCAGCGGGGGGCCTGATCTTTGCAGATCGGGGCCCCCCCCCTGCAATGGGTTTATGTGGGGACACTTCGGGGGTCCCGATGGGGACCCCCAGCATAGAGGGGGGTTAATTTTAAGTGCCGCGGCCGGGATTGGGTAATAGTGTGCCGCGGTCCCTTTAAGGAGCCGCGGCGGGGAATTGAAAAGTTTTAAATGCAGCGGGGGGCCTGATCTATGCAGATCGGGGACCCCCGCTGCAAGGGGTTAATGTGGGGGTGCTGCAGGGGTCCTGATAGAGACCCCTGCAGCATGGGGATGTGTATAGGGTGCAGGGGGGAGCCTCACACTGCTGTCTCGGGCTGTTCCGAGGCAGCACGTAGAGGCTTTCGGATCCCTTGCGTGGACTTTTTGTCCACGTAGGGATTCTTACGATATGCGAGACTCGTGCATAGATTTAAGGCTACGTAGCTCTCTCGGAGCCTATTCTCGGCCATTTTCTCGCAGTCATATCGTAAAGCAGGCTGCGAGAGATTCGGTTCTCGCAAACAGCAGGAAAACTGCCTTTTGCGAGCACCGAGAGAACTACGAGGGAGAATTTAATAGGGCCCTGTGTTTTTTATATGTATGACTGCCTCCTCTTCACCGCACACTTGCACCTCTGCTTCATCCTCACTACCTCCACCTTCACTCATTTAATCTTTGCTTTTGTCCTTACTCTGTCCTGGCATATCTAAGCTTTTCTTATTGCACCCTGAAACATCTTACTCTTCCCAAATGCTTCTATTTATCTGATTATCTTTGTATCTCACCTTCCCGCTTCTGTCCATTTCAAGCCATAAAGCAAAACACATATATCTTGTTGGAAGATTGTGGAACACTTTGAGGGGCCATATGAACTTTAGTATTAGGCCTATACTATCCCACTACTGTATTCCCTATAATATCCTTTTCCATTCAACAAATATAAAATGTTTTACAATGACTTATTATGTCTGCATCAATGTTGACATTTTGTTTGTGTTTGAGTTATAACAAACTGTCATTACATTCATAGCATCTAACCTACTACATGTATTTGAATACACATGTAAAAAGAAATGGATAGTATTCATTATAAATTAATTATGGGTCAGAGACTAGTGGGTCCTAAATCAGTCCTCGGAAAATCTGACAGGCCAGAATTTATGGCTAATTCAGTCTGAAGACAGGTAATGTAATTAGAGGTTCCATTACTTATTGAACACTGGGTAAACATAACGGTACAATTTACATTCAGACAGGGTTATGCCTAATCTCTGGTCTTTAAGGTGTTGCTTGGGGAAATCTTTCTGTGTTGTTGATAGTGGGAGATATGGATAATAGACAGAAGTTAAACGGAAAGTAAACTTAAGTCAGCAATAAAACAACTATCAAGGTGATTATTTATATATTTAAATATAATTATACACATGGGCCCCTCTTCAATTGCAGTTTAGGCCGTATACCTGCAGGCTTGAAATCTGTAACCGTTACAATCCGATTCAATTGATCAAGCCTGCAGCTACCTGGCCGAAAGCCTAAACCGTAAACCATTGGATCGTAAGTAGCATTTCAGAGCATGATCATGGTCAATTAAGCAAGGCTGTAACTACCGATTTATAAAAACCCAGTAGTAAATGAGATTGTCATCATGACCTCAGTAAAACATGGAGGTTAAATGTCAATTAATTAGCGGTAAGAATACCGATATTCGATTGGACTCGCAATCCGTACAAAATAATAAAATTAATGACGATACTGTTCTAGTCCATGTGGGTGGCCTGATATGTATTAACTCCTTGTTCCCAAGATTGATATAACACGAAATGAAACGTTAAAAAAATAATTTTTGATTGTAGATTTGCGAGCGTGAGACTGTTGTCCAATTAAGTCTTATGTCTTTCATCGTTTTCCCCATCTTTTAAAGTGCAGTATTGATTTTTAATTTGCATTTACAGTGCTACAAACAGGTGTTTAAACCCCTTGCAAGTCCTATCTGGTATTCATAGGATTTTCTTCTATATTTGCCAATTTTCGGGTTTGAAAACATTTGCGGTCTTGAGGAATTGTACCACTTAAAAAGCAACTTGCAATTGTAACATTTACGTGCTTGAAAGATCAAAGGCTTAGCTTGGTCGGTGTTACGATTTTGACAACCGCAGATATTTTTAGCCTGTTACCCGCAAATCGTTTGTGGGTAGCTAAAAGATCCAATTGAATAGCAAATTAGTTTATGGGCTACATTACGGGCTCCAGTAACCATCAATTGCTCAACTGAATAGGGGTCATGGCCTCCAAAAGCGTATGCATGGTAGATTATGAATGTCAGTATATGTAGTAGTATCCCTCTTAAAGTATCTACAAATGTATTAGTACAATTTGGGACATAATCTACACCCATTTAGAAAAAACATTTAATATTATAATGCCAGCCAATAGCAATGTTGCATTTTATTAAGTTCACCCAATGTATATATTGTAGCATGTTTTTTTTTCTCTGTGACTCACTCTATAATTTAAATTGAAAAAATATTAATTCTCTTTCAATTATATATTTATTTGCAAAACTATGTCAATAGTAGATCGTTGTCATTAATTATTTATCCTTCATTTAGTTTCAGTTATAAACTCATCCTAAACAGACTGACGTGGAAGCCATGTTCAAATGCTTCATTACCCTCTGCTAGTTTTCCTTTACAGTGAGACTTCTATACCACATATACCACATATTCAATAAATTATAAAATGGCTTAGTGTTAGTATAGACTTGTCATCAGATAGCAAATAAGATGCAAAATTACACTGTGATGCTTTTAATGCATTACTAATTTATATGACATAGCTGATTGAAATCTTATTTGTATCGCCTACCCCCCCCCCATAAGTGTGCGGAAAAACAAACACAGCAATGGCAGCTCCCACTACTGCACATAGCTACTTATGATAGTTAAAGTAAATATGGTTTTGTTGGAGAAGGGGGTTATGGCTGCAATCTCATAATACAGCCTCAGCAAACAGAGTATGATGCACATTATCTGGCCTGCATAATTAAATCAATCTGAGTTGATTGTGATTGTTTGCATACTATTGTCCAGATGACAATAACCGTGATCAATGGCAGCAGAGGCCATAATTGATAAAAACTATAGGCCATATTCTATTAGGTGCTCGCATATGCCTCAAACTCACAAATTTGACTCTATGTATTTTTTTTCCATAAATGTTTAGATGTATTCTATGACACCAGCTTACAAATTCTGACCACAAGGCTGAACTCGTAAACACTGCCTTTTTAAGGCTGATGAATTAGTGATGACAAGTATATTTTGCGATCGGACTCGCAATCCAGCAATGTAGAAATCAATAAAATTAATTAAAGCAACTGTTCTAGTCCATGCGTGTTCAATGATATGTATTAACCCATTAAGTCCCGGGATCCATTTCACACAAAAATCATTAAAACAATATTTTTTAATTGCATATTTGTAAGTTTGAGACTGTTCTGCAATTCATTCTAATATATTTCTATGCTTCCCTATATTTTTAAAGTACAATATTGCGTATTTAATAACTGTTAAGGCCCTAATAATTTATTGAAAAAGGACTTGCGAGTCCTTATAACTACTCATAATATTTTGACAGAAACTTAATACTTTTTTCATTTGCAAGATTTTCAAATTAGAGCTGCGAGTTTAATAGAATACCCATTTTGTGTAAACTTAATTGGCGAGCACTCGTAAATCTTAATCTGAGCTAAAATTAATGGAGTTTTCAGCTAGGATTTGCGAGTTTGGCTCATCAGTAGTGACTGTGAGTCATTTACACGTAATTGTTTTGTGAGTAGCTAATAAAATATGTGGCAAGTGCAAACCGACTATACCTATCAGAAATTTTCATTACAGGGGCAATAGTATAAGGCCCTATGTGCCTATATATTGTTTAATTGCTAAAGCCTTTATTTGATGTTCATACATTTGTTTTTAGTGTAAATTAATGGTGATCGTAAAAACTTGAAAAACTCTTAAACCAAAGTATAGTACATTCTGTTTCCATGGATAGAACAAAATAATTCAAGGTTCTGCACTGATTAGAAATAAATAGGGAAGATTGCAATTTTCAGATCATGTCCTAATATCCAAAACACTGTTTGGAAGTTGCAGTATACAGTTAATTAAATTGGTGCTTGAAAAGTATCACCTTGTCAGAAAGTGGGAATGCATGGGAAGATGTAAATTACAGATACACCTCCTACAGTTGATTTAGTCTCTGTCACAAAACCTGCAATGTCAAATAAAGTAAAAAAAATAGAGCAGCATCTCAAAACAATGGCATTACCCATATATTTAAAATAATGTATACATGAAGACTATCATAGGTTGCAATATAAGAGCAAAAATTTCAAAAAAAAGTCATGTTACATCTTTGAAGTAGCACATCAACCAATTACTGAAAACTTGCATTTTACAGCAAACACATTTCAAAGAAACATATAACTCACATATTAGATGTTATGCATTAAAATAATAGGCTCTACATTAACATGAAATGCGTGTGTTGGAAACGGCTTGTAACACCATGTAAATGTGGTATTGCAGTACTGTTAGAACCTCATTTTGATACTTGTATAGAACTAATACATATTAGTAAAATTAGCTTTATATTGCAGTTGGTACAGTGCATTGATGCAATCTATGTAGGGTTTGTAAGAACACACAGGTGCAAATGCACTCTTTATAGGGATTAAAAGTTCTTTATAAGTGTGTGTTTCTAAAGAAAGAAAATATTTTTAAAACCTGCTCTTTTAAATGTGTATTAGACAGATATGTTAGTTCCATATCCCTTTAATACCAGTGTGAGGCAATGTTGCAAAATTTAGAAAAATATTTTTTTAGAAATAAATCCACAATGCAAATATGAGCAAACTTGACACATGGTAGTGTGCTTTTATGTTAATGTTATAAAGGAATTAAATGCTATTGCATAATTGCAGGATGTTGAAAACTTGGATGAATTTTCATGTTCTGAATTTGTATAATCGGTACAGTACATCTAGTTATAATGAAGGAAATGTGAGTCTAAATTTAGGAGAGAAATGATTCTCTCTGCTGGAGAAGAAGTCAGTGCACATGTCAAGATCAAAAGTTCCAGTCTATTATAAAGTGCAGCTGTTTTCTATATATATATATATATTTTTTTTTTAAAACAAACCACAGTTGCCCCTCTCCTCTTCAAGAATAAATAAATAAAATATGTGTAGACATATATTTAGAAAATAATATGATAGTATATGATAGAATATGATTGCCGATCGTTTGTAATTTTTAGTTCTTTGTTTTTTTTCCTTCTTTTGACTAGCCATGCATAAAGATTTTGTGCCTGAAAATAAAATGCATATGGGATCATTTTAATGTCCTATGCAAGAGAGGAAAAAATAATCAAAATAGTCTGCAAGTATTTTTCCCTTTTCTGTGCGTGTATATCGCTCTCTTGCTGTGTGTGTAAATCACAGACATTTCCCCATAACAGCCATTTTCTACATAACTACTCATACACACACTGAGCTATAACTTGTGTATTAAATGCATTTGATGGTGGGCCATGTTATTTATATTATTCTATGGGAGGGTAGTGAGCAACCTGTGATGCTCTGGTGAACTCCATGCCCATGAGGGTTAAGCCAATGCTGGAAAATAAAGGTGGCCACACAAAATATTGACACTTTGGGCCCAATTTGGACATTTCCACTTAGGGGTGTACTCACTTTTGTTGCCAACGGTTTAGACATTAATGGCTGTGTGTTGAGTTATTTTGAGGGGACAGCACTTTAAACAGGCTGTACACTTGCTGCTTTACATTGTAGCAGAGTGTCATTTCTTCATTGTTGTCACATGAAAAGATATAATAAAATATTTACAAAATTGTGAGGGGTGTACTCACTTTTGGGAGATACTGTAAATGTAATCATATTCAATCAATATCAGTTCTACAATATAAAAATATTAGGCCTCTTACTATTATATCAGCATTCATTAAGTGAGGGCCCACTATAATTATAATACAAATATAAATAATCAGCTAGGGTTCCTTACATTGAAATAAGTATATACATATTCAACCATGGTCCTGTGCAATCAAATAAATATATACAGTGGATATAAAAAGTCTACACACCCCTGTTAAAATGTCAGGTTTGTGTGCTGTAAAAAAAATGAGACAAAGATAAATCATTTCAGAACTTTTTCCACCTTTAATGTGACCAATAAACTGTACAACTCAATTGAAAAACAAACTGAAATCTTTTAGGTAGAGGGAAGAAAAAATATAAAATTAAAATAATACAGGGAGTGCAGAATTATTAGGCAAATGAGTATTTTGACCACATCATCCTCTTTATGCATGTTGTCTTACTCCAAGCTGTATAGGCTCGAAAGCCTACTACCAATTAAGCATATTAGGTGATGTGCATCTCTGTAATGAGAAGGGGTGTGGTCTAATGACATCAACACCCTATATCAGGTGTGCATAATTATTAAGCAACTTCCTTTCCTTTGGCAAAATGGGTCAAAAGAAGGACTTTTAAGGCTTAGAAAAGTCAAAAATAGTGAGATATCTTGCAGAGGGATGCAGCACTCTTAAAATTGCAAAGCTTCTGAAGCGTGATCATCGAACAATCAAGTGTTTCATTCAAAATAGTCAACAGGGTCGCAAGAAGCGTGTGGAAAAACCAAGGCGCAAAATAACTGCCCATGAACTGAGAAAAGTCAAGCGTGCAGCTGCCACGATTCCACTTGCCACCAGTTTTGCCATATTTCAGAGCTGCAACATCACTGGAGTGCCCAAAAGCACAAGGTGTGCAATACTCAGAGACATGGCCAAGGTAAGAAAGGCTGAAAGACGACCACCACTGAACAAGACACACAAGCTGAAACGTCAAGACTGGGCCAAGAAATATCTCAAGACTGATTTTTCTAAGGTTTTATGGACTGATGAAATGAGAGTGAGTCTTGATGGGCCAGATGGATGGGCCCGTGGCAGGATTGGTAAAGGGCAGAGAGCTCCAGTCCGACTCAGACGCCAGCAAGGTGGAGGTGGAGTACTGGTTTGGGCTGGTTTCATCAAAGATGAGCTTGTGGGGCCTTTTCGGGTTGAGGATGGAGTCAAGCTCAACTCCCAGTCCTACTGCCAGTTCCTGGAAGACACCTTCTTCAAGCAGTGGTACAGGAAGAAGTCTGCATCCTTCAAGAAAAACATGATTTTCATGCAGGACAATGCTCCATCACACGCGTCCAAGTACTCCACAGCGTGGCTGGCAAGAAAGGGTATAAAAGAAGAAAATCTAATGACATGGCCTCCTTGTTCACCTGATCTGAACCCCATTGAGAACCTGTGGTCCATCATCAAATGAGAGATTTACAAGGAGGGAAAACAGTACACCTCTCTGGACAGTGTCTGGGAGGCTGTGGTTGCTGCTGCACGCAATGTTGATGGTGAACAGATCAGAACACTGACAGAATCCATGGATGGCAGGCGTTTGAGTGTCCTTGCAAAGAAAGGTGGCTATATTGGTCACTGATTTGTTTTTGTTTTGTTTTTGAATGTCAGAAATGTATATTTGTGAATGTTGAGATGTTATATTGGTTTCACTGGTAAAAATAAATAATTGAAATGGGTATATATTTGTTTTTTGTTAAGTTGCCTAATAATTATGCACAGTAATAGTCACCTGCACACACAGATATCCCCCTAAAATAGCTAAAACTAAAAACAAACTAAAAACTACTTCCAAAAATATTCAGCTTTGATATTAATGAGTTTTTTGGGTTCATTGAGAACATGGTTGTTGTTCAATAATAAAATTAATCCTCAAAAATAAAACTTGCCTAATAATTCTGCACTCCCTGTATGGTTGCATAAGTATGCACACCCCTAAACTAATACTTTGTTGAAGCACCTTTTGATTTTATTACAGCTCTCAGTCTTTTTGGGTATGTGTCTATCAGCATGACACATTTTGGCTTGGCAAGATTTGCCTACTCTTCTTTGCAAAAACACTCCAAATCTGTCAGATTGCGAGGGCATCTCCTGTGCACAGCCCTCTTCACATCACCCCACAGATTTTCAATCGGATTCAGGTCTGGGCTCTGGCTGGGCCATTCCAAAACTTTAATCTTCTTCTGGTGAAGCCATTCCTTTGTTGATTTGGATGTATGCTTTGGGTCGTTGTCATGCTGAAAGATGAAGTTCCTCTTCATGTTCAGCTTTCTAGCAGAAGCCTGAAGGTTTTGTGCCAATATTGACTGGTATTTGGAACTGTTCATAATTCCCTCTATCTTAACTAAGGCCCCAGTTCCAGCTGAAGAAAAACATGGTGTTCTTTTGGTGATGTGCAATGTTGTTTTTGCGCCAAACATATCTTTTGGAATTATGGCCAAAAAGTTCAACCTTGGTTTCATCAGACCATAACACCTTTTTCCACATGCTTTTGGGAGACTTCAGATGTGTTTTTGCAAAATGTAGCCTGGCTTGGATGTTTTTCTTCGTAAGAAAAGGCTTTCTCCTTGCAACTCTACCCCATAGCCCAGACATATAAAGAATACGGGAGATTGTTGTCACATGTACCACACAGCCAGTACTTGCCAGATATTCCTGCAGCTCCTTTAATGTTGCTGTAGGCCTCTTGGTAGCCTCCCAGACCAGTTTTCTTCTGGTCTTTTCATCAATTTTGGAGGGAGCTCCAGTTCTTGGTAATGTCACTGTTGTGCCATATTTTCTCCACTTGATGATGACTCTTCACTGTGTTCCATGGTATATCCAATGCCTTGGAAATTATTTTGTACCATTCTCCTGACTGATACCTTTTAACAATGAGATCCCTCTGATGCTTTGGTAGCTCTCTGTGGACTATGGCTTTTGCTGAGGGATGCAACTAAGAAAATTTCAGGAAAGACCAACTAGAGCAGCTGAACTTTATTTGGGGTTAATCAGAGGCACTTTAAATGATGGCAGGTGTATGCTGACTCCTATTTAACACGATTTGGAATGTGATTGCTTAATTCTGAACACAGCTACATCCCAGTTATAAGAGGCTGTGCAGACTTATGCAACCACATTCTTTTTCTTTTCTTTTTTTTTCTTCCCTCCACCTAAAAGATTTCAGTTTGTTTTTCAATTGAGTTGTACAGTTTATAGGTCACATTAAAAAAATTTTACAGCACAGAAACCTGACATTTTAACAGGGGTGTGTAGACTTTTTATATCCACTGTATATATATAATTTTTACATATTTAGGTCTCCTCTAATAATATATATGTGCACATATTAAGCCAGGGTCTCCTATAATCACATAAATGTATAAATATTCAAAGATGTTTCACCTCTCATCATAGTACTACAGTATATAAATATTTAGCCAGTGTCTCATACAAACAAACACATATTCAGCCAAGGTTTAATATAAATATTCAACCCCAATTGTCAATTATTATATTATTGTATACATATTCAGCCATGCTCACCTATAATTATATGGATTTGTACATATTCAGCCATGTACACCTATAATTATATGAATGTATACATATTCAGCCATGTTGTCCATTCCTCCATAAATCTTTGTACTGGGATCTGACATGGGTTAATACTCAATGATCTTGAAGTTAAGTCAGAATGGAAGTATAATCACCAATATTACATACTACTAGTCTTCAATTACATGCTCACTCTAAATGATCTCTAACTAGCGGCTTGCCCGTCAAAAATGACGGCAATAAAAAGTGAAGCCTGGCAATGCTGTTTGCCACACAATGGGAGTCTCTACCCCTCTACTTTACTGGCCTCACGATGAGCTCCTTTAGCGTTCATCACGGGCCTAGCAATGAGCGCCTTTGGCGCTCATAGCGAGTCTCTCCCCCTCTCTACTTCCTCCCTTGTGTCGCCTCCCCCCTCCTCTCCCTCCCTTGTGTCTCCTTCCCCCACTGTGTTTTTACCCCCTCTCCCTCCCATGTCTCTAAACCCCTCCCCTGTGTCTCTTTCCTCCCTTCCCCCATCTCTCTCTCTCTCTCCCCCATCTCTCTCTCTCCCCCCCCCTCTCTCTCCCCCCCTCTCTCTCCCCCCTCTCTCTCCCCATCTCTCGCTCTCCCCCATCTCTCTCTCTCCCCCATCTCTCTCTCTCCCCCATCTCTCTCTCTCCCCATCTCTCTCTCTCTCCCCATCTCTCTCTCTCCCCATCTCTCTCTCTCCCCATCTCTCTCTCTCTCTACCCATCTCTCTCTCTCTCTACCCATCTCTCTCTCTCTACCCATCTCTCTCTCTCTACCCATCTCTGTCTCTCTACCCATCTCTCTCTCTCTACCCATCTCTCTCTCTCTACCCATCTCTCTCTCTCCCCATCTCTCTCTCTTCCCCATCTCTCTCTCTCTCCCCATCTCTCTCTCTCCCCATCTCTCTCTCTCTACCCATCTCTCTCTCTCCCCCCATCTCTCTCTCTCCCCATCTCTCTCTCTCCTCATCTCTCTCTCTCCCCATCTCTCTCTCTCTCCCCATCTCTCTCTCTTTCTCTGCCCATCTCTCTCTCTCTCTCTCCCCATCTCTCTCTTTCTCTCTCCCCATCTCTCTCTCCCCATCTCTCTCTCTCTCCCCATCTCTCTCTCCCCATCTCTCTCTATCTCCCCATCTCTCTCTCTCTACCCATCTCTCTCTCTACCCATTTCTCTATCTATACCCATCTCTCTCTCTCTCCCCATCTCTCTCTCTCCCCATCTCTCTCTCTCCCCATCTCTCTCTCTCTACCCATCGCTCTCTCTCCCCATCTCTCTCTCTCCCCATCTCTCTCTCTCTACCCATCTCTCTCTCTCTACCCATCTCTCTCTCTCTACCCATCTCTCTCTCTCCTCATCTCTCTCTCTCCCCATCTCTCTCTCTCCCCATCTCTCTCTCTCTCTCTCCCCATCTCTCTCTCCCCATCTCTCTCTCTCCCCATCTCTCTCTCCCCATCTCTCTCTCCCCATCTCTCTCTCTCTACCCATCTCTCTCTCTCTACCCATTTCTCTATCTATACCCATCTCTCTCTCTCCCCCCATCTCTCTCTCTCTCCCCATCTCTCTCTCTCTCCTCATCTCTCTCTCTCTCTACCCATCTCTCTCTCTACCCATCTCTCTCTCTACCCATCTCTCTCTCCCCATCTCTCTCTCTCTCCCCGTCTCACTCTCTCTCCCCGTCTCTCTCT
This sequence comes from Discoglossus pictus, assembly GCA_027410445.1. Classification (NCBI taxonomy): domain Eukaryota; kingdom Metazoa; phylum Chordata; class Amphibia; order Anura; family Alytidae; genus Discoglossus; species Discoglossus pictus. Next base: position 317,133,990 of record CM050164.1, on the reverse strand, counting down.
CTCTACCCATCTCTCTCTCTCTACCCATCTCTCTCTCTCTACCCATCTCTCTCTCTCCCCATCTCTCTCTCTCCCCCCATCTCTTTCTCTCTCCCCATCTCTTTCTCTCTACCCATCTCTTTCTCTCTACCCATCTCTCTCTCTCTACCCATCTCTCTCTCTCTCCCTATCTCTCTCTCTCTCTCCCCATCTCTCTCTCTCTCTCCCCATCTCTCTCTCTCCCCATCTCTCTCTCTCTCTCTCTCCATCTCTCTTTCTCTCTCCCCATCTCTCTCTCTCCCCATCTCTATCTCTCTCCCCATCTCTCTCTCTCCCCATCTCTCTCTCTCTCCCCATCTCTCTCTCTCTCCCCATCTCTTTCTCTCTCCCCATCTCTTTCTCTCTACCCATCTCTTTCTCTCTACCCATCTCTCTCTCTCTACCCATCTCTCTCTCTCTACCCATCTCTCTCTCTCTCCCTATCTCTCTCTCTCTCTCCCCATCTCTCTCTTTCTCCCCATCTCTCTCTCTCCCCCCATCTCTCTCTCTCTCTACCCATCTCTCTCTCTCATATTATTGCTATTAAGATGGCTGGTCCCGGAGCCTCAAGTGCGGGGCCACTTTCCGACAGCCGGGCAGCCGTGGGTAGGAAGGAGTGGGAGCCAAGCTAAGAAGAGCCGGGTGACCTTCTATGGAGGAGGGGGGAGCCGGACCGGAGGGATCCGATCCAACCCCGATCCGGATATAGGGGCTGCGGATCAACATGAAGTGCCTGTAGTGGGTCTGCGGAGGGGACAGTGACAGCATGGAGGTGAGAGGAGAGAGTGACTGGAGAAGGAGAGAGCGGGGTGTATGGAGGAGGAGAAGGCTTGCCGAGGGACAGGGATAATACAAAGGAGTGAGTGTGTGGGGTTGGGAGGGAAGGACAGAGCAGTCAGCAGAGTGTATGGTGAAGGAGGCCTGGGGGGCACTGACAGCCCCGAGATGAGAGAGGAGATTGTGGCTGGGAATGCAGTGTGTGTGGGGACACCGCGCGGCTTTGCGATCAGATTGTTGTCAAACTGCGATTTGTCGCAAAGCGTGACGACGAATCACAGTTTGACAATTATAATATGTGATAAATACATAGGTTGCCAGTTTCCAAACCTGCTCCTCTGGTGCAGTTCCTTCCTCTACACTACAGCAGGAAATGGTGAGGAAGGGAACACTGAGCTCTACACTGCAGTTGCAGTCTGTGAAATGCAGCATTTAGTTTTTAAGCCAAAAAAGGGAATTTTAAGCCAAAAAAAAACAAACGCCCCTCACAGGGAATTTGTTTGCCTAATGGGTAATCCAGGCATGGGTAGGAGTCCAAAAAGACTGCAGCAATATCAAGGCCATGGACATAGCAATGAAATCAAGAGAAAATACTACTATGTTGCATCAGATTTGGATATTGAGAGCAGATGAGTTTTTACAAACATGTGAACTTAAAGGATAGCAAGTGTGGAGAAAGTGAGAATGGAACAATGTGTGTTTAAAGAGTACTGGGCCATATTTATGCTAAATGCTGAATTGTTGTAGATCTCCTGGACATGTCAACTCCCAGTAGAACACTTTACTGTTTAATACATATGACCAAAGAAATGGAACAAGCTATACAATTTCCAAGAGAATATGGAACTGAACATATCTCTCTAATTAGAAAAGACTTTCAAAAGATCTTCAGCAATTGGTCTTTGAAGATGGTAGACTATAAACATATGTTTTCACTTATCATCTCCATGGCAATCAATCTTTGCAACCAAAAATATGAATACACGTACAAATTCAACTGTCACCTCAAACAAGAACAATGCAATCAATATAAAAGGATTATGGATATACAAAAAAAAAATGCAATTTTGAATGTACCTTGTTAAATTTGAGAAAATTGCTTATATAATAATTAAACACACGTATGTATTGAGCCATAGTCTTTAGATATCTTCCAGATCCAGATACTTAACGTGGCTGTACCTCTCAACTTTCTCTACAGTAATCAGCTCCCTGAGCCCAGCTGAATGGTGGGGCTGAGCTCTGTGGCAGGAACTGGATATTCTGAACCACTATCCCTCACTCCACAGACACACATTTATATGTCCTCTGCTGGTGCTTCCTCATATTGCCCAGTTCCTATGCCCCTACATATGTAGAGCTCGCTCTAGTCATTGAGTTCTCTGGATATCCCTTACTGCTTCTACTCTGTGTTTTTAAATCTATGCCCTCAGCAGTTTTACATTTTTTTAGTCCAGGTGACATGACTACTTTTTAACTCCTATAATTAACTCCTTTATGATCTGATATTTTCTTAGAGGGATACTGTAGACCCAGAAAGGTAAAAAAGCAGAAACTAATATTGCAATAGTTGTGCAACTACAGCACTCCAATGTAATCTACATTTTAGATATTTTTAATGATCTCTATATTATTGAACTAAAAGATTAATATGAGTAACAAAAGACAACTAGAAACGAGCCCATCAAAAATGAGAGCAATAAAATGTGAAGCCTGGCAATGCTGTTTGCCACACTATGCGAGGCTCTACCTCCTCTAACTTGCGGGCCTTGCAGTGAGTGCCTCTCCCTCCCCTGTACCCCCCCTCCCCACCTTATCTCCCTCCCCTGTGTCACTTTCCCCCCTCTTACACCTGTGTCTTAGTCTTGCGGGCCTCGTGATGAGTGCCAAAGGCCTACAGCTTTCAACGCTCATTGTGAGCTTCTTCTCCCAATCTAAGTTGCATGCCACTCTGTCATGAACGATTTGGGGCCATGATGGGACCCCTTGCAACCCACAAGTAACTCTGCTATTTGGAATGCTGGCACTCTGGGTGTTAATGTCAAGAACTATTACAACGGACCTGAAACTTGTTGTTCGGGACTGAACTACAATAATTCATTTGGTGGTTACTAGATCATGTTATATGCACTGTAATAATGTGATAGAAGTAGGCCCTATGATGCTAGAATTATCAAAAAAATACTGTAGTCACTTATGTGACCAAGGATTAATCTTCTATAGAATCTTTATGGCCCTGCAATCGGCCACATGTGAAGGCTCTGGCTTTATTCATGAAAGGGGGAACTAGTTTTATGGCTCTGTAAGAGGAGAAAAAAAGGTGTAATTATAAGAAAGCCAGATGCCTCTATACATCTGGAAATCATGTGGGTGAGGGGGGATAGCAAGCTATTTGCCTAGGAGGATGGACTAGAACTGGGGAAGGTCTTTGGTGTTTTGTGTAATTTTTCTGTGTTTATATATATCTCTGAAACAATAAAGAAGTGGGCAGTCTGACTTTGGACACACCAACGAAAGGTTGTGTCAGAGTCTGCTTGTACTAATCCAAGGTACATGGTGTGTGATTCTTAGATCCTAAGAATAGAGGTCTGAAGTGCATGTCTCTGCAGTAATGATGAGGTCATCTGAAATGTCTGCTGGTGTCGAGATCTGAACAAAAAGTTGAGACCGTAGAGAGAGATAGATTTGGGCTGAGCGTGGTCCCCCAAATTTGATGGTTGTGACAGCTGGTGGCATCGGTGGGAGATCTCAAGCATTTTTACCAGCAGCAAGGATGGCTACTTACTAAGGCAGAGAGAAAGAGAGCCAGGTGACAGAGGCAAAGGACTGCAGAGGAATGGCCCTTCTAAAGCAATGGATGGCGTTCCTGGGATTATGGCAGGGCCATGAGCTGTCAGACTGGCTGAAGAAACTGGTATGGAAAGAGATTGCCTTGGAGAAACAGTATCATGCCAGGATAGAGCCTGTTGGTGCCCTTGAAGAGGATCTCTATGTTCAAATGGAGCTAATAGATGGGCTCTGGGAGATCGTCTATGTTGATCCTCAATGTGGCATGGGGACTGTAAGGAGGAAAAATAGCTTATTTCTTAAACGCTGTCATAGTCTGGGACTAGAACCATGGTCACCGGAGGCTAATTTGCTGGAACCCCTGATTCAGCAAGAGCTGCAGCTGGAGGCGGAGTATGTTGAATTGCTGGATGAAGCATCCATGGAGGGGTTTTGGCCAGCCAGTTGGGAGGAACCCTGTCAGGCGGACAGGGAGGAAGAGGATTGGTTACCAGAGGTCTGGGGAGAGGATATTGTGGACTCTGACCAGGACAATACCAATGTGGAGGTACAAATGGGCTAGGCCCAGTTAATTTTTGATACAACTGGGACAGATGAGGATGGTACCATACATTATGGGTTCATCTCAAAACCAGTGGAGTCTGAGTCTCAGACAGGAAAAACAGGCCAGATGGAGGGCCTGGGAGAGTTCTGGAAAGAACCAGGGATGGATTGTGAACCTATCATGGGGTTCCCGTGGATAACTACAGTCCAGGAACCAGCCATGGGTACAGGGGCGAACACCGAGAACAACCTTGGGACTGTGTCAGACCAAGGGGGCCAGCCAGACCCAAATGGCTGTGGCACAATTGCTAATAACAAGGCAGTTGAGAAGACAGAGAATGTCTATAAAACTGATGGCCCAAGGGGATGTCTGGATGAGAGCTGTGAGTTCCTGCCAGGGAACACAGTGACCAAAGATCCCAAGGGAGGTGAGTGCTGTGCCCAGGCGGTGGTTCCAGAGAGAGGGGGATGTGATGTGCTGATCCAGATACCACATAGATATTTGGAGTCTTTAGACCAGACCACAACATTGGGTGCAGGCTTCCAGATCCGTCCAGTAAATTCCCCCTTGGAATTACTATTTTTCTGGGCACCCCAGGGGAGTGTTTTACCCATGCAGTGGGGCAGAAGAGTGTATGGGCCCTGGTTATTGGGGGGTGGGCTGGCAATGACACCCTTGGACTGTATTGAATTCCCTGGCACAGAGGATTGTTGGCAGAACCCAGGCCAAACAAACAGTCTGGATAGGAGCAGCTATGTTCACTGTGCCCTGGGAATGGACCTAGCATGGAGCTGCCGCTGATAAAAAATGTCAGAGAGCTAGCCACAGACAAGGGGGCAGGGGAGGTTATGATCCCTGAGATCCTGCCAAACAGAAACACTGCAAATCATTTAAAGAGGGACCACATTCCTTATTGTGTGCCCAATCCAGGCGAGATGAAATACAGCGCACCAACTGTGGTCCAAGGAGATGGAGAAATGGAGTCCCATGCCCAGACCATTGCTCCAGGTGAGAGGGGTTACTGTGCCCAGACTGCAGTGCAGGGGAAAGTGGGATACAGTGCTCAGGTCATGTGTCAACACAGGGGGATGAAGGCTACACCCAAGGCTTATGTTTCTAATACCAGCCAGTACATACTGGCAATGCCTGCTTTTGTTCCAAAGGAAAATGACTATGCTCCTGGCCTAATAGCCAGGGATGAGTACTTGTCCTGGCATGTTGAGGTTGTGCTGGCCAGGAATCCACAGGACTTTCCCCTGGCTTTTAATTCTTCCCTGGAGTTGGTAGAGGGGAATAATGAAAAGAATCTGCAATGCACACCCAGGATCTCAGGATTGGGGGGCCTGTACCGGTATTTGACCCGTCAAGATGCCTGCTAGCCTGGATGTATCACATTCTATTGATTATAATAGGGGTTTACAGGATGCTATTTCCTGCCCACCCCACTACTTGTTACTTCCTGCAGCCGCAGGAAAGGGGGGAACCACAGAATGCTTCTCCTGGGATGGTATCTCTAAGCCGCAGAAATGCCGGCATCCATCCGATTAAAGATGGAAGCCGGGATTCTGCATTTTAAAATGGGGGCAAGCTGTCATGAACGATTTGGGGCCATGATGGGACCCCTTGCAACCCACAAGTAACTCTGCTATTTGGAATGCTGGCACTCTGGGTGTTAATGTCAAGAACTATTACAATGGACATGAAACTTGTTGTTGGGGACTGAACTACAATAATTAATTTGGTGGTTACTAGATCATGTTATATGCACTGTAATAATGCATCTGTGATAGAAGTAGGCCCTAGGATGCTAGAATTATCTAAAAAATACTGTAGTCACTTATGTCACCAAGGATTAATCTTCTATAGAATCTTTATGGCCCTACAATCGGCCACGTGTGAAGGCTCTGGCTTTATTCATAAAAGGGGGAACTAGCTTTATGGCTCTGTAAGAGGAGAAAAAAAAGGTGTAAATAGAAGAAAGCCAGATGCCTCTATACATCTGGAAATCATGTGGGTGAGGACGGGATAGCAAGCTATTTGCCTAGGAGGATGGGCTAGAACTGGGGAAGGTCTTTGGTGTTTTGTGTAATTTTTCTGTGTTTATATATATCTCTGTAACAATAAAGAAGTGGGCAGTCTGACTTTGGACACACTAACGAAAGGTTGTGTCAGAGTCTGCTTGTACTAATCCAAGGTACATGGTTTGTGATTTTTAGATCCTAAGAATAGGGGTCTGAGGTGCATGTCTCTGCAGTAATGATGCTGTCATTTGAAGTGTCTGCTGGTGTCGAGATCTGAACAAAAAGTTGCGACCGTAGAGAGAGAGAGATTTGGGCTGAGCGTGGTCCCCCAAATTTGCTGGTTGTGACACACTCTCACCCCTGTGTCTAAGTCTTGAAGGCCTCCCAATGAGCGCCTTCCGTGCTCATTGGAAGCCTCTTCCCCCCATCTAAGTTACATGCCTCAAGATGAGCGCCTTTGGTGCTCATCGCAGGCCTCGCAATGAGCATCGAATTGCAGATCACGTCAAAGCCATAACTTTTGGGCCTTGTGATGAGCGCCTTTAGCGTTTATTGTGCATGCGCAATCCGTAACTTTTAACATAGCATTACCGACAAACTCGCAATTCCCACAACTATTATATGTGATCTAAATAATTTGGATAACCCAGTTGGATGAATAAGACAAAAGTTAAGGATATGAAATTGTACTTGTAACTATTTTATTACCCAAAGGTGTCTTTGCTACATAACAGTTAAATAGAGATTAGACATTCCAAGTCTCCAACAGAAGATAATGTGAGTGACTAATCACCAGAGACATTTAACCTGTATTTCAGAGCTTGTATCTCTAAAAATTTAAAATTGCACAGAGCTAAAAAACAATCAGAAACTAATATATATAATATATGCTTTGCTATTGATCACTAGATTAATTTAAACTGTGTACCAGACTACATGGTTATGTCTGGATCTTTCCATTTGAGTTTAGTAACACAAGCCTAAAGACTATTGTTACCAGACTGGTTGACTACAATTTTTCCAATTAATTTATGAAACACCCAAGATGTTACTATGTTAATATTCAAGAACATGTTACAAATGTAACTATTTCTAAAAATATAATTAGTAGCAAAGCAGTCTAATTTGCCTCATTTAATTTATCTCAACTATAGTTTACAATATATTTCTTTGTCTTTTACTTTATAAAAATATTTTGCTGGTTAGTCATTATCTGTCACACTATAAATATATTGGATTCTAAATGTGTCAAGAACTGTGCATGATTTCAGCTCTTTTCCCAAGTATACAAATATAAAAATATTAGTAGTATAATATCGTAATGATAAAAAAATGAATAGTACTGTCAGCAACTCTGCACATATAACAACAACTGCGCCTAGAAAGAACTACATGATATACAGAGGTAAGGTTGTGATTTGTTTATAATTAATAGAAAAGGTGAATATATAATATTAATATTAAATCTCACGGGGGGAATTATGAAAAATAGTATTTTCCTTAGTGCATCATAGTCTTTTAATTTGCAAAAAAAAAAATGAACAACCTCCATATACATCATACATATTGCAAGAATACAAAAGATTATTGTTTGTGTGATTTTTCAGGCTGGTAACTAAATTGTTTTGGCACGCCATTGACTTTACATTGTTTCGCTTTACACGTGTATGGATTTTCATGTGTTGAGTGGCCCCCTACTGGCTACAGCTGACAATGTTTTTTCCCCCAGTTACTTTATCTGTTTTCAGTGACATCCTGTTTGATCTGTTGGAGATTGTTCTAGCCTAGAGCATGTAGCTATAATAATGCTGTGTGTGTCTTGTGGCAACTCTGTACCTGTCACAGCAGCAGCACTTCATTTGTAGCCTTAAGTATGTGTCAAGCTCAGCTTTTTACATGGACTAAGTAATGCAAGGCATTTATGTTCCACGGATACACATGGAAAGATTGTCTATATGCCGATAATATTGACATAGCTTCATATTATTATTATTAGTATTACTAGTAACTTGCTTGTCATAAATAATTGTATTTTTCTCTGTCTATCCTTCTCTCTCACTCTCCTGTCTCTCTTTCTCCTGTGTCTGTCTCACTCCCATGTCTCCCTTTCTCTCCTTATGTCTTGTGTCTGTCTCTGTCCGTCCTGTCTTTCTCTCTCTTATCTCTGTCTCTCCCGTGTCTCTCTGTCCTGCCTATCTCCCCCTCTCTCTCTCTATGTATTGTGTTTTTCTCTGTCCTGTCTCTCTCTCCCTCTTCTGCCTCTCTCCTTACATTCACTCCCTTCCTCTGTCCCATCCCACCCTCTCCCTTCTCTTACTTAATCTACCAATATATCTATAGTTATACTATTATATTACCATATAACAGTTGATTAATGCCCTGTCAATATTTGGCAACTGGATCTGTGTGGAAAATAGTGTTTTACTATTAAAGCAGGCTATATGACATCCTTTATGGGTTGCTGCACATGGTGTTCTGAAGCCCTTATGAACAGGGACATGCTATGTTCTATACCATATTAACCTACAATTTATATATATATTGTACTAGTGACATGCCTGTCAAAAATGACAACAATAAAATTTAAAGTCTGGCAATGCTGTTTGCCACACAATGCAATCTCTTATTGCAAGCCTCTCCCCACTCTCTGACCCCTGTGTCTGTTTCCCCTCTGTCCCTTCCATGTGTCTGTTTCCCCCTCTCTCCCTCTTGCTGTCTCTTTGCCCCCTCCCTGACCTGTGTTTTTTCCCCTTATTTCCCTCCCCTGTGTCTCTTTCCACCCTCTCCCCCCTCTCACTGCCCTGTGCATTCTCCTCCCTCTACCTCCTCAAGTAGTCCGTGCCTCGCGATGAGCGCCAATCAAGCCTTTTTCAAAGTTTTGTGGGCCTCACGATGAGCACCTAAGTCCTACAGCCTTCGGCCTCATTGTGAGCGGCCACCATTTTTTTCTCTCTTAGCCGATTCCAAACCTCCCAAAAACACCAATTAAACATCAAATTAGCTTGCAACCTTACTTCAGCGCTCATTGCCAGCCTTTTTTCCAGTCTTGTGGTCCTCGTGATGAGCGCTTTCGCCGCTTATCACGAGGCCCGCAATGAGTGCCTTTGCCGCTCATTGTAACCTGCGTCAAACCCATAACTTTTGGGCCTTCGTCGCTCATTGCGCATGCGCAAGCCTGTCATTTTTAACATAGCGTGACCAACAAATTGTTACTACCACAACTATATATATGACTAGCGAATTGGCCGTCAAAAAATGACGGCAATGGAATCGTAAGGTAGCTAATGTTGTTTTGTGTGTACTACTGAAATATATAATACAAATTAATAAATGAATATACTTTACCTATTTTGAAGCATTGTGATGAAGAGCTGGCAATCTGTTTTGATGTTGCTGGAGCATTAGTGGTGTGGAGCTGCTGTGTAAGCGTGGTGAATTTGTGCAGTGTAATAGTGTGCGTGCGCGAGACCAAACCGTTAACGTAGTTGTGTAGTTCCGCATTGTTCTAAAATGGCGGGTAATGTGTGGTATGCGTCTGTAGTGGAATATCCGTAGGTGTTTTGTGGTGTTTTGCGAGTTTCTTGTGGTGTTTTGTGTGTTTCTTGTGGTGTTTTGCGTGTTTAGAGTGCTGTAGCCTCGTTTTCGTTTTGTTCGTCGCCCATTTTTTCTCTCGCTTAGAGAATTTTTTAGTGTCTAAAGTGTTTTATTATGAGTTAAATGAAGGTGTAACTTCATTTTTTGAGGTCCTGGATGCTCCCTCTTGCTGTAGGTAAGCTTTTTATGTATGTGTTGTGTGTATTTATTTTGTTTTTCATTTTTTCATGTCCGCGGGTTGCGGACGATTTTTGTGAGTCCGTAATGGGTGTTAACATGTCTCGTATGTTGTTTGCGTTGCGACGTAAAGTTTGCGAGGGTTGCAGTTGCTTCGCGAGGGCTGCAGTTGATACACACACAATATACACACACATTATATATACACAAACAATACACACACACAATATACACACACATTATATATATATATATATATATATATATACACACACACACATTATACATACACACACACAATATATACACACACAATATCTATACACACACACACACAATACACACACACATTATATACATACACATGGTGTTAATGATCAGTGTACGCGAGCCCGCAAGCGTGAGCAACGGCCCGTACGCTCACAACTATATATGTGATTGTCCCACACTGTGCAATTCATAGACCCTTCTGGTAGACATACTGTAATTGAATATGGCCCACTATATATTGCACTGCACATGGGCATAATACATGGCTCCACTACATGGGCATAGCAAACAGGTACAGCACATGGGTTCAACATATGGGCACAGAACAGTACATATGGGCACAGAACAGTACATAGGCACAGAACAGCCATATTATATATAAATCACGGGCGTATACAACGCAACTGCGCATTCGCAATTACCTGCAATTTATCGTTAGTTTCTTGTGAGTAACGCCACCGCAGAACACATCTCGCAGGTGTTACAAGCTAACAACTATTAGAGAGCATTATTATTATTATTATTATTACTGACATTCATTAACAAAACTGATAAAACAGGAGGTCCCTGAAATGTATAAATGGTGTTTGTCAGTCAGACGACTAGAGTAGACGGCTGTGTGTCATAATGAAGCCTGAATCAGTAGGTCAGTTGATCTCTGAAAGGTGTTTCTGCTATAGGTTAAAGGGACACGGAACACAGTTGTTGTTTTTTTCATGCATTTAAATTATCTTTTGCATGAAAAAATATTAAGGAAAACCTGTTTAAACGTCATTGAGACAAACAGGAAATGCATATAGCATACGTACATCTGTAGACCTCTTTGGCTGACAGAGGGCAAACCCCCAAGTACAGTTCTCAGCCTACCCCTCACACTGGTCTAAGATGGCGGCTGATCCTGGAGGAGGTGGGAGACGAGTAACCACCAGATCCCACACTCTGACTAAAGAGAGAGATTTGTTTGCAAATGAAATGTAAATTCTACAGCAACAGAAAGAAAGTGATATGAGTGGATGAATGAAATGGAGACCTCAATAAGCCAGGCCCAAAATGATTCACCAGAGAGAGAAAAGAAGTATGAACTGGGATCTGTTCTATTTCAGATCCGTTTCCCATCAGAACAGTAGGGTTGAGCTCTGTGCCACAGCACCACCTGCTGGTGGAAAAATTTACTGCCGGCAAAGAACTATTCCATCTTCCGACATGGCGCAACTCTAACAGCGCTGAGTTGACAGCGGGGCCATCAATATGTTTGGTAACCCAGAGCACTCCTGTCATAGCTCAAAGACTCTTCTGTCGGCGCGCCTTATGAGCCAGATCGAAGGATGGAATAGTTCTTTGGCTGCAGTAAATATTTTGTGGCGCAGAGCTCAACCCCTCTGATGAGAAACAGATCTGATATAGAAAAGGGCCTGAAACTGCTACAAAAAGTAATGGACAAGAAAATGGAAACCAAAAGCAAAAGATACACAGAGCATGAGAAGAGAAGAATGGGGGTCTCAGGTACTACAGAGGAACAAACCTGCAGAGCGTCTCACAGCCTAGACCTGTGCTGAAAGAAAACCCAGAAAGCAAAAAAATCCTGAAGCAGCAGCCAGTTCTGGTGCACAGGTGGAGGGGAGAACTAATCAGAACTTCTCTGCAGGTCAGTGTTTACCTGAAGCCCTGCAAGCAATCAGCGTGAGCTCGCCGGCAGCTGGGAGTCAGGTCCTGCAAGCAATCAGCATGAGCTCACCTACAGCTGGGAGTCAGGCCCGGCAAGCAATCAGTGTGAGCTCACCTGCAGCTGGGAGTCAGGCCCGGCAAGCAATCAGCGTGAGCTCACCGGCAGCCGGGAGTCAGGCCCTGCAAGCAATCAGTGTGATCTCACCTGCAGCTGGGAGTCAGGCCCTGCAAGCAATCAGCATGAGTTCACCTACAGCTGGGAGTCAGGTCCTGCAAGCAATCAGCGTGAGCTCCCCTACAGTTGGGAGTCAGGTCCTGCAAGCAATCCGCATTAACTCACCTGCAGCTGGGACTCAGGCCCTGCACGCAATCAGCGTGAGCTCATCTGCAGCTGGGAGTCAGGCCCTGAAAACAATAAGCATGAGCTCACCTGCAACTGGGAGTCAGGTCCTGCAAGCAATCAGTGTGAGCTCATCTGCAGCTGGGAGTCAGGCCCTGAAAACAATCAGCATGAGCTCACCTGCAGCTGGGAGTCAGGTCCTGCAAGCAATCAGCGTGAGCTCATCTGCAGCTGGGAGTCAGGCCCTGAAAACAATCAGCATGAGCTCACCTGCAGCTGGGAGTCAGGCCCTGGAAGCAATCAGCATGAGCTCCCCTACAGCTGGGAGTCAGGTCCTGCAAGCAATCAGCGTGAGCTCACCTGCAGCTGGGAGTCAGGTTCTGCAAGCAATCAGCGTGAGCTCATCTGCAGCTGGGAGTCAGGCCCTGAAAACAATCAGCATGAGCTCACCTGCAGCTGGGAGTCAGGCCCTGGAAGCAATCAGTGTGAGCTCACCTGCAACTGGGAGTCAGGTTCTGCAAGCAATCAGCGTGAGCTCACCTGCAGCTGAGAGTCAGACCCTGCAAGTAATCAGTGTGAGCTCACCTGCAGCTGGGAGTCAGGCCCGGCAAGCAATCAGCGTGAGCTCACCTGCAGCTGGGAGTCAGGCCCGGCAAGCAATCAGCGTGAGCTCACCTGCAGCTGGGAGTCAGGCCCTGGAAGCAATCAGCATGAGCTCACCTACAGCTGGGAGTCAGATCCTGCAAGCAATCAGCGTGAGCTCCCCTACAGCTGGGAGTCAGGTCCTGCAAGCAATCAGCATGAGCTCCCCTACAGCTGGGAGTCAGGCCCTGAAAACAATAAGCATGAGCTCACCTGCAGCTGGGAGTCAGGTCCTGCAAGCAATCAGTGTGAGCTCATCTGCAGCTGGGAGTCAGGTCCTGCAAGCAATCAGCGTGAGCTCACCTGCAGCTGGGAGTCAGGCCCTGCAAGCAATCAGTGTGAGCTCACCTGCAGCTGGGAGTCAGGCCCTGCAAGCCATGCAGGAAGCAGAAGGGAGCAGTCTGAATGCAGCTGGTGTACCTGAGTGTGTGGAGCAAACGCAAGGCCTACCTGAGGCAGAAATGGCTGAGGCTACAGAAAATGCTGAAGCTTTGGAGGCCTTTGAAGCAGAAAGTGATCCTAATATTGGAGAGACTGCCCCACCCGAGACATTAATTACGGATTTATTAACATTAATGGCCCTTAATCTAGAGCCGAAAGAAAATAGTTACTTTCTTTGGTAAGGCAATATCTTTACACTGCAAGAATAGTAATATTTGGTGGTGATTTCAACTGTGTATCATATGTTCAAGACAGAGGTAGACAAAGGGATTGCATTCAGTATGATTCAAATATTTTGAATACTATATGCACTGAAGTTGATTTAGTGGATGTGTTTAAATCCTCAAACCCTGATATATAAAAGGTAATGCTAGAAGCAGAATAGACAAAATCCACATGAAAAATCTAACTCAATTTAGGGATGTTTTTGTGAGACCTATAGTATTTTCAGACCATGCTTTTGTTGGTGTCACCCTAAATATGGAGGATTCTGTCTTATCTGGGCCAGGATACTGGAAATGTAATTCAAATATTCTCAAATGTGACAGAATGGTCTCTATTTTTAAAAGTTTGATAGAGGCAAGACTATCCATTATGGGGTACGATAATGCTGGTATATGGTGGGAAGAGACAAAACAAAGAAATTAAGAATTTATTTAAGAGAGAGGCAGGTGTATCTCACAGTGATAACTATAAACATATCTGTCATTTAGGGTCCAGTTGTGCCAAGCTTTCTCTGTACTTCAGAGAGGTCAGGAGGTAAACTCAGAGTATATAAACCAAATTAAAAGGAGAATGAGAGAACTCCAATATGACCGTCTCTCTTCTCTAACACATAAGGGTAAATGTGGAGTATTTAAACTGTTTTCCCCTAATATTTTTGAGCAATGTAAGCAAAGGAAGCAGAAGAGAGAAATGACAGAACTATGGGATGAAAGTCAATAAACTATTACACATCCTAAGAAAATATTTGATTTGGCAAACTTTGTTACAAGTGATTGTTCAATAATAGTCATAACCAGAGAACATTAAATCAAATAGAGACTGGATTCAGATCTCAGCGTCACCATGGGGGACCCAATCACAGTATCTGAAGTACAGGTAGCTATTAAGTCTCTGGGTAAGATGAAAGCTCCAGTTTTTAAGTAAGTTGCTGAGCCCAATCCTATGTGAAGTATATAATGTTTTACTGAATGAAACAGGATTATCATCTTCACAGTCTCAGGGCCTCATTCTATTAACGGCCGTAGGAGATGCGTGGCCGCAAGGACCGGCCGCAGGCTATTTGCCTATTCTATTCCCTTGCGGCCGAGGGCTCCGGCAGGCTTGCGGCCGGCGCCCTGTTATCCCTTGCGGCCGCACGCGCAGCAGGAAAGCCTTTGATCTTACACGGCAAGAGTTTTGGCCGCAAGAAAGCCACGGTTGCTATTCAAATGCTACGTAAACGCTCTCGTCAAGGCCGTAATTAGCTAAAACCGAGCCGCAGCTTACTTGAACCAAAAAGGTCCCGCTAGCACCAATTAAGCACATAATAAAGCCCTCCTGCACTTTGATGAGACATTAAAGTGATTGTAGGTGTTAGCATTCATAGCACAACATTCCCCTACACTCAAATCTGAAAATCATTTTTATTTTAATTCATTTAAAATGTCCGTGGACAAAGTCCCAAGGGTTTGGAGCACCTCAGACCCACAAAGGCTGCGGGATTAGCCTCCGTCAAGTCCATAAATGGGTAAAATAGACCCACGGGTCGTAAAGGGCTTACTTACAAGTCGTAGCATAGAAAAGCCATCCTGTACTTTTATTAAAAGTGAAAGTGATGTTTGGTTTTAGAATTAATAGCTCAACATTCCCCTACTCTCAAATCTGCAAATAAAGATATTTAACTTCATGTTCAATCTACGTGTTTTATCTATCATGCAAGCCCGCACGGGTTTGAATAACAAGCTACGGGCTTGGAGGACATGCGCCCTCCAAGCCCGCACAGGCTTGAATAAGGAGCTACGGGCTTGAATAAATGAGCTACGGGCTTGATCATTGAAGTCCGTGGGACTTGGACGGATTTTAAAATCAAAGTACAATTTGGCGATGTGCAAGCTTGAGAATGTTTTGCTATTAATCCTCATCCCCCATTATGTTCCCCATCATTTACAGTGCTTTGAAGTGCTTCTACAATGCTTTGTGTTTGCGGCCCTCAACCTCCGAACCCGTACGGGTTTTAACAAGGACGAGCCCGCGGGACCTCCGGACGGAAAATAAACCGTAAATGATATATCGGATTTGGGCGATGTGCAAGCTTGAGAGGGTGTTGCTATTAATCCTCATGTCCCCCATTATGATGCCTAGCATTTACGGAGCTTTACATTGCCATCTTGAATTTATATTTGCATTTACAGTTTTCTGACTTTGCAGCCGGAAAACAAGATTTACGTGCGCGGGAGAAACGCTTGCGGCCGTTTGCATGATATGCGGCCGGCCATAAGGGGGATATCCTTGCGGCGCCGTCCATTTGAATAGCAGGGTAGCAGTAGCTCTCCACGGGGCCGTAAGATGACCGCAAGGAATCGCAGCTTTGCGGCCATTTTACGGCTGTTAATAGAATGAGGCCCTCAGTCATTACTGGTATTAATGTTTAAAAAGGGTGATAGAAGAGACATTAAAAACTGGTGCCCAATTGCTTTACTTAACTCAGATTATAAAATCCTTGCTAAGATTCTGTGTGTTCGGTTGGGGTCTGTGGCTGAGTTGTTGATAAGTCCTGACCAGTCCTGTGGTATACAGGGGAGACAGATTTACAAACTCCCTCATTACAGTGAGGAAGACTTTTGAGCAAGCAAAAAGTGGAACTTTATGTGGATATATGGTGAGTATAGATCAGGAAAAAGCTTTTGATTGAGTTAATCATTTGTATTAATGCAAAGCTAAAAAAAAATAGTGCATGCAAATAAATGTAATCATACACTACTAATTCCCCTCTACCAGATGCTTTCATAACCCAGCTCACTTGCATATACCTTTAAATATATTTTTCCCACAAACAGTTAAATGTCTGAAAATATTGTTCTGCTTTGAAAACTTTATTTCACAAATGAAAACCCAAAGTGACACATTATCAAATGAGCACTTTTTAATGCAAAAAACATTTTTTTACATAAATGGTGGTTGAGGGCACAGCTTCGCCTAGGGGTCCCCCCTCTCACACTTAATAGAACCCTGGGATCCCCCCCACTAACCCCCGATCCCCACTAATCCCGATAACTATGGCACATATTAGCCCATGCCATGGAGGTCCTTAAAGAACCTATGTGGCACCTAAATATGAACTCTTACCAAGGGGGTCCTTAACAGACCCTGATGGCACACAAATTTTACCCCCTATGTCACAGGGTCATATAAGGACCCCCATGACATTTACTGACTACCCTAACCATTCTAGGACCTCCATGGCACTAAAACTATACCCCATCTATGAAATAGTACCTCTTAGGCATCTAACATTAACTCCCTATCATTAAAGGACCTCATCTAATTAACCCTTAAAATAAAAATAAACATTAAATAAAATAAAAAAGATAAATTAACCCTTTAAAAGAAAATGAATATACTTAACTACCCCAATGCCCATCCATTAATGATCCAAAATGCCCTGGTCCACTCTCTTCTGCCCTGGATCAATCGTGCTATCCGTGTGCATGTAATATCACATCCTCTTCTTTCTTGATTGAATCAATTAATTTCTCATCTTCTGCGTCCAAAAAAGCCCATTTGCCTAAAACTCCTATGGCTCTAAAACTCTTCCCCCACCGCAAATGACTTTTGCCACACCTTTGTGACTTATATAGTAATTTTCTGTCTTATGTTAGACTAAAATATGTGCCAGCCAAAGAGAAGCATTTTTCAGATGTCACCCTGCTCTTTTAGTGTTGGAAATGTATTTGAGCCAATCAGAATGCTCAGATTCTAGTACATCCAAATATACTAGTTGCTGAGGATGATGTGAAAGTTTGACATACTGCTTTTATCTTATTTAATTAAGCATCACTCTGTTGCAGTGATGGCCAATAATAACTAACTCAAATAAGATATAGTGACACACTGATATTAAATTGGGAAGGCCTTGCTTGTTAGTGCAGATGAGAAGAGGGGGACACAGGCAATACAAAGTTGAATGCTTTGCAGTTTGTACATACAATGAGAAAAGTAAGAATGGATTCTTTACATAGCTAAAGGATCACTGCACTTTAGGAAAAACTTCATGTTTCTAAGAAATGAAAACATTTTGGCAGCCATGTAAAGAAGAAGCATAAAATCATTTTTTTTTTAAATGTAAAAGTGTGTAGAGACTGGCATGACAATAACCCTTCCTTTTCAGTGAAGGTAAACAGGATTTGCAATTTGCAAGCTTTATTACCTGTTTTTGAGCATGTCATTCTCATATCAATCAACAAAATCGCATCAATCACTGAATCTCAATATGATCTCTTGAAGAGCGAGACTTGCCAAAAAAAGAAAATTAAAAAAATGAGACAATATTACATTTATTAAAATAATACACAATTAAACTCTACTGAAGTAGCTGTTTTTTTTCTCTCTCTTAGCAAGAAAGTGCCATGTAAACTTGTCCAGTTGAAATCACTGGCAATATGGCTTGCCATATTTCAGTCATTGCAGCTTCTTTTTATCTACATGCCTTAGCAGATCAACAGAAAAAAAATGGTGGCTCCCACATAATTTTATATATATGTTACAAAGGCTCCATATTTTTACTTTCTATAACATTTTGTCTTGAGAAGAAAATATGTTAAATATGGGGCCACATTCTAACTAGAGCCAGTCCTGGATGTCATTATAGAGTCCTTATAACTAAAAGTAAATAGATAATGGCACAGTTGTAATGTTTTTTCTACTTGGTTTTCTTTGATGAACTCTCATAGCTTATGCCTTGTCAGTAATTTAGAAGCATCTTCAGCAGTGCACTCATTTGCATGACATTTGTGCTAGAATTCATTATGTATCTGTGGTGCAGTGCCACTTAAATGCATGTCTGTGAGAATAACAGCATGAAGGAACTGATTAATTCAATTATGCCACCCACACTTAGTGATTGTTTTTGAGGCTGTGGAAAAGATGCACAGTGCTATAGAACAAAATAAAACAATCTGTTCCCTATTAATCTGGTATTTTCTCTATAGTAGCATATTATCATCTCTTTTTCTAAATGTATAAAATGTAGAGTAATGTATGCAGCATTAATATTCTCTCCAAGTCATCATTAAGGCAAATAAAGCATTTTCATTTAAAAAAAAAAAAATAACAAAACCGCCATGACTATTATTTGCACAATAACTTGTAAACATTTAACACTAATTTTAAATAATGATTATTTAAATAGATGTATGGATGGAAGTGCTTTTTAAATTGTTTATCAAATGGGATCTTGAAATCCTAAGGGTATTTTGTAACTACAAATTACACCAAATACTTTAATGATTATGGTGATTATGATAGCTCACAGTTAAAGACAATCTAAAGGAAAACTGACATAAAAAATAACGTTAATTACAAATACACATTTTTGGTATGTATTACAGCAGCTGTGTGCTCTTTAATATGTATAATATTATTTATGTCTCTGTAATTTTTCATCATATACTCCACAGGGTTGATGTCCAGTACAATGGCAGAATAATATAATATTTTTTTTAGTCCATGCTTTCTCTTTTCCATGTTTAGTATTTTGGGGTGTTAGGAATAGAGAAAAGAGGTGTGGGTAGAGATTTGTGGGGTAGGAAAGCTGGCATGGTGGGGGGGGGATTTGAATAGTTTTTTCTTATTCTGTAGTCTGCAGATTAGGTAGATTAAAATTTGGGCTAGGATACTTAATGAAACAGGATTCAACCTCATGATTTACTGGTTATAAAGAGATTTAAAATCTACAGTCATAGCATTAAACACCTTTATCGGTATTCATATAATGAAATAAGAGAGTATGTACTGATTATGATCTGAAGAGGGGTGACATGTAACAGAGTGTTTGATTAATAAACAGCATACTATTTATACATTAACAGCACTCAACCTTAATCCATTCTGGTCGGCAGGTTGAGTTCTAAAAAGGTTGAGTTCCAATGTAGCATTTCCCATAGGAATCAATGTAAATTAAAATAATATGTTCCGAGCCCCAGAAATTTCAGATTTTAGTTTGTTTAGTTTGATGGTGTTGTTTTTTGATACAAACCTTAAGTTCAGACAGAAATAAAAAAAAAAAATTAGATCAAATAACATAGACTTTAACTTCACTTTTACTGTACTAAGAGGACTTGGGGGCTCAATGGGATGGTGGCAGTGTAGAGGAGGAGGAGGAGAAGGGAGAAGGGAGTGCTCTTCTATTAAAACATCAGGCACTTGCACAAGGGATGTTTCTATTTTCTGTCACCAATGAACCCTGCTGGAGACTATGATATAGGGAGTTTAACTAGAAACCTATCAAGACACACTTGCTTCTGCCTATGTTTCAAAATATCTCTGAAGTGAGACATTGTTTAATCATTAAACAAGACCACATTTCGGCTTTCCTAAAATTTGTCAGGGTGAAACTTCTCAACAACATTTTGTAATGCAAGACATTTAGCACACATCACTTTGATCAGTGTAGTAGGTGCTTCCTCCCTTCCCTCCTCTTCACCTGAAGAAATTTCCTTGGCCACTATCTGTTACCGCTCCCTTTAAAGTTCCAGCAGGTCCTCAGTGCTTAGCTTTTGTCTGTGCTCCTCCAGTAATTCTTCAGTGTCTTCATTACTCATCTACAGGTCCATAGACTTGCCCAGAGACACAATATCCTCCACTATTGAGCAAGGTTCACCCTTTAAGTTCTTTGCAGTTACAGCTTCTGGACAAATTTCCTCCAGCCTCGGTTCGTGGTCTTGTGAGAGTCTGCCCGCCAGGCCTTATCTATCAGAGTGACACAGTGGAGGATATTGAAATGGTCCTTCCATAACTCTCTGTGTCAACTCAGTATCCAAGGTCACCTCAAAGCACCTCTGGAAGAGGGCATTGACTTAGTTTCTTTAAGTTTGAGATAACCTGCTCGTCCATGGGCTGGATCAGAGGAGTTGCGTTAAGAGGCAAGAACTTGATAGTTATAACATTAAAGTCCTCCATCAAGTTGTCCTCCAAGCCTAGAGGGTGAGCAGGAGCATTGTCCAGATGCCCTCAGATGCAATTCTTTCTCCTTCAGTTGCTCTGTTTGCACTTTGGTTCTTGGAAGCACAGGATGCATGTCTGTTCTTATGAGCACAGGTTGCTCTTGGGCTCTTGTAGGCAGAGACTGCTCTTGGGTTGTTGTTAGCACAAATTACACTACGTAAGTGCGTCTAGTCCCAAGCAATTTTTGTCAGTGAGACACATCGAGTTCTGAAAAAGTCAAGTCCTGAGGAGATTGATAACCAAGGGTCCACTGTATTCCTGTAGATGTCTTTACCGGAATATCAGTCCTAAAGGGCAGAGATCAGGATAAAGCTGTACTAAAGGCTGTATTCCGACTGTACTAAAGATCTATTAGTGTGGACATATATAACCATAAAAAACTATGTTGTGCATTTGGCAAAGACTATTCTGTTATATTAGGTCTTATCAATAAGAACACAGCACAGTTACAATTTTCAAACTTAGTAAGAAATATTACTTGCAGAAGTGGTATAAGATATGCAATTTGTCAATGTATCACCATAGAGTGCCCGGGCCTTTGCAGTCAATTGCTGTAATTTATGAAGCTGTGTAGTTCACTGATACTCCTCCGGTGATCTTTCTCAGGGTCTCCTCTAAAGGTAAGGTCACCTGATTTATAATAGTCAAATGTTGCCTGGTGCCTCAGTGCCTGCTTTTTAAACCTGTCTTCCCTGTGGCTCTGCAGTGGAAATGATGAACCTTCCAAGGCAATGAGGTACTGCAGATATGGGTAATGGTGGGATGCATTGTGTGTTTATACAGCTATTCAATGTTTCTATGGCTACAGATCAGCGCTTCACAACATCCAATATAATAACAATTTTCAGTAAACCATGCATAATACTCAGAGATACAAAAGGCCAATAAAGTCAAGATCTTGATTATTGAATTTACCCTGTTCCAGTTTGTGGGTGCATTGTAGATCTAGTAATCAAAGTCTACTAATGGGTGTGTGGCAGTTTCTCAACATGCTTTAACCTCTGCAAAGTCATTTCAAGATAATGTCCCTCATATCTTGTCTGAGAATCTCAGTCCATTTAGCAATTAACAGCAGCATGACATTTACAATTTTGTTCACAAGCAGCTTGCCCAGCTGTGTGTTGTTATCCTCCATAATAAAGGTCTACATTGTGAAGCATTTAAATGTGACAGTGGCACTAACGTAGCTGGGGGGCGGAGGGGGGAGCGTCCCTGGCATTGGGCTGGTAGCGGCGGCACGAGCTGTGGACTGTTAAACACCATGGCCCTCATTCAATTGCGATTTGGCCAATTGAATAGGGCTCTAAATAAGCACATAACATATGTGTTTTAAATAAGTTTTTAGTTAGTGAAAACCTTGCTTTTTGATAGATGCTTACTAACTAAAAACTTCTTTAAAAAAAATATGTTATGTGCTTATTTAGAGCCCTATTTTATTGGCCAAATTGCAATTGAATGAGGGCCCATGGCCGGATCTATGATCCATGCGTGTCCTTCGCAATTAGAAAATAAAATTGTAAGGAAAACCCTGCAGCCCAATTCCCAGCCGTAGCTCTGCCCCCTTTCCTCCCGTGTCCCACTTCCTGCAGTATAGCAGAGGCAGAGTGGAGGGAAATGCACCGACCATGAGGAGCCATCAAGGTAAAGAGCCCCTGCTGTGCTGTTTAAATAAATGATTTTAAGTGTATCAGTATGTGTGTGTCTCTGTGTGTGTCAATATCTGTGTCAGTATGTGTGTGTCAGTGTTTGTTTGTGTGTCTGTATGTGTCAGTGTGTGTGTGTATCTGTGTGTGTCAGTGTGTGTCAGTCTGTGTATGTCAGTGTGTGTCAGTCTGTGTGTGTCAGGTCAGTGTGTGTCTGTGTGTGTGTCAGTATGTGTGTCTGTGTGCCTGTGTGTGTCTGTGTCAATATGTGTGTGTCTTTGTGTGTCTGTGTCAGTATGTGTGTGTGTTAGTGTGTGTGTCAGTGTGTCAATATGTGTGTGTCAGTGTGTGTCGTGTGTGTGTCAGTATGTGTGTGTGTCTGTATCAGTATGTGTGTGTGTCTGTGTGTGTGTCAGTATGTGTGTGTGTCTGTATCAGTATGTGTGTGTGTCTGAGTGTGTGTCAGTATGTGTGTGTGTTAGTGTGTGTGTGTCAGTGTGTCAATATGTGTGTGTCTGTGTGTGTGTATAGCCCTGGTGACTTTATGCAGCATTGCACATTGTATGGTAAAAGCATTACAGTATATGGATGTGACTTCCTGGATACATCTAGCTCCTATATGTCTGGATGTAGAGAACATTCTTGGGACTCATGTGATTCCAGTTGGGCTAAGAGGAAAGAGAACTGTGCTAGATGGGCAGGTGCAATATCTGCATATAAGGATGGCAGGATATTTGGATATGAACGGTTCACAGCTTTTAATATTAAAATAAAATACGTAAACATAATTTAATGCTTAAAAGCAATTTTTTTACTCAGTGAATCATTCCAAACAGCCCCAACAAAATTCTGCTCCTGTAACTCATGAACACAGCATCTCTGTAGTGCTACATATACTAGCCAATCACAGATTATCTCTGCAGCATTTCAAAATATGGTGTTGAGAAGCAGTCTGTGATTGGATAGTACATATAGTAGAAATGGAAACACTCTGGGAGGCGGCAGACCTTTGTAGGAACTATTTGATAGGTTCCAGTAAGTAAAAACAGAGCTTTTAAGAACTTGTTAATACATGTATCTTTATGCAAACAAATGATTACATTGTTTATTTTAATACTAGCGACTTGCCCATCAAAAAATGACGGTCAATAAAATGTGAAACCATGGCAATCCCCACGAATTATAAAAAATAACAAAACCTAGAATTACAGAAAATAAAAAAAACACCTAATTACACAAAGTAAAAAAAGGACATTATCAGAAAATAAAAAAAGAACATTATAAAAAAAAAACTAAATTACATAAAATAAAAAAACTACTTTACAGAAACTAAAAAAACTAAGTTACCCAAAATAAAAAACCTGTTACAGAAAATAAAAAAAGGCATACATCACATGAAATAAAATATACATTACATACATGAATACCCTAACTGCATACATTAATACCCTAACTACATACATTAATACTCTATCTACATACATCTAACCCCTGACTACATACATTAATACCCCTATCTGCATGCATTTAACCCCTAACTATATACATTAGTACCCCTATCTACATACATTTAACCCCTAACTACATACAGTAATAAACCCTAAATCTCACCTAAAATCACCCCCTCACTGAACCTACAATAGGGTAAATAAGGACACCTGCCTTGCCCAAATGCAACAACTGCATTCTGGCTTTCGTCCCTAGCATAAGGGCCCATACTTCATTGCCACAGGTCTGGCACCCGTAGGATAAAAATAAACATTGCAATTAATATCAAAATTAAACACAACATATAAAACAAGACATTCTAAATATTACATTTACGTTTCCTCGATGCCCCATCCTTTTTTTAGTCTTCTCCGGCTGGGCCACTGGAAATAAACCTGATGCGCTAAAAAAATAGCTAAATCTAATGGAGCTCCTGGAGGAGTTGCACGCCGCAAATGAGGCGATACACCCCTATATCCTATATTGATTGGCTGATGGACCTGTCAATCATTTCTAATCTAATCATAAGGTGCTATTCCCTTCAGCCAATCAGAATGGGATACACCCCACAGTGTATCTCAGTTTGATTGGCTCCAAGCAGCTGCACCTTCTGATTGGCTGATGTAACTGTCAATTAGATTTCAGCCAATTAGAAGATGCAGCTGCTTGGAGCCAACCAGAATCAAGGGTGTATCCCATTCTGATTGGCTGAAGGCAATAGTGCCTTCTGATTGACTGATGGACCTGTGAATAATTTGTAAACCAATCAGGATGGTATATAGAAGTGTATCCCATTCTGATTGTCTTACACCTTGGTGCCTTCTTATTGGCATTTTCGAGCCATCTGGACATGCTGTTCTTGCTTATCACCGCCACTGTGAGAGTTATCACTGGGGTAAAAATTACTATACGAGAGGGAGGATCTTTGAATGTAATTTACACTTAAAATACCCAACTTTCAAGCTTACTTACCTGAAAAATCCACTCAAAATGTGTAATTAAAATCAACTGCAATTATACTTTTCATTACTGCTATAACTAGAACCTTTGCAATGTCCCTTTACCTCAGTATATATGGTAATGCTTCACTGTGGAGTTACTTAGGCTATGATGTTTTTTTTCTGTTCACTTTCCCATAGACAATAGCTATTGCTAACTCTAACCATGTTGCCTCCCATGTAGCACTTGAGTGAATTATGGCCACAGTGATAAGAAAGTGATTTCCTAAACTAATAAGTATTTTGTGTAAGCAGGTAACTGTGAGTAAAATATCATTATATTATAAAAGCAAATATTTGATACATTCACTAAAATGCTTACACAATAAAAACAGAGGAGCAAGTCCTATCTGGGGTAGCTATGCAACACATGTATACTACTATATAGTTGTTGAAAATAATAAATACAGCAAATATTGAAAATCACCCTGCTCTATAATTGCCATTGACTGATACTTAGTGTCTGCTTTTCATATGAATCTAAACAAGTGTGAAATAATAATGTTCTTCCTTGTATGATACTCCAAGATGACCTGCACTGGACTTTTAACATCTTTAACTGATTTACTCCAGAGATACACAATATTAAGTAGCATTCACCCAATATGCATTCTTACACATCCAAGTAATCAAATATCACTATTCATTATAGTACCAACAATACATGCCTTACAATACACAGATTGTATCTGGGGTGAATGTATCAGGAATAACTATAATCTATTTTTGGGGTGCCTCGGGCATACCGAACTGAAGTGACTTATCTGAGGTTAAAGGAGAATAGACGAAGATGCAACCAGAAATTGTGTTGCTAGGCAATGTAGTTAATGGATGCCATCAACACCATTTGCTGCAAGGCTTAAAAGAAACAGAAGCCTAAAACTAAAATTAAATTAATAGAGTCTTTCTTACATGCATTTGAAACAATATATTCTAAACAATAGAGAGTAATTGCATAGAAACTAGATTACTTTCTTTGCAACCTGTAGCATTGCTTCACTCTTTCAGCTTTTCATCCAGTATGTCAGAGTGTATAGCTGTACATGCTGGTAATGCTGAACATTGTGTAGAGAACCCATAACCTTATATGACAATGTAGGACGGTGGGATTTTATGTTCATAGGTTTACACCTCCAATTACAGGAACAATATACTATTGCTAGACGTTAGATAACATGTTCCTTGTTAAAAAGTGCAGTGATTTAAACATGCTCTTCTAATGCATGACTGAAATGTAGGACTTCTCTGTCCTTTTTATACATATCAAAAACATATTAAAGCACTAAATCTAACTGCATATATTTTGATCCTTTCACAAATGGGCTCAGATGGAAATTGGATCATGTATCTGTGTGCACATAAATATAACTTTCATGTGTTTCAGTTAATGCCAGAAGGATATTTTAAAGCTCAAGATCTGCTTATTTTAAGATAGCATTAGTAACTGCTTAAAAGTGTTTCAGAAAGAGGGACTAGTGTGAAAGATTTTCTCACCTGAGTGTAGAAGGCATTTGATGTCTGACAGCATTGTGTGATGTTCTGTGGTATGTTCATTGGTGCAGAACACTGGTTCATGCTTTTCCTAGGGATCAATGGCACTTCAAAGGTATACTGTAGTGATAAAACAATATATGGTACATGGAAGTCCTATGAGCTGAATTATACAGCATTACAACTATTTTATTTCCATCTGCTCAACTAGTGCCACTCCATCTCCACCTATCGACCTCATAAAAAGGGGGTAACATGGTAACCCTAAGAGCCAAGTACAGATAAATTAAACTTGTTTCACTTCTATGATGTCCCTGTAAAGTGGCTTTCTTATCAGATATATTAATATACTACACTTTATACTCTGACCTGTAAGAACATTTATGTATAATAATTGTGACGTGTCTAGTTCTTAAAACTGTTATTATCTAAAATGCATTGTATTGTTTTGCTCATAATGTGAACTAGTTTAACAGATGGGTTCTAGTATTTCCCTAGGACAAATTTACAGTTCACTAGTAAAAAGGAAAACAGTTTTCCCTGCAGGGGAAATTATGATCCCATAAATAACAATATTTCGAGAAGATTTTTTTGTTATGTTTTCTGCATTGTCATTTTCAGTAGGGTTAATCATTAAAATATATATTTTCTTATATGAGTTCAGTACATATATTTATATTTATTGCATGATGCATTACATATAAAATAAGACTTTTAAACCACTGCAAGTAAAGAGTCTTGCTATGTTGGTGTTGCCACAATGTACAGTACATACCGGCATTGACGTGCCATTGTGCTGTGAGCTCATGATACATGCCTAAGGTAATTGTGTAGCATTTGTTAGAGACAGGCAGCCTATTTCACGTTAATAGTGGAGTTAAGGAACCATTTTCTGTTGTCTTTTGACATTTTTTTTATAAATCAGCAAAATATTTTTAGATTATAAAAAATAAGCACAACCTTTGTAATTGTATTATTTATCCCAAATTATTCTTTACCGCGGGCGTCTATTTTCTTTTATCACCTAGTTCTGTCTGTTGCTCTTTCTTGTACCGCTACTGAAAGCTCTGGCAGCTGTAAATGCTAAATTACCATTGCTTAGATAACAAACTTCCTGTTCAGTCAATGTCTTCTCCCTCTTCAGGAAGTTGTTTACCAGAAACCAAATTGGTAGATCTCACATCAGTATAATTGTATATAAACGGTAATATATTAGATGCTTTATTATGTTATGGTCCATTCTAAAAAATATTTTGCATATTGTTGTTCTTTAAAAGAGTATAATTTAAATATTTGATCATGTTGATTCTTTTATGAGGTAAGTGGAGATAACTGCTTAGAGTCCCTTGGACTTTAAAAAGATCCAACAAATCAATACTACTGGAAATCAAGCCAAACTGTTCACTGGATGGTTTGATCATGAGGCCGAAGCTCAAATATTTTGGTCATATCATGAAAAGACAGGATTCCCTAGAGAATATGCTGGGAAAGATGGAGGCACATAAAAAAGGGGAAGACAGAGGTGGAGATGGATAGATTAGAACATTGAATCAATGATCATGAGCGTCATCAGGCTTAGAGGCACATTGACTGACAGATGTGCCTGGAGTGCTGCTGTCCATAGGGTCAATGAGAGTCTGGCACGACTGAAAGACTAAACAACAACAACAAACAGTGAACATACAAAGTGGCCTGAGAATAGACATTGGACCTGAACCGATAATGCTCACTGGATACTCAAATAGTAGATTGGACTGAGAAAACAATGTGAATCTGGACTCGTGCTGGACACACACAAAGTAAACTGTGCAGCACTGCCTAAATAAATGGGGAGCATAATACAGTATGTCTGGAGGGGTTGAGAGGCATGATATAAACAATTATTTTGCAGATACTAGATGGGCATAAAGGGTGCATTAGGTGGAATATGCCCTGAAAATTAGGACATGTTTCCCTTATAATAAAGACCAAGAGAGAGCTACAGCTTTATTTACATTTTCTGAAAACTGAAGTGTAGCCAGATTTAATTCCATGCTATGAAAATATGCATTTTTTTACTTTAATGAAAACTGAGTTTTTGATGAAAATCTAGGTCAATGCATAACTGAGTGAGCAGGCTTATTCCAGTCCCTGTGCTTCTTTGCTGTTTTTTTCTAAGGATGTAATCAAAAACAGTTTAAGTTTCATAAATATATCTAAAGTATGTAAATATAGTGTACACTAAGTAAGTTTAACTTGTTCCCCCTTATTATTCACCACACTATGGAGCAATTTGAATGTTTGAATTTCTTGCTTAGGCGAAATTGTGCATGTGAATCGGCTGCAAATTAGATTTCTTTGTTTTTGCAAAAACCGTATATTATTAATACAGATTCTCCTATCTCAGCTGTGTTGATGGATGAAGTTAATTTATCATTGTCTTCTTGTGGTACTTTTGTATTCTGTCTAAGCAGCAGGAGTCACATTTATTGCAGATTGTGTCAGCTTTGTACCACATACTGTGTAACAAACTGGAGTCAAATCAATTTTTACCACCTTTTCAAATCCATGTTGCCTAACTATACAGACAAAGTCACAGCCATTGAAAGTAACAAATTAGTTGCAAAACAAGTCATGGCCCTTTAAAGTATATGTGAATTAGAATAATGAAACTATTTTAGCCAAGTTAAACAAAGCTATGCATTGTAGATGTTTTATTTACCCTTGGCTTGCCTCTAGAAGGCAGCCATGTTTGCCTCACACTTTCCTCCAATCCACCAAGGTATGACTTTGGAGAGCAACAAGCTGTGAATCTCCATATTGGGTTTTCTGATGCTACAACAACATGGCCAACACCTTTCTAATGGTTTACTGGGTTGTTTTGGAGTCAGCAACACTAGAACGCATGGACCAATGGGAAGCTTGTGTGCTTGCTTTAGAAGATACAAAATGGAGAATCACAGAAGAGTCTCTGCTTGCTGCACAGCCACCTAACAGCAGAGGGAAATTTTAAAATATGATAGATTTATATAATTGTAGTAAAAGGGATTTCATTCTACTAGAGGCGACTTATACTTTTCAAGGGTGATGACACTACTCTTTCCTTTAAAAGTCTACTATAATTCTCAAACAATGTGAATATTTTAGTACTAAGCATCAGTATAAACAGCTTTTACATTCACTACAGAAGTGTAACTTTTTGGGAGTACATTTGCATAGATGATTACTTATTTTGCCCTCATCTTGAATTAGCTGTTTCTCCCATGTTTATCATTTAGAAGTGTATTATGAAGGGTAACTGGTTACCACATTGGACATAATTTACTTAGCTTTGGGTAGTGGAATGTTACAATGACAGCACAGCAATACATGGTAGATCAGTATGTTACTTTTTTGCTGGAGAAGCCCTGGAATACACAAACTTCAGTGCAAGATGGAGGCAGGTGGTCACAGTAACAGAGCTGAGAATTTTTATTTTTTTTTGCATTTAATTGTATTTCCTGTAGAGCATTCTACTGAAGCTCCAGGAGGTGGCAGTGGGGAGCAGTCCATCACACTGGGGATGGATGACAGCAAAGAACAGGTGGAATGGGCTCTGTGAGGTGGGTGTGTACTTGTGAGCATGGATCCTGAGAGGGGTGGGGCTCTGTGGAGGTGAATATTGAGAGGGACTGGGTGCTATGTGAAGATGGCTACTGAGAAGAACTGAGGTCCAGCGCAAACATTTTTTTACACTCCACCCCTTTTGGGGGTGGCCCAATTTTTTATTTATTTTTTGCACCAGGACCCTCCTTGCTCTAGCTCCACCACTGGTTACAACACTGTTCAAAAAAAAAGGCTAAATAACCTATCCTCATCATACACTTGTGCCCTTATTCAATTGCAATCCCGCAGCTTATGTTATATTGGCCGTATGTATGTCTGCCATCTTGAAATTTGCTACAATTACAGAACAATTCAATTGAACTAGCCCCAATTTACGTGCCGAAAGCCAAAACCGTAATCCATGCAATTGTATGTAGCATTTCAGAGCATGATCATGATCAATTAAGCAAGGACATAACTACCGATTTAGAAACAGCCAATTACGTGAGTAAATCATTGAGGTTACACGTCAATCAAATAGTGTTTAGAAGCCCGATATGTGATCAGACTCGCAATTCGGCAATGTACAAAATATTAAAAATGAATGGCATTACTGTTCTAGTCCATGTGGGTGGCCTGATCTTTATTAACTCATTAATGCCTGAGATTGATATGATTGGATGAAACATAAAAAAAAAAAAATCTATTGCAGATTTACGAGCTTGAGACTGTAATTAACTCTAATGTCTTTCATTGCTTTCCCCGTCTTTTTAAGTGCAGTATTGATTTTTTATTTGCAGGTTTTAAACCCCCTTACGAGTCCTATCTGGTAACCGTAGGATTTTTTTCTACATTTGCCATTTACGGGTGTGAAAACATTTGCAAACTTGAGGAATTGTAGCAACTGAATAGTGATTTGTGATTGTAACATTTACAGGCTTGAAAGATCAAAGGCTTAGATGGGTCGGAGTTACGATTTTGACAACCATACAGATTTTCAGCTTCTAACCCTCAAATCGATTGCGGGTAGCTAAAAGACGCCAATTGATTAGCAAATCAGTTTACGGGCTACATTACGGGCTCCAGTAAGCAACAATTGCTCAACTGAATAGGTAAAATAGGTATATCCTATGTCATGCAGTAACAATAGCATTTTGAAAGGTAATTAGAAAGTCCCATAGCTGATGATACAATATCTACTTGGCCTGTATCAGAGATGTTATTATATGGTGTTAGTAATCACTCATAGACACTGATGTGATAGAGAAAGGCAAACACGAACAAAAATGCTTGATTTTAATGAGCAAATTGAATTTTAGTATATTGCAAAATTGTTTATCTTACTGCAGACTATAGTTTACTTACCTATTAATGTACTTACCGTAAAGTAACAATGTGATTCTAATTTTGCCTATATCAATTTTAAACTGATAAGGGCCATTAGCTTTAACATATAATGATAAAGCCAGTAGCGATTATAGTCATCATATGCTGGAATCCCCCATGTGAGATCTTTTCATTCACTTGCTTTGAGAAATCATTTTTTTTTCTTTTTATATAGTGGAATTAACATCCCCACTGTTTATGGTTTTACTATATTTAGAAATAAAGATATTATTAAAAAATCACTGTGGAAGAAGAGACCACAATTATTTCTCCTTTTATGCCTGTTTGATACTCATATGAACTGTTTAAATGGTTTCTGACATCTCTAGACTGTAAGTTTGAGAGTTTTCAATCCTGCAAGGTGCTTTGGGGAAAGCTCTATGGACACAGGATTTTAAGCTCAAAGACAGGGCCCTGCATTTTTGTAATGTGTGTAATTGTTTTACCTTGATCACAATGCATGTAGAGTGTAACAGAATATGTTGGCGCATTACAAATAAATGATAATAATAATAATAATAATAATAATAATAATAATAATAATAATTACAGTTTAAATGACCATGTGTGAAGTCACATTGTCTCTACATTTGAACACTATGGACTGTTGGCTCAGGCTATTGGTAACATAGAACCAGAGTGCAAAAAAGAAGCTACCACTTCGAATAGCATTTAATAGCTCATATTATTATTATTATTATTTATTTCTAATGCGCTAACATATTCCGTAGTGCCATACATATGTTAACTTCTAGGCAACAACAAATGCATAGTTAATGGAGAGCCCTGTCTATGAGCTTACAATCCAGTGTCCATAGTGCGTTCCCCAAAGCTCTGTGCAAGATTGAAACTTGCAGACTTACTCACATATTAATATCATCTTTTATGACTCTCTTAAATCTAAGGATGATTTTGTTGCCTTTAGAAACCAACCATTTTACACAATAGTGAATAAAAACATAACAAATTGTAATGCAAATAATTCTCTCATTTCTTTGGTAACAAATCCAAATGGTCTACGCAAAAAACAATTATATACAGACATCCATTTAATATAAAGCCTTATGAGTTGGTCACAATACTGTTTCCATGAGAATAAGGCAGTTTTCAATTATCCAGAATAATTTACTGAGGAATTTACTAAACCCATGATTTGTTTCCATCTTGTTAAGGAATTTTGGAAGCTGTATTGTTTCTGAGTCATTATATATGTAGTGTTTTTGGAGTGTTTTGTAGGAGACATGACACTGTACAAATATATACAAATAATTATGCTGCATTCTTGTATTGCCGAAACTGGTTGATGTATAATCACACTCTTGTAAGGATAAGAGTGAACATTTTGTCTTTCTGTGAGATGCTTAAAAATTGAATGTAAAATAAAATAATGGGAAGAAATGCAATTTAGATAAGAGAGTGCTTGATTTAAATTGAAAAAAATATCCCAAATCTGCTTAGATATAGAATGTATTTTTTGAGGAAGCATTGAATGTACTGTCTGTCTCCTTGCTCTGTGCCTGAGTGTGACATAAAGTATCCCTCAAGCATACAATTAATCACTTACATTCAGATCTGCTTTGTCAAGAGCTTCTCTTTAAATCAACTGTTTGTGAATCACCTTTGCATAGAAAATATGCAGAGAAAAAAATGTAAGTATAGAGATGCATCTGTTGATGAAGAATGAACATCTGATTATTTCCTCCAGGGGGCAATATGAATGTTTTTCATCTGTGGCTAAGAGAATATGTTTTATATTTTTAGTACTCTTGTCTCAAACTGTAACAAAGCAATTTATAATTTGATTTTTTTCCCTTTAGCAGGAAGAACTAAACATAATGTATGACATTGGTATTAGCCTTTGGCACTTTAGTCAAATAATTTTAGACTCTTTTACTGCTGCAAAACTGTCAGTCAGCATCTCACAGTACAGTCTTGGGAAGAAATATTTTATTGGTACTTTATTTTCCAACTACTTTATGTTCGGATCGATATTTGGTTTGTTCAGTTTGCTGCTCTTTGACTTAAAACATATATCTTTTGTGTCATTAAACCGTGTAATATGATTTATTACAGAAACATCTATAGCTTAAGGATACATATGCTTTGCAGAAATACTTACACATAGGCAAGGAGTTAATGCAGCTAATATAGTACAATGCAAATGGTACTTCACCTCACAATGTCAGATACCTTCCTACCTAAGTAAACTGTCACTTTCTTCCTCACCCTTGCTATCCCCTAACTGTTCCTCCCCAATTTTCTGCCTCTTCCATCCCCTTTAGATTGTAAGTAGTGAGTTTCCAATCTTGTAGTGTGCCTTGGGAAAAAAAGCACTTCCTGCAAAGATTCTAAGCTCAAAACAGGGCCCAGTTTGTTAACATTGTATTCTTCCCCGTTCTTATCCCCTGTACAGTGCTACAGAATATGTTGGTGCGATATAAAAGGTTAATAATAATAATAATAATAATAATAATAATACTGCACAGTTTGCAGCAGGTGCAAAGCACCCTGGCCTGCAACTGAGTAAGGATCTTTTGTTACTAGCAGCAGTGATCTGGAGTAAAGAGTGGCTCTTAATTTATTAGGAGAAAGGGCAGATAATTATTTTTTATAGAAAGGTGATCTGACTACCATATATATTTGTGGCTGTTTATTTAACCTTACAGACACCTACCATATATATAGACATTTGATGTATAAGATGCAGGCACATCATCCACATATTTTAGTAGTTCCAGTTCCATACATTTTTGGAGTCGACCTTGCAGGATCTTAAGCATTACCTTACAGGCATGTGAAAATAGTGCAATTGTTCGATAATTGGAGCACTCTTTGGCATTGCCTTTTTTGGGATTGGGATGCAGACTGGCCTTTTCCAGTCTGCTGGCCATTTTTTAGTTTTCCAAATTTTGAACAGTTCAGCTGGGATTCCAAAAACTTCTGCAGCCTTGTTATAAGCAAGGCTTCCTAGAGCCCATCTCACTTCACTCTCCAAGATATCTGGCTCCAGCTCATTAGACTAATAAACTATTTAGGTTGGCACCCGTCCTTCGCGTGCAGCAGAAGAGCACCGTCATCAGGGCGCAGAGAACTGCACTCTGAAAGCATTCTGCACTTAACACATCAACATGAGGCAGCCAGTGATGAATGCCGAAGTCTTCCCGGGGCGCCCAGACCCGGGTATCTGCTTTTGCTTTTGACAAGCATCACTGGTGGTGGAAGCTCCATTTCACCTGGGAAAGGATACAAGAGCTTAACGGGCACAATGGGCAGGTGCGCTGCATAGAGGAGGGCAGCTACCTGCTCCCTGACTGAATGCACATGCTGCGTCCTATGCAGAATAAGTGCAAGGAAGAAGGGTGCCAGCTGCTGTGTCTAGGGGGTTCGGCAAATCTTGATTGCTCGCCAGACCCAGAGCATGTGGAATTGAGTAGTTGGGTGGCACCAAAGCATTGTTCTGCAGTGACAATACCTAGTGAGGGACTTTAAATTCTGTTTTCTTCTTCTTCTATCTCTATCTATAGAATGTCTCCTTGTCTCTTCTTGTTATCCTCTGGAATTTCACATTCAGTTGGACAAATCTTGTCCTATTTCTACTACCTTTCACTTTCCTTCTTTCCTGGGCTACTTTCAAAGCCTCATCAGACAGCCAGTTTACCTTCTTAATTTTCTTTCTTTTGGGGATATTCATTGTTGCTGTTAAAAACTTCTGTCCAATGTTCTTCAGGCATTCTAGCTTCCATGTCTAGTCTCTAAAATCTATTATTTACCTCCTTCATATTTACCGTAGATATAATTTATTTTGTATCTGTTTGGTTTGATGATTTTGCCTCTTCTATAGTTTATTTCTGAAATTTGAAATAGGAAGTTCATGATCTGAGCCACAGTCGGATTCAAGGTCTTGTTTTTGCTGACTGTATAGAGCTTCTCCATCTTTGGCTACAATCCATGCATAGAGTTGTCTCTGAAGCTGTTGGAAGAAGGTGTTTGCTATGACCAGAGAATTATATTGATATAATATTGATATTTCTAACTCACTTCATTTTGTACTCCAAGGCCGAAATTGCCCGTTATTCCAGCAATGTTTTGGTTTGCTACTTTAGAATTCCAGTCTCCTATGATGATAGTAACCTATTTTCTTGGTGTTATAGCAATGAAGTGATGAATATCCTTGTAGAATTGGACAACTTCAGCCTCTACAGCATCCATGGTTGGAGCATAGACTTGGGTCACTGTAATGTTAACTGGCTTTCCTTGAATTTGAATTGAAATCATTTGACATTTATTGATTTACTGTGCACTGTTTTGACCACCCTTTGATTGATTAGGAGGGCTACTCCTTTTCTTCCATGGGATTCTTGACCATAGCAGAAGATCTTGTGGTTGAGAAATATGAAATGGCCCATTCCAGTTCATTTGAATTCACTAAATTCCCAGAATATTTATGTTTAATCTTGCCTCTTGTCATTCCATGTCCAGTTTGATTTGGTTGATAGTTGTAATTTAATAGGTTCCTATGCTGAATTGTTCTTTGTGGCAGTGGACCTTTACCCTCCAAATACATCTATGCCATGGCATCCTCTTGTCTTATAATTTCTGACAGTTGGGTTAACACCCTTCAAACCCAGGCTGAATTTGCATAAAATTTAAAATGATTTGTTTTGGCTAATCAGGTTAGCTGAAACTTTTGAATTCATTCTGGGGGTTCTGTTTGTGCTGTAAAACAGCCTAGGATATGTAGTGTATCACTGATATGTGCTATGTATTGCTGCTGACATACAGACAGGAAGCTGCAAGGAGATTGGCTGAGCAAGCAACAGCAGATAAATAGTGGGTTAATATTGCTCCCCTGATGCTGCATGCTGATTAAGGGGGGATCAGATGCCTGTGTAGACATCCCCTGGAGATGTCAACATAATAATTAGAGGGATTTTGAGATATGAATCCAAATAACATGTTTTATGAGATGTGGTGCATACAAATAGGCTGCTTTTTCCTTAGGAGTGCAGACATGTATTAACCATTGACATTTTCATATCCCTTTAAGTAACATGGGTTTTGAACTATGTGGAAAATACAGAAAGCACAACTCAGTCTATAGATCCTTTTGGCTGACACAGGGCAAGTCCCGAAGAGCAGTTACAGCCTCCCCCACTGACTGGAAGGGGAAGGTCTTAGATCTAAGATGGCGGCTGATCCCGGGAGAGGAGGGAGAGGTTTAATTACCAGGTCCTACTCTCTGGCTGAAGAAAAATATTATTTTAATGAAGTGCAAAAGCCACAGCAATGGAAAGGAAAGAGTGATTTACAAAAGAGATAAAATACATTTGAAACTGCTATAAAAAGTAATGGACAAGAAAATGGCTAACAAGAGATACACAGAACAGGAAAAGAAAAGACTGAGGGTCTTGTGTGCTATCATCACTAGGAATACTCCAGGTACTGCAAAGGAATAAACAGGCCTGCAAAGCGTCTCACAGCCTGTGCTTAAAGAAAGCCTAGAAAGCAGCAGAAATCAGAACTTCCTTGCAGGTCAGTGTTTACCTGAGGCCCTGCAAGCCATGCAGGAAGCAGAAGGGAGCAGTCTGAATTCAGCTGGTGTACCTGAGACTGTGTAGCAAATTCAAGGCCTACCAGAGGCGGAAATGGCTACAGGAGCTTTGGAGGCCTTTGAAGCAGATAATTATTCTGACATTGGAGAGACCCCCCCAACCCTGTACCTTCAGGTGAATGAGATGAACTATCCCAGACCCAGCAGTCAGCATGGAGTTGCA
Organism: Discoglossus pictus; assembly: GCA_027410445.1. Taxonomy (NCBI): domain Eukaryota; kingdom Metazoa; phylum Chordata; class Amphibia; order Anura; family Alytidae; genus Discoglossus; species Discoglossus pictus. The sequence continues at coordinate 317,097,164 of CM050164.1, read as the reverse complement.
GGTGCAAAGGTACAGCTTTTAATACTTTGCTTATACTAGGCAGCACAGAAATGTGGTAAGACTCCATTACTGTTGGCAGGAAGACCATACAGATCTGATATTGGGAAAGACTTGCTGAAAGTGTCTTTTAGTTTTCAGCCTAATGAAGTGTATGCTTTGTTACATGCTCCAAAAAGCAGAAATTATGAAATTAGTTTTAAAACCCTAGAAGGACTGGAGAAATTCTGGTATCAATCTCAGGAGTCCAAACATAACACAGAATGGGAACATTTCAGAGGCTTTCAGGTATCTCGTCCCAGAACTGTTGAAGTCTTAATAACCTTTGACATAGAAACTGTGGCTCAGACAGATATATATATGTCTGGCTACAGATACAGTGTGCTGTGAAGATTCAGAAGGGTTCTGTTATGGAGGCTCCAAAATGTAAAGTAAATCTATGGTATAGAATGAATGTGGCCTATAACCTCCTAAATTGTGTGTATATTAGGATAGATCATGGAAGATGTTTTTACTGGGGACAACCAAAAAAGTGCTAGAAATGTGATTTTACCAGGCACCTGAGTTCTTCATGTGATAAAGTCTGGTGTGCGCAGTGTGGACATAGGACATCACAGATCTGAATGTGAAGGAAATTGTATGCAATATCTGCAATGAAGGTGGACATTCTTTTAAGGATTGCCCTGAAGCAGAGCACAATCAGAGAGAAGTTTCAAATGAGCAAGTTGGGCCACCTGTCAAGAACACTCAGCAGAACCTAACACATACCTCCTATAAGAAAATAAGAAATGTGGTAACCATAAGGAAAGAGCCAAGCAGTATTTTACAAGCTGATACACCTATTAATGATAGAAGCATTCACCTGATGGAAGCAAACATGGTGTGGATGGAAGCAAATCCAATGGTGAGGAGGAGGAATGGAAAACTATTCCAAAAACGAACAGGGCCACCATGGTACTTGTGTCAAGCAAGCATGTCTTAACTAATTAAAACATATTTCCTGACTTTGATGTAATTGCTACAAAAAATAAATATGAAGTGGAAACAGCTGGGGAGAACTAGTGGGACACTGACCAGCACTATCTGATAGATCTCTCAGCAAGAAGGCACTGCTTCAGAAAAAAAATTGGAAGTTGATATGACTGAACTGTCCAATAAAAGGACTTTACCAACAGAGAACTCTACAAAAGGGAAAATGAATATTAGAAAGAAATGCTGAACACAATTATCACAATGTGTAGAGCAAACACTATCCCTGAGAATCCTGCATTGCTTAGTGTTGTCACAATAAATGTGACCAGAAGAACAAGGACTGAGGCTTTTTCACTTCTGAAATCCTATAATTTTGAGTTTTTTGTTGTTGCAGGAAACAAGATTACTGTCCACTATAAATTATGTATATATTTGTAGGAAAGACTGGATTTGGTGTGCATCCTTCTAGTCTTTTGGACCTGATAAGTGTGATGGAGTTGGAATTACATATATCCATCGCATCTAGTAAGATTGTTGACATAATGCCAGGGAGATGTCTTTTTTTTAAATTAATTATAGATTTATTAACATTTATGGCCCCCAATCTAGAGCTGAAAGAAAATAGTTATTTTCTTTAGTAAGGACATCTAGTCAGTCCATCAAGTTCAACCTTTTAAGGTCTCCTCTGATCTGCAATATGCGGATTAGTTATTAATTAATTAGTTGTTAATTATTAATCAATTATTTAATTATTTATTTTTCATTTCATTTTTATTTTTAAATTATTAATTAATCCAGAGGAAGGCAAACAGAGAAAAAAAAAAAAGTGAAACTTAGCCAATTGTCTCAAAGGGAATTTTATTTTTTAATTCCTTCCTGACCCAAGATACTGTTGATCGAATTTCTCCCTAGATCAATACTCTCTCTAATTATCCAGGATAACCCTGAATTCCCTTTTTAATTAGAAATAAATCCAGTCCCCTTTTAAAGTTATCTATTGAATCCGCTGTCACCACCTCCTCTGGTGGAAAATTCATCAGATTAACCACCCTTACTGTGAAGAACACTTTCCTTTCTTTAATGTGGATTATCTTCACACAGCAAGAATTATAGTATTTGGAGGTGACTTCAATTGAGTTTATTATGTTCAAGACAGAGGTAAACAAAGTATGATTCACATCTCTTAAATAATATGTGCACTGGATCTGATTCAGCTGATGTGTTTAAATCCCAATACCCTGATATTCCTGGATACACCTATATAAAAGGTGATGTTAAAAGTCAAATCCAAGAGCTCTAAAGTCAGGCATCCCTATAAGTCAATACTTACGAATAAAAAGGAACTGTAATAATTCAGTGGACTTTAAGATTCAAGCCGACCAATTAAGGAATAAATTTAAAGCTCGTGGCTACCCCAACCGTATACTTAAGAGGGCATACAGAAGAGCATTATAATCAGATAGAAAAGATCTTCTATATACCAAACAAGAACTACAGGAGAACAACCAGATAAGATGTATAATGACATTCGGGAAGGACTGGAAAAAAATCAAAGAAGTACTAAATAAACATTGGCACATAATTAGACATGATCCAATTCTACAATCCAGCCTCCCAGAAAGAGCATCTATTACATACCGTAAAAATAAGAGTATAAAAGATGAATTGGTAAGGAGTTTTTACAAATCATCAAATAAAACATCATGGCTTTCTCCTATAAAAGGGTTATTTAGATGTGGAAGATGCAAAGCCTGCAAATTTATTAAACCAAGTAAAGAATTTGTTGACCCAAATACACAAATTAATTATCCAATGAGAAACTTCATTAATTGCAGTTCCACGCATGTTATTTACATAATGTCATGTCCATGCCCTAAGTTATATGTGGGAAAAACAATACGTCAATTACGAAGACGCATTTTAGAGCACATATATTCAATCATTAAAGAGCTAGATACACCTGTATCTCGCCACATAAAGTTATTTCATGGCAATAAACCTTGCGCTATGACATTTACAGTAATAGATCATATCCAACAGGGACCCAGAGGAGGAGATCTGGACAAAGAACTGCTGAAATTGGAAAGCAAATGGGAATTTGAACTAGATACACAAAGCCCTTGAGGACTTAATGAAGGTTTCACATATTCAGCTTTCCTTTAAAAAGAATATTGGACATTGAACTATACTTTATATAAAGGTCATATCAATGATAGGGCATGTTATATAATTTTACGACTACATCATCAACCCTTTCATATTCATTCACTATCGTCCTATACATTAGAATTGTCACAGATAGTCATTTTAGGTAGAATTACCTCTTATAATTCTTTCACATATTACATTTTCACTTTATATCCATTCTTATTTAGAGCACAGTCACTATTTTTATCTATGAAGGGGAGGGAGATGGTATTGTCCCATCATTATAACCATGGATACGTGCCAATTGTGTATGTTTAGTCCAATGATGTTCTATATATATATTTTTTTTTTCAAGTTTGAAACATTTTTGTAGCCAGTATTAATTTATTGGAATGATTCTCCTAAAATATCTATTGTACAACCAGGTATCTATATATATACAGTAGTAATTTTCCCAAGGATGCAAGGCGCGTGGTGACGTAGTGACGTCATCACGTGACCGAATAACAACCTTGGGTGTCAAAAAACGCAAATGACTGGCAAAACGTGGACAGCGTGGTGACGTATTAATGCGCACAGCGTCACTACGCTGTTCAACGGACCAATGAGGTTTTTCAAGTCTGAATATTTTTTATAGTTGTAGCCAGTATTAATTTATTGGAATGATTCTCCTGGCAGGAGATATCTATTGCACAACTAGGCATCAACAAGTATATAGTAGCGTTTATTTATTTATTTATTTTTTCCAAGGATGCAATGCGCGTGGCGACACAGTGACGTCACCACGCGGCCGTATAACAACCTTGGATGGCAAAAAACGCAAACGACTGGCAAAACGTGGACAACGTGGTGACGTAGTAATACGTGCAACGTCACCACGCTGTTCAACGGACCAATGAGGGGGCTTCAAAATCGGCAATTAGTGGATAGTAGGTGCTATATATAGCACCATGGAAATGAAGTTCATTAACCCATGAGTAAGCCCTAAGAAGAGCGAAACGAGCCGTCGGGACTACTTCTAAAAGATAAGTGCAATTACTTTGGTTTGGTATATTGAACTGAGAGAGTGTTTAAATGGTTAGCGTCAATTTGCATATAACCAATGCAATTGGTTTTACTTATGGTATTTAGGATTATCACCATTTAGAATTGCATATTGTGCATTCATGAATATGTGGTGAACAAACATGGAGAACACTGGCAATGTTTTTTCATGAACCTTACCTATACAACTTAGATTTACACACTCCCTTCTAAGTATTGACCAATAACATCCAAATCTGTTATTAGGTTTACTCGTTTTCTTTTCTTTTTGTTCCCAACCTGTAGGTATTTGCACTTATCTTTTTTCTTTTTTTGTTGTTTTATACAACAATTGGTTTTAGCTATTAAATAGGTTATAGCTCCCCAAGGATTAAGCAATTTATTTGCCATATGAGGGAAGCTATTGCTAAATTTATAGGATATCATTTGGATTTATCCATATACAATAGTATCCACGTATTTATGCATGTATATGGACAGTTTCATACCTCTCTAATTTATTAGACATATATATTTTTTTGGGTGTGAAAAGTACATATAAACACATTTATCCTTTTGAGACCACCAATGGTTTACATAATAGCTTTAACTATATCCACTTAGCCATTTGAACAATTCCTGTTCTTTTTACACATTATTTAAAAGTCCAATAGACAAAATCTATGTGAAAAAAACAAACTACATTTAGTGATGTTTTGATGAAACCTGTAAAACTTTCAGATCACGCTTTTGTAGGTGTCACCTTAAATATAGAAGAGTCTGTCTTATCTGGGCCAGGATACTGGAAATGTAATTTTAATATTCTCAAATGTGATAGCATGATCTCTATGTTTTAAAATCTGATAGAGGCATGATCAGCCATAATGGAAATGTAGGATAATGATGGTATACAGTGGGAAGAGACAAAATAAAAAACGAAGAACTTATTTGAGAGGCAGGTAGATCTCACTGTGAGAAATATAAAAAAAATATTTGTTATGTAGGGTCCAACTGTGTCAGACTTTCTCTGCACTTCAGAGAGGTCAGGAGATCAAATCGGAATATATAAGCCAAATTAAAAGGAGAATGAGAGAATTGCAGTATAACTAGATCTGTTCTCTAACTCATGAGGGTGAATATTTTTGAGCAATGTAAGGAAAGGAAGCAGAAGAGATTTATGACAGAACTATGGGATGAATGACCACAAACTATTACACACCCTAAGAAAATCTTTGATTTGGCAAACTCCTTTTACAAGGAATTATTAAATGGGAAAAAGATTAATAAAACTCTTATCTAGAGACCCCTAAACTAGGTTCAGGTCTTAGCGCCACCATGAGGGACCCAATCACAGTATCTGAGGTACAGGCAGCTATTAAGTCTCTGGGTAAGATGAAAGCTCCAGGTTCTGATGGGTTAACATCAGAATTTCGCTAGTTTTTAGTGAGTTCTTGGGCCCAATCCTATGCAAATGTAATGATATAGGAATCACAAGGTTTTGGAGACCAGCAGCCTAGGTCAGCAATGATCCAATTCAGCAACTTGTAGGTGAAACAGGAACAAGCTTTACTGAAGGGAACAGGCACCACAATAATCTGGCAAGGTACATTGACAGGAAGTGCCTTATATAGGCCAAGGACCAGGCACCTGACCAGACACAGCTGAAGAGACTTAGGTACTGATACTACGGTATTGCTAGCAGAGTCAAGGTTATCATATCTCAATGAAATTCACAAAGGCAGGCTGGCGCAGTGGTAGGGAAGAGGCCCAGCAGCCTGGGGACCAGGGTTCAAAACCCAGCAGAGTCAATTCCTTACAGCAAAGTATATTATGTTGCTGAACGAAACAGGATTATCATCTTCACAGTCATTACAGGTATGGATGTATAAAAAGGAGATCGAAGAGACATTAAAAATTGTGAATTCTAAAATTAATTTGATAATCTACTTTTGGAGTATGGGAGATATTCAGAGATCTCAAATTCCCAAAGGAATTGCAGTAAAACCATTGCTTTTTGGATAGGGGAATCAGGAAAAAAGTTTGTTCTTCCTCCAGTTATAGAAACTGACAGTAATAATGTTATTATCCTGGGAACTAAATTTGGAAGAAAAACATAATATATGTAAAACAAAGGTCACGAGATGAAAGCAATGGAAACTGTCATTTGAAAGTACTGTTAAGATTGTTAAAACCTTTTTGCTGCCCATTTTTATTTACCTGAGCTTTGTGTTTCCACCTTCTGAGAAAGCTGTGATCTTTTCTTTCCAATGTTGTGAGGAAACAGGTTAACAGCCTTATTAAATTGCGATTCGGCCAATTGAATAGGGCTCTATATAAGCACAGAGCATATTTTTTTTTGCAGAAGTTGTTAGTTAGTGAAGACTTTGCTATTGAATAGAAGTTCACTAACTATAAACTTCTGTAAAAAAAAATATGCTCTCTGCTTATATAGTGCCCTATTCAATTGGCCAAATTGCAATTTAATAAGGCTGTAAATCTGCTAAGTAGAAATATTACATGTTGGCCAAAAAATATAGGAGGCCTAAATATGATAAATACAGAGATATTTTTCGAGGGATGTTTTTAGCTCAGGCAAAATGGAGCAGTTTAAAGATTGATAACCAACCTTTAAAGGTTGGTTATCAATATTTGAGCCATGGTTTCACAGTCATCATCATATGTGATTCGGGCAGTAAAAATAATTAGGAAATGTAAAATCACAAAAAGGGAAATTGAACAATTATCAGGAAAACAAGTTTATTAATTTGTATTGGACAGAGCATCACCCAAACGAGACCTTAAGTACTGTCTTGAATCTAATCATAACAGCTAAAGGATCCCCGATAAAACCCAAATATATAGGATATATAGTGGCTCTGTGCCATGGAAAAATGTATGTACGACAGAACTTAAAACTTAGAAACATTAATGGCAGGAGTTGTCCGAGAGAGACACCTGTAATGACATAGAGACAATGGAGATTTTACTTTTAGACTCCCAAGTTCTGTAGCCATTTGGAATAGGATTGCAGACTTTTTTTTAAAAGTCCCATTGCTATTCTCAAATAGCTTAAGTTGTTTTAAAAAATATAAATGCCTTTCATCACAGAACAATATAGCTAGTAAACATACTGTGTGTTTACCATTTATGGAACGCCAGATGTACCGCATTGATTAGGAGACATGTAATACCTGTAAGTATAACAGCTGCAACAGCTGAAACTGATATGTCTGGGAAGAAATCTAAGTCTCTTTGGAAAGGTTTCTTTTTGTAAATAAGTATGTATGTGACTATATAATGATTGTATTGAAAAAGTATAAATATTTAAGTAGTGTTTTATATGTAAATACATTTCCCAAGAGCAGATAAACAAGTGAATACATTCTTAGACAATCATTTGAAGAAGAAAAAATAGACTGTGACACATTATCAAATACCCTCTAATGCAACAAATAAAAATGTTTTCCGTGTTCCTTTAAGCCACTTGTATGTTGTGCAGGCTGTTAATAACACAATAATCTGACCATTACACCTTTGGAAAAGCCATTCTAGTGTTGCCTAGTTTTATTCAAACAATAGTGTTCCATGCCTCTCTATTTAGTGCAATTTTTTAGAAAATCACGAAAACTTTATACGCAACAAAGAGCTAGGTGTTAAAATTATGGATTTAGAAGGACATTTTGAATTGCTATGTGTGAACTAGCTTCAATGTAGCCAAACTTTAGAATCTACCATTATTTGTTATTCATTTGCAGTTTAACAGATTTATTTTTATTCAAAATCTAGCTAGCCAGTATTCTTGGTAGCTCCTTTAGATAACATATTTTACCTTGGTGCTTATTACATCAACTAGACAATTGCCCGTCAAAAATGACTGGAAAATGCGAGCCTATGTGTGGCTTCCCTCCCTCTCTCCCTCCCTCCTTCTGTGTCCTCTCCCTCTCTCCCTCCTTCTGTGTCCTCTCCCTCCTTCTGCTCCCCTCTTTTTCTCTTTACTCTCATTGATAAGATATTAGATTTTTCGCCCCCCACCCACCCCTGTGTCTCTCCACCTCCTCCCTCCTCTGTGTCTCTTCCCCCTCCTTCCTCCTCTGTGTCTCTTCCCCCTCCTCCCTCCCCTGTGACTCTTCCCCCTCTCCCTTCCCTGTGTCTTCCCCCCCTCCCTCTCCCACCCCTGTGCCTCCCCCCTCTCCCACCCCTGTTTCCCTACACCCTCTACCCCCCCCCCCCCTTTTCCCTGTGTCTCTTTGCCCACCTCACCGCAGGCAATCTCTCTCACCTCCTGTGCCTCTCTCCTTCTCTCTCCTTCCCTCCTCTGTGAGCCCAGCAATGAGCGACTTTGGCGAGCCTTGCCATGAGCTACGCACATGCGCAACTCTCTATTTTTGGCGCCCAATTGCGAGGCCCGCAACTAGAGCCTTTGGCACCCATAGTGGGCCTTGGCATGAGTTGTGCGCAAGCGCAACCCACAACTTTGACGCTCATTGCGGCCTTTCGACTTGCGCTATGCACATGCGCAACCCTGCAACTTTGCGAGCGTTGCACACAAACTTGCAGTACGACAACTATATATGTGATGGGCTTGTTATGAATATTAAGGAAGCATGAGTCAACTTAGAAAATCGTATGCATTTATGCATGAATATTAATCTATGTTAACATATTGCTTACTATGCATAACCTACCTATTCCTGCACATACATTGCTATTTTCAATGAGAAGATTTCAATAAATATGATCAAGCTAATGTTAGGCCTTGACTTATCATGCACCTTTGTGAATCCAGGTCATCAAATTGTATGCACATTTTATGCACATGGGGTAAATTTACTCTGTATAGAAATCACCATTCGACATTAAATCTTTTTGTTGTCTGCCCAAGACTTGATTTCCCTGGAGATTCTTTGTAATTCTTTGTAATAAATAGTAATTGTGATCATATATTTAAAATATCCTATTTATAAAACCATACTAGAAATTATGATATTTGTTTTTATAATAGTCTCTAATATATTGTCTTTTATATGCAATTATACTGCTATGGGATCTACCATTCTGGTCTATCTTGATAAACGAGATGGGAGGAGATTTTGGATGGACAGAAAGTTTATATCTTTATAATCAGAATGTAGCATCTACCAATATATTTAAGTCTAATGGAATGAAACCAATAACCTATAAATACGTTGTGATTTTTTTTTATGTCTTCAGAAGCTACATAATCAAAAATCTTGTAATACAAAAACCACAGTGTTTTGTAAGTGTGCAGAATTTAAATTAAAAGGAGAACAATGGGAACATCAGCTGAGATCAAGCACTGCAAAATCTGAGATAACATAATATTGCCTTTCCCATTTAGCACTCATTCATTTTTATACTTCTTCTTCAAGATAAAGTAGCTCTGCTACGATGTAAGTGAGAATAATATGTCTTCATGTTTTCTCCAATTTTCAGGGCACGGGAAATGTGACTGTGGAAAGTGTCACTGTGATGCAGGCTGGTCCGGGGATGCCTGTCAGTTTCCAAATACTTGTGACCTGACCAAGAAACAAAGTAATGAGGTGTGCAAGAATTCGCAAGGCGTCATCTGTTCCAATGCAGGTTTGCATTCCTTTTCTACATGAAATACCTCAGTCACTTTATGTGGAACTTCTAGGGCACTCCAAACTTTTATACTTTATGTGTTATTATCATTAAAAGGTTTCAAAAGACTAGTGCACAATGTACTTTTCAAAATATGCCAGATCACTACACAGGGTTATTCTAGTGCATATTCCTCTGAAAGGAAATTCAGATACTGTAATTTAATAGGAGAAGTAACAGTGCTGAGCTTTTTCTCAGAGGCTGACATGAACTCCAGCTGTGCATAATGTTGTGTTTTTTATACTTCATTCAAAAAGATGTAGAAAGAAACTTTTTTTCCTAAATGCATTATTCAAATAATCAGAAATTATATGTGCCAGTTCTTGAAGCATATATTAAGAATTCATTTAAAAGTGTGTATTTGTTATTTTTACAATTAACAATACCGTACTACTGATACACATATAAGTGGAATAATTCTAATTGACACTTTCTTTAGTCTAAGGAGGCCAAACTGTGCCAGACTGTAAAATAAGTACATATAGACTTTGGAAATGAATAGATATGTAATGGAGCATGCAAATCAAGTGTAATGCTGAAGATTTCACAACTATATCTCACCTGCCACTCAACTCCTTAACTGCTGAAAGCAAATGAACATCAAATAATATATATTTATTTTTTCATATTTATTGTTGTTTTTTTTAAATGCACACTACATTCCCACATTTATATATAATGCTATAAGAATCTAAATATGCTGGGAAATATAACACATGATTAATTGGGAAGTCAGCATGGGGCTTATCCTGGAAAGGAGAACTGTCTGTGGAATATGCAGTATGTATTCAGTACTTGCCTGCAGGACAGATTCAATATAACATTTTAAAAGATGTTTACATTTTCTTAAAAATATGTTTTAACGTGATTCCTTTATACTTGTACATTGTAAAACATTTTAAACTGTATTTTATTAACTATAGTGATAAAAGTTATAGAAGATTTTATCTACCAGATTTTTGAAAGGTCTGCCATTTTTAAATATCCTTAAAAAAAAAAAAAAAAAGCAAATGTGTGTAACTGATGAGTACTTTAGCATGGTTTGATCTGAGAATTAGCTATAAGCTATAGAAACACTGTCATAGCCTCCACTAGTCTCTACCATACTCAACGCTCAGTGTCTGTAGCACTTCTCTTTCAGTCACTCCACTGGCTTCCCATAGCCTCCAGAAGAAAATTTAAAATCATGACCCAAACATATAAAGAGCCCTCAAAGACAGTGTACCCCCTTATATCTCAGCTCTTGTATCAGAATAATCCCCCAACTGCCTCATTGTTCTGCTAACAACCTTCTTCTTGGCTCCCTTTATCACCTCCCCTCATTTCTGTCTTCAGGACTTTTCTCATGCTGCCCCTACTCTAAGGAACTCCTTGCCTCTTTCCACTAGACTATCTTCCAGACTCAAAACCTTCAAGAGCTTACTAAAAATGCATCTACGTACTCTATAGCATAATATCACTCACAACCACAATATACAGTGCAACACACAACCAACCCTACTTGCTTGAGCCTATTGTCTTACTAGTTTACTTACTATTACTTTTTTGCATCACCCTCCTGTATCACACCAAAAACCTTTAGATTGTACGATTGCAAGTTTTCAATTTTGTTAGGTGCTTTGGGAAACAGCACTCTTGGTTTTAAGCTCAAACACTGGGGCCTCCATTCTTTTACAATGTGTTAATATTGTTCTTTTTTTTTTTTTTTTTGCCTTGTACTTAACCCCTGTGTAGTGCTACAGAATATGTTGGTGCAATAAAAAATAAAGAAAAATATTAATTGTAATAATAATAATGGCTACATAGACCAAATAAGGTATTGGCACTTTGATGATACCATATCTTATTTAACTATTACTATTGCAAATGTATGGCATTTACATTTAAGATATACAATGTTTAGTAGTAACATATCAGTGTCCTGGAAGTGTGAAACTGATACATTCACTTATTGCCCTCACAAGTACTGTGTTAAAGGACCACTCAAGTCTTATACTGTATTTGCAGTATGCTCTTTTAAAGAATTTGTCTTGATAATAGGCTAAATGGTTTCTCTACCCTCACTGAAGAAGAAAACCTATGTAGTTCACTATCTCCAAAATCAATCTAAAATCACAATGGCTGCTATCATAAGTCTACTAATGTCAAAAAGAAAAATTGGATTGCAAATGCAATGAAATTTGTTAGAAATGTTTTAAAAAAACAATATTTAGGACTGTAAATTAATGAAAATACCAGAAGCCTTCTCAATAAGCTACAAGAAGAGTATTTTTTTGTGAAAGCAGTAATTTACATATGAATTTGCAAAATCATTATAAAATGGGCGTTTAAATGCGTTCTTTATTATGGCTGTGCAATTGTATGCAATCAGGCATTTCTTAGATTACACACAGGCAAATTCACTGGAACAAAATTGTGTCTAAAATTGCAGTTCAACACTGTGAGAAGGGTTTATTGAATACAGTAATAATACAAGTTTGGGGGAAATCATTGGCTTATGCAATTATGGCTTTTTAAATAGTTTTCTTTATAAGCTGTATAACACAAAATTATTCCTACAAGTCTCCTATTGAGAGAAATCTTTCATTGCCTGATATCAGTTAACATTTCCTTGGAACACAAGTGTTGGCGCTCCAGTTGCGGTCATATAAACATAGTATATAAACCTGTTATTTGTGCAACCACATGCTAGTATTTGTAGTTGTGTTTTGCTGGAACATAGTACCTCTTCTAGTTAATTGTTAAACCTCTCAGGGCCTTGTTCAATTGTGAATCGACCAATTGAATAGGGCTCTATTTAAGCACATAGCATATTTATTTACAGAAGTTTTTAGTTAGTGAAGACCTTGCTTTTGGGTAGAAGTTCACTAACTAAAAACTTCTGTAAATAAATATGCTCTATGCTTATACAACAAAACGCAATTGAATGAGGCCCCTAGTGTCTTTATAATGTCTTTTGTGGTTGATGATAATAATATTAGTCACACAGTAAAATCCATAACATGATGCTACAGTCCACAAAAGCGATGTTACCAAAAGCCTTAAAGAAATAGACAAAATGGTGAAATTTTTCATCTAAACGAAACCCCTTATCAGTCTATTTATTCAAGTTTGCGCTGACTCTTAGAGTCTATAGGGATAGAAAGAGGCAGCTCGGTACATCGAAGGAGAACATGGAAAGAATAAAATGGGGTAAACTAGGGAAAATGACTCACAGAATGGGAAGGACTTCACTAGTTAGGAACTTCTGGTTTCACATTACTATATTTATTTTTTTATTATTTTGTGATGATCAAATTAGCTTTTTGGTACAGTGATAAAAAACCCAGGACAAGATAATTTATTCACTAGCAAAGTCACATTCATGTTGAAAAAGTAATTTTATTTTTCACGCATTAGGACTTTTTACATTCTTAAATCAGTTACAACATTAAATTAAAATTACCATTATTTAGTCTCTAGTTATACTACCACTATACTGAGCACAGTTACACTGGATTCATCTGTACCACATTTTTAATGTAAGATCACCTTTAGGGGCACGTAATAAATACATAGATCATTCATGCATATTGGTAGTGACTAGATGGTCAGATCTGTATGTAACATATCTTGTCTGAATTCAAGGCAGCAGACTGATTGCCTCTGGAACTAATCAGTAATTTATGGTAATGATCTGTCATTAATAAAATACATGAATTTCTGTTTGTGGGTGGATCAGGATGGATGACTGACCGCTAAAAATTGCACACTTTAATGTTAGTGCACTGTAGAAAATGAAAGTTATAAATATATATACACACATGTGTTTCATCCTTGGATAGGCATAATTTTTCAAAGGACGTTATTTCTTGCATGTTATTTATTCCATATACTCTTTCTTTAACTAATCTCTTTAGCGATATGTAATTTAACTATGATATATTATTTAAATTATGCTTTTTGCCCGTGTCTCTTTCCACCCTCTTCCTCTCCTTTGTCTTTCTCCTATGTGTCTCTGCTCAAGTTTTGCCTGGCTCACGATGAATGCCATTGCTTGCGTTGTTCAGCTAAGTCTTACTGGCTTCAGGTTTGTTTGTTCTGGGTTTAGCTAAGTGTTACTGGCTTCAGGGTCGTTTTTACTGTCTTCGGCCTCATTTTCATCCAGTTACCTTTTTCGGACGCAGTTTTTTTTCTCGCTTAGACGATTTTCGATCACCAAAAAATGACAAATATACCTCAAATTAACTTGCAACCTCACTCACAGGCTCCCTCGCATTTTTTTGTGGTCTTTCGAGTTCGGTGGTTCGGCCGTTAAATTCGTAATTTACTGTATTGCAGCCAAGCCCTACGGGCAGTAGGCGCTGATCGCGATCCCTGCAATGAACGTTGAAGTCCTACGGGCCTCACGATCAGCGCCTGCGGTGCTGATCGCAAGCCCTGCAATGAGCGTTGCTAATTCCTATGGGCCTCGCGATGTGCGATCATCATGAGCCCTGCAATGAGCGTCTTCCGCGCTCGTTGCAGGCCGGCAACTGCGTGCCCCGACAATTCGCAATTACCACAACTATATATGTGATATATAGTCTAATACATTTTCTAGATGATGAATTCAGTACATATGTACACATCAAGGTTCAGTCTAATATTTTTATTATTTTGCTGTAATATAAATAGGTGAAATATTAATAACAGAACAATATGTTGTCTCTGTGTAGAATACAGTCTTGTCAAATCACCTTTTTTCCCCCATGGTTATTAATTAACCTACAGCACAGTTATTCCATATAAGGGTTGAAATTTACTTTTTTTTCTGAGCATTACTACAGTTGACTCTATACTCAACTCTCAGTGTCTGCAGCTCCTCTCTGCCAATCTCTCCATTGGCTTCCATTAGGGTCATAATTTTAAATTTGATTCTGGCGGCTAACATATAAAGCCCTCAACAACAGTGTACGCTCTTATATCTCTGCTCTTGTTTCAAAATACTTCCCCAACTGCCCTCTTTGTTCTGCTAATGATCCTCTTTCCTCCTCCTATTTTATCACCAACTGTCACTCCCGCCTTCAAGTAATTTCCTGTGCTGCCCCTATTCTCTGGAACTCCTTGTCTCGCTCAACTAGACTATCCCCCACCCTCAAAACCTTGTCCAGCAATTGCAGCGGGATTTCTAGGCCAATGAAATACAAATTAAACCAACTGAATATAAACATAATACAGGACTACTACGAGGTCGCAAAGGCTAAGTTGATCAGTGGAGATGACGTCTTCTCTTCTTATGACATCTAAATTTCAGTTAAAGTAAAGAAGTAACATCATAGAAAGACCCCCCAAATCTGATTCTGTAAGTAAATTAATTTACAATTAAGCAGAAAGTGTGTCTCTTTAAATGAAACATATAAATAAGCAAAACCTGTTAATTATAAAATGTTAATTCTAGCTTGGATGCCAATAGAATATATCTGGACACTGTCACAAGAAGTCATAGACGTGAAAACTATTAGTATTTTTTTATCTACAGTTTTACATGTTTCTATAGATTATAGTGCAATTCAAGTAATTATTGAAATATTATTATTATTCTTCCATCTCTAGAGGTCAAATATAGAAGCTCCAGAAAGAAGTGGACGTTGTTAAAATTAAGATTTTTTTTTAAAAATGTCTTTAATTCTCAAGGATTACATAGCTGCTAAATTAGTTTTATACAGATAAAAAATTAAAAATCAAAGGCCTTTTTTACAGTTCCTCAAAAGAACATTTTGTGACTTTAGGGCTACAGTGAGTGGTCATTTTATCTTAACTATTGTATGTAGGTAGTTAATGTAAAAAAAACAACCTGAAACCCTTCACATGATGTAGTGTTACTGTAATCGGAAAGCAAAGTATGTGTTCTTAGAAAATAATCATTCTAAACAAGCCACTGAGGATATGTTTCTGATTACATACAGTATATATTGATTTTTTTTCTGAGTTAGCTTTGTGTTGTTTTTTAATAGTTTTTTTTATTGATTTTTTTTTCAAAAGATACAATTGTACTATAGAAAATAAAAAAAGTACTATATACAATTTTTTATATAAGAAACATATTTGGAATTCCTCTCTTCTCCAATTCTCACAACAAAGACCCAAATAGTTACCATGGCTTTTATACTTTCAGAAATAATTCAAGTTTGTTATGCACTTTACTATGAATTTATTCCATTAGTGTGGTTATCAGTGATGTTCATTTGTAAGCTATTTCATTGTATATAGAACGAAATAAAACGTTTTTTTTTGTTAAGAAACATTTTGACAATATTAAAATATACTGTTTATTTCATGGTGTGAATCCAATATTACAATCCTTGTTTTTGTTTACATTTTATTACAGTCTCAAATAGCCTTACTTGAATGGTCCTGGCAGTGATGGAAGGGTGTTCCAAAAGGGTGCCCTTTCCAGTTTTATAGCTGATGTCATACATATTGTCAGGAAACGCTTACTACTACAATTACTTATACATGTAAATCACAAAAGTGTGTTTCTTAAGAAACATAAACAAAAGAGCCAGCAATGGGTAGGATTATAATGTTAGTATATTTAAACATATTTAAACTGTAACTGACAATGGTTCAAATGTGTGAACATTTTAGGTAGTATAAATTATCTGCAGATGTCTCTGTCAATATTTTCTCCATTATCTGGATTTTATTGCAATGTTACCTCTAATAGAGATTTTCATTTAGATGTGATTTCGTGAGCCTGTAAATATTTAAAGCCCAGTCAGTTTCACATAACATTGAGTGGAGCTTCCATTTCCTAAGACATAATTTGAGTTATAGGTCTCTGGCAGTCGAAAATCAAATTATTGTGGATAATGCCGAAGCAGCACCAGCTGTTGTATAAAGATACTCCTGGAATGTTATGTTATAGGTAATTTTACACTTAGTACATTTTAGAAATACAATTAACTTCTTTTATATTTAATACACATAGGCTAATGTCAGTCATATGTCATTTTATCATTACACTGGATCTATTGCCATATCAAAAAGCCTTATATGTTGCACAGATGGTATACATTTTTGGAAAAATCATTCTATAGCCCTGTATCTATAAGTCATTACATGGTTATATTAAGTATGATACATGTTTATACAAGTAAACTTGTTCACATTTATGGTATTTTCATATACAAATCAGGATTCTGTTATTTGTTATAGTATTAATCTATATGTGAAGAAGAAATAAAAATAAATTACATTATTTAAACGTGTTATATAAATCATTTTATTTAAATAACATTTTTGAAATAGCTTAATCGAATAGCTATGTGCTTCATTACAGATTGTGCTGTATAAACTAGGCAAATGTATTCCTGACAAGAAGAGGTGTTACCAGACATTCCCCAGCCAGGATTTTTATGTTAGGTAGCTTTTCACTATATTTTTATTTATTATTTCCAGGCACATGTCACTGTGGAAGATGTAAATGTGAGGAGAGCAGTGGTCTGGTTTATGGAAAATTCTGTGAATGTGATGATAGAGAATGCATTGATGAAGAGACAGAAGAAGTTTGTGGAGGTATGCAAAATAGTTGGTTTGCACATCAAGTTTTTATTTCTATATTACATTTTTGTTTTATATTTCAGCCTTGATTTTTGTATCATTATCTTTTGGACTTGTTATCTGATCTATTCTAGACATTATAATATAAAAAATCTGTAATGTATTTGGTTTTAATATATAAACATTATACTTTATTCAATAGTGCATTTGTAGAAGCCATATAGTTGTGCACACCTCATGAGCACAACTATATGGCTTCTACAAATACACTATAACGTGAGCTAGATGTTTTAACTAGACATTGATCATTAATAATATATATTCAATGATTTAAAAAATAATATTCAATATTAAACGTATGATCAGACTCAGCTGCTGCTATTATCCAACCACTATAAGGTCAGTGGGGAGATGTGGTCTTGTCTATAAGAAAGCTGACAGACACAATGTTTACACACAACACAATGATTTCAATTGGCTTTAGAGTTGTGTTAGAGGTTTACCCTAGGAACAAGCTTTTGCTGTTACTGTAGCCTGCTAGTGTACATTATTTGATCATATATATAAACCCCTTTAGACATGTCTGTCATCTCAAACTCCACGCTTCCCATAATTACCTTATCTCAGAGGAAACAAACACTCATCTGGTGGCAGATACTCCAATTTTGAAAGATTAATAAAATGTTGAAAATTATATTAATAATTAATGAATGTATAATTAAAATAACTAGCTCCTCTTGCTAGGGCATTACAGTGGCCTGATAATACACTGACCCTGTTGAATTCACCTTTTGTGATACATGTTTACATCCACACAACCCTATAGGTTTCTCTTCATTTCCCTCACTCCCTATCATTAAATGACCAATTTCTATATGGTATTTTGAATAACTAAACCTGATAATGCAAAAATGTGTTTGGAAAGCCCCAAAATTATAATAATAAATTAATAATAAATTATAATTAAAAAAAAACTACGTTTACAGTTTGCAAGTTTTATGCAATCATCCTTTACTGTGCGGTTCCACTTTGTGCTTTTTATCTGTTGTTTGTTATTTTCTTGGGTGGGTGTATGAGTTTCCATATACTGCTGTTGGGTGCCATGGTAGTTGTAGATGGCATATTCTCATTGTGCAGACATGCACTTCCCGTGCATTCAAAGTCTCCCAACGAAATAAGTTGATCTCCTGATACCAAAATGGGACATTCTATAAATATATTTAAGCATATTAGTATTGTTCTTCAAAATAGTACACATTGCAAATCTAACCACAGTAAAGTTTTAATAGTTTTAAAGTTTTATGGTCAACATACAGGACCTACAGCGTATTGGTATAAACTTTAAGAATTGATATCAGGCAACTATTTGTGGAGTAATAAAATGGAGTCTTTATTGTTGAAGAGGAACATACGCTTTCAATCTAGAGCACAGCCTGGGAGCCATATGGAGAATGTTTGAGAGCCACATAGGTCACCTGGGCTACCTGTTACCCCCATTGCTCTAGTAGGGTGTCCGCTACCCTTATACATGTGCTAGCCCAATGTATAGTACTGCAGAATGTGCTGGTGCTAGATAAAATAACACATCAGCTTTCCAATTCCTCAATTTAATAAGATATATTTTGTGGTCTCTCCATATAATGTGCTAATAAAAACTGATTTTGAAGGGCATTGTTTGAACAGAGCAAGGAGAAAAGTAAATTAGACTTCTAATTACAGTTAACTCCTGGTGATAGTTTGTCAGCTTCAGGCAATTTCTCTTTAACCTGCAGGTTTAGAGCTTGGTCTTCAGGATCACAGGGTTTATATAGTATCTGCTCCACAGCTGACTAGTAGTTCATGGCACATTAAGCAGCAACATCATTTCTCAAGCGAAAAGCTACTAAAGTCTAAAGATAATGCTCTTTTTTTCGAGAGACAAAGCATATAAATCCCTGCTTCTTTTAAGACTACAATGGTGTGGTTTTCATGGCTAACGCAACTCCATTAATTTCCTATAAGCTAATTCCAGCAAAGATCTTCGTTATATAGTTTTGTCTTAGTGTATTGTATTTCTTTAATATCAATTCATAAATAACATTAATCTCACAGCATCTCTCCAACAAAACAACATGCAGCACAATGAAACAAGGTCTTTCAACATCAGAAAATTATATTTTTATTGAAAGAAAAATGTACTGAATAAAAAATGTCCTTATGATGCATTTGTCATTTTAAAACTGCTTTTTTTTCTTCTTCTCACTGTATAAAATTTGTTTTGGGTCCAGGCCATGGAAAGTGTTACTGTGGAAACTGTTACTGTGTGCCTGGTTGGCATGGAGATAAATGTGAATTCCAGTGTGACATCACCCCCTGGGAGATCAAGAAGAGATGCACATCTCCAGATGGCAAAATCTGCAGCAACAGAGGTGTGTCATTATTAATGAACTTCACATCTGTATGTCTTTCAATTAGTTGCAAACAATCATGGTTGGAAAGTGTTGTCTGGTACTTGTATTTTTTTAAAATTTGCTGAGTTTATTAATATTGTATAAATAATTATAGATTGTCCTGACGTTATTTCATGATATTTACAGAGAAAATGAGTTGCTAATTCTTTTCAACTTATTAGGATTTTTGTGTCTTTAAAACCTTGTTCCTTTCTCCCAATGAATCCCATATGTTGCCTCCCACAGTTGACTTCCTGTTATCAGTATTTCCCATTTACAATTCCATTCCATATTTCTGCCAGTGCTTTTTCTTTTTTTCATTTTATTTTAGCCACCTGTTCTGAATACCAGTCTCATTCTTTCATTTATTTGTATTTTAATATATCTGTTGATTATCTTTTATTAAATTGTGTTATGCCCTGTAACACCACTTAAAGGACCACAAAAGCCACCATATGTGCTCTTCACCATCAGAGGGTGGAAAATGTGTTTACATTTTTAAACTTGACGAAGAATTGACTTAGATATTGTCATATCAGTTTAGCCCTTAAAGCCGTCCCACAAGATTCTGCAAAAATAATAAGGTTGAGTCTGTAACTTTTAGACATTGAATTATGGATTTAAACCCTCATTATAAGCAGACTAAAGTGGCATGGTGGTAAGGAGACTATGGGGGCGTGATGGTAAGGAAACAGCCTTATCTGTTACACTAGCTTATGTAATATAATGAAGTAGTTAAAATGATTCAGCCATGCTTCATTTAAATTATTCTAATTAATTATTCATTGTTTTGCTTGGTACAGAGCTCATTACTCATGCAGGCAGAGGCAACACAGTGAAATAGCCTGACTTTAATTGATCATAACTCCATCATTTTCCACTTTCTTTTTCACCCCATCACAAGGGTGCACAAGTTCGGTCCTGGAGGCCCACACACAAGCCTGTATTTGAAGATATCCCTGCTACACATAGGTGAGTCAGTCACTTCTTCAGTTATCCTGATTGACTGACCTGTGCACAGAAAAGATAACTTCAAATCCAGGCTGTGTCAGAAAATACAGAAACAAGTACATTGGAAATGTATCACTCTAAATATACTTTTTACTACTGCTGTTAAAATACAGCTTATAACTATATATGTCCACAGGTTCTGTCAAGGTTTGGTGGTAAAATATAATTATATGAGGTTTAGAGTTCATGTTCAGAATTAGTCTAATTGAACTTGTTGTTTAGTCGTTTAGTCGTGTCCAACTCTCCTTGACTTTATGGACCACAGCACACCAGGTACATCTGTCAGTCACCGCCTCTGAGCTCGATTTAATTTTATGTTCATCGCTTCAATGATCTCATCTATCCATCTCCACCTCAGTCGTCCCCTTCTTGTGCCTTCAAACTTTCCCAGCATCCGAGTCTTTTCTAAGGAATCCTGTCTTCTCATGACATGACCAAAATATTTGAGCCTTAGCCTTATAATCATAGCTTCCAGTGAACAGCTTGTCTTGATTTCCTGAAGTACTGATTTATTGGATCTTCACCCAGTCCAAGGGACTCTAAGCAGTTTTCGCTAACACCAAAATTCAAAGGCATCAATTCTATGGCGCTCAGACTTCTTTATAGTCCAGCTCTCACATCTGTTACTACTGGGAATACCATAGTTCTAACTATGCAGACCTTTGTTGATAGTGTAATTTCTTTACTTTTTACCAGCTTGACCAGATTTGCCATAGCTTTCCTCCCCAGAAGTAAGCGTCTTTTAATTTCATGACCACAGTCTACATCTGAAGAGATCTTGGATCCCAGGAAAATAAAATCTGTCACTGCCTCCACTTCTTCCCCATCTATTTTCCAGGAACTGATATTGCCATTTCTCATGATCTTTGACTTTTTAACATTGAGCAGCAGGCCAGCTTTGCACTTCTTCTTTTACCTGCATTAATAAGTAGTTCCTCCTCACTTTCAGCCATCAAAGTAGTATCATCAGCATATCTGAGATTGTTGTTTCTTCCAGCAATATTGATTCCATCTTTGGACTAATCCAGCCCTGCTTTACGCATGATGTACTCTGCGTATAAGTTGAATAAATAAGGTGATAATATACAACCTTGTTGCACACCTTTTCCTATCTTAAACCTAATCAAATTGTACTAGATTTGCATTATTGATTAGTTGCACCATTATGTTCAGTTGCTCTACTCCTGAAATGTATATGCACCCAAGTTCATCATAAGATGTTTACCTCATTATAAGTGCTCTTCATGGTGTGAAAGATCACAAGATTTAAAATGATCTATTTTTTTAATTACACTAATACCTGCTGTTGCATGAGTAATCACAGATAGCTGAGCGCAAGGTGAAGAAAGTGAAGGCAGTTTTTCCCTGAATGTAGGACTGCACTAACCAGTTAATTCATAACTGACCTGTTACGTGATTCCAGCATCCAGAGTCTGAAGGCTGTACAACAGTGAAAAAGAGCTAGTGCAGGCAAAACGTTATCACCCCGTCCGACGTGGTGCAATTCGACGCCGCTGAATCGACACAGAGGCTATAGCTATGTTCTGTGCGGGCACTCGGCCCTCGAGGGCCTCGGGCGCGCCTCTCATAGCTCAAGGCCTCTTCTGTCGGCGTGCCTTATGCGCCACATCGGAGGGGGACATAAATGTTTGTCTGCACTACCTCTTTTTCACCAGTAGGTGTTGCATAGCGTTCAACCACAGCGTTCAGACTGTGTGGGACTATATAATGCGAAAGGACCCAGATAGATTTTTTTAAGGGTTAACTTTTTTTTTCTTTTGCTCACTACATGGAGCTGTAGCTGGGGGTCTGGCAGTGGGCAGTCGGTGGCACATGCAAACATAGGTTTTACTTTTTTTAATTTCTCAGTGAAAAATGCTTATTTTTCTAAATTTCAAAAATATTTCAACTTACTTTTACGAGATCTTTACAGTGATGTGGTCCAAACTGTGCTGAATTAAGCGGACCTTTAATAACCACTGAAAATATTCTGTTAACTTTAGCAAGGAATAAAATGTAGGTTTTAATTATGCACCAAAAGTGAATTGTGAATCAAAAAACAAACAAAACAAAAAAAACACTAAAAAGAGAACCAAACCTAAATTAAATGAAACTGAACTGGTCATGTCCAGTTATTTTCTGTATTATAAAATGCACCACAAAAACTAGAGGAAAGTGTAGTCTCTGTGATTTCTTTTGTATTCCTTAGAATATATATTTTATTTCCTATGTTTAAGAAATTCCATTTCAAAGCAGACTGGTGAATAAACAGTTAAGTTGCAAATATCTCTACCTTTGGCTGCTGTCCAGCACGCAATTACTATATAGGAAAGTGAAAGGCCCTAAGAACCCTATTTTAAACACATCTTCAGTGACAATGACTTCTACAGAATGAACATCTAATTATCCAGAGAGCATTTACAAGCTCTCTCCTGTCTTAATTATGAGTAAAGCTTGGCTTCTGTACAGATGTAGTGGAACTGTATTTGATATCTGGGCTTTCTGTGTAAATTTCACAAAACATTAGTAAAGGTTTTTCAACTCCAAAAGTGGTCATTCTCTATCTACTTCAGTGCTCCCAGGTTCCATAACGTGTGGTCAGGATTCCACAAGACAATTACACCAAAGGATTTACCTTTTAGGAAACTGATGTCAGAGCATCTGATATTGTGTGCTCCTGGAGATTGAATTTAAAGTGACAACATACAGTATGGTATAGTTTTAAAACTATGGTTAATAACAAGGACATTATCAATTGAATGTTATTTTAATGACTGCATTTTTTACAGTAAATTAACATTAAACTTAGCCTTTTTGAGTTGTTAATAAGCCTTTATGATCTACCCACAGAAATATATTTTGTTAATGAGCGATCAGTAGAATATCAGAGACCCAGTCCTCCAACAGATAGATAGTATAAAAATAAAAAATGACCACTAACACTCAGCAAATGTGTGTAATGTACAATATGTGGAACTCACTGCGCCTCACTAAAGCAGAACTGTAGCCAGTTATACAAGAAAGGGGACCAACAACAGGTGAATAGATCAAACAATTATCCCCATTGAGTGACACATGCTAAAGTGCCAAAATATGGAAATAAGCCCCCCCAGAATAGACAGAAGGCCCTACTAAAGTATAATACTCCAAAAAGGTGGTTAAACTGATACTCTTATCAGCCCCAGAAATAGTGGGGTAGCAGTATAACAAGTAAAGCCTCAAAAGAGAACAAATCCTATCTCCTGCCTTATAAATGAAGTATAACTGAATACTGCACTCAACAACCAGTAACTCAAGCACACAAACATGATGATATTCCTCAAGAGGTGCAGCATATAAACAAATGGCACAGGGTACAGCGTATGTCAAAAACAATCCTCCACCACTCCAGGGGAAAGCCCAAGATCAAGGCACCCAGAGATATAGCATTTACCAAACGGTACAGTGTATATCTATTACATTCCTCCACCTCACCAGGATCAGACCCAATGCTGCACAACTCTATGAAAAAAGCATAATCAGGAGTCCCAAAGGTACAGCAAAAACAAATTTAAGCCCTCCGCTTTGGCAAAATAAATCCCGATTTGACTACTTCCAAGGAATAAAACAAAAAGGTACTTGCTTTAGACGAGCCCAGAACTGAATGAGAATGACTGAGTATCCAGAATATTGGGCTAGGTTTTTGTTGCAAAGCCTAAAACAGACTCAAGCAATTAAATAAACGTTGACACATTTAACTTGATTGTATTAAAATATTGTAAATGCTACATTTAGATATTACAATTTGTAAGATAGGATGAAATAAAGTACAATAGGCTTAATCATACAGATCATTCATGCAGTATAGCATTAGAAAGTTGCTTTATTATTAACTAGTTAGCACTTAGCACAGTCTTGCAATTTAAGCTATAGGTATAATAATGTAATGATAACGCCAGTTGCCAACACTTATTTCCCTTTGTCTAGTAGTAATTTACTTATAAAACATCAATTAAACTTCTCAGGTTCATAGTTATATACTTTTGCACAATACTCCTGATCAATAAATTATATACTTAAAAACTAACATCACTGATTCCACTATTGAAGAGCTTCTAGCATCAAATACAATGGATATTCTGTTGTCATAGTAACTATCATCATAACTGATATAAAATTATTATAGTCTAACCCAGAAAGCCATTAAGGGGCGTCAAAAATGAGGGGGCCATTAGTTTGCTGACAGTATTATTGCGGTCATCAATAATCCACAGCATGTTGAGAGGTCATTTACGCACCCAAAGGTGGATATTCTATTATTTGCACATCATAAGAAGGCTTTAAAAGAAAATTCTTCGTTCAGGCCTTCTAGTGATTGTGACTTCAATTTAAAAATACACCAACATTCCCTTTGTAATAGGATTTTGTCATAGTCCCCTTTTCTTAGATTAGTTGTTATACCGTCAATTGCAAAGAATTTCAGATGTATCACATCTTTATTATGGCAATTTCTAATATGTCTAGAGATGGGGGTGTCTGCCTCCCTCTCCACCCTATAGATATGCTCCCATATCCTACGTCGGAATAGGCGACAGGTTTTACCCACATATATTTTCTTACATGAGCAGAGGATCACATATATAACGCCAACAGTGGAGCAATTAAAGAACCTCTTAATCATGTATTCTCTTCCATTAGTAGGATGCTTGAAAACTTTTGCCTGCAAAACAAATTTGCAATGGGCACATTTAAAGCAACCTTTTGTTTGAATAAGCCAACTAGTTGGTTTAGCAGCTCTCTGAAAGTGACTATATACCAACATATCCTTTAGACTCTGGGATTGTCTAAATGTAATTGATTGTTTAGTCATACTTGGACAAAAGTCCTTGTGAACCATTAGAATTTCCCAAAATTTGTTGAGGATCTCTTCTAGTCCATGAGGAGGGGCAGAGATAGTAAATGAAGGGCACTCATACAAAAGTAAAAAAATGCCTTCTTCATATATATATATATATATATATATATATATATATATATATATATACTGGCATCTAGCAGTATAAAGTGCAGATAAAATATAGCTCTGCTTGTATGCCCTTCAAATGAGGTTTTGCGTTATCATATTCAATTTGTCTGACGATAGTATGGATATATTAAAATGTCATTACTGCCTAGGTGTGAGGAAGCACGAAAGCGGAAGCACGAAAGCAGAGGAAGCTCTTTTGCCGTTTAGTACTTACTACATGCAGAGATGGTTCTTCCCTTTTATGATGTGAAGATATATCACAGGAAACAATAACTAGTCAGTGTAAGAAAAACTTTATATTTGATAGAAAACAGGAATCCATTTGAACGAATGACTAGAAAATGTGTGTCACAAGTGATATGCAGTGATATATTCCAGAATTATTTCTGGTTTGGGTCCATAACAATTCTCAGTCATACCGATACCATATAACAACATAAGGAAATGGACACAAGCAATGTTAGGGTGTACAATAAACAATTAAAAATAAATCCCATGTTTTATTAAATAGAATAATTGTGTTGATTCACTGCAAAGTAAGCATTTAAGCATTTAAAGAAAATGTAAAAAATAAAAACAAACAAAAATTCTTGGGAGCCGATTTTTAAGTATGGAATGATATAAAAACAGGTCAACAGTAACTCTGGGATCTCTTACGTATGCACACAGATTTACCCTTCATAGTGTTTTTACATTTACATTTAACATTCTTCAGTAGTTATTACTGATGCAAGTGAAGGCTGTTATAAAAGTCATAATAGTTTTAAAAATTGCCCTTTGTCATTGAGGTGAAAACATGCTTACTTACAATCTTGTAGTTGTTGTGTGCAGACTGTGACACTCCCTCATGGAGCTCTGACTTCCCAGACTGAGGGATTCCTATTTCTTTTATTAAAGAAAATCTTCATTTTGATCACAGCAGAGCAGGAAAAAGTTACAAAGCAATAATAAATTTTTTGTATCTCTCATTAGGCCATTCACTACGGAGGGAGATTCAAACTTGCTTTACATTAGTTGTGTGATCTCCTCAGATCTTAGCAACCAGGAAGTTTTTCTGAGTAAACTGTGCCAAAGTTAAATGTCTGCTGGCTTGATGATATGAGAAAATCATGTCCCAGGGACAAGAAAATTAAATAATAGAAATTGACAGCACCGATTTCACCCGCAGTAGCTCTGCCACTGTCCATGTGGTACTGGGTTCATCATCTTATGTGCAATAGCCTCTGCACTAAAGAGAAATTGCAGGAAAAAGCATTTTTACAACATTCAATTAATAAAGTACTGGATACTACCTATACTTTTACATTGTGTCACATTTGGACCCACCATTTGTGAATTAAAGAGCTCTATAACCAACTTGGGTTAAGAAGAAGGCTTATAGGGGACTGAGGAGTGATTTTTGTGGGGACATTTTGGTACCAGGGATATTGTTTGCAGATTCTTTGGAAGTTATTTTGGTGCTCTGGGGCACTTTTGAGTTCTAAAAGAATTCCTCTTCTGAAATGATTTTGGAAAACCCTGTTCTATTTTATTTTTAGATGTTTGTAAGCCAACACAAAGCTATGATGATTATGCATTGAACAATAAGGATTATTATAATGCCAGATTCTATTCAGAGTCTGCTTAAATTAAGATCCTCACTAAAAATGCTTAGCTGTTAATGGGCCCTTTTCTATTGGCCACATCATAAATTTATACACACTTAAAATTGTCACATATTCTATTAGCTACTTGCAATTTGATTATGAGTTCCCCTATGGGAAAGCCAAAGCCCCAAATTTGAGCTTAGAACTCCATTGCTTTTAGCACTGCTCGAACATTATGATCGATAAATAATCAGTTACCCAAAATCAATATTCCTTTTAGACCAGTAGCTCTAGCTCACAAATAAAATCTAACCCACAAATGAAAAAAGTATCACGTTTCTGTTAAAAAATATGACGAGTTCTAAATAGGACTCGAAGGGCTTTTTCAAACACTTAGAGGTGTAGTAGCAATTAAACACAAAATACTGTACTTTGAAAGCATGGCAAAACATAGAAATACATTAGAATTAATTGCACAACAGGAATAAATATGCCAAAATTTTTTTTTTTATATTTTGGACTGGTCATGCATATGGTAAGTGTTGCTAAAAGATGCATAAAGCAATTAAAGACGCAGTACATGACTAAATTGAAAGCAACTACATGTATTTGCCTTACAAATTATATGTAACACTCACAGAGGCCAAAATGTGGACTTTAAAACAATATAAATATAAAGCATCAAGCATGATATCAAAAATCAAGATAATAATACATAAAATAGTGCTTGAACGCACTTTGGAAATATTAGTACATGTGATCATTTGGAAAACACATCTTTGTCACTGTAATGGTCTGGAATGTTCACATAACAATGGTATGGACAGTAAATAAGAAAAATTAGTACATAAGGATGGCACACTTCATGCAGATTTGACATGTTATGGGGTCTAGTATGTGAAATTATGTTAAACATAATGATATAAGCATCACTTTTAATATAGAAAGTGTAAAGACTTGGTCATGTCAACATCATATACCAATTCATTTAAGATTAGTAACATTCAAACATATGATTACAGTACTCAAATACATGAAGGGATAACTATACAGGAAGATGATATATGTACAAATATTTGATTGTTACATAAACGTAATGTTGTTGTCCCTAAACATTAACCATTAAAAAGACATGGAAACAGTGATAATGGTATAACAAAACTTTATGTTATACACAGAGCACACTCATAAATGTATCCGACTGTGCATTAATATCATGCGTGGGTTGTGGGCAGATTTGAGAGGGCAAGAGGCTGTTCTGCATAAAAGGACTAATGTAAAGCTATACGCTAATACTGTATAGTAATAACAATGATGCCTAGCATCTACTAGAGTTACATGTGGTCAGTACACCACAGGAACCATAATCTGATGCATAGATATCGCATCAGACATCAGTCCATTGAATAGAAGTAACCAGTTATGCGCATAGCACTTACATACTATCTTCATCTGCTCAATTAAGCAAATGCAATAACTCCTGTATTATGTAATCCAATTCAATTACACACATGCATTGTGTTCTGAAAATCAGCAATATAATCAAAATGATGGTAAAAATGAAATAACTGTATTTACAGTACAGTGTTTCATGCTATTAGTGTAACAATAAATACATTTACCTCATCATCTATGAATAGTGCTAACCAAAGTTAATATTATATATGCCAACTGATTGAGAGAGCTGTATCAGCGAAACACGTCTTGTGGCGTTCCTTTTTTGTCCAGGAGCTCTGTTACTCATTGGCTATACCACGTGAATGCCATTTGACATCTCTCAAACTTTGTGGAGAATGGATCAGCCCATATGATCCTGTGCCTGGTTTACACAGGATCCTGAATGCACTTCCACTGTGTAAAGATGGCTTACTGGGGCATTTTTCACCTGCTGCTGCAGATCTAATGGGTATGTGATTTAAGACACCTGTTACTGCATGAAATGAGCAATGGATAAAACAATATCTTTGTTGGATGTGACACTATACACACTGTGTATTACACTCACTGCTGTGATGTCAATAGGCTGTTATTCCTGCCTATGGTGTCTAACAGCAGCAGATTAAATGATCCAGTTAATGCAACTACGGAAGCCTAAAAGTATCAACTCACTGACACTCAGTGATATTGTGGAAGAATAAGTGGAAGAATATCCCCCATTTGAGAAGGTGAACTGAAACTATTATTATCTTCAGTGCATGGAGCCTGTACCACTATTATAGACTTATATACTTTATTTACTTCAGAGCTCTAGACTTTTCGTGTTTTTGGTATTTTATGGAGAATCAATAAATGTTAATTTTTATACTATCAGAAACAGCATCTACTTTTTTGTGTTTGTGAGTGCATGAATTGCACCACTATATATATATATATATATATATATATATATATATATATATATATATATATATATATATATACCAGAACACTTATTTTGTTATCTCAGTCCTACTCTAAATTTTGTCTTTTGAACCAAAGTTAATTTGTCATGGATAATCACCTGCCATGTTCATTAGTAAAGATGTGTAAAGGAATGCTTCGCTGTGATCACAATCAGTTGGCTAGGATTACTATCACTATCTCCATATTAAATAGTTGAGCCACACTGATATCACATTTCATTGGTATACATGTGTTATCTGAGCAAAATGATTACAATGATCACATGACTTGTAAACACCCATTTATATTGATGCAAGAAAAAGGTCAGCATTCATAATGTCTGTAAATTAAAACAGACAAAATAGTCTGATATCATAATGTTAAGTTGATGACATGTAACAACTGGGTGTGATTAGCGGATGCTAATGGGACTATGCAAGTCAACAGCCATAATAGTATTGATAGTATTGAACATAACATCAGTCATGTTCTTTAGAGACGATATATGTAGACATATAAGGCATTTAAGATCATTCTGCTGGGGGGAAATGTTAGTGATCTAATACCTGATAGGCACTGGGTTTATAGTTTACTTACATTATATGATAGTACTACTTGAAGATGATTACCCGGCTTTAATGGATATGTGATTTGCCTAATATGAAATAAAAAGAAAATGTAAATCAGTAAATGAGATAACAGAAATAATAGTGACTATGCCATCTCTTCTCAGCGGGATTCCACACTGAACATCAATTGGTGAAATGTTAAACTTAACCATACGTGTCCAAAGAGAAGAGGATCATGGTCCTTGTGATGGTTTGTAGCCACATGGTTTCAAACAAAATTCAGCAAACATAGGCTATGAACCTTTACTCTTATAGCCAGGCAGAACGATGTCAACACTTTTGACGAATAAATATTCAGTGAGGATTGTTGATGACAAGTTGAAAATATTCAATGCAGGCCCTATTTCCTCCTCTTTCTAAGAACAGGGCATCCACCCTCCATGCTAACACGCCTTCTCCTTCCACGATGCTGAGGGGGTGTTGCAGGCAGTGGTATGTCCTACTGCTGTGGCATCGTATCAGCTGGAGTTAGATGAAGTGGTATGTCCTCCATTCGTGACTGCGTATCAGCTGAAGTTAGAGGGAGTGGTATGTCCTCCAGTCATGGCTGCGCATCAGCTGGAGTTGGAGGTATATGATGAGATGAAGATGGCATAGGCTGAGGTTAGAGGTGGCTGGGGTATCAAAGATTGAAGAGCTAAGAGAATGTGATCGGACATATCAATTTAAACTTCCATAAGCATTCTCTGGGCCTCCCTGTCACTATTTTTTTTGGCCTTGGACCTTGCCATCTTTAAATTGTGCCTCTATTTCTTACAATATATTATCAGGTTGCTGATATAAAGTGAAGGCAAAGATCGATAGACAGATCTCTGGGAGGGACCGGGTAGAGATGCATAATGACAGTGGCTGACTGCTCTCATACTGAACCTTTCTATAACCTGCTTCCCGGGCCCTCTGATCCAGTAAGTGGTTCCTCTCTAAACCCTTTTCAACAATTAGGATCCACCTCAGATGGAGGCGACAAAGCATAGTCGTCATGGGTACTGAAAAAAGTGACACATAGTATATGAGTTAATATTATTATCTAAACAATTGGTGGATGTGTGTTTCTGTATACCTGACATCAGGGTCACTTCAGACATAGTTAACTGTAGTATCACACAGATGATGATCACTCTGTTTTATGAGCTTTGTTGATTGTGGCTCATATCAAAATATCACCCTGCTATGATCTGCCATCTGAAGTGTGTGAGAGACCGATTTGTGACCACTTTGCAGTAATAGTTGTTAACATGCTGATGAGACACGGTCCAGGATAGGCTAGTACATGACACTACACATGCAGTCCTACATAGTCTGTCTCTGCCTATGTTGCAGTGGGCACACCCATACATGCACTGTCTATTGGATGTTAAATCACTCTGAATCTTTTTAGGGACTGCTAATCAGAATCGGGTCTAACTGCAGGTATTAGAGACATTTTATTTAGCACACTTGTGACATAGATATGTTTGCTTCCTGGATTTGCATAGTGATTGCTTATACATCTATCCCTAGTCAAAACCAGGGAGCATAAATATGCCTTTCATATTAGTACATCATTTATATTGTCTATGTGTTATCCATGTGAGTGTATGTGAGGGTATGATGGTGTATATCATGCTCACATTGCATGGTGCACACATTGCCTGGGCGTTCCACAACTACCGCTGGTTCAATCCAGTCTCAATGTCCTCTCCCACTCTAGTTGATGCTAACTGAGGGCCACCACCTTTTTCTCAAGCTGCTATGGCCTCCTCCATCATATTTTTCTTGACTTTGGTCCTGCTGTCATCATACCTGTGCTTGACAGACCTCACATGCCTGTTAGCAAAGCCCAACACAGAGACAACTGTAGCAACCTCACTTCAAGCCCATGCTTCCGGCTAGGCCTCACTGCCTTCCCCCCCATGAATTATACTGTAGCAAGCATGGGATGCATGGAGGAGGGCTCTGATCTCTTCTGGGGTATAAACTCTGTGCCTTGCCGCAGCCTCTTGCCCTCCCAACTGCGCCTAGGGATCAATTGAATACATATAAACAAAAATTAGTTAGAGGCATTTGTGGGCTTCTAATAGAATAGGGCTTGATGTTGTTAGTTTCTTGTCAGAGAGTGTCAAGTACACTTCTGAGTGAGACCAGGCTGATATACTACAAGATATCTCTCCCTGCTCTTGGAGTTGGTAACCAGAGCTATAGAACAGACCTGCTTGGGTATTGTTCATTCTCAGATTAAGCAACTCTAATTTTTTGTTGTTTATGCAAGTGACCCTTAGGGTTTTTTCTCACCCTAAGGGTAATAGGGGGCTCTAGACGTGAACTCCTTGCTCATTGTGCCTAAGGGAGTACATGTGCACCTCACTGACAAGGCCCAAGAGAATCTAAAATGTACGTCTGGGGTTTCCTGTTTCTCCTGTTCAGGGAGAATTTCCTGGCATTTCAGCACTGGATCACTCTTCTGAGTTAGACCAGATTGGTATACTACAGGATATCTCTCCCTGTGAAGGGCACAAGTAAGCTAAAAGAGGCTGCTTTCTGAGTAGGTAACCAGACCTATAGGACAAACATACTTAGGTATTGTTCGTTCTCAGGTTGAGCACCTCCAATTTGTTGTTGTTAGGTCCAGGGAGAATCACACCCCTGGTCACCGATAACGGTGCTATTAGCACTGGTTGCAGTGCTCAGACATAATACTTTTTAAAACTGCTTTTGAAAAATCAATGTTCTAATTCAGTTTATTCCCCTTTCTTCTTGGGGAAATGTATCAACCATTCTGGAAGTCTTGCTTTTTTAAGGAATGCTGTGTATTTGGATCAGCATCATCAAACAAGGCTTCTCTTGAGATAATCCTATACAAGTTCCATAGACTTAATTTTATGAACATCCAGTCAGGTCCATAAATATTGGGACATCAACACAATTCTAATCTTTTTGGCTCTATACACCACCACAATGGATTTTAAATGAAACGAACAAGATGTGCTTTAACTGCAGACTTTCAGCTTTAATATGAGGGTATTTACATTCAAATCAGGTGAACTGTGTAGGAATTACAACAGTTTGTATATGTGCCCTTCACTTTTTAAGGGACCAAAAGTAATGGGACAATTAGCTGCTCAGCTGTTCCCTGGTCAGGTGTTTGTTATTCCCTCATTATCCCATTTACAAAGAGCAGATAAAAGGTCCAAAGTTCATTTCAAGTGTGCTATTTGCATTTGTTGCTAACTCTCAATATGAGATCCAAAGAGCTGTCACTTTCAGTGAAGCAAGCCATCATTAGGCTGAAAAAACAAAACAAACCCATCAGAGAGATAGCAAAAACATTAAGTGTGGCCAAATCAACTGTTTGGAACATCCTTAAAAAGAAAGAATGCATCGTTGAGCTCAGCAACACCAAAAGACCCTGAAGACCACGGAAAACAACTGTGGTGGATGACCGAAGAATTATTTCCCTGGTGAAGAAAACACCCTTCACAACAGTTGGCCAGATCAAGAACACTCTCCAGGAGGTAGGTGTATGTGTGTCAAAGTCAACAATCAAGAGAAGACTTCACCAGAGTGAATACAGAGGGTTCACCACAAGATGTAAACCATTGGTGAGCCTCAAAAACCGCACGGCCAGATTAGAGTTTGCCAAACAACATCGAAAAAAGCCTTCACAGTTCTGGAACAACATCCTATGGACAGATGAGACTAAGATCAACTTGTACCAGAGTGATGGGAAGAGAAGAGTATGAAGAAGGAAAGGAACTGCTCATGATCCAAAGCATACCACCTCATCAGTGAAGCATGGTGGTGGTAGTGTCATGGCGTGGGCATGTATGGCTGCCAATAGAACTTTTTCTTTTGTATTTATTGATGATGTGACTGCTGACAAAAGCAGCAGGAGGATTTCTGAAGTGTTTCGGGCAATACTATCTGCTATTATTCAGCCAAATGCTTCAGAACTCATTGGACGGTGCTTCACATTGCAGATGGACAATGACCCGAAGCATACTGCAAAAGCAACCAAAGAGTTTTTTTAAGGGAAAGAAGTGGAATGTTATGCAATGGCCAAGTCAATCACCTGTCCTGAATCCGATTGAGCATGCATTTCACTTGCTGAAGACAAAACTGAAGGGAAAATGCCCCAAGAACAAGCAGTAACTGAAGACAGTTGCAATAGATGTCTGGCAGAGCATCACCAGGGATGAAACCTAGCGTCTGGTGATTTCTATGCGTTCCAGACTTCAGGCTGTAATTGACTGTAAAGGATTTGCAACCAAGTTTTAAAAATTGACTGTTAATCTGTCCCATTACTTTTGGTCCCTTAAAAATTGGGAGGAACATATACAAGCTGTTGGAATTCCTACACCGTTCACCTGATTTGGATGTAAATACCCTCAAATTAAAGCTGAAAGTCTGCAGTTAAAGCACATCTTGTTTGTTTCATTTCAAATCCATTGTGGAGGTGTATAGAGCCAAAAAGATTAGAATTGTGTCGATGTCCCAATATTTATGGACCTGACTGTATATATATATATATATATATATATATATATATATATATATATATATATATATATATATACAGTGGATATAAAAAGTCTACACACCCCTGTTAAAATGTCAGGTTTCTGTGCTGTAAAAAAATTAGACAAAGATAAATAATTTCAGAACTTTTTCCACCTTTAATGTGACCTATAAACTGTACAACTCAATTGAAAAACAAACTGAAATCTTTTAGGTAGAGGGAAGAAAAAAAAAAAGAAAAATAATGTGGTTGCACAAGACAGCACATCCTCTTATAACTGGGGATGTAGCGGTGTTCAGAATTAAGCAATCACATTCCATCGTGTTACATAGGAGTCAGCATACACCTGCCATCATTTAAGAGCCTCTGATTAACCCCAAATAAAGTTCAGCTGCTCTAGTTGGTCTTTCCTGAAATTTTCTTACTCGCATCCCACAGCAAAAGCCATGGTCCACAGAGAGCTTCCAAAGCATCAAAAGGGATCTCATTGTTAAAAAGTATCAGTCAGGAGAAGGGTACAAAAGAATTTCCAAGGCATTAGATATACCATGCAACACAGTGAAGACAGCCATCATCAAGTGGAGAAAATATGGCACAACAGTGACATTACCAAGAACTGGAGCTCTCTCCAAAATTGATGAAAAGACGAGAAGAAAACTTGTCTGGGAAGCTACCAAGAGGCCTACAGCAACATTAAAGGAGCTGCAGGAATATCTGGCAAGTACTGTCTGTGTGGTACATGTGACAACAATCTCCTGTATTCTTCATATGTCTGGGCTATGGGGTAGAGTGGCAAGACGAAAGCCTTTTCTTAAGAAGAAAAACAGCCAAGCCAGGCTACATTTTGCAAAAACACATCTGAAGTCTCCAAAAAGCATGTGGGAAAAGGTGTTATGGTCTGATGAAACCAAGGTTGAACCTTTTGACCATAATTCCAAAAGATATGTTTGGCGCAAAAACAACACTGCACATCACCAAAAGAACACCATACCCCCAGTGAAGCATGGTGGTGGCAGCATCATGCTTTGGGGCTGTTTTTCTTCAGCTGGAACTGGGGCCTTTGTTAAGATAGAGGGAATTATGACAACGGCCCAAAGCATACATCCAAATAAAAAAAAAAGGAATTAGCTTCACCAGAAAAAGATTAAAGTTTTGGAATGGCCCAGCCAGACCCCAAACCTGAATCCGATTGAAAATCTGTGGGGTGATCTGAATAGGGCTGTGCACAAGAGATGCCCTCGCAATCTGACAGATTCGGAGTGTTTTTGCAAAGAAGAGTGGGCAAATCTTGCAAAGTCAAAATGTGCCATGCTGATAGACGCATACCCAAAAAGACTGAGTGCTGTAATAAAATCAAAAGATGCTTCAACAAAGTATTAGTTTAAGGGTGTGCATACTTATGCAACCATATTATTTTATTTTTATATGTTTTCTTCCCTCTACCTAAAAGATTTCAGTTTGTTTTTCAATTGAGATGTACAGTTTATATGTCACATTAAAGGTGGAAAAAGTTCTGAAATGATTTATCTTTGTCTATTTTTTTTACAGCACAGAAACCGGACTTAACAGGGGTGTGTAGACTTTTTATATCCACTATATATATATATATATATATATATATATATATATATATGTATATATATATATATGTATATATATATATATATATATATATATATATATATATACATATATATATATATATATATATATATATACATATATATATATATATATATATATATACATATATATATATATATATATATATATATATATATATATATATATATATATATATATATACAGTATATTAGTAGCTAATATTTCGAATAACCGCTGTGTGCAGCACAGATGGCAGCTAGACAATGTGGTAATGCGAGACATGCAGACTGCAGCTGCTGAAAAGTGCGTGCTGGAGGATCCATATAGTGACCATGGAGATCAAGGTGCTCCTACGTGTGCTTGATGGGGTTCAAGCTCAGGGAATTTGGAGGCCAGAAAAGAATCTTTGTCTTGCTCCTCAACCACTCCTGGACAATTCTGGCTTATATGACATGTTGTAATGTCCTGCTGGAAGACAGTCACCATGTATGGGTATACTTGATCTCCAAGGATGGATAGATAACCCAATAGGTTATCAGAGTGTCTTCCAGACGTATAAGTGGACCCAGACAATGCCAACAAAATATTCCCTAGACCATGACGCTGCCGCCACCAGCTTGTATTTTTTCAACAGTTTTTGTTCCCTGAGGTTTTGCTCCTGACACGCCAATGTCCGTCCAGTCGATGGAGCAGAAAATGTGACTCATCATAGAAGGCAACCCTTTGCCAACCACAAGAGGTCCAATTTCGGTATTGTCCTGCAAATTTAACCTGTTTCTGACAATGAACCCTCGTCAGCATGCATGCAGTGGCCAACCGTTTGCTTCAGAGCCTCATATCCAACAGAGTTGGCTGTACTGTCATTTTCTACACAGATCTGGTAGCCCCAATGGTTTGTTTGGACAGTGAGTTGCTCAAATGTAGTTGGTTGGCCAGTACACATCGTCACAGCCGACTATCAACTCTGACATGAATGGCACGTGGTGCCTTGCAGTTTTCAAGATGTTTATTCACTATGGTGCAGTCTGACTTTAACCACAGCAGCACATAAACACAAAAACAACATGCACTGTTTCCATGCACTGTTTCTTTTATATGAAAGAGCTCAACTACATACAGGTGTGGCTCAACTACATACAGGTGTGCAAAAGCTAGTTTTCCAGTTACTAATACATGTTTGAGAAAGCAAATTAAACATAACATAAAGTATTTTATATTGCAGATTTGAGGGCTTGAGAGTGTTGTGCTGTTAATTGTAATACCTAATATCACTTTCCTTTTAATTATAAGTACAGTAATATGTTTATATTTGCATTTACAGTGCTACGTATAGGACTTTAACCCCCTTGTGGGTCCTCTCTAGTACCCGTTGGCTTTTTGGCTCCATTTGCAGGTTACGGGTTTGAACGCCAGTGGATTCGTAGCAATGTAATAGTGATTTGTGAACGTAACAGTTATGGGCTTGACAGATCAATGGATTTGCGGCCAGGGAGTTCAAATTTCAACGTCCCGTGTGTTTTTTTCGCCCTTCAGCCGCAAGTCGCTAGTGAGTTGCTTTACAGGGCCAATTTAATAGTCTTAAGTCTTTCAAGCTACGTTACATTGCTCCGGTTTTACACGTTGAGGGAATTTAATAGGGCTGTTTGTCTCCCAGTACACATTACTAGTAAAAACCACATTGACACAGCAAATCTCCAGGCATTGTGTTGATGCAAGTGTGTTGCAGATATTTTAGCATTGGTTGGAGACCAGCAACAGTTGAATACTCATTATTGAAAACTCATTATTGCTTTTTGTTTTCTTTTTTTTTAATCCTTGGTTATGCATTTTATGCTTCATCAAAACCTCTAGTACCTGTTGTAAGACATTGCAATGGTCCTTTAATAATGAATCTAGCAATATTTCAACTTCTGTAATGTTCCTTGTTTCATATAACGGCAACACTCTAACTTTGCTTCCTGGGGAGACAAGAAAAGTATAAGCTTTCTGTGGTGCATTTTCATGTAAATATTTTTGCATACACAAAGTGACCTTGTATCCTTTCTGTACAATGTACCGTCTGCTCATTTATATGCTTTATGGTGAAATATAATCTTGCACAGCTTCTTTATTCAAGTATTTTACCTAAACTCATGTTGCCTCCGTGGATTAGTTAATTGCACTGCTTAAATCTTTAACAAAGTTTTCCATTGGTGCCAATATGAATGAGACAGCTGGGTCATTATAAACCCCTCCCAGCAATCTGTCCATCTAGTCTATAACATACAAAACCCCAATGCCCAGGAAGAACAAACTGTTCTACTGAAGTGACATTGTAGCTTTAGAGCATTAATGCTCTGAACTGTGTGTGTATATTTGGGAGTTACATTAAATTTTTAATTAGACTTTGGAGAATTTAGTAAGTTTATTCATATATTTTAAATTATAATATTATGCGATTTTTTCTTTTTTTCATGAAAACCCAAATCATTGCACCTAAGAGCAAAAAGCAATACAAATTTAGTTTTCTTATGTGTAAAATTTATACTTTTCAAAATATAAATTTTGCTTGTGTAAAACCCATCTTTATTTAGAAATTGAACACACCAAAATTGTGTGTGATATATTATTTTGGTATAAAAGATGTAATTTTATACAAAGTTTTAATTATCCTACAAAATGTATAGAAAGAGCTCATCAACCTCATCTAATTGTGCCATAACAAAAAAGCCAGAATAGACAGCTAATATCAATCATAGATCACGTAACACCCCACCTGCACAGCTGTTGTCTCCTAAAATAATTACAAATCCAGATGCCATTGTCATCAGACAGACAGTCATGTGGCCATCCGAGGACTGTGAAAACATAAGACCTGTGTGGTGTAGAAATCA
Organism: Discoglossus pictus; assembly: GCA_027410445.1. Taxonomy (NCBI): domain Eukaryota; kingdom Metazoa; phylum Chordata; class Amphibia; order Anura; family Alytidae; genus Discoglossus; species Discoglossus pictus. The sequence continues at coordinate 317,057,842 of CM050164.1, read as the reverse complement.
CAGCTTCATTAGGTGAGGTGCAGACTGATGCACACATTTTGGGTGCATATAAAACACATCACTTTAAATAGATTTATTTCCACTAAGCAGATGCTAGTTTTTACCATCACTTGTATAAACTAAACTCAGATTCAAAAGCATGTGTGATGTAAAAAAACAAAAAACTAGTACCCTAATGTAGATGAATAGTGAAATTACAGGTGTTGCTTCAGATTGTTCTAATCCTCATCATACAGAAAATAATGATGAATACTGGTGATGATAAATGTGCAACTCCTAGAAACCTATGTAAGAAGCTGAGGACCAACTATCTTCTCCAATAGTCTCCCTCGTAGGATCTTTTTTTGAATCCATATATTAAACAGCACTTCATAAAGGTGACAAAGTGAATCCAAAAGACAAAAATGACAAAGTATACATAATGGTAAACAGTGGCGGAGCTAGTGCATGGGGGGGCTTGGTGCAAAAATAATAATTGCTCCCCCCCCCACCCCCCAGAAGGGGGTGGGCACAATATTTTTCTGCATTTCCTGGCCCCCCTCCAACATCAATCTATATATATATATATATATATATATATATTAAATAAATAGTACATCTGTGTTTACATTTGAATGTCTAAAACAAGTTTAAAAACCTACTTCCAGCTCAGAATTCCGAGAAACAGTTATTACACTGCATTCTGGGAAGTTGAACTGGGACATGCAAATGTGTCCACAAATGCCTCGCCATTCAATCCTTAGCCATTATCAACCATGGCTTCCTTTAAGCGTATGCATGCTGTATTACACAGCTTCAATGCAAAGCCATGGTTGGATTAAACACAGGCTGAGTATCCAATCCGTGTACAGCTGTTTCAAGCTTACTGGCTATCATCAACATGCAGCGGGATACATACATACATAAATACACATACATATATACATAATTGCATACATATGTATATATATATATATATATATATATATATATATATATACAGTATATATATATATATATATATATATATATATATATATGTATATACATATATATAACACACACACATATATACATAGTGATACCTTTTTTATTGGACAAACTTTTTCATAATATAGCAATGAACTTTCTAGAGATAATGCCTCTCTTTATCAAGTCAAAAAGCGATACTGATACAGATATGAACTAAAAACAGTAAACAGAAAGAGATGAAAAAATATAAAAAAACTTTTGGAAAAACAAGAAAGACAAAAAGTTCATTGGCCAGAGTAAAGTGAGAAATAGACCAGCATTGTGAATAATGGTTGTAGATAAAAACACAGCCGAGTAAAATAAAGAGCAATACATTTCAGTATAGCATGTAGCTTACACAAACAGCAATAGAAGGGAGGGGGTGGAATATGTGGAATTTGTGTGAGCTATAAGACATGAAGATAGTGGGTCAGAAAGCCTAAGTCAACATTAATGCCCATATTCTTTGTATTAAAAAATTTAATCATTTTTAATTCAAAAGATTTCCGCTGTTGAATAGCTCTGAAATTCCCTCTGAGTACTTTTATTTTGAGGTTCTGAATGGAGTGATTCTCCTGGTTGAAATGGTGTCCAACTGGAGTACAGTAACTGTCTTCATGGTAATTTTTGATGGAGCTTCGGTGAAGGTTCATTCGCATTTGTAGTTTCTGGCTGTTTTCCCCAATGTAGCACCCTCACATACATTGCATTGCATCATGTACACTACATTGGATGATGTAAATGAATATGAGCCTCTGATGTTGTAGGTCTTGTTGTTGTGAGTGGCTGTGTCCTCTTTGCAGATCTGTTGGCATAGTTTGCAGCAACTTTTATTGCAGGGTTTGGTGCCATCTTCTCTGTTATGCTGTTCATTTGGCAATCATCTGTTTACAAATGTTTGTCTTAAATGTGGTGGCTGCCTAAATGCAAGAATGGGGGGTTTGGGGAATATATGTTTCAATTCTGTGTCCTCTGTGAGTTGCTGCTGAGGAGGCCACAATGGTCTGCAGTGGCCACAGGGGGCCAAGAGATAACACAAGTGGCAGCAGAGGGCCACATGTGGCTGAGAGTTTTAGTTTTGAGTATGCATTGGTATGGGGAGTGTCTGATCTAGACAAAGGCTAGTTTAGAGTAAGTTAAGGAAGTCAAGGTTGACGTTTAAGTAAACAAACTACAATTTTAGTTGTTTCTGTATAGAAAAGGACAGATTTTGGAGATGTTTCACATGTGCAAGGGGCAGGGTTTGGTAAGTGATTGTATGCAAGAACAAAAAGAGAGAGCTGAAACCCGGGAAATCCAAAGGCAGCAGACTTGAGATGTAGTAGTTAGGCAACAGTAGTTTAAAGCTAGGTAGGTGTCGGATGAGATTAGGAGCTTTTGTCAGTGATGTGTTTGATATACATTTGGTGAGAAAGGTCAGGAGATGAAATATAGATTTTTCGTATCATCAGCGTAGAGATTGTGCTGTAAACCAAGAGTGCTTATTAGTTTGCCATGGGAGGGTATTTAGGTTGAGAAAAGCAAGGGACCTAAAACTGTTGTTTCAGGGACTCTGACAATTAGTGGTAATGGTGATGAAATGGTATCTGAGAAAAAGGCACTAAAGCAGCTTCAATAGAAGTAACATTTTAGCTAGTAGAAAGAGGAGGGTTGCGTAGGCCAAGCAAGCCGAAAGTCTGTAGAAGTGAGTGTTCATGATTATCATAGACGGGAGAAACTCCATCACTATAAGAAGGGAATAGTTTAATTCAGTGGAAGAGCTAGTGAATGGAGGGTGCAAAAAAAAATGTGGGCACCCCAATGGGGTTGTAAAAATATTTTGGCACTGGGCCTCCGGCACCCATTCACTCACTGCCCCTCCCCAAGATCCTTTCCCATATCTACTTTCTCCCCAAGACCCCTTTTCATAGCTGTTCCCTTCCCTTACCTCGTGTTTGTATGAACCTGTCTGCAGCACAAGGACATGCCCACTCAAATTTCCAGCAACATCTTCCACAGCACCCAATCCATCTCAGCACCCACCTGTACTTTGCTATCACTTTGCTGCCCATGATTTCTCCCCTTCTTCCCTAATACACATCCCCAGTGGGCTGAATTGCTCCAAATTGCCACCTCTTGGGGCTTCAGTAAAAATTATCTTTTTTTCTGCCGAGAGGGGGGGGGGGGGGGGAAGTATATCTAAGGAGGCTCAGTGGGGGCTTGGGGGGCCTGTGGAGTCCAGAAGGGATAATGGTGGGTTGGTGTCTTGCAGGGGGCCCCCTACACTACAAAAAAAAGTTAAATGGGAAAAAAAATTCACCCTGGTGCACTGCACCACCTACATTACTGGTTTTATTTTGCAGTGTGCTAAATTAGGCAGATATGGAGGTTATGAATTTTGAGCGGATAGAATTAAGTGAATAGGCTGTAAGAAGAGAAAGTGATTAGAGTGACTGAGTAATTCTAACTAAGGTGAAAAGACTGAATAAGACTGCAATGTAATTTTGCTCTTCTATCTGTCTCATTTTCAGCTTTGCTCTTGAAATCATCAGCAGAGTCTTGGGCTAAAAAAGTGTTTTCTGTAGAGCAACTGGCAGAGAAGGAGGTGAATCTTACAATTAGGCATTTGGGGTTGGATGATAGAGTCAATATTAGTATCTAGTATTTATAATGTGCCAACACATTCCACAGCGCCTAGGTCTGAACCTTGGGGTGCACCAACAGACAGAGGGTGAGGTGAAGAAGTCGAACGAGAAAAGGAGACACTAAATGTTTGACCTTGTAGGTATGAAGTGAACCATGAAAGAGAAGAGTCACGGATGCCAAGAGAGTAGAAGATTTGGATTAGAAGAGGGGACTGTGTCAAAGGTAGCAGAGAGATCTAGGAGGATTAGAATAGAGAAATGATCATTTGACTTGGCGGTGAGAGCTGTCTCTGTGGAGTGAAAGAGAATTGGAGGAAATAATTTGGGTAAGGCAATTATAGAGGAGCCACTCAAGATCTTTTTTTTAAGAATGGGTGTAATTATATGTTATCATGTTTTAGAGATGATGGAAACTTTCCAGTGTTTAGGGAAAGGTTGAATATATGTGTGCGAGCAGGGATGAGTGTGGTAAAGAGGCGAGGGAGTAACTGTGATGGAATTAGATCTTGTGGACAGGTTGTAAGGCAGGAGGTTGATAATAGATTTGAGACTTCATCCTCTGTTACAATGTTATGGCAGTCCATAGTGTTGGTGAGAACATGGAATGTTGAAGGCTGTGTGTTATTGGTTAGTTGAGAGGAGGAAGTGTGTGAGCTGGCTTGAGAGGAGAATTTGTTACAAATGTTTTAAATCGTATCTTTAAAGTGGTTGGCAAAGTCCTTAACTGTGAGATAAGAGGGGACAGGAGGTGCAGTAGGGCAGAGGAGAATGTTAAACACTCTGTGGTGAACAACAAGATGGGAGGTTATATTAAATATTAATATTAAGAAGTTTTGCTGCTTGGCAAGGATGAGGGCAAAGAAGTAGCAGCGCAATATAAACTTGTAATAGAGAAAGTCTGCTGAATTCCAAGATTTCCTCCATAAATGTTCAGCTGTGCGGGAGCACCTATGGATGTAGCGTGTTTGTTTAGTTTGCCAAGAGTGTCAAGGATGGAAGTAAGAGTCGAGTTGTAATGTGAGGTGGCAGTGTCAAGGCAGGTGAGGTTGGTGATGGGGCTGAAAAGGGGTTGTAGCACTATTGAGAGCTGTTATGATTCAAGAGCTTGTAGATTTCTGCCAGTGATGGTGGTCAAGGATGAAGAAGGATACATTTCAAGGTGTTAAGGTTGAAATTTAGGAGGTATTGTTCAGATAGAGGGATTGGACGGGTGACTAGGTTGGAGGTGGTGCAGAGATTGGGGAAAATAAGGTCAAGGGAGTGTCCAGTGTGATGAGTTGAAGAATCTGTTCATTGTGAGACTGAGGGAAGAGGTACGTAAAAGGTACGTAAAATTAGTTTAGCGGCAGCCTTGGAGGTTAGAGTGTCAATGCTAATGTTGAAATCGCCAATAAGGAGTGAAGGAATGATACGTTTGTTTGGAGATGTTTACAGTAGCATTGTTAGATTGAAGAAGGAATTTGTATTGGAGGAAGCCTGCAGTGAACGCAGCATTCCTGCTTTAAGTGTCATGTTTTTATCTGAACATGTTGGATGGAAAAACAATAATGCATGTAAATACCTAGCTGGGAAATATTGTAAGGGTTTTTCTGATACGCATAAGTATATTGCATACACTATTGCCACTGGTACTAAATTTACTGTGAGGTTAAATTACGAACATATTACCTATTAACTGTTATTTTATTTTCTACTGGGATGTTTGTAACAAACTGCAGAGTAACAGGAGTCGTTATGCTACTAATATAGCAAGGTTTACAGTTCCCAATGCCATGTGAAGTCAAGAGATTATAGCACCGGTTTCCCCCAGCAGTGTAGATTAACTCAGCATGAAACAAATTAACATTCTGAGGAACATAAATCTCACTGCATCTCTATTTTAGCTTTACAAGTGCTAAGTCACTTATGCAGCAGATATCTAGCGGTAACTCCTGTAAATTTGTTATCAGTGGTAGAGTAGACATTTATTAATGTAAATGGAAGGGGCAGATGAGGCAATAAAAAGAATGATGGTGTAAGATTGATGTTTTCTACAGAAGTCATTGATAAATAGCACAGCCTTTAGATTCCTTGAGCCTTCTTTAACTATAATCCAAAAGGGTCCATGGTCTAGTTACTAGTTAGAGTGAAGGTTATAGTTGCATTATAACTGCATGGCAGAATTATACAAATTCTCTAAAAGTACTAATTCAGCGTATTCTGTTATGATTCGTTACCTTCATGTTGGTAGTACTTCAGATGCCTATGGCTAGATTCTCTTTTGTAATACTCTTGTTTCTTATGAACAGATTTTAGTTTATATCTTTGCAATACAAATATATGCTATCTTGTGTTAAGGTATAAACTTTGGAAATTCTGAACAAAGGACTATGATGCAGATTAATTTACATAATGCTAAGAACTTTTACAAAACGGTTGTTGCATCAACTATATGCTATATGTAAAAATATTTAAATTAATTTGATTTCTTTATATGCTTGATATTTCTAACGCCTATATATTTATTCATCAAACATTATACATAGTGACGTCTAACTACATACTTCATGTTAAATATCCTTATTTTTTCTTCTTTCGCTTTTTTTTTTTACGAATGGGAAGAGGTTTAATCGCTAGAAAAAGAGCCTTCCCATTCATTACTTATTTATAAAGGATACTAGTAAAAGCAATATTGTAAAATGCTATTCTATTAATGCTTATTTTAAGTACATATTTTATATTTTTCCTTCATTATCCTAGTATTAATATGTACTATTTGATATGTCCAAAAATTCTCCAAAACTTAATGCTTTAGTACATATGACCAAAACATAGACTCTTATTAGTTTTTCAGTAGAATATTTATGCATGTGCCAAGATTGTGTGTTTACAGAAACAGTAATAGATAAGTGGATCAGCCTACCAATGGAAGTCATAGAGTCAAACACAAATAAGGAACCTAAATATATCTGGGATAATCATTGGCTATCCTGAGGTTTAATTAAGCCACACTTTTAGATAGGTAGAACAACTGTTACAATAATGTATTTATATAATCTAGAAGAAATCCTGAAACATGCTCTGTAATTAAACTGATTTACAGCAAACTGTAAAGTAGAAGGCACAACTCAAATATATGTTTGACACAGAATGTGTTTACATTTAATAGTACTAATTCCTTGAATTTTAAGTAAAAATATATTTGTATATCTTAGTATAACTTTTCTTCTTTCCTAACTGTTGTATGACTCAGCTATCTGTTATCTAATGCTGTGTTATTAATTCTTACTTATTTCACTCCATGCTTATCCTTCTTATCTTGGTAAAATTCTAAGAGACAGCAAAATATATAATCCTTTTTCACACAAGGAATTTTGAGCTTACTGGTGGAGTGTTAAAGTAATCAATGTCTCTAAATATGTTGCAGGATTTGTCTCTACAGCAGTTATCTAGGGCAATGGAAGTTTTCTAAAGTTCCAATAATAGTTCAAGCATAAGTATCTGAAGTAATCAATGTATTTAATTCTAAATACACATTTTTTGTTTTCTTAAGGAACATGTGTGTGTGGTGAATGCACATGTCATGATGTAGACCCAACGGGTGATTGGGGAGATATCCACGGTGACACCTGTGAGTGTGATGAGAGGAACTGCAAAGCAGTATATGATAGGTATTCTGATGACTTCTGTTCAGGTAAGAAACATTTTTATATCTCAAACTAAATTATTAGACTTTTTATTTCACAAGACTTGAACAATGCATTTATACAGGAAATCATATTGGTCTGTGTTTATTCATATTAATTTAATTCCCATTGCACATACCCTTGTTTCATAAAAAATATATTTTGGGATATATATATATATATATATATATATATATATATATATATATATATGAAGCAATGGTCTATAGTACAAATATATTAAAAATGTAAACAGTTGGAGAAAAAATGATGTGCTGTCCATAATACAGTGTGTGATGAGGCCATAGATTGATGCCTTGCAGTCCACAGCTATGCACAGATCTGGAAACTCTTCTTTCTTTTTGTCATTTTTGGAGATTCAAAGTTGCAACTATAGGCTGTGGGACAGATGTACTGTAAAATACTACAACTGTAAAGTTTCAATATATAAGTATCATGATGGGGAGTTAAATACATGGAAAACAATCAAACCATACTTATTTAAATGCAGATCAGCACTACAGTTAAATACCAAAAATCAACAAAGAAGCTGGTGTGAGGAAACCTATTCTATACAGAGAATTGTGCATGATCAGTTATGCACAGTGGGGATATTGTCTGCTGAGGTATTCCTGTTGTATTTTCCTAATAAATGAAAGTAATGTTTGAGTTTCTCAAGAACATAACCATGAGAGAAGACTTACCACACCTGTTCCCCTTCTGGATCCCTTAATTGTACCTCTGAGAAAGGCATGGTATTACAGATTCTTCACATGCAAGCACTATTTCTTGGAATTTACCTGAATGAAGAAAAATATTTTATGTGCCAATGCCTTAATTCTATAACAGGCTGACTGAGAGTAAGCATCTCTCACAGGAAGTACATGTACTGCTTTGGAGCTGCTTTATCTTCTGTATGAAGATTAATGACTTATAACAATTAAAATCCCTTGAGAAGGATAAAGTCAGTGGACATTGCTATTTCCTGTAGTTGTTTCATCATATTTTATGTGATATCTACTGAGAAGATGATTACTAATAAACAATACAACACATGCATCTGTTAAAAAGTAATACTATTAAGAATTACATAAAACTAGCAACTGTACAATTTTCAAAAAACATTTAGAAAAAAAGAACCAGGATTATTCTTATGTTTTAACTGACATAAAATGTCATTATATAAAAACATTATATATATTTATGGCAAATTGTTACATTTTAAAGGAACAATAAAATTGAACTATTTAAAAAAAAAAAAAATACAATTTCTTGACAAAAAATATGTACATTTAGGAAATAGGAAACTATGTACATCACATATATAGTTGTGAGCGTACGAGTTGTTGCTAACGCTGCAGGCTCGCGTAGCGAGCTGCGGCCCTCGCAAAGCGAGGGCACTGGGCGAGGGTCTCAGTTGCTGGCATGGAGCGCCTTCGGCGCTCCATGCCAGCAACTGCGACCCTCGCAAACTTCACGTCGCAACCCAAACAGCACGACACACACATTACGACACTCGCAAACAACATACGACACACGTTCACACACATTACGGACTCGCAACACTCGGACGCAACTCGCGAACATTACAAAATGTAAAACACAATACATACACACAGCACATACATAAAAACCTTACCTACACCAAGAGGGAGCACCCAGGACCTCAAAAATGCAACTTAGACCTCGATTTTACTCGAAATAAAAGAGTTTAGAGACTAAAAAAAAATCTAAGCGACAGAAAAAATGGCCGCCGAACAAAACGAAAACGAGGCTACAGCACTCTAAACTCGCAAAACACCACAAGAAACTCGCAAAACACCACAAGAAACTCGCAAAACGCCACAAACCACCTACGGATATTCATACCACACAGTGCACACATTCAGCATGCTTACACAGCAGCTCCACACCACTAATGCTGCAGCAACATCAACACAGATTGCCAGCTCTTCATCACAATGCTTCAAAATAGGTACAGTATATTAATTTAGTAATGTATTACATATTTCATTATTATACACCAAACAGCATTAGCTACCTTACAATTTCATTGCCGTCATTTTTTGACGGGCAATTCGCTAGTTGTATTATAAAAATGTGTTAAAAATGGCAATAAAAATAACAAAAAATAATAAAGAATTATTTAGATACATTATTAACAAACTTGTACAACTCTTACAGTAAAAGATGACATATATTGTACAGGCAAAAGTGTGAAATCCGGGCATTCTAGAGAAAACCAAGTGTGTTTTTGTTTGTTTGCTACTTAACAGCTTAACAATTAAAATTTGCTGTTAGTAAACTGGAATATATCCTGTGCATTTATAAACCATAAAATCCAGTACGTTTGCTCATCTGTTTTTTTTTATGTATTTTTGCAGAATTTTATAAAATTTGTTTCCTAGTTTGTTTGTTGCATAAGCATGGTTATAGGTTAGTATACTATGGGGGTTCTCCCCAGGTTTTGTGATGGGTTTATATAGAGAGATAGAGGGAACGGTAGGGGCTGTAGGATGTTAGGGTTAGTATCGTGTGGTCAAGTTTAGTAGTTATTGTTCACTAGTGTTATTAAGGAAACTACTAAGTTTCAGACTAAGGCCCTCATTCTATTATCAGCCGTAAATCGGCTGCAAAGCTGCGATTCCTTGCGGGGCTCCCGTTACCTTGCAATTCAAATAGACGGCGCCGCAAGGATATCCCCTTACGGCCGGCCGTATATCTTGCAACCGGCCGTAAGCTCAGAAATCTTTAAAAGCAAATATAAATTCAAGACGGCACTGTAAAGCTCTGTAAATGCTAGGGATCATAATGGGGGACACGAGGATTAATAGCAACCCCCTCTCAAGCTTGCACATGAGCACAAATCCGAGAATTCATTAACTGTTTATTTTCCGGCCGCAGCGTGGGCGGGTCTGAGGTGCTCCAAGCCCTCTGGACTTTTTCCACGGATATTTGACATAAATTAAAATAAAAAGGATTTACGGATTTGAGTGTAGGGGAATGGTGTGCAATCACTTTATAGTCTCCTCAGAGTGCAGGATGGCTTTATTATGGCTTTATAATGTGCCTGCGGGACCTTTTTCCTGCAAGTAAGCTGCGGCTCGGTTTTAGCCTTGCAGAGAGGGTTCCCGGAGCAATTGAATAGCAACCGGGATTTGCTTGCGGACGAAACTCTTGCGGCCGTTTAAGATCAAAGGCTTTCCTCCGGCGCGTGCGGCCGCAAGGGATAACAAGGCGCCCCCGGCCGGAAGGGAATAGAATAGGCAAATAGCTTGCGGCCGGTCCTTGCGGCCCCGCATCTCCTACGGCCGATAATAGAATGAGGCCCTAAGTGTCTCCTACAGATGTATATAAGACAGTTTGTGAGTACACTTTAGAGTTAGAGACCTGCATTCAAACCCCCCTGGGTGTGAGTCCGTACATTTTACTGGACATTACTTACTTTTCTTGCAAGAGCTACGTAATAGTAAACTTGCTAGTAAAAGTTCCCATAGCTAGTCTTACAGAAGTTCCTACAGGAGCCATGTAATCGAAAACCGATAACCACGCCCAACAGAAATGGCCACACTGCCACTAAACATATTCTGTACAACTTTTGTAGATTTTATTGATTCTAAGAGTGTCTGACACTCAAAGGGTTAAAAGAATAATTATGCAAACATAGAACCACCGCTCAGATAGATTGAAGCTATCATTTAATATGCTAAGTCCTATCTTTGAGCTTAGATTGCTGCTGGCTTGCATTGTGCAGGCTTTGGTTATTCTGCATTTTATAAGCAGCATGTGTGACTGTTATACTTTACTAGCGACTTGCCCGTCAAAAATGACAATAACATTGTAAGGCAGGTAATGCTGTTTGCCACAGACATTAATTTTTTTTGTTGGTCTGAGATCCTTCGGCACTCATTGCGAGGCTGTTGGTTGTTGTCTTTTTTTTCTGATAGGCGCTTTTGCTGTTATTGTTTGGTCGGCACTGATCTGCTTTTTGCGCTTATTGCAAGGCTTTGTGTGCTATGAGCAGCCTTGGCGCTCGTTGTCAGGTGCGCAGTGAATGGCTTTTGTGTTTATTGCTCAAGTGTTTTTTTTTTTTTTTTGTGTATATGTATTTTTGTATGCTAATGAAATAATTAATAAATTAATAAATTAATATACTTTACCTATTTAGAAGTAATATATGCAGGAAGCATTGTGCTGAAGAGCTGACAATCTGTTTTGATGTTCCTGCAGCATACAATGTCGGTTTGCACTGTTACGGACCTGAGGTGTAAGTGTCAGCAATGTGTGCAGTGTGTAGTGTAAATAGGCTGAGTGCGCGAGGGAAAGCCATTAGGGTAGCTGTGTACTTCCGCATTGTGTAAGTTAGTGTTGTAAAATGGCAGCGAATGTGTATGTGGTACGCGGCTGTGGATGATTTAAAAGTGTATCTGGTACCTCGTACGGCTATTTTGAAAAGCCGTATGTGCTTGGTGGTGTTTTGCATCTTTAGGGTCCTGTAGCCTCATTTTCATTTTTTCGGCGGCCATTTTTTCTCTCACTTAGGGGATTTTCGTGTCTAAACTCGGGAATTTGGACTTGTGGGTACGTTTTTATGTCTTTTTTGTGTGGATTTATTTTTAATGTTTTCAGGTGCGCGCGGTTCGGCCGTTAAGGTCGTATTTTTGCGAGGTCGTAATGTTTTTTTTTCCAAGTCCCGCGGCTCGTATTTTTTTAGGCTGAGTCCATAAATTTTGCGTTCCAAGTCCCGTGGTTTGTATTTTGTTGTGTAAGTCCGTATTTAGTGATAGCGTGTTAAATCTATAAATCAAAGTGCTGCTTGTGTGGGTGTTTGTAACCGCGTGTGAGGCGCCGCAGAGCCTCCACCTCCGCAAATGCGGCCCCTCGCTTTGCGAGGGTCCGCATTTGCGACCTGCATTGAGCCTTTGGCTCATTGCAGCCGACGTGGGAGCCTCCACCTCCGCAAATGTGGCCCCTTGCGGCCTTCGGCTCATTGCAGCCGACGTTAGAGCCTCCACCTTCCGCAAATGTGGCCCCTCGCTTTGCGAGGGTCCACATTTGCAGACCAAACTGCGTCCCTCACTTGACGAGGGACGCAATTCTCGTGAGCTCGCTTTGCGAGCTTGCAAAGCGTGACGACGATTCGTAGTTTGGCAACTATTATATGTGATTCATATTCTAATTATTATCACTGGTGGTAGTTTATGTGTATTCAGTTAAAGATGATTTGGACTATTGATATATAACCCTATGAAGCACTAATGCTAAGGATTATGTGCTAAATAGGAACACTAACAGGTAATGTATGCTCATTGCACCTTGGTGGCTGTTGTGGTCCACCAACGAGATATTATCATGTTACAGTAGTTTTTAATCATTCTCTATTTTAATTATATCAGTTCACCAATGGAGAGGTGAAAAAGTAAAGTTTTTTTAATTAAATAATTAATTAAAACTATATTCTAGTGTCATTTTTGGCGAAGTATGTAAAGTTGTAGACATAATAGGAAGTTCTTTAAGGGTTGCTTTCTTTTGACAATGGTACTATATTGTATCAGATTTCAAATTTGACTTGTAGAAAATTATACAGCAGACACTATATGGAGTATGTATACATGCTAATCAAAAATATGAAATGGAAAATAGTTCATATGTTCTGGTGATTTTAGGTATTCTATACATTGAAGAGGCATTTTATACAATAACTGATTTCATATTTTTCCTATAATATAAACATTGATGAAAAAAATAATGCTTGTTTTAAAAAGACACTGAGCCAAATATTTGTATTATTGCTTACATCAATATGCTATTTAGAGAGCTCTGAAATACCCTTTGTAAAATAAGTACATAGCAATCACACATTTGCAGAGATTTCAAAATGGTCCTCATTGCACAATTTTCTGTTCATTTGTGTCTGCTAAATATGATTATTACAATATGCAAATGTATTTCTAGGGGAAAAAATGTGCTTCTAGCTATGTTTATTTTTCCAGTAACATGTTGCATTGCAAAATGTTGTTCACATGCATGCAAATGTTTATAATCTGGCACAAAGCTGCAGTATAAAAGGACAACATTGATGGAAATGAATGTCAGGACATTGATAACAGGGCAGTAATTACTTTGTGCTATCCTGTTGACGTCATCTGACTGCAAGACCAAGACTCGAGCTGTCACATCACATCAGCAAAACCATGGGAAGCAATTACATGAACCCATTATCAAAGGGCGATCATTTATTGCAGTTTTTAATGGGTATTAAAAATCTGTTCAAATGTAGCATAAAAATTGTGAGAAAGAGATACCAATGGATAAGCTGTGATGGTATGCGTGCTTATAGTATGGAAAAAAATACTGGTGGTCTTATTCATCATTTTTTTTTTCTCCAGTACCAAAGTGATTTTTGCAAATATGTCAACTTGCAGGCAATTTTATAATCATGATATATAACACAGATTACAACATTACAGAATTTCCTAGCATACAAGGCTTGTTTTCCTTGCAAAAATGATGTTTGCTTCATAAAGAATTTTCCAGATGTTTTACCAAATGCTAAACAATAAAGAAGGATAATGTATAGTGCTATTACATAGGCAAATATGTCCTTGACTGGAGATTATCTTCTAAACATAGACTTTAATGGCAAATAAGAACAAATGGTCCCATCCAGTCTGCTTATTTAATTTAAAAATAGCTGTTTGCTCAAGGCAACCTTATGCATGTCACTGACATACTAAAATTGCTTTTATTTTGTACCTAACACTTCTGCTGGAAGGCAGTTGTACTTAATCTGCCACATTTTGTGTAAAGTTGTACTTTGCACATTGCCCCTAAATCTTTTAGCCTGTAACTTCAAATCAAAAGTAACAGAGACAGAATGAGTGTAGTAGTAATCCCATATTGTAGCCATTATTGTGTCAAGAACAGACAGTCACAGAATAGTTAAATGGATGACATTCTCACTTAAACATATCAAATCTTTCAGCAATCATTTTTTTTTTATCTTCAAGCTGTCAGCATTTCCTGTTCTTTATTTTGTAAACTAGAGCTTTTATCAGTATTCCCTGATCACAGATTTATGATGAGCCATTACAAATATCATAACTTCAGTTATCCTTGTGGTTTAGGCCAATTACAATTTATTTTATGCCAAGCTTATTGATTTTGTTGTTGTTTTGTGCTCTGGTATATATATAGCCTTTTTGTGTTTGTTGCGGGTAAGATCCTTTTAAATCTGTAAAAGTGGAAAGAACAGATTTATAGAAAACATAATGCCATCAACTGCAAACATCATGTATTATTGTGCTTAAAATGGTTGGTTTAAACATGATTAAATTCCTGTTCAGATTCATTTCCATCATCTCTATTGTTTCTCATCAAAAATGAAAAGAATTTCTTCAAATTCCCACATAACAACTTTTTGGAGGGCACTGTCCTTGAACTTACACTTAAAAATATGCAGTAATTTTGTCCAAAGCACTTTAAAAGATTGAAAATGAACACACTTACAATGTAGGGGGAATGGTAGAAAAGATAGCTGATGGAGGAGATATATGGAGCAGTGAAGGTGGTACAATTGTGGATGGATCTTGAAGGACGAGGTATAGTGGGGAAATAACACAACATTGTATTACATTAATATATGTTTATGGTTTAGCTGACTGGAGGACATGTTTTTTTTTTCCATGTAATCATTAAGAGAAAGTAGAGATCAGTTAAGGAATACATGATGAAAAGTTCCACAGTAATTTGAAGTTTATCTGTACCTAGTGATCAGATAATATAATGGGCTATGTTAATTGCAATATGGAGTTGCCAGTACAATAATTATTATTACAATTTTTTGTAACGCGCCAACATATTCCATAGCACTTTGAGGGAGTTAAGTACAAGGGAAAATACAATATTAAAAAAGGGAAAAATACAATATTAAACACATGGCAAAAATTAGAGGGCATACATTGTGCTTTTTCAAGTCACTTTACAAGATTGAAAACTCACAAATGTATAATCCAAAGGGATTAATGAAACCAAAGGAGAAGTACTTGAAAGGAATAAACAAAGGTTTAGCAGGTAATTGAAAAGAGAGTAGAGAGTTAATTAGGGATTAAGTTTGTGGTTGTATCAGCTGTGAAAAATGGAAATAGAAAAATGACAGCTGCATAGTGAGTGCACTGCCCAGTTACACCGTCTGAGTCTCTGCAGAAGTGACTGCTCAGTCCTGATGCTAGAATATGGAGACATAGAAAGTTAGAATGGTGGTTAAGTCTGGGTATAATCATACGGAGTGTGGGGAGTAAGTAGTCACTGCTCATTGTGGAATATTATGAGGATGGAGTGCTTTCTGCAATATGGACTTTTCCAGTTTATGCAGAGCCAGGATTCAAAACTGTATCCTAAGCTTGTGCTTGTATATATTGTAAATCTTATACTGCGATAGTAAGCCCACAATTGGTCCCATCCAATGGAAAGCACACAGTGGTGTTTTCTAATGAAGCCGGGACTCTAATCATAATGGTTACTCCTACTAATTAAGTCTCCCCACCCTAAAAAAGAATTAATAATCATGCATGGATGTTGCCTCTTCACCGATAGCTAGGCTGAGATATGGAGTTAGAAAAATGGAGCTTTATTGGGATCTCCTCTCCCTAGTTATGCTTCTAACATCTTCCCAAGTGTACTGGAGGTTGCAGTGGCTTAGAGATGCAGTACTTACAATTACAGGTAGAATAATGAAAAATGGACAAGTCTTACGTCCCATCTGTTTACATATTTCCATGTACACTGCTTAGGTTGTTAGTACTAAAGATGTTCTGAAGATCATTTTGACTTGACTGTGCAGTGTTCTTAAAACTATAATGTATTCTAATAGATGTGTATGGAAACTATACATCTGATCTTTATTGCAACTGTGTTCTTCAAGCTTTGTCTTACAGTGCCAAAAGTGTTTTTCAATATTGTCATAATATTATTATTGATGCAGGTCATGGCCAATGTAACTGTGGGAGGTGTGACTGCAAAGAAGGATGGGTTGGAAGAAAGTGTGAACACCCACGTTCCTGCCCAATGTCCATAGAGGAAAGCACGAAAAAATGCCAGGGAAGCTTTAGCCAGCCATGTTCTGGAAGGGGTAAGTCACATGCTTGTTAACTAAAATATAATTTTGTCTTATATTCGCCATTAATAGTTTACTGTTGAATGGTTACTGAATGCATTAGTTTATTCTTGTATAATACATTGGTGGCATAATTGTTAGTAAGATGTGTAAATGCATATATTGATATAATAACAAATGTTAAAATTGGGGAACCCTTGGGAAAAAAGTTATCACAACACAGTCTCGTTTGAGATTGAATACAAAAAATAAAGTTGTAAGGGGCCAACAAAAACTCTAAATTTTAAAAGGGCTAACTTTAATGGGCTAAGGGCAGCAATCCTATATATAGACTGGGACAAAGAACTTACAGAGAAAAATACTGAAAATAAATGGACATTTTTCAAATCCTTTCTAAATAAACATACTCATCGGCATGTACCATGTGGAAATAAAATGAATAGGAGTAAATCACATCTCATTTGGCTTAACAATGACTTAAAGATCATGATGAGGAAAAAAAAACATGCATTTAAATTATACAAGAAGGAGGGAACAGAGGCAGCTTTATGTGACTATAAGGAAATCAACAAGGCTTGCATAAGGGCTATTAGACTGGCTAAAATAGAAAATGAGAAGTCAGTTGCAAAGGAAAGTAAGACTAACCCTAAAATATTTTTTAAATATATTAATGGGAAGAAGGCGAGGAAGGAAGCTATAGGAACATTACAATGTGACACAGGCCATCTGATAATTAGTGACTAGGAAAAGGCAGATGAGCTAAATAGGTTATTTTTGTCGGTATACACAAGGGAGGTACCAGTGGTTGGGACACCACAACATAATGAGGCTACACTACCTTCACTAAATAATTGGTTAACGCAGGAAGAAATCCAAAAGAGATTGGAGAAAATAAATGTTAATAAAGCCCCAGGTCCTGATGGAATACATCCAAGAGTACTGAGCGTGCTGGGTTCTGTAATAGCCAACCATTATATCAAGACTCACTCACTACAGGGTCTCTACCAGATGACTGAAGAAAAGCAGAGGTGATACCTATATTTAAGAAGGGAGCAAGAGCAAATCCGGGGAATTATAGACCAGTGAGCCTCACATCTGTAGTTGGGAAGCTTTTAGAAGGGTTAATAAGGGACAGAATACAAGAATATGTCTATTTGAACAAGATCGTAGGTAGCAGTAAACACGGATTTATGAAGGATAGGTCATGTCAGACCAATCTATTTAGTTTCTATGAGGAAGTTAGTAGGAACTTGGATCAGGGCAACTCAGTGGATGCAATATTTTTGGATTTTGCAAAGGCTTCATGGGAGACTTTTGAGCAAACTAAGGGATACAGGAATTACAGTTAATATATGCTCATGGATTGAGAGCTGGCTCAAAGACAGGAAGCAAAGGGTCATTGTAAATGGAACATACTCTGATTGTACTAATGTGGTAATTGGGGTTCCTCAAAGTTCAGTATTAGGTCCTCTCCTTTTTAACATGTTTATTAATGACGTAGAAGTAGATCTCGAAAGTAGTGTCTACATTTTTGCTGATGACACTAAGTTGTGCAAGGTAATTAAATCAGATAATGATGTACTTTCCCTACAAAGGGATTTGCATAAATTAGAGAAATGGGCGGCTAAATGGCAGATGAGATTTAATACAAATAAATGTAAGGTTATGCATTTGGGAAGGAAAAATAGCCATGCAATTTATAATCTTAATGGAGCAAATCTAAGGGTATCAGATATTGAAAGGGATTTGGGAGTACTAGTGGACAACACCTAGGTAGCAGTGCTCAAAGCCAAGCAGCAGCTGCAAAGGCAAGTAAAATATTAGCATGTATTAAGAAGGGTATAGAAGCAAGGGAAGCAAATATAATTCTACCACTATACAAATCCCTAGTATGCCCTCATTTGGAATATGGAGTACAATTTTCGGCACCACTTCATAAAAAGGACATTTTAGAGCTGGAAAAAGTACAGAGAAGTGCAACAAAACTAATAAGGGCAATGGAGGGGCTAAGTTATGAAGAAAGACTAACTGAATTAAACTTATTTTCGCTAGAAAAATGGTCTTCTACGAGGGGATATGATTACGTTATTTAAATACATCCAGGGTCAATATAAGGCTTTGTCAAGTGAACTTTTTATTGCAAGATATTTTCAACTGACAAGAGGACACCCTTTGAGGTTAGAGGAAAAAAGTATTTTTTCAACCTCAATTACTATGTACATATGTAACTGTGTAACATATATTCAATAGATTATACAGTATTAATGCTGTCATTGCATACACCTAATTAGAGAGTGTGTGTGTATATATATATATATATATATATATATATAACCCTTTTGTTACAAACCCTGTATTATTACCCAAAAAATAACCACTGCCACCAAAATACCCTGTGAACACCTATTAAAGTACAAAAGAAAATAAACTACTTCACGTATACCTCTAGTGATCACATACCATTCAACTTTAGTGAAAATAAATAATTTAATCAAAGATTTACAACCATTACTAACCGAAGATACTGAATTAGAATATATATTCCCAAAACCTCCCATCCCTGCATTTAAAGAACCACCAAACCTGAAACAAAAGCTTGTCAGCAGAAAATTGGCCAATGAACAACTGAATATAAAAAATGGAACTAAGCCGTGTAACAAACGTGCCTGTAAATTATGTCAACACATTTGTAATGATGACACAGCTACACATAACAAGTCCTATAACATTAAAGTTTTATATACATGCACATCCATTGTGGTTTATATAACGCAATGTACTTTATTTGACACAGGCCGTTACATTGGAGAAACCAGCCAAAAGATGCACTTAAGGATTAATTTACACATACATTCAAAAAGAAAGCATAATGAAGACAGTTATTGTAGCCCAGTGGGGACACCATTTTAGCCAGAATGATCAACCCATCCAAAACTTAAAAGTCAAAATACTCAGAGGAAAATGTAAAAACATCTACGAGAGAAAAGCATTTGAAATAAAGATGATCACATTCTTCAACACTAAAAATACAGGACATATAGCCTAATTAAATTAGCCTTGTAACGTTGCTCGCAGCGGATTTGCGTGTTAAGACGCAGGACGGCCGAGAATAAGCTACGTGCTGAGCAACGTTGAACTTCGTGCTCGTAAATCCTTTGATCCATTGAGCCCGTAACTGCTATGTTTTCAATTCAGCTATTAAATTGCAACGTGGTCACTCGCAAGCAAGCCTGTAACACGCAAATGGAGCCCAAAGGTCAATGTGTGGTTAAGAGCACCCGCAAGGGGGCTAAAGTCCAATACCTAGCACTTGTTAATCAAATAAAAACACACTACTGTACATTTATTAAACAGGAAAGTGATGTTAGGTCTTAGAAATAATTGCACAACATTCTCAAGCCCGCAAACCGGCCCCAAAAAATACTTTATTTCATTTTTATATTTCGTTTTATATCGATCACTGCAATCAATGTGTTACGACATATACTGTAACTTACATGTTATAGATTATCATATTTACGGCTTTATTGATATTGCATTATATCTGGAATGTGGGTCCGACCGCAAACTGTAATTGAAGCACTTTGAAATCTACCCTCCCCTTTTTCAGTGACATAACGCTAATGATCTCTTTTTCCATTGGCTCCATCTGAACCTGTAACTACGTGCTTGCTTAATTGTCTGCGTTCAAGCACACAACTCTGATGGCCAAAAACTAGATTACGAAATAGTGTCTCTCGCTCATAGCTTGCAGTACTTCTAATTTAATAGTGACGTAAAACAGCCTAATTTCAAGCATGCAGCCCTTATGTGCTACACGTTGGACTTACAAGGCTGGAATTTAATATGGACCCTAATATAGACGTGGGTTTTCTAACACATTATCACAGTATCATGTGAATTTTTCTTATCATATATATATAGTTGTCGTAATTGCGAGTTGGTTGGTAATGCTCACATTTACAACAGCTATGTGCAGGGAGAGGGGGGAAGAGACCCAGGGGAGGGAGAGGGGGTAAAGAGAACCAGGGGAGAGAGAGGGGGGAAAGAGACCCAGGGGAGGGAGAGGGGGGAAAGAGACAAAGGAGAGGGAGAGGGGGAAAGAGACAAAGGGGAGGGAGAGGGGGAAAGAGACAAAGGGCAAGGAGAGGGGGAAAAAGACAAAGAGGAGGCAGAGGGGGATAGAGACACAGGGGGAGAGGGGGAGAGAGACATGAGAAGGGAGAGGGGGAACAGACACAGGGGAGGGAGAGGGGGGAACAGACACAGGGGAGTGGAGGGGGCAGATACAGGGGAGGGAGAGGGGGTGAAAGAGACACAGGGGAGGGGGGGAGAGAAACAGGGGAGGTGGGGGAGAGACACAGGACTGGGGAAAAGGAGAAGGGAAAGGGGGACAGGAGGCACAGGAGATGTAGAGGGGGAAAGGAGACTCAGAGGAGGAGACAGACACAGAGCAGGGAGAGGGGGAGAAGAGACACAGGAGAATGACAGGGGGAGAAGAGACACAGGGGAGGGAAAGGGTGGAGGAGACACAGGGAAGGGAGGGGGAAAGAGACACAGGGGAGGGAGAGGGAGAAGAGACACAGGGGAGGTAGAGGGGGGAGACACAGGGGAGGGAGAGGGGGGAAAGAGACACAGGAGAGGGAGGGGGAAAGAGAAGGGAAAGGGGAGAAATGAGGCACAGGAGATGGAGAGTGGGGAAAGGAGACACGGGGAGAAGACACAGGGCGGGGAGAAGACACAGGGCAGGGAGAGGAGGAGAAGAGACACAGAGCAGGGTGAGGAGGAGAAGAGACACAGGGGAGGGAGGGGGAGGAGGGGCAAAAGGAGAAGGGAGAGGGGGAAACTAGACACAGGGCAGGAGACAAAGGGCAGGGAGAGGAGGAGAAGAGACACAGGGCAGGGTGAGGAGGAGAAGAGACACAGTGGAGGGAGGGGAGGAGACACAGGGGAAGGAGAGGGGGAAGAGACACAGGGGGAAGAGACACAGGGGAGGCAGAGGGGAAGAGACACAGGGGGAAGAGACACAGGGGAGGGAGAGGGGGGAAGAGTCACAGGGGAGGGAGAGGGGGCAAGAGACACAGAGGAGGGAGAGGGGGCAGAGACACAGGGGAGGGAGAGGGGGAAATAAAGAGACATGCAGGGTACGCAGAGAGCACATAAAGAGACAGAAAACACAATAGCACTATATCATGCCGTAATTTTTGCCGGGCAAATTGCTAGTTATACCATAACAGGCTTAGCACTCTTAATAAGATGTTTGTCCAACAGGAAAGATATCACTGTGGACTACAGTGCTCTGTTTTTTCATGTATATGTGTGTATATATGTTTCCTTTACTATGTTGTGATAATTCCCCATATATTTACTTGATAATGTAAGATGCTGTCTCCATTCTCTCTGCATCACTGTTTTTATTCAAACTGAAGGCTCCATCTCATGTTAGTATTGCTTCAGACTTGATAAAGAGCGGTTGAACCTCTCGAAAGCTTTTCACTATAAATAAGACGTTTGTCCAATACAAAGCTATCATAATGTACTGCAATACTCATTATTAATCTATTAATATATATATATATATATATATATATATATATATATATATATATATATATATATATATACGTATCCACATTGTTTCTTGGCAAAGATACTGGAGTGGGTTGCCATGTCTTCTCCAGTGGACTGCCCCTTCCTAATGACATGGAAGCGATCCAGAAGGGAGGATGAAGTATTCATACACAATTTTTGTTTCGACCATTTGAGATACTTATGAGTTAAATTGCACTTTCTTTTCCTACTAAATAAAACAATAGAGGTAGAGGAGGAGATGTGCTTTCAAAACCAAACGGATTTGAATCTCATTTTAAATATTACTCAAAACGCTGGCCGCTCTAATTGGTTGAGAGTTACAGCATTTTTTATTTAACATAAAATACTTCTTTGAGGTTTAAAATATTTTATAGGTCATACTTTTTATTAAAAAAACAAACAAACTATTTCTGCAAATACTATTGTGCTGATATTTTAGTGAAGTATGACTTAATGTCTATTTCATGGTTCTCTTTCAAATATAAAATAGCAATATACAATTTTCCAGGCAACAGAGAGAAATATAAAAAATACACTCACACAAATAATTACTAATAGATGTACAAAAAATATTCAAAATATGTCTGACTAACTGATCACGTTCAGGTCCGCACATCCAACGTGCGCAAGAATGGTTTACAGGTTTTCATCTGCAGCCCGTAACTCGCGGCATGGTTCAATTTAATAGCTCGGTAACGCAGCAGAATTTAATAGTGCTGTTAGACTCCCATCGGCTAAACAATTAGTTTAGATGGAGCGAATGGCAAATGAGATCGCCATCATTACGTCACTGAAAAATGAAGGTTGCATTTTAAAGCCTTACATGTTCGAATTACAAGTTTCGATTGGACCTGCATTCCAGAAATAATGCAATATTAATAAATCAGTAAATATGATATTCTAGTCCATGCAAGTTCCATTATATGTATTAACACATTGATTGCTGGAATCGATATAACACGGAAATGAAACAGAAATAAAAGTATTTCATATTGCAGATTTGCAAGCTTGAAAATGTTGTGCTTTTAATTTTAATACCTAACATCACTTTCCCATTAATTGAAAATACAGTAATGTGTGTATATTTGCATTTACATGGCTATGGATAGGACTTGAACCCCCTTGCTGGTCCTCTCTAGTACCTGTTAGTATTTGGCTCCATTTGCGGGTTACGGGTTTGAACGCCAGTGGATTCATAGCAATTTAATAGCAATTTTCAAACTTAACAGTTATAGGCTTGACAGATCAAAGGATTTGCAGCCGGGGAGTTCAATTTTCCATGTCCAGGAGGGTTTTTCCGCCTGTCCTGCGGGCTACGTAACGGGCTGCGGTTTTACACGTTGAGGGAATTTATTAGAGCTGTAAAAGTCCCAATTGGTTGTTTATTTTGTCTCTTCTGTTTTATTTGGGGAATATTACCTTTCTTTAAAAATATGTCATACCTAAGTAAGATTTCTATCTTAAAAAAAATGATTACTTTTTCATAATTTATTTATTACTACTATGTATTGCTTTGTATTTATTTGTTATTTATTGCATGAACGCAAGGTAATTATGGGTGAAACATCTACGTGTTCTGTTAGCATTTGCATAGAAAGTTATTTTGCTCCATCTAATGTCTTTTTTGTATGTCACTTTTCTTATTTTGTGATTTTATGTTTTTATGTTTGGTAAGGGTAAGTTTATTATTAGTTTTTAAATAATGGGCATCTTAACTTGTGATAAATCACTTATAACGCGTGATCTATCATCACTTCTCCATCCTATGTCCTCTTTTTTTTCTTCTCCTCCTATCTCCTCTATCTCACTACTCCCTCCCCATTGTGTTTCTTCTCCGTCCTCTTTTTCCTTTATCTTTGCTCCTTTCTCTCTTTTTTAACCCTTCCCCCCCTCTTTCCTTTTCTTCACTCTCCTTCAACCTTTCTCTTTCACTCTCCTCTTTTGTTACTTTTCCCCTCTCTCCCCCTTTTTCTCTCCCTCACTCTACCTTCTCTCTCTGTCTCCTTTTCCAACTTCTCTCTCCGCTTTTTTCCTGTTCTCTTCCTTTCTCCCTCCTCTTTCATGCTTTCTCACTCCTATCTCCTCTCACTTTTTCCTCTTCCTCTTTCTCTCTCTTTCTCTTTCCCTTTTTTACTTCTCCCCCCTCTTTGCCTCCTTTTCAAATTTCCCTTTGTCCTTGCTCTCCCCCTTTGTAGCCCAACGCACATTTTATCCCAGAGATGCCTTATCTGACATATGGGGTCAGGGTGCTGCTGTCTATTGAGGTTCGGGGTCCTGCTTCATAACTGAATCTGTGGATCATGTCTCATCACTGGGCATCAAAGGAAGGGTGGGGAGAAGTTGTAAATGCCACAATGGTATTCACCCCCCTTGGCATTTTTCGTGTTTTGTTGCCTCACAACCTGGAATTAACATGGATTGTTTGAGGATTTGCATAATTTAATTTACAGAACATGCCCACAACTTTGAAGATGTTCTTTTTTTTATTGTGAAGCCATCAACAAATAGTACAAAATAACAGAAAAAGTCAATGTGCATAACTATTCACCCCCCTAAAGTCAATACATTGTAGAGCCACCTTTTGCGGCAATTACTGCTCCAAGTCGCTTTGCATAAGTCTCTATGAGCTTGCCACATCTTACCATTGGGATTTTTGTCCATTCCTCCTTGCAAAACTGCTCAAGCTCCTTCAAGTTGGATGATTAGCAATTAAGATTAGCAATTAAGATGGAACTGTTCTCAACATCACTATATTATCTACCAATTTATCTCCACAAGTGCAAGGAAACATAATTAAGTTTGTGTGGACTTCCAGGAATCCATGAATTGCATTACTCTATACTCATTGTGATATCTTGAAGCAGTACAGTTAAATCAAGTCCTTTCTAATGAACCGGAAAAGGTTGAAGTTGAGGAGGATACTTTAAATAGTTTACATCCCTCTAATTTACCCCATTTTTTCTTAGATTCACTGTTCGATTACCAATATTTTTTATTTAAACTGAACGGACAATTATTTTTTCTCTTTTTTTTTTATATATTACTCTTTGCACATAACACTTTATAAATGCCTTAATTTAGGAAAGTTTATATATTAATTAGTTAATTCGTTTTGCGTTGGGTTATCTATCTTGAGGAGCTATCCGTTCCATATAAAGGCCTGCACTGAAAACACTAGAAATACTAGAAAAACAGACCTTTAACCATATATTTTTCCATAATATGGGTTAAATCCAGTGTTTGCGGTTTAGAGGATGGATTAGAGAATAATTAAAGTCTGAGAGGAATAATTAAAGCTCCTGTTGTAACAAATATGAATACATAAGTAACAAAAAACACCTTGTATCTCTATCACTGTACATATTTTTCACTCTGATTTACTTATTTTGTTTATAAGTAGCAATTTAGTAATTGTTGTCACTTAAAAGACAAGTATAAGTGTTTTGAAATAATAGTGATTTTGACACTTTATAAAACTTCAAGTTACAATGGTTTAGAATAGAGAATGATGTTTATCGTGCTCTATTCTACCTTGTCACATCTATCCAGGCATCCAGACATGGAGTGGGTGTCCATAAAATTCATTATCTTATCACTTGGAGTAAACAGGACTGACAATCTTTCCGCCTTTCTCAATCATCATAGCTTTTCTTGTTACTAAAATTATTTGAATTCCTTTAACAAAATAAACTTGCTTTTAGTCTAATCTGGTCTTACAATTATAGAATATACCATAGTGGATATAAAACAGTGAGCAGTATTATTGAGGTATTTGTAAGGAAAGGGTCAGAATTCTGTCAAGGCCGGACATAAAGGGATTCATTTAATTGCTTGGTTGTATCTTGGTTGTAGTTGGGAGAATGTTTTCATGGTATTCTCCAGGTACACAGAGCAATTGGATGGTAGAATGAGGTGCTGTCATAATGGGGGGTTGGAATAGGTCTTAATAATAATTCAGTCTTTGAGATAGAAGGGATAATTGTCAGACATTTTGTGACACAAGTTAGTAGTGAGGGGGAAAAGTCTGGAAAGGTGATGGAGAGAGAACTTAATAGTTCACCATAAGAGGATGATTGGATTTGGAAAATTAGAGGATCTATGGTTGAGCTTTGAAATACGACAAGGACCAGTCATGCTGGAAAGGAAGAAGTGTTAGGGAAGAAGCAGGTACTCTAAAGCATTAAGGTCCCCAGAGAGGTCAAGCGACTTAAGGAAGGATAAGTAGGTAAGTGTTGTGTGGGGGAGGTCTTATTAGAGATGGTCAAGTAAAGAAATGCAGTACATAAAGTTAGTTAGAAGGTGGTGAAGTACTGTAGCTTTTCCAATACTTTAAAGGCAATGGAAATGTAAACCATGTAGTAGCTAGAACATGAAAATTTGACAAGAAATATAGTGCCTTGCAAAAGTATTTACCCCCCTTGGCATTTTTCGTGTTTTGTTGCCTCACAACCTGGACTTAACATGAATTGTTTGAGGATTTGCATCATTTATTTTACAGAACATGCCAACAAATTTCAAAATGTTTTTTTTTTATTGTGATGCAACAACTAGGACAAAATAACATAAAAAGTCAATGTGCATAACTATTCACCCCCCTAAAGTCAATACTTTGTAGAGTCACCTTTTGCGGCAATCACAGCTCCAAGTCACTTTGGATGAGTGTCTATGAGCTTGCCACATCTCATCACTGGAATTTTTGCCTATTCCTCCTTACAAAACTGCTCCAGCTCCTTTAAGTTGGATGGTTTGCGCTTGTGAACAGCAATCTTTAAGTCTGACCACAGATTTTCTATTCGATTGAGGGCTTGGCTTTGACTAGGCCATTCCAACACATTTACATGCTTCCCCATAAACCACTCAAGTGTTGCTTTAGCAGTGTGTTTGGGGTCATGGTCCTGCTGGAAGGTGAACCTCTGTCCTTGCCTCAAATCATGCACAGAGTGGTACTGGTTTTGCTGAAGAATATCCCTGTATTTAGCACCATCCATCTTTCCCTCAACTCTGACCAGTTTCCCAGTCCCGGCTGCTGAAAAACATCCCCATAACATGATGCTGCCACCACCATGTTTCACTGTGGGGATGGTGTTCTTTGGGTCGTGTGATGTGTTGGGTTTGCGCCAGACAGAGTGTTTTCTTTGATGGCCGAAAAGTTCAATTTTAGTCTCATCAGACCAGAGCACCTTCCTCCATACATTTTGTGAATCTCCCACATGCCTTTTCGCAAACTCAAAATGGGCCATTTTGTTTTTTGATGAAAGTAATGGCTTTCTTCTGACCACTCTGCATAAAGCCCAACTCTATGGAGCGTACGGCTTATTGTCGTCCTATGTACAGATACTCCAGTCTCGGCTGTGGAACTCTGCAGCTCCTCCAGGGTCACCTTAGGTCTCTGTGCTGCCTCTCTGATTAATGCCCTTTTTGCCCAGTCCGTGAGTTTTGATGGGCGTCCGTCTCTTGGCAGTTTTGCTGTTGTGCCATGTTCTTCCCATTTGGTTATGATAGATTTGATGGTGCTCCTGGGGATAATCAAAGATTTGGATGTTTTTTATTACCTATTCCGGACTTGTACTTCTCAACAACATTGTCCCTTACTTGTTTGGAGAGTTCCTTGGTCTTAATGGCAGTGTTTTGTTAGTGGTGCCTCTTGCTTACAGCATCTGGGGCTTTTCAAAAAAGGTGTGTATATCTAATGACAGATCATGTGACACTTAGATTGCACACAGGTGGACATCATTTCACTAATTATGTGACTCCTGAAGGTAATTTTATTGGCTTCATAACAAAGGGGGTGAATACATACGCACATGCCAATTTTCTGTTTTCTATTTTAAAAAAATAGTTTTATGTATATATTTTTCTCATTTCACTTCAACAAATTAGACTATTGTGTTCTGATCCATCACATAAAATTCAGATTAACAAAACATTGAACTTAAGGCTGTAATGTAACAAAATAGGTAAAAAGTCAAAGGGGGGGGGTGAATACTTTTGCAAGGCACTGTAGTTTCATTAAGAATGATATGAGTTCTTGCTTGCATCAATGTGAAAATCACTTTACGGATACAAGGTATACAACAATTACATGATAATATGTGCGTTTAACATAAAGACAAACAATGGTTTATATAGTCCCTGCCCCAAAGTGCTTACAATCCACTTATAAGGGAGATTGAGTCATACAGACCAATTATGGTAAAAGGTGCATCTGGAAGGGAGGATGCTTCTATGTGTCCGGAAGTGCATTTTAGGAGGAATTAGGAATTTTAATTTGTTGCCAATTTTCATGAAATTCTGTACAGTCAAAAAACAAAAGTTAAATTATGTTGTAAAGTGATGAAATGTTTTTTTTCCCATAGAAATTTTTGCTCACATGCATGAAAAAAAAAATAATAAATGGATTTGTTTGAAACGTGGCAGTATAATAGTGAGGTAAAAAGTATATATGCTTTTTTTGAAACTTTTTAGATAGCTTAAGCTGTTTTGGAAATGTAATAGTTTACATTTTTAAAGTAACAAGCATGCTTAGTAAAGAATTGTGTACATGATCTACTGTCAGATTCCATGCATTTTGATTGGTCAACAATGGTCAAGTGATGTTTTCAGTGGTTTTAATTTATAGCTCTCCTCCAATGGTGGATGTCGCAGGTGGGAAAGCGGCTGAAATGCTTTATATTGGTTTGCCTGCATGGGTGACTGATTGCCAGAGGAGGTGAGTGAATGTTAGTTAATCAGAAGTAGATATATGTGTTTGTGCAGTGAGGAGAGGAGAGAGGGAGGGAAGAAGAGAGAGAAGGAGAGAGAGGGACGAAGAGAGAGGGAGAGGAAGATCAGCGTGCCTTGTCTGTTCCACAGTGGATGTTTGTAGTGATGTCATAATTATGGTTCACAGACAATTGCCAGAGAGAGAAAGAGATCTGCTGTACCTAGCATGTCTTAGTATATATTCCCCTATTGTCTGGGGAATGTTCATGTACTGTATATTAAAAAAGGCTACATTTTACCTTTGCTGAACTGTAATATTAATTTATAGTAATTATACGTTACTAAACATTTTACCTTTTAATATATCAAGCACTTAGTTCAATTCTAACATGAAAATATAATTCACAAACAATAGGTATTTAGAAATAACAAGACTTTATTTCAACCTTGCCACATTAGCACCATGTGTTCTAGCTTCCAAAGTACTACTTAATAAAACAGTAGAACATAATTGCCACACCCTTCCAGTGCATGTGGTACATTTATGGAATTTAAGGCTCCCTGGCACAAGGCTATCTTCAGGCTAAATTAACCAAATTCCACACACCTTATGGCCATTTTGATTCTTATCTGCAGTGAAATGTATTTATCTATGCTAAACAAAATATACACATTCATTAGACAGCAGCCACCACCAATCAATGTTGGGGGGGGGGATAAATACAACTTTTCACAGTATGATACTTTCTTTAATAACCCTGCTATTTGTTAAATATTCTTGGTAGCCATTTATGATACTTGTATAAATACTTGCTTTTGATTTTGTTAAAAAGAGCAAATACAGTGTATACATATTTATAGAGTTACAGCTGTACTCATAAGTTTGCATACCCTTTGCAAATTGTTAATATATGTACCATTTTTAAAGAAAACATGGGTGAGCAAGCAAAACACATTTCTTTTATTTCTTATATGCAACTGTAGGTTATAACAGAATGGCACAATCATAAAACAAAAGAAAAAAATGATATGACCCTGTTCAAAAGTTTGCATACCCTTAGTTCTTACTACTGTGTATTGCCCCCTTTAGCATCAATGACAGAGTGCAGTCCTTTGTAATAGTTGTCTATGAGGCACCTAATTCTTTCAGGTGGTATAGCTGCCCATTCGTCTTGGCAAAATGCCTCCAGGTCATGCAAAGTCTTTGGTCGTCTTGCATGAACTGCATGTTTGAGATCTCCCCAGAGTGGCTTGATGATATTAAGGTCAGGAGACTGTGATGGCCACTCGACAACCTTCACCTTTTTCTGCTGTAACCACTGGAGGGTCAACTCGGCCAAGAGCGGCCCATGCGCATCCTTTGTACAGAAGAATGCAAATTGTCTGCCAGTATTTTCTGATAACATTCTGCATTCATCTTGCCATTTATTTTCAAAAAATTCCCTGTGCATTTAGAGCCCCCCCACCCCCCCCAAAAAACATCAGAGAGTCACCAGAGTGCTTCATAGTGGGGATGGCATTCTTTTCACTATAAGCCTTGTTGACCCCTCTCCAAACATAGCTCTTATGGTTGTGGCTCTATTTTGGTCTTGTCACTCCATATTATAGTGTGCCAGAAGCTGTGAGGCATGTTAAGGTGTTGTTGGACATATTGTAACCAGGCTTTTTTTGTGGCATTGGCACAGTAAAGGCTTTTTTTGGCAACTTGACCATGCAGCTCATTTTTGTTCCAGTATTGACATAATTTTCTCCTTAAAACAACCACACCATCTTTGTCCAGATAGCCTGTATTCCAAACAATTCGTCTGGCAATTGTGGCTGAAATCTTTCTTGGTCTACCTGACCTTGGCTTGGTATCAAGAGATCCATACATTTTCCACTTCTTGATAAGTGATTGAACAGACTGGCATTTTCAAGGCTTTGGATATCTTTTTATATCCTTTTGCATCTTTATGAAGTTCCATTACCTTGTTATGCAGATCTTTTTACAGTTCTTTTCTGCTCCCCATGGTTCACTATCTAGCCTGCTCAGTGCATCCACGGGAGAGCTAACAAACTCATTGACTATTACACAGACACTAATTGGAATTTAAAAAGCCACAGGTGTTGGAAATTAACCTTTAATTGCAATTTTAACCTCTGTGTCACCTTGTGTGTCTGTAACAAGGCCAAACATGCAAGGGTTTGTAAACTTTTGATCAGGGCCATTTTGGTGATTTCTGTTATCATTATGATTTAAAAAGGAGCCAAACAACTATGTGATAATGAATGGCTTCATTTAATCACTATCATTCAATAAAAAACTTTTTTTTTGCATGATCAGTCATATTTTCTAAATAAATGCCAAAATGTCAAAAATGTTGCCAGAGTATGCAAACTTTTGA
Organism: Discoglossus pictus; assembly: GCA_027410445.1. Lineage (NCBI taxonomy): Eukaryota > Metazoa > Chordata > Amphibia > Anura > Alytidae > Discoglossus > Discoglossus pictus. The sequence continues at coordinate 317,026,770 of CM050164.1, read as the reverse complement.
GCCCAACTGCATGTCGTCTTGTGTTTTTATGTGTTTTTACGGAACTTATAAGGCCTTCTAAAGCATTGGCTTATATGTGTAAGCATGCATGTTGATATATCAATTATTAGGAAACTTAAAAGTTGTTTTTTATTTTGATTTAAATAATATAATAATACATTGATAAAAACTATCATTTCTTATATTACAAAAAAAGTAATAATAGCTAAGAACTAAATAAGCTAGTTAATTAAAAATATTTCTTTTTTATGAAATTGAGAAAAACAGTGGAAATGTTTTGTCAAAAACTGCATTAAAGTATAGTTAAGGTTGCAGCTCATGATGAGGCTGGAAAAACACAGGAAACTGGGAAGTTAAGGTACCATACATTCATGACATCATCTATGACATTAGGTGACATCATTGATGATATAATTACATCATGTATTATATATATATATATATATATATATATATATATATATATATATAGTTATATTGTTATATTATAAGAATAATAACATCATCCTTGATACCGGTATTACTGATGACATTATGCTAGACCCCGCTAGACTTAATATTAACACTATTCTTACAAACTTTTTTTAATTTATGAGACATAAAATAATGAAAACATTGATATTTGAAACTTGTGATAATGTACATGACTGAAAATACATTTTTAAACCTAAATATAATAGTGTTTTGACTTAGGCAAGGCGTGGTAAAGTGTTAGCCAGCCAAGCATGTTAATTTAATGTGCTTGGCACTCTACTGTTACTTGCATCTCTCTCCGGACATTGTTCTTCTTTCTGTAAACCTACACCACCAGGGAGAGGAGAGGGAAAAGGAGACACAATGAAGGGAGAGGAAGGTGAAAAGGAGACACAAGGGAGGGAAAGGGGGGAGGAGACACAAGGGAGGTAGAGGTGGGGGGAAAGGAGACACAAGGGAGGGAGAGGGGGTGACACAAGGGAGGTAGAGGGTGAATGAGACACAAGAGAGGAAGCAGACAGGAAGAGAGACATTTTATTCCCGTAATTTTTGACAGGCAATTTCCGAGTAGCATTATAAAATTATACTATGCCTATAAGAACAGAATAGATTAGCTTGTAAACCCACAATGTTACTTGTGTAAAACCAATGCAGAGCAGTTCTTTCTCCAAAAATAATATGTACTGATAATCATGATAATTTTTGTTCTGTAGTAATATTGTGCATTGCAATGTAGTATTCAGTGATTAAAGCTCAACATTTAGTATAAAGTTAAATTGTTTGAACCTCACCTATGTCCCAACATTAAACACTTACAAGATTGAAACGGACTATGAAGAACAGCAGCTATGTTTCCATGTCCACATGGGACTGCATTAAAGTAAATCTTGATATATTTCCCTAAAATAATCACTGAACTTCTGTCTCAAGAACCAGTCAGCTGAAGGACGACTATGTAAATGGAAGATTGTAACACATATATATTACATTTTAATAATTTATTTAAGTAAAATGTCACAATTACATACTGTTACTTCATAAAGTTAATTTATTTTTTATTATCTAATCTGGTCAATTCACTTGTACTGGAATTGCCAAGAGCTACAACTATGCAATGCACTCTACCATGTCTCACATTATTTGTATTGCATGTCAGACCATTCCTACCACTATACTTGATACTGAGGAAATAATATGGGCCTCATTCAATTGCGATGTGGGCAATTGAATAGGGCCATAAAGAAGCACATAGCATATTTTTATTAAATAAGTTTTTAGTTAGTGAAAACCTTTATTTTGGATAGATGCTTGCTAACAAAAAACTTCTTTAAAAAATATATGTTATGTGCTTATATAGGACCCTATTCAATTGGGCAAATTGCAATTGAATGAGGGCCTATGTCTGCAGGTAGTTAATTTAAGTTGTCGACATTTCAACATGATCCAATACTCTAAATTAAACAACATGATACTAAACTAAATTATATAGATATATCATGTTGCAATTTCAATTACAAGTAATGTGTTATAATGTGTATCAAACCGTTAAAGTGCAAGCATTCAGACAAAAGTGTTTAGTTACAGTCTGCATATTTAAATGTCATCATCTTTGCCTCTTGTGCTAGAAACTTTCCCACAAATGTTTAAATACTTAGTGACAGAGTGTTATCTCTGAAGTATTTCAACTCCAGTACAAACCTGAACATTCAGCCAAGCTTTATTCAGAGTCGGTCTCAAATCAGAATTTTAATATTGAAAAATGTAACTCCACTGAAGTAACTTAGACTAAAATGCACATCTTACTTCTTAGGACTGTAGCTATATTTGGAAAAGTAAGCAGCTGTGTATGTGTAAAGTTAGCTAGCATCAGATCATGTAAATTTAAGAGGAGTGTGGGAAAAGTGGAGTATTCCTACAAAAGTTCACAAATTTGTGTGACAGAGCACTATGAATCTATATGTTCTGCTACAAGTTTCTCATCAGGTGCAATTTGCCACTTACTGAAAGAGCACAGTGTAACAAAGGAATCTTATGGTACTTCAACTTTAAAAAGAATCTTGTCCATATCTTAATGCATAAAAGGACCACAAAAGATGCCATATGTAATCTGCACCATCAGTTAGTGGGTGAACAATCATGTTTAACATGAGTTTACATTTTAAAATATATAAAAAATGTACTTCAATATTGTCATTTTAGTTTAGCCCTCCCACAAGAATCTGCTTATTTGAGGCTGGAGTCTGTAACTGTTATACGTTTGATTATAGATTGTAAAGTGGCAAGATACCCCTTCTTTCTACTTGTTTTTCTGTTTAAGTAACATTTATTTATATGTCAATCATAAGTGTGTTAAAACTACATTAGTCAATACAAGTGGAAGGAATTGGATTAGAAACCGTGACTTCCCAATGAAAACATTTTATGAAACAACACACTTAGCACTACAACAACATACTCTAAATTTTAGACTTACTTTTCAACACAAACTAATTACATTTTTAATATATATATATATATATATATATATGTATATATATATATATATATATATATATATATATAGTAAAGATTTCAGCTAGGCCCCAACTTTTCTTGCCTTTTAGATACAAGAATTGCCCTTAATATGCTGGCAATCTTCGTTGAAGGATTGGGTCTCTCAGCGACCGGAAGTCATATCAGTCCTTCTTAAAGAAATACACCATAGCTGGGGTGGCTGGTTCATAAGGGCAAATGGGCAGGCACCCCCCAAAAAATGATCAATCACTTTAATATTGTATTTTAAATGTATATAGATAATACAATTTAATTATATCTGTATATCAGCTTTCATGTCTTCTTTCATATGATTTTGTTAAAAATATTCATCTATACCTTTGTGTGCCTTCCCCCTTGCCTGATCTCTCTCCTTAGTCCTGCACTGCTAGATCATACTACTGTGTGAGCGTTGGACAGTAACGCTACAACTTGGGTGAATATTAATTCACTCTGCTACAATTGTATACATTTTCCTGAGTGCTGCAGGCTGTCTGGTTGCAATGAACATCCCCTCTGACCTTCCCCAGGACTATGAGGCTTATTCTTATGATATGACATCAGGAAGGCTTTGTAACGGATCTCCTGGCACCCCGACCGGGTACCTCCGTTGATGGACGCGTCCTAGTTTGCGCCGAGGCCTACAAGCACCGCACCGGACACCACAACCACCACAGACTCCACAACCGCCGTAGCTTAGCTGGAGCCGCGCCGTCTTCCTTCCACCCTGTATGAATCTCCAGCATCCAGGACCGTGTGGGGAAGACCTCTCCTTCAAGGATAGTACATCAGGAACAAGCGTTCAGTAGTTACAGCTCAAGGGAGTATGCAAAAGCATAGCAATCCCCAGTATCATAGAGCAATCCCCTCCAAGAACGAGATGAGACTACGTTTTGAAGGGTCAAGTAGAACTATTCTTTAATGACAGGGGATCTCCTTTTATGCAATGGTGCCCTCTGAAGGGCTACACCCACATAATTATCACAGCCAATTAGATACATGGTTTAACCCCCACGTCTCCTCCCCTCAGATAACAGGTAACACAATTAAAACAGACACAATTTTAACCACATTCTGGATGTACCCCAAAAACAGGGGGTACATCTTTAAGTCCAGCACCGTTCAATAGCTCTCACCCAGGGGAACAACATATTAAAATGGCATGAATCAGACCAGGGGTTCAAAAGTTAGTAAAAGTATGTTTTTCACATAACACACAGACATTTCACATATCCCCCACACAATACACATATAGGACAATAGGTGTGGTCACCCCTCCCTGAGGCAACTTGATATAATCAGACAATGATTAAATCAGCCTTCTTTGTTCTTATCTGAGAATGAAAACACTTTGTACAATCGACTCCCTTATCTGTAACAGGATTATCTCTCCTGCCAAGGTCTGCACTAGCCTGGGGCCAATATTCTGCAGAGCATAAACCAACATACATACCGTATATTACTAGGATCATATTTTAACCAAGAATTAAATAACCATAAACAGGGTAAAACAGTGATGGGTTCCGTTACAGCTGGGATCTGCAGTGATTGATCATTTTTTGGGGGGTGCCTGCCCATTTGCCCTTATGAACCAGCCACCCCAGCTATGGTGTATTTCTTTAAGAAGGACTGATATGACTTCCGGTCGCTGAGAGACCCAATCCTTCAACGAAGATTGCCAGCATATTAAGGGCAATTCTTGTATCTAAAAGGCAAGAAAAGTTGGGGCCTAGCTGAAAACTACCGAATAGTGCTCAGATCATCTTCACACAGTTCAATTGCCATGGAGCTAAAGTCTTTCCCATAGTCTTTCATCATATGAATGGGCTCCATGGCATATCTATCTGTGGTATCATGGTTCACACAGGGCAAGTACCGAATGTCCCCCCCCCCCCCCCCCCCCCCGGCTTGCAATGTGTGCCAAAGGCGCTCATTTTGAGGCACGTGATGAGCTCCAAAGGTGCTCATCGCAAGGGCAGTAAAGTAGAGGGGGGGGTGAGGTAGAGGGGAGGGGGGAGGCTCACAATGAGTGCCAAAGGTGCTCATCGCAAGGCCAGTAAAGTAGAGGGGAGGAGAGGTAGAGGGGGGAGAAGCTCACAATCAGTGCCAAAGGTAGAGGGGAAGAGAGGGCGACGGGACACAGAGGAGGGGGGAAGAGACTCAGAGGAGGGGAGAAAAAGACACAGAGGAAGGAGGAAAGGGCCGCAATGAGCACCAAAGGCGCTCATTGCAAGGTTAGTTAAGTAGAGGGGGGGGGCAGGCTTGCAATGAGTGCCAAAGGTGCTCATTGCAAAGCGCATGATGAGCGCGGGAGGCGCTCATTGCAAGGACAGAAAACTAGAGGGGAGGGAGAGGCTTGCAATGAGTGCCAAAGGTAGAGGTGGTGAAGAGACACAGAGGAAGGGGGAGAGGCTCGCAATGAGCATCAAAATGACCTCCTCACCCACCAGATACTCCAGCCACTCTGCTATGTGTGCGCCAGGTTGGAGCCGCAGGAACGTCATGCGCTGATTCAGAAGATCTGTTTCCATATCACCCATCATGGCAGTTCGGAGACTGTTGCTGCCTCATCCTGGTTATCAGGCTCCTTTTCTCCTTGATCACCTCTGCTGTACAGGCTTTCATTTGACTCCACCGCTCTTCCAAAGACGGAGCTGGTCGTCCTGCCCGACACTGGGTCAGGCGCTGCTTAGTCTCCTGGTCTCCTGCACACCTCTTGAAAATACGGATCTCTGCCTGGGATAGATCACTGTACTCCATGCTTACTGTTACTGCCGGTATCTGCACCGAGGTCCCACAAATCTGCCACCAGTATATGAAGATTCCAGCTAGGCCCCAACTTTTCTTGCCTTTTAGATACAAGAATTGCCCTTAGTATGCTGGCAATCTTCGTTGAAGGAATGGGTCTCATGGGCAGTCATATCAGTCCTCCTTAAAGAAATACACCATAGTCTATGTATTTCAGAAACATGGCTTAATATGGACCACTAACTGCATTTCTACCCAGGAACTCACAAAGACAAAGGATTTCCCTTTTACAATTGCATCACAGTGTGCTGAACACATTCAAATCCCCCACCCAAGTTAGCACCACCCAATCATACCTATCCCACCTTGGGGGATGGGGGGGGGGCACATGGCCTTAGAGTGGCAACATAGAACAAAGGGCCTGTAATTACCCTAACGTCCTACAGTTACTCTTGTGGACAAGTATGGGATTACAGTAAAAGCACAACCCTCACAACATCATAGAAAATGCCCCTCTCCCCAGCAACCAACATGGCTTAATACATAAGAGGAGGAAATATATATATATATATATATATATATATATATATATATATATATATATATTTAAATAACTAGTTCACTAATAATTCAAATAATTATTTTAAAGTCAACACAAAATATACAGGTTACCTAATATTAACATATGGTTTATTATGTAACCTAAACGACATAATTATGACTTTAAAACAATAAAAAAAATTGTCGCTATGGAACTGAACCTTTGATCTTTGCCACAACGGACTGTAGCCTTAACTATCATGCTATCTGGTCTGTTTCTATATTAGCTGTTAGAATATAATCAAGTAGCTGTGAATCACCTAGTCACCACCTGATTCAAAGCCTTGACACCTGATTCTAATGAATATTCATTACATCCTTTGCAGAGGCAGAGTCAATACACTGAAATAGCTTGACTTCTATTGATCATAACAAGATGAGTTTAGCATCAATTTTAAAAAGGAAAGCACTGTTTCCACATGCTTTTTCATCCTCTTTCAAAAATTACAGAGCACATATGGAAAGTTTAAAGCAATTTAAGCTGATCTAGTTTTTAGTTCAGACTTGGAGTCACTCGTATAAATATTTGTTTAGAATCATTATCTATATAAATGCATCTTTATCTCTACTTTATAGCTTCAACACTGTGTGCTACTTTTTGTTTGTTACCGTTTGTTTTGGTCCCTTTGAGTGGGGTTACTTATAATAGAATATTAAAGGCCATTTTTCCTTCACCTCACATTGAATATACAGTAATACATTTGTCCATACATTTTATGCTTTTGAGTCCCAGTGTGTAGATTTTGTGTGTAGGATTGTCCTTTTTTTTTTTTTTTCTGACATCAAATTGTTGAAATTTGGTGGATTTTTATTTACTGTGGTTTTGACTAAAATGTGTTTGGTTACATAGTTTTTAATCAATGTAAGCTTTTAGTAAGCTATAATTTAAAGCTAGCCTATGCTTGCTTTGTGTGTATGTATATAATACAGTGTGTATACAGTATGTTTCTCTATGTATTTCTATTGTCCTGGATTAACGGCCAAAATGTTCTCATTTATATAATGTAACAAATTGCTTATGGTAATAATCACTCGAACATACTTTTGCTCATCTAGTCACATATATTAATATCAGATAAGGATCAGGATAACCAATGGCTTTTGAATATTTTTTTATGAACACTACAAACAATAACAAACATGTATTTTCTTGTAATCTTGTAAAGAAAATCAAGTATAGCAACAAATCATCGATAGCTATGAAAACACTTTATGGCAATCATTGATGACATTATTCCCACTTACACAGATCTGTGGTGTCTTATGAATTACCAGACAATGTGTAAATTTACCTGCGCATCACACAAGGTGGCACATGCACAAAACTCCAGTAACAGGATTTGAGTAACCCCAACATGACTCCAGTAAAGCTCCTTCATATTACTAGCACTAATGATGCCACAGAGAGTCAGACATAAAAGAAAGGAAATGAAATGTGATGAAATGTCCCAGAAAGCTTTTTAATGTGCAATCAGCATCACCACATGCCCCCGTTACAAACCAAATAGGATCAACAGCTTTTATAACCATGAAGGTGACTAACCCAAGGACACATTCATAGTGACAATTTTTATATGTATTAACCAAGGACATTAAAAGGAAATGGAAATTATACACCATTTTCAGGAGTAAATTAAGTGAAATGAGTTGCTCTGGAAACTAAAAATATAACTTATGGTGTGAAAACTATCAGCTGCCTTAACTAGGAATAAAATAACACATTATGTGAGTATAATGTGTATGGTAATTTGAAAGATGGTTTATTAACTGGTATTTCTCATGACAAACATATATTATAAAATTAGTAACCATAATCGACATGTTCCTCATATATGCACACTTAAGCCTCATAATATCATGTATTTAGAAAAGCATGACTTCCTGTGTCTGTATACATAATTTTTTTCTGCATATTATAAATGTAACTAATAATAATCTTCATCTCAAGACTCTGGATATTCAAAAAATACTAATTACCGTATTTATGTCTGCTCCCTGATATTTAATAAAACCCTTTATGTTGTGTTCTGAATAGTTATTTTTTTCCATAACAGTTTCAGGAAAGTCTGATTTATATCATAGATTTAGTTTTTTAACCCTCTCAGTGTCAAGCACATTACATTAACATGGATAATTGACTGGGCTATCTAGACCAGCAAAATTAATTTAATGTGCTATGCTAAAATCATTTGATTCCTTCTCACACTTTCCAGAGGAGGTAATCGGACACATTAGTGGTATAGTGAGAGGGTATGGTTACCAGTCTCTCTTTGGGTTTGTGCCCAAAGAGAGACTGGTAACATCAGTAGTCATTGTTTGTGCAGCAAAAGTAAGTCAGTCTCTATTGTTAATTTATATATAAGAGCTAATAGCAGCTACAATAGCTAGAGTTTGTTAAAAAAAAAAACTAGTATTAGCGAACAGCAGCAGAATGCAACTGGAGTGTGTGTTACAAATAATATTAGAAGCTAGTGTTTGTATAGACTCTATTTGTATCTCCAAATAATGGGTGCATGGTCGCTGGCATGCTGAACAGCAGATAGAGAGCCGGAGTTCCAATCCAATAGTGTTCACAGCAACTTCAGATGATAAATGAAGAAATTAACAATCTGATATGTTTTCATGTTAGCAAATGATACAAAGATACACTATGGCACACAAAGATACAAACAAAGAGCCCTATGTAAATCAGTTGCTCTAAGTTAGGGCACTGCCGTAAATTGGCTGCGGGAGCTTTATTCCCCTAACTTCTACATTAATATAAATCTTTTACTCCCCCAAGTCAGGGCACTCCATGCACAGCCGTGAAACCAGCTTAGCCGCAACAGATTTCAGTGCAGGGGGTAGCCTAAAAAATCTTTACGGATGACTCAGGGCCCTAGGAGCCAATAGGAAATGCGTTCGTAATAAATCTTATAATGAGTGGGAAGTGCAGTAACATGTGCCATAACTGCAGCTCCAAGGAAACATTAGAGATATATAAAAAGTAATTAACAAGATGTGACAATTGTATTTATAGCTTTAATAAATAAAGATGAGTTTATTTTGTGTTAAAATATTATATATTTATAGACAATGCATAAGAGCATAAGTTCCTAGGAGATGTGGTTTTGTCATGTGTATTAAACCCTTGAATACTGGGTTGCATGTTATAAAACTGGCCTAATACTAAAATATCATATTTTTTAGTTAAACATATGTTAATATTGGGCAGTTAGGTGTCAAATAATGTTGAACTTTCATCATTTTGTAGAGCTTTTTGTGCTATAGTGTCACTTTAAATGCTTCTGGGGGACTCAGCAAGGGTTTAAAAACCACTTGCAAGTGCAACTGCTTTTTGCAGTTTCGTGATCTGTAAAATCTTATTAGCATAGTGTTTTGGTGTCAAAGTGTAATGGTGTCATTCATAATTTATTGTCAGTGCAAAAAGCAGTGGAGAATTTTGCCTTGCTTTTTGGCTTTGTCATGATGTTCACTCATAGGAGATTAAGGGATGGGTAATTAAGATAGCTAGGTAGGATTTACTGTACTGATAAGGCACTTGTAATTGTATTTTAGGGATAAGCACAGGGGCCAAAGAAAGAAATATCTTTGTTTCAATTAAACATCACACAAAATAACTTTACAGTGCTGGTTGTCTACATACAAACGGCTTATATTAATGAGTTTTGAGCACTGCCGCTTTGTGTGAATGCACAAATAAAGCAATAGTGTGGGTTATTCTAGATATGTATGAACAAAGATATAACAAATAAGAAATGAAAGACAACATTGTCTACTAAGTAAACAATTGTGAGTACTTCTTTATATGAAATACAGACAGTAATTTGTTGAGCAGGAGAGAGCACTAGTGAGAGTGATGTAATACAGCAACACATTAACAAATGCAGGAATAACCTGTTTAGCACTGTACATGCATTCTTGCTACAACGCTAATTGATTGACGTTTAGCCTCCATGTTTTACTGACTTAATGATGGCTCATTTACTATTGGCTGTTTCTAAATGGGTAGTTACGGCCTTGCATAATTGATCATGATCACGCTCTGAAATGCTTCTTACAATTGCATGGTTTATGATTTTGGCTTTCAGCCCTTAAATTGCGGGCTTCTTCAATTGAATCACTCTAACTGTAGCAAATTTGCAATTGAATAGGTGCCTAGGTTTCTATTTTATGTCTTTATTCAGCTTATTTTAATCCAGTCTAAGAAAAATTCTCACTTTGTTTTCACAGTTACATAGAATTAAGATTAAAAAAAAGACTTTTAATCCATCAATTTCAACCTTTTAAGAGCTCATCTGATCTGCAGTATTCAAATTAACTGTTAATTGGTCCAAAGGAAGGCAAACAGAAAAAAAAACTAAGTGAAACTTTGCCAATTGTCTCAAAAGGGAAACAAAATGAATTCCTTCCTGACCCCAGATACTGGCGATCGTACTCCTCACTGGATCAATACTATCTAATTAATTAACCAGGATAACCCGTAATGTCCTTTTTATTTTGAAATATATCCAGTGCCTTTTTAAAATTATAGCGTTATAGAGAATTCCACAGTTTAACCACCCTAACTTACTATGAAGATCCCTTCACTGTACGTTTTCCAGCTCTAAAATTTCCTTTTTGGTGGTGCCAAAAATTGTACTCTGTATTCCAAATGAGGGCGTACTATGGATTTGTATAGTGGCAGAATTATATTTGCTTCCCTTGCTTCTATATCCTTCTTAACACATGCTAATATTGTATTTACCTTTGCAGCTGCCGCTTGGCATTGAGCACTGCTACCTAGGTGGTTGTCCACAAGCACTCCCTAATCTCTTTCAATATCCGATACCCTGAGATTTACCCTATTAAGATTATAAATTGCATGGCTATTTTTCCTTCCTAAATGCATAACTTTACATTTATTTGTATTAAATCTCATCTGCTATTTAGTTGCCCATTTCTCTAATTTATGCAAATCCCTTTGTAGGGAAAGTACATCATTATCTGATTTAATTACCTTGCACAACTTCTAAGCCATTAATACATATGTTAAATAGGAGGGACCTAATTCTGAACCCTGAGGAACCCAACTTACCACATTAGGCCAATCTGAGTATATTCCATTTACAACAACCCTTTACTTCCTCTCTTTTAGCCAGCTCTTAATCCATGAGCAGATATGTGCTGCAATTCCTGCATCCCTTAGTTTGCACAATAGTCTTCCATGTGGCACTGTATCAAAAGCCTTCATCCACTGTATCAAAAGCCTACATCCACAGAGTTGCCTTGTTCCAAGCTCCTACTAACCTCCTCATAGAAACTAATTAGATTTGTTTGACATGAACAATCCATCATAAATCCATGTTGACTCCTACTTAATCCTCTTCAAATAGACATATTCTTGTATATTATCTTTTATTAACCCTTCTAAACACTTTACCACCACAGATGTTTGGCTCACTGGTCTATAATTCCCTGGATTTGCTCTTGCTCCCTTAAATATAGGTATCACATCTACTTTTCTCCAGTCATCTGGTAGTGACCCTGTGTTGAGTGAATCTTGAAAAACTAGATATAATGGTTTGGCGATTACAGAACCCAGTTCCCTCAGTACCCTTGGATATATTCCTTTAGGACATGGGGCTTGTCCCAACCACTGGTACTTCCCTTCGGCATACCAAAGAAAATAACCTTTTTCGCTCATCTATCTTTTGTTGGTCACTAATTACCAGACGGCCTGTTTCACATTGTAGTGTTCCTATAGCTTCCTTCCTGGCCTTCTTCCCATTAATATATTTAAACATATTTTAGGGTTAGTCTTACCCTGCTTTGACACTAACTTTTAATTTTCTATTTTAGCCAGTCTAACAGTTCCCTTGCAAGCCTTTTTGATTTTCTTGTACTCACGTAAAGCAGTCTCTGTCCCCTCTTCTTGGTATAATTTAAATGCCTATTTTGTTACTCTGTATCTTCACCTTTAACTCATCGTTAAGCCACTAGGTTATATGATTTACTCCTTTTACTTTTATTTCCACATGGTATATGGTGATAAGTATGTATATTTAATAAGGATTTGAACCTTGCCCGCTTATCTTCAGTATTTTTACCTATCAATTCTTTGTCCCAGTCTATACATTGTATTGCTGCCCTTAGACCGTTAATATCTCCCAAAATTTAGCATTTTTTGGGCCCCTTACAGCTTTGTTTTTTTAATTCAATCTCAAATTAGACTGTGTTGTGATCACTGTTTCCCAAAGGTTGCCCTATTTCAACATTTGATACCATATCGTTATTATTTGTGACATCTAAATCCAAGATAATCTCATTTCTAGTAGGCTCTTGTTTAACCTGGGCCAGATAATGATCCTTAAGTGTACTCAAGAACCTGCTGCCCTTCACTGAACTGATGATCTCATTCATCCAGTTTTTTTTCGGGTAGTTAAAATCTCCCAGTAATAAAACTTGCCCATGCTTAGCTGCATTTCCAATATGTATCAATAATTGCATTTCCTCACTTTCAATTATATTTGTGGGTTTATAGCCTATTCCTACCAATATTCTGGCAAGCTTCTGGCATTACAGAGCATACACCTTATGTTATGAGCCTGTAGTTTTTGAGTGCCTGCCACTGTACTTGAGTTACTTAGCAATACCTCCCTGTTGACTATACTAATCATCCCCCCATGACTAGTTAATTAATTCCTTACCCTATACTCTTTCTACCCTATTACTTCTAGCTATTATTATAAAACTAGGAAATAGCCCATCAAAAAATTAACGGAATAAAATTGTAAGGCTAGCAATGCTGTTTGCCACACAATGTGAGGCTATGGGCCCTCTGCAAACCTTAGGTGGTCATCACGAGTCTCAACTTTCCTGCATTGCAATGATCACCTTCTGCGCTCATCGCGTGCCCCATGATGAGCGCCCTTGGTGCTCACTGCAAGGCTCTCCCCCTGTGTAGTTTATAGGCTTTGCGCTTGAGTGTTACTGTGTTTGGTTGTGTTAGTGCCTTGGGTGTTACTGGGTTGGGTTAAGTGTTACTACGTTGTGTTAAAATGTTAGTGGCTTGGATGAAGTGTTACTGGCTTTCGTTAAGTGTTACTGCTTATGGCTAATTTTTACGTCCTTCGGGTTAGTTTTACTTCCTTTGGCCTCATTCTCGGGGTGTTGGTTTTTTTCAGCAGCCATTTATTTCCTCACTTAGGCGATTTTCGATCGTGAAAAAACGAACGAATATGCCTCAAATGAACTTGCAACCTCACGCACAGGCTTCCTGGCTCTCCCACGGTGCTGTGTATGAGTGTGTAAGCGAATTTGAGGCATATTTGTTTTTTTTTTTAGGTCTTTCCAGTTCAGTGGTTTGGCCATTAAAGTCGGATTTTTGCGAGGCGCACAGTGTATGTACGTCTTTTGGTCCTACGGGTCGTAAGTCCTGCGTGCCTCAACTGCTCCCCTTGCTTCGGCGCTCATTGCAGCCTAAGTCCTGCGTGCCTCAACTGCTCACCTTGCTTCGGCGCTCATTGCAGCCTAAGTCCTGCGTGCCTCAACTGCTCGCCTTGCTTTATGAGGCTTGCAGTGCAATGAGTGCCTTTGGCGCTCATTGCAGCCTAAGTCCTGCGTGCCTTAACTGCGTGCCTCAACTGCCGCAACGTGACCAACGTCCTTGAACTGACAACTATATATGTGAAAACAAAGCAGTCCAAAAATGACTGGCCTGTATCCTTCAGAACTCCAGATTTTCACTTTGCTGCAGATTACTCATCCTCAGCTCCACATTGCGGGCACTCTATCAGTGTCTTTTTCCAGTTTCAGCCCAAATAAACTGTGCAAACAAACACTTGTCAGTGTTCATCAACTCAGACAACATGAGAACTCAAATTCATCCAGCAGCTTCAAATAAACTGCACATGCAATTATTTTACAACCACACAGGCTGAAGACCCAACTATGGCACAATAAGAGTTAAAGGGACACTCAATTCAGTACAATTTAGACCACATCACAGTAAAGATCTCCTAAAAGCATGTTGTAATAATAGTTTTAGAAATGTTTAAATATGTGCATATTTCACTAAGAAATAACATAAATTAAATTTGTATTAACCTAGCTGACATACCCTAGCCAGGCACATACTGCAGACAAAATAGATAATTTTATCATATAATCACACACCATGAAGAGCACTTACAGAGAGGTAAATGGTCCTTTAAGTGTAGTTTTACCATGGAGGTCTATATAGACCCCTATGATAGGATTAATTAGAAATATCATTGGGGTCATTTAAGGACCCCATGGTACCAATTAATTAATTAGGAATACAATGGGTTACAATTAGCTAACAATTAGTTTAACCTGATAAACTCACATACTGCTGTTAAATTGCTATGGAAGATTCCTGGATTTTATTAGGTATATAATATACCTATGTATCTATTTATTTGTATTCTCCTCATTTTATTAATAAGTATTTATAAGCTCTGCCTACAATCAAACAAATAGCCCCTGTATGAGTCTGCCCACTGCAGACATAGGGCTGAATGTGCACTGTATTGTTCTAGCCTATCATGGACCAAGTTTCCGTAGCATGTTGCTGAGAGATGTTCACTGACTGTTTAGTATGAGACACTGTGTCTGCATACGCTGCAGAGAGCAGCTTTCCATGACTTCTACTGTGAGCTTTGGCTCTTTCAGATGCCACATTACTATTGTGTAGATAGAACTTCCTGTGCCATTTAATTCCCCTCCCACTTCATAATGTTCATTAGCAGAATGAAAATGCCATTCCATCCAGTCTGTAGGATCTAAGGAATATATGCACTATGCATGAATTAGATGGGTCTAGCCCTAAAATGTAATTTACACATCATGCAGAATGGTGATAATACTACCTAGCAGTGCACTGTGTTACAAGAATGTGTGTCCCCATTTGGCCATTTTAATGTTGGGAGGTATGTGATGGTACCTACTGTTTTTTCCAGGAAGATCAGTACCACTCCAGATTATAGGGAAACTTAAAATTTGCTTATGATATTTTAGACATTCCAAAAAGCCTAACATTTTTAAATACTCAAACTACTGTATTAATATCAGATAATAGTTTATCTAATTCACTGTATTCACCTTATTATCACTAATTATTTTAACAATTCCACATTGGACAGGTCACACTTAGCTTTTTGTAATATATAGATATAACAGTATTAACATTTGTGCATTTTTGGTCAGTCTTTTCAAATAGCACCATAGCTCACTTTCTAATTGAGTTGAATACCAGTCTGTTTTTTTTTCTTATGTTTTTTTCATTACAATATTTTAAGCCACATTACTTTGCATTTATTTTTTACTAATTTTATTACCGTACAGTGTTTACTGATGAGCAAATTTATCAGCATTTTTAAGATGGTCCACTTGTGTGTACATATTCCTGAGAATACATAATCCTAAACTGAGCACTGTGGTGATTCTCTTAGCTGGTTACAATTTGCCTTTTAAAGTTAAGAGTGCTAGTTGGTCCCTAGGAGAATAATTTATCCCAGTCTATGTACTATAATTATGCCTTTTTCCTTTTTAAAATTTAACAGCCATAGTTGGTCCCTTGGAGTATTATTATAGTTTAATTTGGAACATGTAGTTTTGTAATATTTAGAATACCCAAAAATCTGCCCCATCACTTTCAAATAATTGAATTCCATAGTGAAATAGAACACTCATGCCTGACTGGGTTTTTATATTAATGGACAAAGTAACAAAACTACCTATACTTTCACGTTAATTATATGTAAGCTAGCGACTTGCCCGTCAAAAATGACGTCAAAAAAATTTGAAGCCTTGCAATGCTGTTGTTTGCTCTCCCTCCTCTAACTTGTGGGCCTTGCAATGAACGCCTTCGGTGCTCATTGCGAGCCTTTCCCCCCTGTACTTTATGGGCCTCATGATGAGCGCCTTTAGCGCTCACTGCAAGCCTCTCCCCCCTCTACTTTACAGGCCTCACAATGAGCATCTTTGGTGCTCATCGCGGGCCTCGCAATGAGCGCCTTTGACCTGCTCTCCCTCCCCTGTGTCTTTCTTCCCCCTTGCCATTTACGGGTGTGAAAACATTTGATACATTTTTCCAAGCCAGCAAAGTGCTGCCGAGTTATGGCCTTGAAAAAATTTTACGTTTTTAACTCACTTATGGGCTCCCTGCTGGCCATAGGGGCCGGCAGGGAGCCCATAAGTGAGGTTGCATGCTAATTTCCTATTGAATTGACATCTTTTGGCGGCTGTTAAATCCAAGTTCTGCGCTTGAAAAAAACAAACAAGCGGACATTTGCTTTCCAAGCCTGTAACTCGGAAGCCATTCGGAGGCCCACTTACGGTCTCCCTGCCTCCCCCTACACTTATTGCGGCACTCGCCTATCCACCTGGGCCTATTGGGGGCCTCGCGATGAGCGGCTTCATCGCTCAATGCAGGCCTCGGCAAACCCGCAACTTTGGCCCTTGCGATGAGCCACATCTGCGCTCATTGCGCATGTGCAAATCAGCAATTTGCAAGCGTTACCGACAAATTGCAATTACGACAACTATATATATGATATGCCTTATGTTTTTTTTTTTTTTTTATTAAAGCATTTTACCTCATTCTTGGTGGCTTATGGAATTAATATTTAAATTTGATGATGAGTCAGCTATTTTGTCCACCTTCTTTGCATATTTGAAAACACTATTACGCCTCTATTAAACCCTTCCTGTTATCCCTAACCATTTATTGCCTTGCTTGAAATGGATGCTTAGTAGACATGTTAAATGTGGCCAGTCAGGTTGTATCTTGTTCTCTTCATCTCCTTTTTTAGCTGCTTTGAAACCTACTTGTAATATCATGACTTGGATACACACAAGGCTGAGGTCTTCTTGGAGTTGGAATTAGAATATATTAAAGCAATCTATGTTCTGAGGTCCTGCTTTTTTTAATTCTTAGAAGTGATTTTGATCACTTGGTAGCCATTTTGGATTATAGTGTAAAAACAATTTAGTTTAAATAATTTAGTAGATACCTTATTAGAGTATGGGTAAGGAACTTTCATATAAATTCAGGAAAAGGACTGTTATTCCTATGCCAATGAAACAAAGATGGCAACTTTATTTGACAGTGCATCAAATCTAATTTTGAATATTTCAATGACTTTTATCAATACATAAAATGCTTAAAGGCATATCTAAGTTTTCTGGATTATGAATGCATCTGATAGAGGAGAATTAGTAGTGTATAAAACATTTTTTGCATGAAAATATCCCAAAATAAAGATTAATTAGCTTACCTTGAAGTTAGCAACATTTCCTATGGTTTATGGCAGTGTCAGAGGGCCATCAGCCTTATTAAATTGCGACTCCTTCCGGCGTCTTGACCCGGCCAATGCTAATGACGTGGCGCGCATGTGACGTCACGTCATTAGCATATACCGGGTGCCGACGCAGGAAGGAGCGGAGGCCGGAGGAGAAGCTTCAGATGGAGATAAGTGAGGGGAATGGGAGAGGGGGAGGTATTTAGAGGGGTAAAGTGAGGAGGGGGGTTTAGAATGAAGAGGGGGGTTTAGAATGAAGAGGGGGGTTTAGAATGAGGGGGGGTTAGAATTAGGGGGGGTTTAGAATGAGGAGGGGGGAGGGAAAGAGACACGGGGGTTACATAGTTACATAGTTACATAGTTACATAGTAATTAAGGTTGAAAAAAGACTTTCAGTCCATCAAGTTCAACCTGTTAAGTTCTCCTCTGATCTGCAATATGCGGATTAGTTATTAATTAAATTATTGATTAAATAATTATTAATAGTATAGTATTGGAGAATGAATAAAGAGTTAGTCCATCAAGTTCAACCTTTTTAGATCTCTATTGATCTTTTTAATTTGGACTATTTATTATTATTGTTAATTGTTAATTATTGTTAATTGATCCAGAGGAAGGCAAACATAAAAAAACAAAACATTGAAACTTTGCCAATTGTCTCATAAGGGGAAAAAAAAGCAAAATTCCTTCCTGACCCCAGAAACTGGCGATCAAATTTCTCCCTGGATCAATATTCCTTGCTAGTTATCTAGGATAGCCTTGAATGCCCTCTTTATTCAGAAATATATCTAACCCCTTTTTGAAGTTGTCTATCGAATTCGCTGTCACCACCTCCTTTGGTAGAGAATTCCACAGTTTAACCACCCTAACTGTGAAGAACCCTTTTCTTTGTTTAAGGTGAAATCTTTTTTCCTCTAACCTCAACGGATGTCCTCTTGTCAGTTGAAAATCTCTTGCTACAAAAAGTTCACTTGACAAAGCCTTATATTGACCCTGGATGTATTTAAATAACGTAATCATATCTCCTCTTAGACGCCTTTTTTCTAGTGAAAATAAGTTTAATTTTGCTAGTCTTTCTTCATAACTTAGCCCCTCCATTCCCCTTATTAGTTTTGTAGCCCTTCTCTGTACTTTTTCCAGCTCTAAAATGTCTTTTTTGTGAGGTGGTGCCCAAAATTGTACTCCATATTCCAAATGAGGGCGTACTAGAGATTTGTATAGTGGCAGAATTATATCTTCTTCCCTGGCTTCTATACCCTTCCTAATACATGCTAATATTTTATTTGCCTTTGCAGCCGCTGCTTGGCTTTGAGCGCTGTTACCTAGGTGGTTGTCCACTAGTACTCCCAAATCCCTTTCAATATCTGATACCCCTAGATTTGCTCCATTAAGATTATAGATTGCTTGGCTATTGTTCCTTCCCAAATGCATAACCGTACATTTATTTGTATTAAATCTCATCTGCCATTTAGCCGCCCATTTCTCTAATTTATGCAAATCCTTTTGTAGGGAAAGTACATCATTATCTGATTTTATTACCTTGCACAACTTAGTGTCATCAGCAAAAATGGAGACACTACATTCGAGTCCTACTTCAATGTCATTAATAAATATGTTAAAAAGGAGAGGACCCAATACTGAGCCCTGAGGAACCCCACTTATCACATTAGACCAATCGGAGTATGTTCCATTTACAACAACCCTTTGCTTCCTGTCTTTTAGCCAGCTCTCGATCCATGAGCAGATATTTACTGCAATTCCTGTATCCCTTAGTTTGCTCACTAGTCTTCCATGTGGCACTGTATCAAATGCCTTTGAAAAATCTAAAAAGACTACATCCACTGAGTTGCCCTGATCCAAGTTCCTACTAACCTCCTCATAAAAACTAATTAGATTGGTCTGACACGACCTTTCCTTCATAAATCCATGTTGACTGCTACCTATGATCCTGTTCAAATAGACATATTCTTGTATTCTGTCCCTTATTAACCCTTCTAAAAGCTTCCCAACTACAGAAGTGAGGCTCACTGGTCTATAATTCCCCGGATTTGCTCTAGATCCCTTCTTAAATATAGGTATCACCTCTGCTTTTCTCCAGTCATCTGGTAGAGACCCTGTAGTGAGCGAGTCTTTAGAGATTAGATATAATGGTTTGGCTATTACAGAACCCAGCTCCCTCAGTACCCTTGGATGTATTCCATCAGGACCTGGGGCTTTATTAACATTTATTTTCTCCAACCTCTTTTGTATTTCTTCCTGCGTTAACCAATTATTTAGTGAAGGTAGTGTAGCCCCATTATGTTGCAATGTCCCAACCACTGGTACCTCCCTTGTGTAAACCGACGAAAAGAACCTATTTAGCTCATCTGCCTTTTCCTGGTCACTAATTATCAGATGGCCTGTGTCACATTGTAATGGTCCTATCGATTCCTTCCTGGCCTTCTTCCCATTAATATATTTATAAAATATTTTAGGGTTAGTCTTACTTTCCATTGCAACTGACTTCTCATTTTCTATTTTAGCCAGTCTAATAGCCCTTTTGCAAGCCTTGTTGATTTCCTTATAGTCACATAAAGATGCCTCTGTTCCCTCCTTCTTGTATAATTTAAATGCATATTTCTTTTTCCTCATCATGATCTTTAAGTCATTGTTAAGCCACATGGGATGTGATTTACTCCTATTTATTTTATTTCCACATGGTACATGCTGATGAGTATGTTTATTTAGTAAGGATTTGAATGTTGTCCATTTATTTTCAGTATTCTTCCCTGTAAGTTCTTTGTCCCAGTATATATGTTGTATTGCTGCCCGTAGCCCATTAAAGTTAGCCCTTTTAAAATTTAGAGTTTTTGTTGGCCCCTTACAACTCTGTTTTTTGTATTCAATCTCAAATGAGACTGTGTTGTGATCACTGTTCCCCAAGGGTTCCCCTATTTTTACATTTGATATTATATCAATATTACTTGTGATGACTAAATCCAAGATGGCCCCATTTCTAGTAGGTTCTTGTATTACCTGGGCTAGATAATGATCCCTGAGTGTACTCAAGAACCTGCTCCCCTTAGCTGAGCTGCTGGTCTCGTTTATCCAGTTTATATCAGGGTAATTAAAGTCTCCCATTATTAGAACTTGCCCATGCTTAGCTGCATTTCCAATCTGTAACAATAATTGTATTTCATCACTTTCAGCTATATTTGGGGGTTTATAGCATACTCCCACCAATATGCATTTAGAATTAGCTCCTCCACTATTTAGCTCAACCCACAAGGATTCAATGATGCCGTAGGTGCCAGCATAAATATCTTCTCTAACTATAGGCTTAAATTCAGGCTTAACATAAAGACAGATCCCTCCTCCTCTTTTACCATTTCCCCTATCTTTCCTAAATAGGTTATAACCATCCAGATTAACAGTCCAGTCATGAGATTCATCCCACCATGTTTCCGTAATGCCTATTAAGCCCCATTTTTCTTGTACTGCTAATATTTCTAGCTCATCCATTTTCCCAGGCAAACTTCTTGCGTTTGCAATCATACACTTTATGTTGCTATGGCTCTGCTGATGTGAAGTGCCTGCCACTGTATTTGAGGCCCCTATTAATATCTCCCTACTTTCTATTGTAACCCTCCCCCCTTCTCCTCCCCCATGGGTAAATAATTCATCCCTTTCCCTCTCTACCCTATTTACCCCAATACTTCTATATAGTCCCTCCCCCCCACCTACAAGTTTAAAAACTCCCCCAGCCGTTCTACCATCCTATTCCCTAGCACAAAAGCGCCCTCATCATTAAGGTGCAATCCATCCCTACTATAGAGATTGTACCCAAGTGAGAAGTCAGCCCAGTGCTCTAAAAACCCAAAACCCTCTGCACCGCACCACTTTTTTAGCCACGCATTAACCTCCCTAAGCTCCTTCTGCCTCCCTGGGCTAGCACGTGGCACTGGTAGTATCTCAGAAAATACTACCTTGGAGGTCCTTGCTTTAAGCTTATTCCCTAATTCTCTAAAATCATTCTTTAGGACGCTCCATCTTCCACTAACTTTGTCATTGGTACCAATGTGTACCAAGACCGCCGGTTCATTACCAGCCCCTCCCAATAATTTATCCACCCGATCCACAACATGCCGAACCCGAGCACCCGAGGTTTAGAGAGACACAGGGGGTAGAGAGACACGGGGGGGTTAGCGAGACACGGAGGGGGTTAGAGAGACACGGGGGGGATTAGAGAGACACAGGGGGGAGAGTGACATGAGTATAAACCGAGGGGGGCGTTTTTAGCCTTAAAAAAAGGACTGAAAAACTCGGCTTATACTCAAGTATATACGGTATGTGATGCTACACGAAACGAGAATCCTTAGTTGTCGTTTATTCGCATTATCCTTTTATCTTTTGTTGATGTGTGCAAAGTTATATGCTTTTAGTTCTTCTTAGTGCTAATACAGTAGACTCTCCGTTAACCAGAACTCAAGGAACCAAAAATAAAATTGAATACTGTACCTTAAATAAAAAATCTAATTTACAGGCCTCAATAAATGCAAGGAGCCAGGTTGTCATGCCATAAAATGCTTATGGGCACCTAGATTTTGTCCACTGTATGTCTCTGCAATTCAATGTTTCCTGGATGCCGACAGGCATGAGTGACTGAGCCAGTGCAGTGTTGGCGTTACATTCCCCAGGGTCAGCACCGCACCCTCCAGCTGAACGTACCTGTGTGTAAGTGAAGAGTGAAAGCAGCCCTCACTGACAAATATACTTACCAGAGTATCCTATGTGCAACTAATCTAGACCTTTTTTTATATGTAACTCTCAAGCAACCAGAAACTGCATTTATATACCAATCCCTGTGGGTGTCAGATGACTGAGAGTCTACACCCTTCAATGTGGCTAAATGTACAATCCATAAGGATATTAAAGACAAGAATCTATGAACAGACTAGCAATACTGCCTTATCTTTATCAACATTTTGAAAATGTACAACCAATTTGTGTTTTTCAACATACAATGGGATTTATTTGTGCTAAAGATAGATGTGCACATGTGGGCAATTATAGAAAACATTGTCTAGAAAACTGGGAAAATATTTCAGCATTTAATATGTGCTTCCTAGGTCTATGCATCTGGATTCTAAACACAGATTGAAAATCAAAACAACAAAGCAATCTCATTATGCATAATAATGAGACCACCAATTTATATAAATCCTGATAATAGCATAAAAAAAAAAATTAGTTTCTCATCTAATAAAATCCCAAACTAATTTGTTGTGTGCCAGTTGTTGCAAACAACTATAGATCCTAGATTGAAATTACTGAGTATACTGGTATTACATTTAGGCAAATCAGCCCTAACAGGGCCTCCAACAAGTCAATATGTTAATCTCTCTCCTATTCAGCACAGTTGGATTAATCCGAATGAATGAATCTGAGTAACTTGTGTGCTAAATCAGAGAGATCCAGATAGCTGCCCTCATTGGATATTGTTGCCCACCACGGATCTAGAGGTTATGAATGGTTTCTACTTTGTATGTCATAGGACATCTTCACATACCTTAGTAAACAAAGTATATGATGTACATAACTCAGTTCTGTTATGATGCAATGTCACTACCATTAGGCAAGAATAATGCATTTAATATTTTTGGTCTGACGTGATCGGCATACTGAGTCTCTTTTCAAGGTAATCCTACACTGCATGGAAAATAACCATGTATCTAGATTAATCCCCCTAGATTCACAAAACATCTCTGGGGCTGAGGAGTCTTTTTCCTGTGGGGAAAATTGCACTGTCAGCTCTTCACTGCCTTCCACAGCCTCTGAATTACTTAGTGAACCTACCTCCTTATTTAGTTGGAAAAATAAACAAAATTTAGTCATTCTAGATTCCATCTATACCTTTTCTTGCTTGATGCTATTGTATCTCATTTTTAAAACAAACACCAATTCTAACAACCTATTGTGTAATATTCACTATGTTATTATTGAAGTTGTTGAATTTATTTTGCTTTAATGTAATGTTCTTCCCAAATCAGACAAAGCATCTGAACTGCCCTTGACACTGTATTTGGATTTAAAATTCTTTGATATATATCCGTTAGGTTAGATTTCATACAGTTTAAATTGTAAAAATTATTTTGGATTTTGGCAGCAACTTTTGTTATCAGAAAAGCTTTTTGTGAGATGTAATATGTGAAATTGTGAGTGTGATTATACTAATGTAATAATAATTTTAATGAATGAAAATACAGTTTTTGTAAATTGTCTTAAACAGTATTATTTTCTCTTTCCTCACTTAGACACACTAATATTCCATAGAGGTTGTTGCCAACTATTTTCTGATTCAAATTAAATCTGAATTTAGAGTTCAACTAGCTTTGTAGATAAGTACAATTAGTACGTATTTAGAATGCAAATGCATCACTTCTTTTTTCTCATGGAATAACAGTAAGTGTTCAAAAACTGTAAACTATATAGCAAATTCTAATGAAATTATATAAATGACACAAAATGTACAATAAATGAATTACAATAAAACTTGACATATCGAAAAAATTGGAAAACCAACTGTAATTATTTTAACAATATCAATTAAGTGTGTATATTGAAAATGGGCCACTGCAATATTAAGAAGCTTCATTGGCTTCCATGATGAAAATACATGTTTTCCTCTATTTATTATTATCATTTATTTGTAACACGGCAACATATTCTGTAGTGCTATACATGGGTTAAAATCAAGGCAAAACAATAGCAGTATTAACATGTTGCAAACAATGGAGGGCCCTGTCTTTGAGCTTAGAATTTTAGTGTCCAAAGTTCTTTCTCCAAAGCATCTTACAAGATTGAAAACTCACAAACTTACAGTCTAAAGGAATTGGGTGAGGTACAGGAGAGTGAAAGATATGTTGTGTAAGTTAAGGTGGTTGGTGGTATTTATCATGAATACATTTTAAAATGCCAATTCATCTCACTAGTCATGGTGCATTTAGGTTTTATGCTGCCCTTGGCCCATTCAGACTTATTGGCCCCAATGCCCAATATACTTGAACGCACTGATACCCCAGTTATTATTCCTCTTAATCACTTGCTGTATCCCAAATCATAGGTTTATGAGTACTCTTACAGACAGAAATATCACAACAAAGGGTCACTTAGTTCAATGCAATTTTGACCACATCACTGCAGAGATCTCATAAAAGCATGTTGAAATATGTCTTGATTTTTTTAATTACATGCATTTTTCACAGAGAAATAAAATAAAATAAAATTTATGTTTATATCTTTGAAAGTCTATATACAGATGGTGGGACTAATATATGTTGAATCAATATAAAAGTAAATTTATTTTGTGACAGCGGCGGTTAAAAAGGGAATTTTAAAAAGATGACACGAGGAAATTTAAAATGGGGCAGATGTGAGGAATAGAATAATCCCAGTAACACTTAAATTGTTCAATATATACCTCTTAATGAGTGGGTATTCTTATTCAAACCTTCAGTTGAGCCAAATGTTATAATAAGACTTTTAGGTAGAATAAATTGATATTCTCATATATTTATATATATAATATCTTCATGCATTTATACATCATCCTCCAAATGTCTAGAGGGTAATGTTTCTTTTAATATAATAGTACACTATGTTTGAAGCTTAAATATGCAGCATCACACTGTGCTTGAAACTTTTGCCCATAGTAGAGAGAGACTTTCAGTAAAATGCCAGTTTTTCATATATATATATATATGGGAGATAACTCCTAAAGCCCTATAAAGCCACAATCCCAGCTCGCGATTTATAAAGTAGGAGACAAGCTGTATTAATCGTAGCTTTCATTAATAGAAGTGAATATCCCATTAGAAGGCCTATATATAACACATCGTACTCTGTGTCTAAAGCCTATGTACGGATTCAAGTTACTGGTATGCAGCAGGGGCCATTGTGGGTAGAATTTAAGTCTTGCAAGCATAGTATACTAAGTAGGGGTGCATGGGGCATTAAACTAGGCCGTATCTATATAGAGTTTGCGGTCCCAGCAAGGCTCGACCTCCGGATTTGCAATGCGCATGCGCACAACTAGCGTGATGACGTACACAGCGTCGTTGCTAGGAGCCTGACGCGTTTCTACGTAGGACGTCTTTGTCAAAGGGAGGTTGTATAATGCTGTCTCAAGGAACTATTTATAGGTAGCTGTCGCCTTGGCAACATGCAATAGGCAACACGGATAGGGAATCCATAGATCTATATACATGGCAAATATACATGTACATCACAAACTGGGGACATGAAGGAATTTCAAGGATAAGTCTTTTAAGAGAGCAAAAGAGCAGATATATGAATAGACTCTTTCTGTGCATACATACATATATAGACAGAGTATAGAGATAAGGCAACACTGCCTATGTCCTATATTTACAAGAGATGGAATATTAAAAGGGGTATATAAGGAGAGAAGTATGTATATATAGATATACATAAGGAAAAAAATGTGTGCAAGACTCTATAATAAAGCCCTAATAGCTAGATGAATAAAAAAAGTGCATGGGAAATGCAGTCAAGTGACCATAAATCCTAAAAAAATGACATACCATAATGTGATAACTATATTTATAGAACAGAGCCCTATTATCCAATAGGAAATTACAAATATGTGACTGATGTGACATATATAAAGAGGATGATTACCTGACAACATGAATTACTTATAAGTGTTTGTGGACATTAATACTTATCAACAGAATAAAATATAAAATTTAATTTATAGTGAAAAGGAAGAGTGAAATACATAACGGGCCTCAAATGGGCCTCCTGTCTAACAATTATGTGAACCAACAAGTGGGTATATATGATAGACCAATATCTTGCATATCAAAAGATATGTCAAAAGATGTGTATAGAGAAATGATAATAATGTATATATATACATCTCAAAAGTGGAATCTAAATGAAGGGGGTGAAAGTGAATCCCTCATTTAGGCCATTTGGCACTTGGGCCTTCAATTTGTATATCCAACGTGCCTCACATTGTAGTAACGTCTTCTCTAAGTCTCCTTGTCTCCGTCCTATATGGACTTGATCAATTGCACAAAAAGATAGGACTTCACTTTTATTATTGTGGCAGTACTTCACATGGCGGGCAATGGGTGTATACAGTGTATTTTTTATACTATATATATGTTCACCAATCCTATGGTGCAACTGGCGCCTCATTTGCCTACATAGATCTTCCTGCAAACACAGGTGGCCACATAGATTACCGCTGTGGAGCAACAATTCAGGAAGTCCTTGATTTTAAATTTTTCCCCAGTGATAGGGTGTTCATATACTTTTATGGGTGTGATATATCTGCAGAACTTGCATTTACTACATTTGAAGCATCCTGTTAGAGGTTTAACCAAGTTGCAGGTTTTTGTTCTTTAAAAGAGCTATGGACCAATCTGTCTCTCAGATTTTTGCCTCTACGATATGTAATAGAGGCATTAGGTGTTAAAACATCTTTTAAATCCTCATCACTCCTTAAGAGGTGCAAATGTTTGATAAAATGTCCCTGATCATGTCAGAGTCATAACCAAAAGTCATTATGCAATGTGATAGTTTGTTCTCTTTTATAATTTGGTGATGCTTGTTCAAGCCATTCAAAAGTTCTGATCTATTGCAGTTGGATGCATAATTAAAGGCAGATTTGAGGCATTTGTTTGAATAGCCTCAATCCCGAAATCTAGTTCTCAATTTGTCTGCCTCTAGTTTAAACTCAGCAACAGAACTGCAATTCCTTCTTATACGAAGGTATTGACCTCTTGGAATCCCCCTTTTCAGGAGTTCAAAGTGCTGGCTATCCCAAGTCAATAGAGAATTGGTAGCCGTATCCTTCCTATAGGTGGTAGTTGACAGTTTGCCCTCTTTATCCTTTGTTATCAACAGATCTAAACATGTGATAGAGGATAGGCTTAGCTCATATGTGAATTTAAGGCCCAAACTGTTAGTATTTAGATCAAGTATGAATCTTTCAAATTCTGATTACGTGCCTGTCCAAACTACCAACACATCATCTATGAAGCGCCGCCATATTATTGCATGTTCAGAGAGTGAGGATTCAGATTCCTGAAAGACAAATTTATCCTCCCACCATCCTAAAAACAAATTGGCATATCCAGGAGCACATGGTGTCCCCCTGGCTGTTCCCTTTTGTTTATGATACCATTTGTTATTGTACGTAAAATAATTGTGTTTTAACACATTTTCCAATAGTTCTAGTAGGAGGTTATTAAATGTTGTATGGGTGGTACCTTTCATACTTATAAAATAACTGAGTGCCTCTATACCATATTCATGGGGTATGCTGCTGTATAAAGCCTCTACATCAATAGAAGCTAACCAAGATGTATTTGGTATATAGAGATCCTCTAACTGTTTCAGGATGTCATTAGTATCTTTCACGTAGGATGGTAGACTCTCTACCAACTCCCTCAGGTGATGGTCAATAAATACACTGACATTATGAGATAGATTGTTAGTACCAGATACAATAGGCCTGCCTGGAATGGGTGATTTTTTTTTGTGTATTTTTGGGAGGGGAAAAAAAGATAGAGATAGTAGGAAATTTGGGGTACAGAAACCTGTAGGTTTGCTCATCAATGAGATCCTCTTTTTTTGCATTGTCCAAAATGGCTTTCAGGAGTATTCTATACTCATTAGTTGGATTTTCTTGGATAACTTTATATGTATTGTTGTCCCCTAGAATTTTATTACACATATCTCTATATTCATAATTATTCATTATAACAATGTTTCCTCCTTTATCGGCAGATTTAATGTGTACCTCCTTACATTGTTCCAACTCATTTAGTGCTGTAAATTCATTTTTAGTCAAATTAAATTCTCTTTTTAGTGTATAATAATCCATATTCTCAATCTCCATAGTGGTTTGTTGCAAAAAGACCCAGATATTTGCATAATCTTTAAGTCCTGGCGTAAATGTGCTCTTATTTTTCCAGGTTTTCGATTTATATCTATTCATTGGCTCAACTGGATCATTCTCTTGTAACAAAGACAAAAGAGATTGTAATGTCTCAATGTCTTCCTTTCCCACACCCAGACTCATATACTCCCTCTCCTCCTTAAGTTTATAAAATTTGTGTAGTGCCAATTAACTCACAAACTTACAGTCTAAAGGGTTTGGGTGAGGTACAGGAGAGTGAAAGATAAGTTGTGTAAGTTAACGTTGTTGGTGGTATTTATCATGAATACATATTAAAATGCCAATTCATCTCACTAGTCATGGTGCATTTAGGTTTTATGCTGCCCTAGGCCCATTCAGACTTATTAACCCCCAAGGCCCAATATACTTGAACGCACTGATACCCCAGTTATTATTCCTCTTAATCCCTTGCTATATCCCAAATCATAGGTTTATGAGTACTCTTACAGACAGAAATATCACAACAAAGGGTCACTTAGTTCAATGCAATTTTGACCACATCACTGTAAAGATCTCATAAAAGCATGTTGAAATACGTCTTGATTTTTTTTATATAGATGCATTTTTCACAGAGAAATAAAATAAAATCAAATATATGTTTATATCTTTGAAAGTCTGCCCACAGGTTGTTCCATGTCTGCAACCACTCAGATTGCAGGAGTGTGTTCCCCATTCAAGTCAATGGTATATGTTTTGGCAGACTGCTTATATTACAAGTTTGATCATTCAGTTTTCTGCCTCTTGCCTGTTTGGAATGTGAGCAATGCAGACCAATTCAGGGGGGTTAGTGCTCTGTGTATCTTGTACCCTTACATATATATGCAAGCATGGGATACTGAAATCATCTAAACAGGAATGGGTTAATTGGTAAGTGCAGTGTAACCAGAGGAAACATGTGCTATCAATCATAGCCTTTCCCTTTAGAGCATCACACAGCGAACACAGCACTCTGCAACCTGCTAATTAATCATGCAACTGGCAGTGGGCAGAATAGACTGTTTGTAAACAAGAGATTTAAAACGAATTAGCTGCTACTAGTGTAATTAAAAATATAAATATTTTTAACATGCAATCTTGTGCTCTTTCACACCATGAAGAGCACTTACAGTGAGTTCAGTGGCCCTTTAAGAAATCATTGTTCTATGGTACTGCACCAGCATCTCCAGGCAGGCTGCTGCCCCTGGAAATGTGCTGTCTAGGCCTAAGCCATATTGTCCTACAACTAAACACACCACTGTCGGTAGTAAACAACACAGATGACCACATAGTTCACAGTATATAAAAAGGAGTAAAATATGCCAGCTAAGCAGTGAATTAGAAAAGGTAGTTGCTAGCCACTAAGGCCCTCATTCAATTGCGATTTGGCCAATTGAATAGGGCTCTAAATAAGCACATGTTATGTGCTTATTTAGATCCCGATTCAATTGGCCAAATTGTAACTGAATGAGGGGCTAAGTAAGGAAAAAACAAGAAACAAAATCTTCCTGCAAGAAATGTTCTGTACTAGCCTATTGTGGACAGTACAGAGTTAAGCAAAAATGTAAGAAGCAGAATAATAGAATATTATGAATAGCATTCTATGACTGAATGATTCTGTTTGTCACAATGCAAGGCTCTCCCCCTCTAACTTGGGGGCATCGTAATGAACGATGGCGTTCATCCCGAACCCCCATGGCCTTTGTCGCTCATCGCCTATGGCCTTTGGCGCTCATCGCGGGCCTCGCAATGAGCACCTTCGGCGCTCATTGTGAGCCTTTTACTAAGTCATTCAGGCCTCGCGAGAAACATATTTGTCGCTCATTGCTAGGCCCGCAATGAGCGCCTTTGGCGCATGCGCAAGCCCATAACTTTTAACATAGCATTACCGACAAACTCGCAATTACAACATCTATTATATGTGTTTGGAACACAGAGTGCTGAATACATAGGTATTTTTACCAAACTGTAAATATATTTTATTATATATATTGAATTACTCCTAGTTAATAAAGGACATTTTATTGACACAGAGTATTATCAATGCAACTGAAATTTTCATGTTCTCATATAATGCCAAATGCACATGTTTTTGCCATATTTACAATTTCAAAATATGGATTTCTGTGTACACAGATATTTTAAACCTTATTCAGTTTCAACAGCAGTGATCCTATGTAGTAACAAATGTACTGTACTTAGAAAAGATAAGCTTTCTAGAAATAAATGCATATCTACTGTGAAGGTTTTTGCTGTTAAGACCATCAGTGACAGATGAGCTTTTTAAACCAATTTGCTCTCTTCTCGATGTTACTTATATGTCTGTATTTATTCTAATATACATCTACTTATCTGTGTTTCTAAAGTTGAAGGTCTTGGTTCTATTATTATTCGCTACTTTCTGGATGAATACATTTAGATGCACTCTGGGCAGATTTATAAATGTTTTGGGTTGCACGCTGCTGTTGCAACGCCAAAGGCTACAGTAGCTTTGCATGAATGGTACAAACTCCCATAATTAATCAAATGGTAACCACAGCATTTCTGACAGTTTGCCGGTGATAACCAACTCTTAACTCGTACTTATGTAAATCAGGATGACAATTTGTCATAACAATGCATAATAATGTTAATGTATGTATTTTAATGAATATTAAACTAAGCGTATTTACCATAGGAAACTTCAAAAGTAATTTACTACTATAATGCTTCATTATTCTTTCAAATCGTCATATAAAGTGAGTCATAAATGTTATACTAAAAATTAAATACCAAAGATTTTTCAGAAGTAGTGTTTCCTGTATAAAAATATTTCAAATGTTTTTTTTTTGTTTTTTTTACTTAACACAAGCTCAAGTTGATATTGAGGCAGAGGAGAAGAGAGAAATATTATATTGAGATGATAATCATGGGAAGGTGTATATGAGATGGAGATGGTCACCATTTAGCTCTTCTGATCTTATATTTAACCCTTCTGTGATTATTATTAGTCTTTACTTGTAGGATTGCAACAGAATGAATAAAAGTTAATTATTAGCAACCCCAGTATGGATGATGCTGAACAGTAGTTTCCTTTGAACCAAGTAGTTTGATCTACCATCAAACTGTAATATAACCGATAGTGGGTCTAGTATAAAAGTCAGTGGATGTGTAAAAGTCAGTGGATGTGAAATAAAGACAATAGCTCACAATTCGAATTTTAGGGAATTATTAAAGTATTTAATTAAAGTACCACTGCACAATAAAAATATTAATTACATGCATAATTAAGTAGAAAAAGTTCTTAATTTGAAAAAAAACACGATGCCTATGCAGGACCTTGGAGATATCCATGATACATTAACCTGAACATGAACCTGTTTTATTGGTATTTCAGTGTATGTGTGTATATATATATATATATATATATATATATATATATATATATATATATATATACAAATACAGTATCTCACAAAAGTGAGCATACCCCTCAAATGTTTGTAAATATTTTATTATATTTGTTCATGTGACAACACTGAAGAAATGACACTGTGCTACAATGTAAAGTAGTAGTCACACTGGTCAGCCACCGGCCAAGATAGAAAGAAACGGTCAGTGAGTGTCTGGCAGCCAATAGGAAAGATGAACGTCATGAATATTATAATGAGTGGGAAGTGCAGGAAAAAGTGCTGTAACTCCTGCCTCACAGAAACATAAATATATATATATATATCACATATTATAATTGTCTAACTCCGATTCGTCGTCGCTGTGTTGCGTAGTGCGTACGACTTAGCGATGAGCGCCGCAGGCGCTCATTGCCCGGCGAGCCTCGCGCAGCAAGGCGAGCCGTTAAATCGTAGCACTTTGGCAATGAGCGCCGCAGGCGCTCATTGCAGGCGAGCCCCGCATAGCGAGGCGAGCCGTTATGTTAAACCGTAGCACTTTGGCAATGAGCACCGCAGGTGCTCATTGCAGGCAAGCCTTGCGTAGCGAGGCGAGCCGTTAAACCGTAGCACTTAGAAAAAAAATACGAGATGAAAAAAATTACGAGATAAGCGGCGGAACCAAAACAATAAAAAAAAAACTAAATACACACTAAAAAATAAAATAAAGGTCACTTACAGCATGGGGAACCAGGCAGGACGTCTGGAAGTGAGTTGGAACTCCAATTTACATCGATTTAGCCGAGTTACAAAGATCGAAAATCGGCTAAGCAGGAAAAAAAAATGGCCGCCGGAAAAAATGAAAACGAGGCTATACTACTACGAACTGCAGATAAAGGATGCGGATTAACCGCGCAATGAGTAAAAAGACAGTAGCGAGTACATTTTACGAAACGCAATTACAGATTTACGCATTAACACAGATTTAACGCCTTTATCTCGCGCAACATCGGATTTCCCGCCTAAACCATCGCATTTGATGAAATATAAGTTGAAAGTTACAAAAAAAAAAAAAAAAAAAAATTACAATTGTATTTATTTTAAGAAAAAAAAAAAGGGACAAATATAGCGTCATGTTGTGTGGCAAACAAATTTCACAACATTTCATTTTTATTGACCGTCATTTGACCATTTGACCATATTTACTGTTAAACCGTAGTACTTTGGCAATGAGCGCCGCAGAAAAAATGCCGGACGAACAAAACGAAAACGAGGCTACAGCACTATAACGAAGGAAAACACGTACCGATAATCCGCTAAGACGCATACCACACATTATCCGCCATTTTAGCAACATCCACACAGATTGTCAGCTCTTCAACACCATGTATAAAAATACGTAAATTAATTTATTAATTTGAATTCTATATTTCAGTACTACACAGAAAACAACATTAATTACCTTACAATTCCATATGTTTATTAATAACTAAACAACTTTTAAAACATACACATCTCATTGCCGTCATTTTTTGTCCCCAGTTAAAAGCTCCTCTAATACCCCTTCCAATTATAGAGGAACCATTTGAGCGAATAGCAATGGACCTTGTGTGACCACTAGAACGAACAGCTAGAGGACATCAATACATTCTAGTGATAGTGGACTATGCTACCCGCTACCCAGAGGCCGTGCCACTATGAACCGCTAACTCCAAGAGTATTGCAAAGGAACTGATTCTTCTTTTTTCAAGAGTGAGCCTACCTAAGGAGATACTAACAGACCAAGGGACACCTTTTGTCTCAAAGTTGATGAAGGATTTGTGTACCCAACTTCAAGTGAGAGCCTTGAGAACTTCAATATACCACCCACAGACCGATGGGTTGGTAGAAAGGTTTAATAAAACACTAAAGAACTGGGACCTACTCCTGCCCTTTCTACTTTTTGCAGTCCGAGAGGTGCCACAAGCATCTACAGGTTTCTCTCCATTCCAACTCCTGTATGGGCGTCATCCACGGAGCATACTGGATTCTCTTCATGAAACATGGGAAGACCAACAGGACCAAAGTGAAAATATCATAGAGTATGTTCAAACATTGAGAAACCGAATTTTACAAATCACCCCCCTAGTTAAAGAACATATGGAACAGGCACAATGGCACCAACAGACCTACTACAATCGAGATGCCCAGATCAGGAAATTCCGGCCAGGCGACAGGATAATGGTCCTGGTTCCGACAGCCGAAAACAAGCTCTTAGCAAAATGGCAAGGATCCTATGAGGTAATAGAGGCTGTAGGAGACGTAAACTATAAAATCAAACAGACGGAAAAGCGTAAGCCGGAACAGATTTATCATGTGAATCTTTTAAAAGCCTGGCGTGAGCAGGAAGCAGAAGTAGCCACAGTATATCAGGAGAATCCAACGGAACTAGTTCACCACAGGGAACAGGTGTCAACAGAGTTGTCACCACAGCAGCAGGAGGAAGCAAGACAACTGATTCTCCGCAATACAGATGTATTCACTGAATATCCCGGTCGAACAAACTTAATATACAACGACATTGTCACTAAACCTGGGGTGGTTATCAGAAATAGACCATATCGTATTCCTGAGGCCCGGAGGGAGGAAGTAAAATTAGAAGTAAAGAAAATGCTCGACTTAGGAATCATCGAAGAGTCCAACAGTGAATGGTGTAGTCCCATCGTCTTGGTCCCCAAACCCGATGGGACAATTCGTTTCTGCAGCGATTTCCGGAAGTTGAACAAAGTCTCCCATCCCCCGAGTAAATGAGCTAATAGACCGGCTAGGGCCAGCAAGATTTATGTCCACCTTAGACCTGACTAAAGGATATTGGCAAGTACCCCTAACAAGGTCAGCAAGAGAGAAGGCTGCGTTTTGTACCCCTGGCGGCCTGTTCCAATATAAAGTCTTGCCTTTTGGTCTTCATGGAGCCCCGGCCACATTTCAGCGGCTTATGGACAAACTCCTTAGGCCCCATTCTGAGTATGCAACGGCCTATTTGGACGACATAGTGATACATACCCCAAGTTGGGATTCCCACCTGAACAAAGTGGAAAAGGTCTTGGAGACCCTGAGGAGAGCGGGCCTCACAGCAAACCCCGCAAAGTGTGCACTTGGGCTGACAGAGATAAAATATCTCGGATACACGGTTGGTAGAGGACTGATTAAAAATCAACTTAACAAAGTGGACGCAATACAGGGATGACCAAGACCATTAAGAAAGAGGCAGGTGCGGGCATTTTTAGGAATAGTCGGATACTATCGAAGATTCATACCCGGATTCGCCTCCATCGCAGCTCCCTTAACGGACCTAACCCGACAGAGGGCCCCGGATACGGTACAGTGGAACCCAGAAGCAGAAAGGGAGTTTGACCTGAAAGTGGCCTTATGTCATGAGCCCATACTAATGACTCCCGATTTCCGGTGCCCCTTCATATTACAGACGGATGCCTCCGCAGTTGGGTTAGGAGCAGTGTTGTCGCAGGAAAAAGAGGGGGAGGAACATCCGGTGCTGTACCTCAGCAGGAAGCTGTTGCCTAGGGAACAACGGTATTCGGTGGTTTAGCGTGAATGCCTGGCCATAAAGTGGGCTACCGAGGCCTTGAAATATTACCTCCTGGGGAGAACTTTTAAACTTGTCACGGACCATGCCCCGTTGCGGTGGATGCATCAGAACAGGGAGCGGAATGGTAGGGTGACCAGGTGGTTTCTTTCCCTTCAACAGTACCGATTTAGGATAGAAAATCGGGCGGGGAAGAAACACGACAATGCAGATGCGCTATCCAGGGTCCACTGCCTCTCGGCTCAGGTAGCTCAACTACGTGGTGTTGAGCTGAGGGGGAGGATATGTAATAAAGTGCAGCAGGAATCCCTGATAACCTGCAACACAGTATATCAGGGAAGATATATAAGCCGCAGATGGAGCAAAGCCATATACCCTGGACTGACATAGAAAAGGTTAATCCAAAATCTCCAGCCTAATTAAGCCAACACCTGACCCTGCTCATGAGCAGTTAAAAAGGCTGCTCAGTGAAGTTTGCAGTCTCTGCCTAGCAGTCCGAGGAGGAGGGTGTCACTGAGAGACTTTCCTAAAGGAGAGAGCAGCCCGCTTCTGTTCAGAAGAAATCAAGCTGAGTAAGGAGCCATCCAAAAGCCCCCCCCCCCCCCCCCATTCCTGATAAACCGGATGCAACTTAGAGGATAAAAGGTTGGTACCAAATACATATTATTTTCATCATACCCAGAAAAAGGATTACAAATGCCCCAGGGAGAAGAGAGTATTAAGAAAGAGTAATCATCCCTCATCACAAGAGGGTGACAAGGGTCCCTGGGGTGAAGCATAAGGGAGAGAAGGGTGGGCCCTATGCTTCACCCGCTATTGACAGAGAGAGAAGAGGAAAAAGGTCCTCAAAAGATCCAAGAAAGAAGCAGAGAGCTTACACTGTGGAGTGTATAATTTTGTTGCTGAGGATAAGCACTATTTTTCTTTCTGTTTGTACTGACAAAATAAAACAGCAGTAAAACAAAGCTTCTGACAAACCTGCTGTGTTTTTCCTCCATAAATAAGTTAAAGAGCAAGGAGAACAGGACGCAACCCCCCCCCCCCCCACCCGTCAAAAGGGGGTGCTCTGGTACAATATATATATAAATTGTTTTTTATTTGTTAATATATTTTGCTATTAAAAATATGTGACAATTGTATTTATAGCTTCAATAAATAAAGAAGTGTATGTTTTGTGTTAAAATATGATATATTTATAGACAATGCGTTAGAAGCATTTGTTCCTAGGTAACATGATTTAGTGTATTAACCCCTTGATTACTGGGTGGTGAGTTACCCTGGATTTTGTATCATAAAACAGCCTTAATACTAACCTATTGATAGGATCAGATTAGTGAGTAATCATGTATTCTGATGTGTGTATACATTATATCTAGGTACCAAGATATAATGAGAGAAAATAATGCACGGAAGTCAGAGTGTCATCAGAATAATCTCTGAGTTTATTTGGGCGGCAGAACCTTATATAGCATAACACACGTCACAGCTAATAGCATAGTTGAAAATAGGGTTAAATACATATTTGCAAGCAAGTGTCTTTTTCTGTCTAATTCAGCAAAACAATCCTTATCTAATCCCGGCTTCCTATAGATATTTTGTCTCAGCAATTGCTGAAACAAAAGACAGGAAACAGGAAACAGATGTTTTAAGGAACATTACCTTAAACATGTCTACAGATGACGCACTTAAACATTCTAGTAAGATACAAGAGAAAAAACAAGCTGATATACTTTTTATAATCATGATATTCTTAGCTAATTATTTCCTAATGAGGAAATTAAAATACCTAACACCTATCATATGTTTTAATTCCACATATGTTGGTATTGCATTGTTAAGTCTAAATTAATGTTCAAATTTCATCATTTTGTAATACTTTGTGTGCAATACTGTCACTTTTAATGCTGCTGAGGGACTCAACAATGGTTTGAAAACCACTTGCCAGTGGTATTTGGTACTCAGAAATCTTTCTTCTGCTTTTTTCAGCTACAGCAGTGCCCTTATTTGCGAGTGATCCATAAAATCTTATTAGCATAGAGTTTGGGTGTCAAAGTCTAATGGAGCAACTCGTAATTTATTGTTTGTGCGAAAAGCAATGAAGATTTTTGCCTTTTTTTCGGCTTTGTCGCATAGTTCACTCATAGCATTGACTTGTAGCAGTTATTTTGCAATGTTTTAGGGATGGGTGATTAACATAGCTAGGTCGGATTTACTTTGCTGCTACAGCACTCATAATTGATTTTGCTGGGATTAGCATAGGCCCATAGTTTGCAAATATATATTAGCAAATTGTGAGACAATAAGGTCAAACATATTTTACCTTTATAAACAAGAAGAAGGGTAGGGGAAGAGACAGCGCACGACCTCCTAGTGCAATATGAACACTTGATTTCTAAAAGATGTACAGAATCTTACTCACATTTATTGACCTCAAAGGAATGAGGTATCTTAGTAGCTCCAATGGGTGCCTACAGGTACAATGCACCTCCCACCGTTCTTCCAGAGGGTTAGATACAGTCCACCTAATATTTATCCCCTACTTGGATTGCAGTACTAATGATATTTAAAGTGCTGTATACTTTATAGTTGGCATTGAAGATGGCAATGAAAGAACAATGTCTCCCAAAACCTGTATTTTCAAACGTTTATTGCACAATCTTTTACCCAATTATATGCAGTATAATACACACAAATCAAGTTGAAGTCTCGTGGATAACAATATTCCACTGGTGGCAATACAACTACCACAAACTACTGATTACAGACGCATTTTACCCACTCTGAGGGCTTCTTCAGTGATAATATACACAAATATAATGCACAATCAATAAAAATAATCATAATCTGTTTAAAAACAGGTCTTACAATATACGTTGGTATTAGGCCTTTATAAACCCTACGAGATGGTCTAATACTACCTCTTCCCTTGTCACAGGATTCCCCTTCCAAGATGGTGTTACGTTGTGTGATGACATCACCTCACGTGTCACATGACCACGCATCACGTACGTGACGTCATTGCGTCGCAGATCAAATGCTCTATTACAATCCCCCAGGCTGAGTGGCGCATCTAAACTACACCTACACTCTTACATGGGTACTGCAATCAATACTACAAAGACTATGTACACCCATAGGAATAGATCTATAACACATATAATTAGCCTAGACACCTCTCCTTGATCACATATATGGCTGCCCAACCCCTTATATATTCAGCCTCTCTATATGGCTAAACCTATGTAGTATATATAAAAGAGGAACACACATAATGTATACCTCTATTCCTGCCTGTCCTATACTATATCTGCTCTAATTCATATGTGGCACTGGACCCTCATTCCAATATCATCCTTGAACCCTTACCATCACTCTAAGGTACAGTATTGTAGATACACTAAAATTAAAACACAACTATTAAAATATACTATACTAAAAGATAAAATCATACAATAAAATGTATTAATATAGTACTATACTTATAAATGGTAGCAATCATGCATGTAAGTATATATAGGTGTAGGTCCTCCTGTACTCACTGCTACTACTCACAATATTATAGAGGGATACAATCATGTATTATACATGTACTGTAGGTGACCTATATCCTATCTGCCTCAAGATGTAACCCTCAGATCCCCCCTATAAATGGACAACCAATACAAATAAAATAACTACTCATCCATTAAAATTTTAAAATACTGCCTGAAATACAATCCAATATATTCAAAATGCTAATAATAATAATAGCCATCCTAGACAAGTGTCAATGTATATACCTCAACCTTCTATAAATGCGGCAAGGTCTATGTACCTGTTTAGGCCTGATGGTTCTAAGGTACCCAAGAGGTGAATCCATTTCACCTCTCTCTGTCCCAAGTGAAGTAATCTATTTCCACCTCATGCACAAGGCTGTACATGTTCCACTGCCTGAATATTTTACCTTTAGACTTTGATTATAGACAAATAAAAAGGGTGAATATAATTACAATATAATACATGGCACATAAACTAGTATAGTACTTATGGGAATGTGCACCTTACAATCATTAGGATGATGAAGTTTTATGGGTCAGAAAATAGCTAGTGAATATAGTGAAGGGGTCTTGGCTAGCACTTTACACGGCATACACCTCCATAAGCCCCACTTCAAAGGCTTGATGGGGAACTTAGTGAATGCTGAGAATGTTGCAATTTTACAAAACAAGACATTGCAGCCTCTACTCAATTCCAAATAGGCTTAGTGAATCTAGTCCATAGTAATATCCAATAGTGACCAAATAAGATCCAGAGGGAGTTTGCTACCTCTGGCATTTGCGATATTTATGAAAGCAAGGATTGTAAAATATTCAGGACATTGTGCATCTGCTAAAGTTGTTCATCGGTTGGTGAAGTGACGGCTGGATCTTTAGTGCTCACCAGATTATTCATTAGGAATCAAGGACATTTTGACTTTACACATGTTATATTTTAAGGCTTGTTTACTCAGTTTATTTTTCTACAGATACCATAAATCAGCATTTGGACAGTTAGATTGCAATTTTTGCTAAGAATATTATGAAAAAATGAACCCATCAAATTATTTTATGAGCATAAAAGAAACGTGAATAGATTTGTGAATGTCTTTTATTTGTTGCAGTATTTCTTCGATTCCTGGTGAGCATTTTTATTATTTACCTTTCCCCCTGCTTCCTCAGAGACTTTCAGCCCTATTAAATTTGAAGCCCGTAGTGGCATTGGCACACCCGCAAAGGCAGCAGGCTTAAAATTCAGCTGCGTTACAGAGCTATTAAATTGAACCATGCTTCGAGTTACTGGATGGAGATGCAAAACCGTAAACCATTCTTGCACACATTGGATGTATGGTCGTCAGCATGATCAATTAGTCAAACCCGTAATTACGGTTTTAGATGGAGTCAATGGCATATGAGATCATCATCACTACGTCACTGAAAAATGGAGGTTAGATTTCAAAGACTTACGGGTTTCAATTTGGCCTACTTACGTTGCTATTAAATTCCAAAGGGCTGCGAGCTATGAGCGAGAGAGGCTATTTCAGAAACCAGTTCTCGGCCATCAGGTTTGCGTGCTTGAACGCAAACAATTAGGCAATCACGTAGTTACTGGTTCAGATGGAGCCAATGGACAAAGAGATCGTTAGCGTTACATCACTTAAAAAGGGGAGCTTAGATTTCAAAGTCCTACGTGCTTCAATTACAGTTTGCGATCGGACCAATAGGCCAGAGATAAAGCAATATTAATAAATCAGTAAATATGATATTCTAGTCCATGTGAGTTCCATTATATGTATTAACACATTGATTGCCGGGATCGATATAACACGGAAATTAAACATAAAATAAAGTATTTTATATTGCAGATTTGCAAGCTTCAGAATGTTGTGCTATTAATTGTAATACCTAACATCACTTTCCCTTAATTTTATAAGTACAGTAGTGTGTGTATATTTGCATTTACAGTGCTACAGATAGGACTTTAACCCCCTTGCAGGTCCTTTCTAGTACTCGTTGGCTTTTTGGCGCCATTTGTGGGTTCTGTGGTTTGAACGCCATTGGATTCGTAGCAATTTAATAGCGATTTTTGAACGTAACAGTTACAGGCTTGACAGATCAAAGGATTTGCGGCCACAGAGTTCAGATTTTGACATCCCGTAGGGTTTTTTACCACTTAACCCGCAAGTTGTTAGCAGGTTGCTTTACGGGGCCAATTTAATAGCTGTAAATCTTGCGGGCTACGTTATGGGCTATGGTTTTACATGTTGAGGGAATTTAATAGGGCTGTTTGTCTCTGATGAATCTGATATTAAAATACTAATTTACCATCATGGCAATTGGTTTATTAGCATTGCTTTTTTTTGACTGCATTGCAACATTATTTACTGTCACATACAGCAGGTTGATTATTGTCAGTTGTTTGCTTAACAATTGATAGGGTGATCAGTAGTCCTTTTCATCATAATTAGATGCTTCATTAATATCACCATTTGTGCACTGGTGTAGGAACTAATGGATAATCACATACCCACCTTTGCCAAGATTTCTAGTGTATATGTAAGAAAAACAATATATGATCCAAGCTGGTAATTTAAAATATGTGGTCATTTTTGCACATTTATGTTGAGCTATCCAGATATTTCTTAAGGCACCCACCAGTTCCTTCCGTTTATCATTCTCCAATGCCAAAATATTTATTTCACAAATAAGCTCATTTGAGCCTCAGCAAACTGGCATGTGCCATCGGAAGACGAGCACTTTGGAGTTTCTGCTTAGTCATTGTTTCAGAAAACAACTGAAACCTGGCAAAGCCTGAAGACAAAACTCTGCACTGAATAGAGTCGTCTGATTTAGGGAAATTGGCAGTATCCCCGGCCTATTTCATGGAACAAACGCAAATGCATTTGATTTTCATTTTTGTGTAGTATAAGGTCTATCCATATATAAAAAAATAAATTGAAGCTGAAATATCAGTAAAAGTATTTTTCATGCCAACATTAATCAAAGGCCTGTCAGCTGTTGCTTTTTTATTTGAATTTCCAGGACCACCACTATAACTATGTGGGAAATTGCTTACCCTTCTAACTCATGTGTTGAATAGAGCCTTTGGTGTATTAATTGCATTTCATACAGCCATTAAACTACCAATTACTAAAAGACCAGAATAAATATGAAATTAAAGGATATGAGTCATTTCCCCATTCTCAATTTCTGATTGAAGGTTCAATAAATTACCATAGATTTTAATGACTTTGAAAGTAAAATATTATTTCCATCCATTCAGCTGTGTTTTAAATCAAGCATTGGGGATAGATCATTCTGTCGTGGGAAGAATCATTGGAAACACTTGACAGCTTATAATCTTTCCTCCCTCACATATCCATCAGGGACAATGATAATGCATGCAAGCTGTAACATTATACATTAATTATGGAGTAAAATATCCAGAGAAAAACACTTCCAAGGACAACTGGTTGACAACCTTTGGTAAAACTATGAGGTAAGATCCCATGGATAATCAGTAATAATATTCATTTACATTGTAAAATGGCTAGAATGTGCACTAAAGCAAAGGGGCATGTTTTACTTTCTTTTTTATTTCTTACAATATAAATATGTTGTTTTGAAGCCTAGAAAATACAGAAACAGCTGCAGAAGGAAATGTTTGCTATTCCCCCAGCTTGACATGTTAACTGCCACAAGATGCGAAGAAGACTTGGAAAATTATAATAAAATAGCATAGCTGTTTAGTCATTTATGTACACAAATAATCACAATCAAACACAACACTTCGCTTTTGTAATCCCTTCTCAAGGAGTCCTCACACTTTGAGCTATTTAATAGTTCTGATTAGAGTAAAATCACGCACTTTTCCTGTACACTTTTGTTTCCCTGGATTGTAAGTTTTGGAAACATAAGGCCACTCATTTTGTTATGTAAAATATGCTCTTTTAATGTTCTATAGAAATTAGTATACTGTTCTAATATAAACGGTCCAGCATGGACAGCAGTTAGACGGGATGATAGTGAGTCAATAAGATGCTGGAATGGTCCCACAGGTGCTAGATGAGGTTCAAGTCTGGGGAATTAGGAAGCCAGAAAGTACTTGGAAGTCTTCATCATGCTCCTCCGACTACTCTTGGACAATTGTGGCCATATGACATGTTGCATTGTCCTGCTCTAATATCCCATCCGCTCCAGGGAACAGTCAAAATGTATTGGTGTACTTGATCTGCAATTTTGGATATCAA
The DNA here is from genome assembly GCA_027410445.1 of Discoglossus pictus. NCBI lineage: Eukaryota > Metazoa > Chordata > Amphibia > Anura > Alytidae > Discoglossus > Discoglossus pictus. The sequence continues at coordinate 316,983,446 of CM050164.1, read as the reverse complement.
GTACCAATCGGTTGAGAGTGCCTTTCAGAGCTATGAGTGGACCCAGACAATGCCAAGAAAACATTCCTGAGAACATAACCGTGCCACCACCAGCTTGTGTTCTTCCAACAATGGTTGCAGAGTGTTTGTTCTCAGAGGTTGCACGCCTGACACGTCAACGTCGTCCAGTCGATGGAGCAGGAAACATGTCTCATCAGAGCAGGCAACCCTTTGCCAATCAGAAGAGTTTAAATTTCGGTACTGTTGTGAAAATGTAAGCCGTTTCCGAGGATCAACCCTCGGCAGCATGCGTGCAGTGACCAACCGTTTGCTTCGGTGCCCCATATGCAACAGAGTTCGCTGTACTGTCATTTTAGACACACTTCTGGTAGCCCCCTGGATTGTTTGGCTTGTGAGTTGCTCAACTGTAGTGTGTCGGTTGGCCTTCACACACATTCGCAATTTCCACTCAATTTATTTGCAATGGTTACGTAGGTTGTTGTCCACAACCACTCCCAAATCCCTTTCAATATCTGATACCCCTAGATTTGTTTCATTAAGTTTATAAATGTCATGGTTATTTTTGCCTTCCCAGATGCATAACCTTACATTTATTTGTATTAAATCTCATCTGCTATTTAATTGCCGATTTCTCTAATTTATGCAAATCCCTTTGGAGGGAAAGTACATTATTTTCTGATTTAATTACCTTGTACAACTTCGTGTCATCAGCAAAAATGGAGACAATACTTTCCAGTCCTACTTCTAAGTCGTTAATAAATATGTTCGAAAGGAGAGGACCTAATACTGAGCCATGAGGAACCCAACTTACCACATTAGTCCAATCTGAGTATGTTCCATTTACAACAACCCTTTGCTTCCTGTCTTTTAGCCAGCTCTCAATCTATGTGCATATATTTACTGCAATTCCTGTATCCCTTAGTTTGCACAATAGTTTCTCATGTGGCAGTGTATCAAAAGCCTTTGCAAAATCTAAAAAGACTACATCCACTGAGTTGCCTTGATCCAAGTTCCTACTAACCTCCTCATAGAAACTAATGAGATTGTTTGACATGACCTATCCCTCATAAATCCATGTTGGCTCCTACTTATAATCCTGTTTGAATAGACATATTCTCCCCTATTAACCCTTCTAAAAGCTTTCCCGCTACAGAAGTGAGTCTTACAGGTCTATAATTCCCTGGATTTGCTCCCTTCTTAAATATAGGTATCACCTCTACTTTTCTCCAGTAATCTGTGTTGAGATGAAACTTGAAAAATTAGATATAATGGTTTGGCTAGAATCACTAAAACCGGAAATTGGTATTCAATTGCTACCCTTAACGCGCAAATCGGCAATGATTTTGCAATCCCGAATATAAGCCGCACACGCATAACTCAAATCTCGCAAATCGGCTGTCATTTTTTCACGGTCGCGAATATAAGCCGCACCCTTAACTCGCAAGCTCAAAAATCGGAAAAAAGTTGCGGCTTATATTCGGACAAATACGGTATATGCGGAGTGACAGTGCCTAAAATAATGTATGCATAAGTCATGCGGTGCTAGTAATGGTAATGAGGAACAGTAAGAGGTGCAAAATGAAGAAGGCATGGAGAGATTACACACAAGCCTAGATCAGCATAAATACATAATTAACCTACAATACAATATGTTACCTGTTATTCTTTTTAATATTGCAAGCTTCAAGGGAGCAGAAATATCTTACATATCTTACATTTCCATCGTACAGATGCACAATACTGCATAAAATGTTATACATGGGCAGGTTTGTTGTCCAGTCCTTAAGTCGTGTCCCACTCTTGGTGACCATCTGCATGCAGCACGCCAGGCACATCTGTCTGTTTTTCTGCTTGTGCTTACCCATATGGACTAAAAAAAATGGAGTGGGTTGCCAATTCATTCTCCAGTGGACTGGGATTTGTCTGACCTCTCTGCTATGTCGTGCCCATCTTGGGTGACCTTACATGGTATAGCTCACAGCTTCATTGATGTACACAAGCTCATTCATCACGACAAGGTAGTAACCCAGAAGGGGGCAGGCATTGGCACTCAAATTGGCATGTGGGTCACCTTTTCTTTTTTTTTCCCTGAGAGTCGTGATAGCAGGGTACAACTGGTGTGACTCAAAAAGTATAGCCTCAAAGTAGCACTGTAACCTCAAATAACTGTATTGGCTGTATTGGTGCACACAGATACAGAATGTTTGGGCAATTTGCCCTGAAAATGTGTGTTTTGTCTCTACTGTTATGTCTAATCTGCTTGTTTGGCATGTACAACTACTTTTTGCTTCTCTTTGACTGATATATTCTCTTTAATCTCTTTAAATAATAATGCAGTTTTATACATTTTACACCTCCATAAATAAAACTAGGACACTTTAAACAACTTTGATAAATTAGAGTTTTCATGCACCTATTAATCTTCAGTAAAAACAGTAAAGTGTTCATCTTTAACTGCTGTAAAATATTAGCGAGTTGTTAGAAGTCTGCTATTCCCCTCTCATTAGATAAGCAATGATAGATATTTGATCCTTGTGCCAATGTTCTCTCACGTGTTGTTTCTTATTTGATTGCTGTGTCAGTATAGTAATAAATATTATGTGTATTGTGGTTTATTTTTCATTGAGAGAAATACACTTAGGGCTTGGAAAAAAAAACATTACCATTGGTCTCCAGCTATATCTTTAATGTGCATTACTTCTGAATTAAACAAATAACAACTGAACAAAACATAAATATATTTCAAGAAATTATTATATTGCAAGTGCATTTAATAACTCTAAATCTAATTCACAACTTTGCTTCACCATTTACAAAGTAAAAGTAACCAGTTGTTTATCGGTTACAAAGAATATAAATATCAGTATAAAGAGGAACTTGTGATGACACATTCAGAAAGTTATACCTTTTTATAGCAGTATCCATGCATCCAAATGCCATCATCTTGTGAAGTGTGTGTATCATTATCACTGTATACTTTACTTCATTTTTGAACCACCGTGATTCCCACTGTAGTCAATCTTTAGCTTGGACATAAACATATTTCAGGAGGTTTGGTTAGTTGATTAAGGATGACTTTGCACATAGGGGATTGCTCCAGGTTTTAAGTCCACAGCATGTTCTGCTTCAGACAAGAACACTTTTTGCATATAGGTTTGCCTTAACTGGTCCTTACTGGTCATTCTGTGCAGATATGTTATAGGCAAAGTTTGAAATCCAGGATGCATCTATGCAATGACATTTCCCATATACTGCTGTTACACAAATTATGCAGTCCTTATGCTTATGATTGGCACTTTAATTTCAAAATACATAGAGCCTGATTCAAATGAGCTTTTGCATGTTACTGTGAGGTCACAATTTAATTTGCTATTCAATTTCTGTCTTTTTGCAGACTACAAATGGGTTACGAGTTACAGCCTTGAAAATTTTGCAATGGTTAAACCCGTAACTTACAGCCTCCTGAAGCCTTTGATCTTTCACTTTCGCAAGAGTTAGAATGGCTAAAATCGCAAATCGCTATTCAATTGTTCAATTTCCACAAGACCGCAAATGTTTTCACACCCGTAAATGACAAAAGCGCTTTGGGACAGTAACTTGCAGGCTTGAGCAATTGAATAGCATTGCAATCGGAGATGAACGTGAGCCCGCAGCACACCCGCAGACATACGGCCTACAACAATTAAGTTGTGGGCTTGCAATTGAATCTGGCCCATAGTTCCCAAAATTTATTGTGCACATAAAACCCCATGTTTTAAAAGAAAAACAATTCCAAATAAAAATATTAAGTACAACTTTGAAAGTAGTTTCTCCATCACAAATATGTTAGAATGATATGATTAACCTGACCCCATTACAATAACTTGTTGCATGTTGGTCACCCCACCACTCCACTCCAATCTATAATGAATACCTCATTGTGGCCACATCACCTCCCTGTCAGTCACTCACACGATTTCCCACAAGCTCTAGAATAAAGTTTAGAATTCTGACTTTAACAATATAAATCTCTTAACAATGAACTTCGGTATGTTATATTTCTGTCTTCTATTGCAAATACCCCCCCAACCTCCCCTTTACTCTACTAATGACCTGCACCTTTGCTAAAGTTGTGTAAACTCCTGTACAGGACTTTGCTCAATCTGTGCCTTGCTTGCCTCTCTAAGACAAGCTTGTTTCCGAATCTTTAAATACATCTTTTTGTAGAGGCTTTAAATAGGCTTATCAACTATCCTTAACATATACAACCTGCACAACTTATTCACACACTACAAATAATAGCCTCTAGATTTTAAACTGACATGCAATACAACTTGTTTTCATACATTTAAAAGAGCATTCATTAAAAATTACAAAAGTTGTTTTTTTAATTAAATTTTTTTAAGTGAAACCTATTAAAACTTCATTGAAACTAACATGAAATGCAGAGAGCAAACTTTTGTCTGTAGGTCTCTTGGGCAAATCTGAATGATTTTTGAGCTCTGACATCTTCATTTGAAAAACAAAACATACTGTGACACATTATCAAATAAGCTATTTCTAAAGCAACAAAGAAAAATAATTGTTCATGTCCCTTAAAGAGTATGGCCTGCAATTATTTTGTATCAAGCTGTCTATTGTCTTTTTTTCATTTTATATTCCTCATATTTCTATATAACAGCCTGATCTTTTTCTATACTCATAATACACATTCTATTTTGCCATTATAAAAAGAGTTTCTGAAAATGCTGGAGAAATAATATTTGCATCATTTTTAAAATTTTCCCTTCCCTTGCATCATTTTCTTTTCCAGTAGAGCTTACTCTTGTAGTTCCTCAGATGTCAGTCCTACAACTAGCACTGTTCTTGAATTTTCCATTTAATCGAGTGATGATTACATTCAAATCTATCTTTCAACAACTGACCTATACTGTACATCTCTTTTTCCAGTGCTATATTGTGATGCCTAGGGAGCACTGGGGTCTCTGAATGTTGATTCAATGAGTGTCCTGGAGGGCATGGGGTGTGGGGCACAATCAGTCCCTTTCAAGGCAAACATTGCACCACCAATGGATATATGGATTGTTATTTCCCAGTGAGCAGATTGATCATAATTGTGGTACCCCCTGCATGTATGGTTTAGGTTAACCATGCTGGCATGTGTGGGTTTATACAACTTATTGCTGCATTGATGGCATGTGTAGTTATAACTGTGTAATATGGTTGTTACCAGGAGAACTCAGTATGCACAGTAAGCAGCACTAGGGTTTTTGGTACCCTGGGGAAAGGGAGTTCAAGGTCTGGGCTACAGGGGCACATAACACCACTCCTCCCTTGTTTTCCTAAAACCATGAACAAATACTTAGGTACTTGGACAATCACCACCAATTAATATTGCCTGGAATATCATGGGATGTGTTTTGTTGTAGCCATGTTCAGGATTTATATCTAGGGGCCCTGTTTACTTTTTGGGACTGCTTAAACTAATATGGGTAGATAAACTGGTTTTGCCCTGTTGGCATGATTTGGTTAATATTGCCTGTGGTATGATTGTAACATAGATGGTTATTATATGTACTATTAAGTATGAAAATCACCATATCATGTTTAGTATCAAAATGACAGGTGTTCCCTGAGGAATATAATAAAGCATCTCGTCTGAATCCTTGGGGAATAGAGTCACAAGGTTAAGGGGGTTTGAGAAGGCTTCCAAGTTGCAGACTTATAGGAGCCCAGAAAAGTTCTTTAAGGTGAGGAAGGGAAATCGAATTAACCAGTGTTGTTCCCTTGGGACATTTGGTCACTGCCACTTTGGAAGCTTGTCACCTAGACTTGCCATTTCTGATCACAGGCGTGCTCTCTGGGGGAGCCCACTTAAAGTAGTGGTCGTGACTTATTTCAAGCTCAACATACAGAACATTGAGCTCCTAGTATTCCTCACTTTACCACTGTTCCTACATCTCAAATTCCCTTACTTTTGGCAAACCTATCATCACTTAAGCCAACGCCTGATATCTTGGAGTTATATTTTGGTAAGCTGGTAGGTATTTTAGTACAGTAGGTCATCACTAGAAAGGTGCAGAGCTATATTTTAATTGTGTAGAGATTGGCTGGTCAGCTACCTCTCACTAGGCTACATATATCAATTAGCACATGTTCAAATCCAGCCACAATGTGTGAAAATATGTGAATTGTTTGAAAAATGTAAATTGTATATTTGTTCATTAATTTCTATGTTTGACATTTATTCTCTGCATTGTTGGTTGTTTGTTCTTTAGATTGTCAATTTGATAACAGGTCAGTGGGAGTGTAGTAACGTTGTCCTGCTTCCAACTTAGAGGTACAATGTATAAGCAAAAAGAGTACAAAGGCATGTCCTGGACTTTAATATACGTTTGTGTTTTCATGGCACAGATGTGAATATAAGCAAGTCACTTGTCACCCTTAGATATCTTGGAGGTTGTCACAGACCCCTTTTCCAGTTCCTGTAACTTTGCCCATTGAGCCACCATAAAGGGCAGACTGCTTGGCTCCAGCCACTGGACTATTGTATTGTAATATGTTTTGTCCCATTGTTTGCCAGATAAAGTTAATGTACTCTATGTGAGGTCTGGAACACTAGACATGGAGACATTATGTAAATTTGGAGGTTCGCCTATTGTTCAGAGGTGCCAGACAGGAAGCCAGAGTATTAAACCCCATGTTGAGTCAATATCCTGTGTTTGTCTGCCACTCCTTGTCATTGTTGTGTTGTGCACCCCACCTCTGTATCTAACCCCTGTAAATATTGTTGACTTTCCAAAAATAAATCAGTTTTTTGCTCCTTGTGGCTGTGATACTGATCCTATCTCCACCCTGCAAGTAACTTGTCCTGGTTACTTCCACAGGAAGGGTTACTAAGACTCCTAGAGGTGCTGATTCCTGATGGAGAGGCCCTGACTGATACAGAAGCCAGATATCAGGATGCTGGTGCAGAGAATTCAAAGAACCCAATGGTCCTTGTGGGTAGTTAACCTGTAGTCTATAGCAGGTGGCCCTGACAGAAATAGCCCCTACCCCTGGATCACCACAGAGGTCTGACACAGATATTGCACACAAAGCAAACTTTCACAACTTTACCATATATATTCACAAATAATTTTCTAGATTCTGTTGTTCCTAAAAAGTCCCTGAAATTCATAGGGTTAATTGGCAGAATTCAAACTTTAACTTATATTTGTCTGGGTCTGTAAAATGACAAAGCAGCCACTACATATGAGTATGCTAAGTCCTAGTCAACAACCGTTTCAAGCCAAGCTTGATGCTTGTTAGGCATTGTATACAATGCATTCTTTATACACTGCCCAGAGATTTTTATACAATGTCTGATTTCACACTTTAATTGTAACCTTCAGTATATATTAATAACTAAGCCTGTACTGAATCTGAAGTAAAGTTCATTGCCTAGAGTGGTGACATCTCTGTCATTGAAGTGACCTCTCTTTCTCTTTGACTTGACTAGCCTCTCAGGAGTTATAAAGAAATCAGTCATGCACATACAAGTGTGACTGGAAAATGCTTCTCAATTTGCTTACACCTATTTGTACTTTACTCTAATTCTCTCAGGTATCTCTATACAAATGCAGAGCAAATATTGGCATTAGTACTCTTTATAACAAGCACAATGTGAAAGTTGTACACATTTCTTGTGTGTTTAAAGGTACTACCTCTTTATCTTCATATTTTTTTGCTATGTAAGTTGCATACCTTCTTGTTTGTTCTATCTAAATTATAAATTATATAGGAACCCCTCTCCCCACTCACCCGAACCAGTCGATTTAAACTTCCCCCATCCCTGCTCACTGCTGGACCTTTGCATCAGCTGCAGTGTGATTCCTAAATTAGACCCCACCTGCACAACATCTGAATAACAATAACTACACTTAGTAAACATCCAGCATTGAAATCGGCAAGTTTATCAACTGGCGTATGTGAATTCATCAGTGTCATGTTCAGAAGGGCCCACTGAACTCTTGGGCATGAGGTGTTTAATATTGGTTACAAAATCATAGGAGTTGTTTTGCTGTCAGTCATCCTGTGTGCGAGCCATGTTATACTTGTCTATATGTGATGTATGGATGGTACCTAGCCATGTGTAGTATCAACATGCTCCACACTCCCCAGGGAATATTAATAAAGTGTTATACTGGGGTTTGTTAGGCATTTGGAACAGGAATGTGCAATTGAGGTGGCCAAGCTATTTGGATAGAGTTGACAGGAAAGGGTTAAATGTATATGCAGCTGGACCCAGAGTAATCTCTCTGGGGAGGTAACATGGCATCCTTTTGATTTAGGATTTTTACAACAAGACAGATAAGACGTCACTTTGAGGTTGATCAAAGACCCCCTGTTATGCCAGGAACCTAGGGGATATTGCCATCTTGCCTCAGAGAGACTAAAAGTTGACAAGCCCACCAGATAGATAACCCCTACCATTCCTTACAACAGAGCAAAAGCAGGGGGGTGAGGGGGGGGGCTATAGAACTGGGGATGGTGTTTTGTGATATCTGTAAAATGTGTCTGAAGCAATAACAAAGAGTCAGCTTGTACTAAGCAAGGGTACAGGTGATGTTATTGTGTGCTAACCATTGCTGTGGATGCTGAGATCTTGAACACAAAAAGTCAAGACCCAGAGCGGGTGAGAGATTTGGGGTATGCGTGTCTCCTAAATCTTAGGGTCGTAACAATCAGTAGTGAATTTATTCTTATTTATATGGTGTATTGCCTGTTATAATTGACTAGCGAATTGCCCGTCAAAAAATGACGGCAATGAAATTGTAAGGTAGCTAATGCTGTTTAGTGTGTAATAATGAAATATATAATACATTAATAAATGAATATACTTTACCTATTTTAAAGCATTGTGTGGAAGAGCTGTGAATGTGTTTTGATGTTGCTGCAGCATTAGTGGTGTGGATCTGCTGTGTAAGCGTGCTGAATGTGTGCAGTGTAACACTGTGCGTGCGCGAGACCAAACCGTTAGCGTAGTCGTGTACTTCCGCATTGGCGCGAAATGGCGAGTAATGTGTGTTATACGTTTGTATCGGAATATCCGTAGTTGTTTTGTGGTGTTTTGCGAGTTTCTTGTGGTGTTTTGCGAGTTTAGAATGCTGTAGCCTCGTTTTCGTTTTGTTCGGCGGCCATTTTTTCTCTCGCTTCGTTTTTTTTTTAGTGTTTAAACTGTTTTATTTGAAGTAAAATCGAGGTGTAAGTTGTATTTTTGAGGTGCTGGGTGCTCCCTCTTGGTGTAGGTAAGTTTTTTATGTATGTGGTGTGTGTATGTATTGTGTTTGACATTTTCTAATGTTCGCGAGTTGCGTCCGAGTGTTGCGAGTCCGTAATGTGTGTGAACGTGTGTCGTATGGAGTTTGCGAGTGTCGTAATGTGTGTGTCGTACTGTTTGGGTTGCGACGTGAAGTTTGCGAGGGTCGCAGTTGCTGGCAAGGAGCGCCTTCGGCGCTCCATGCCAGCAACTGCGGCCCTCGCTTTGCGAGGTCCTCAGGTGCTGGCATGGAGCGCCTACGGCGCTCCATGCCAGCAACTGAGGCCCTCGCTTCGCGAGGGTCCTCAGTTGCTGGCATGGAGCGCCTTCGGCGCTCCATGCCAGCAACTGAGACCCTCGGGCAGTGCCCTCGCTTCGCGAGGGCACTGCCCGAGGGTCTCAGTTGCTGGCAAGGAGCGCCTTCGGCGCTCCTTGCAGCAACTGAGACCCTCGGGCAGTGCCCTCGCTTCGCGAGGGCCTCGGCTCGCGTTAGCAACAACTCGTACGCTCACAACTATATATGTGATATCATATTTGATACGTTTGCCGTACATAAGGTATCTTGTAATGGTTTTCAGTAAGAGGTGTACTTCATAATAGAAAAGAACCATTTTACGTATATATATATATATATATATATATATATATATATATATATATATATATGTGTGTGTGCAGTAATTATATACCTTATATTGTTTTATTGTTATATCATATATTATTGTTATATCATCAAATTATTATTTCTTAACATCAATGTTTATTATTATTATATAATATTACTATTACTGCTATAATATTACTATGTTTACATGTTTTATCAGTGTGATTATTATTACTATTAATATTTTTATTGTAATTAAAATTATTTCTCATTTTATTATTATTTTTCATTTTATCATCATTCCTAAGCCGCCTTGCTGTATTTAATTATAGCAATTATAGCATAAATGTGTTCAAGAATATCATTGCTGGTTTATCAATAGGCATTATTCAGCTGTTCACCACCCCTTGTGCTACAGAATTGGATTCATGATTTTTCTTTGTATTGAAACACAGTCTCAAGTTGATAAATACTCTTCTGTGTATAGAGTGGCATATTCCCATATACTGTTTGATAAATATTGGTCTTAGACATTGTATACAATCCTGACTCTTTTATTTATGTAACCTCACATATAAACAGAAGCCAGTAGTGCATTTATACCCACATATAATCTATACTGTAACATGTACCAAACTGGTTAAAGTTATTGTGGGCAAGCACTCCTGCCACACAAGCATAACTTATAAGAGTTGTATACTCAGCCACTGAGGCCATGCCCTACTGAATACCTTCTAACAAACCAAAATTAAAAACTTGCAATCCTTTCTCATCCAAATGAATCTCATCTTTTAGAAAATAGGGATTGTTCTCTGGGCCCTTTAAGTCCTTGGTATGTGATGGCCATGGGCCTAGGATCCCAACAAAATTTGGGGGGAATAATTAAACTCTACTCCCAGGACAGGAGGCAATAAGCAGGTCTACCATTTGTTTAAATTATCAATGCCCCTGCCCACCCCAATATAATTTGTTGAAATTCTCAATGCCCCCCCCCCCCCCCCACACACACACACACACACTCTCTTCCATCCACTGGACATTCCCGGTTTTCAGCTGTTATTACAGATTTCCACAGAGCCCCTGTGAAAGGCGTGTTCACATACTTACTTCTAACTGCTAAGCAGAAGCAATCAGCTCCTCCTCAAGAATTATTACTACAGCAGATGTTGCAGTGTTGTATGATTAGTAATACAATTTTGCAATTCACCAGGGAGAGGAAGTGGGACTAATAAAATGTATGAATTGAAGCTAGAAGGGATAACAGCCTTGGTCCTTAAAGTATCAGCGGTGGGTCCAGCCTCCATAATAACATTTGGATAACCCGAGTTGGATGGACTCTTGCTCACAAGGACTTACTTACTTCCATTAACCTCATCTGATCCAATTCATAACTATAAGTGGCCAATCTCAATTTCTATTTTCCAAAAACCCATTTTATACTGCACAGAACAAAAAACAATAGTAACTTTAAAAAAAAATCCCTACAGGTAGCTTTGTGCTGGGTGGACAATCTGACCTTCTTATCCACATTAACTCAATAATACAATGGCTGGTGGTCAAGGTATACACAAAGACTTAGTAAGTGGGTGATCCAAGAATCTGATTGGATGGAGTCAATGGGGGAAAAAGTAAAAACTTGTGAGTAAGAGTGCAGCTAACTTGAGTCATCCAACCTTTATTATGTAGCTTGGACCCACCTCTGGACCCACCGCTACGTTAAGGTTTCATGGCTGTTATCCCTTGTACTAGCTTCCATTCATACATTTTATACGCAATCTAGATGTTTCTGTATCTGCATCTATTCTAAATTAATGGGCCTCTCCCCCTCTACTTTACAGGCCATGCGATGAGCGAGTTTGCCGCTCTTCACAAGCCCTGCATTTAGCGGCTTTACCGCTCATTGCAGGCCTCGGCAAACCTGCAACTTTGCGTGCTTCACGCCACTCCTCCCTCTACTTTACATGCCTCGCAATGAGCGCCTTCGCCACTCATCGTGGGCCTCGCAATCAGCAGCTTCGCTGCTCATTGCTGGCCACAGCACGAGCTGTGAGCATGCGCAAGCCCATAAATCCCCAGTGTCTCCTTCCCCCATCTCCCTCCCGTGTCTCTTTACCCCCCGCTCCCTGCCCTGTGTTTTTTCCCCCTTATCTCCCTCCCCTGTGTCTCTCTGTGTCCCTCCCCTTTGTCTCTTCCCCCTCTCTCCCTCCCCTGTGTGTCTCTTTCCCACCCTCTCCCCCATCTCTCTTTGGCCCCCTCTCACAGCTTTGAAAACATTTGCGGCCTTAGCGGCGGTTAAACCTGTAACTTTTTTTCAAGCCCGCAAGACTTTAATCATAAATCGGTATTGCTCCAAGCCTTATGGGTTTAAAACCACCTTTTATTTTTTTAAGGCCGTAACTCGACAGCCGTTGGGAGGCCGTCAAAAGATGCCAACTAAATTAGCTTTCAACCTCACTAATGGACTTCCCTGCCTTAGGAGGAGGCAGGGAGCCCATAAGAGTGGTTGGTAGCTAACTTTATATTCAATTGGCGTCTTTTAGCAGCCTCCCAATGGCTTCCAAGTTATGGGTTTGAGAAAAAACAGCGTTTTTATTTTTTTTCAAGCCCGTAACTCGGAGGCCATTCAGAGCCTCTCTTGCTGCCTTTGGCGCTCATTGCAAGACTCTCGACCCCCCCCCCCCATAAGTTGCAGGCCTCACAATGAGCTCAGAAGGCCTTCGGCAAATTCGCAATTACGTCAACTATTATAGTTGATAATGTAAGGGTTGGTAAGGGCTAGTTTGTAGTTATTTGGCCCTCCCAACCAAAAGTACAAGGGGTTAGAGGGTGTCCAAGTGAATCCCCAAAATCATTATTTTTATTTGTGAGGCATAAGCGGAGGGTAAAAAACCCTGCCACATTCCTGTTAACTATTTTTGATCACTCCCCTGCCATGGTAGGGGGCTTATTTATGGATAAATATATAGATAAATAGAGATAGTGTATTGGTTGGGCTAGTGTATTGTGCGTTTGAGACTCATACCTTGCTATAGGTATATCTTAGACAGGTTCGAAGCACAAGTTAGAGGTAGATATTTGTGGGCAATACCCCCAGGATATGAGTCATATACTGTATTTTAAAGAAGATGTTTGCGCTGCATAATGGCACCATGAATTTGCTTATAAAAACATTGGGCTGAGACAGCCTTACACAAGTTTCTATGGGAGCAAGGCAAGTTATGGAGCTCGAATGACAAACTGATTATTCTCTGTACTGGCTGCACCTTATATAGCCAGATAAATGTAACTTTGTCAGGATCTCCTTCTGGAGCAACACTAATTTTTCATGCAAATAAAATCTTTTGTAATACATTTTTTCAATTACATGACAGAAAATGTGTGACCTAAATGCTCCATTAGCAAGGACATCAGTGTAGCTTATTATATTATCTGTGAAACATTTACCAAAAGCTTTCTTTTTTTTAACCCCTTAATGACTTATCTGGGGTTTTAAGGTAAAAGCATATCTGATAACAAGAATAAGGCCTCTGTTTTAAATGACTACATATAAAGTGGTTTAGTAATAGTTATTATATTTTATTGTTTGCAATACTTAATGTGCCTGCAACTCAAATAATATTTCACAGATATAATATGTGGTTTCCTTTTCCCTGCACCTTGAATTATGTATGTCAGTTTGGATCATACAGACAGGCAAATTTATCTAACAATACCGCTTTCAGAAGCTAAATCTGAGGTTTGCTTTAAAGGATTTTAAATTTCTATATAAAGCCAATTGTATTTTTCAGGTTTTATGATCCTTCAGGAGTTCAAGGTTTACTGGGAAGCCAGGATTATACGAAGGTTACTAATCCTAGGTACTGTCTAAAGGGAGCTGGTGTAGAATATTAATAATGGAACCTGCCAGAGCAGATAGAAGGATTAGCGGAAGACATCAGTATGGCATATAGGAGTTCAGAAAAAATCATTTGAGCAGTTTGTTTTTGAGGATTATCAGTGTTCCAATGATGTTTTTGAACTTGACTTTCTTCCACATTATTTATTATGATTTCATTTATTTTTACTCTGTACATTATGGTAGTAAACTCTGAAAATGCCCTCATCTAGTATAACAAATATATTATATTTATTTTATTTTTTTAAACCTGTTTAGATCTATTTTAATTAAACAAAGGAAATAGTAGATGAGTAGATTTGACACCTTTTATTAGCCAAACTAATATTATTTAGCCATTAATTCCTTATATGTAGGTGTCTTAATATAAGCACAATGTGAAGTGTTGAGAACAAGAGCAAAAGGATATTCTGCAGTCCCATATATCCTATGGTCCAACATCCCCACCACCATAACATCAAATAAGATAGGGTTATGGATCATTCTTACTACCACAGAACAATGTAGAATGAAATCACATGCCTTTGCATATGTTAATGCCACTAGGCATCCAAGAAGTTAGTGGAGGGCAGGGATTATCAGGTTATTCTTTAGCAGGTCTGTAATTTCCCTGCAAACCTACATATGAAGTCAACTTTTAAAACCACTTCCACCTCTTGCACCCTCACATTGCATGGGTATACTGTATTTATCTAAAAGAAGGATGGCTTTTATTTAAAAAAAAGTATACTTAGGACATGCTATGTATCAGATGATCTCAGATTTAAAAAAATGAAGCGCCCACCATGATAAAAGGATGTTTTTTGAGACATGATTGTTTTCTTATTCTATCTTGGGAGTTTTTTAAACAATTTTGAGTAAAAAGGCTGCAACAATCTCATAACTCAAGGTCAACCAATGTAAATATATTGTTTCGTTTGTGTTTGCTTTCTCCAGAGATTTTTTTTTTTAGAAAATCCACAAATAGAACATCCTAGTAACCAACAGGAAGCAGGGAGACTAAACAAGGTGGATTTTTTTTATTGTAGACCAATAATGGACAATTCCAAATCCAGGTTGAGGAGGAAAAGGCATATGCATATGGCTATATTGTAAACATTAACAAAATCCATCCTTCTTTGTTTCAAATATTAGACACAGTGAGGTTAGATATTTTATTTGTCCCCTTCTGGATCGCTACATTGTCATGGTGAAGGTGATTGCGTACCTCACTAAAGCTGTGAGCTGTACCATGTAGGGTCACCCAAGGTGGGCAGGTCATAGTAGAGATGCCAGACAAAACTTCTGCTCCACTGGAGAAGGAATTGGCAACCCATTCCAGTATCTTTGCCATGAAAACCTTATGAATTACCACACCCAGACACAAGATGTGCCTGGTGTGCTGCGGTCCCTAAGGTCACGGAGAGTCGGGAATGACTAAATGACAATTCTATGTATGAAAAGGTGCAAACTGAAAATGTGCACTTTGTCTTTTCAGTTGCTGATTTCTATTTGACAACACAGGTATATAATACTAAACTATGGAGTTTTGCAAATGTGAAGTAATTCTAAATTAAATGTAAAAATCATGTTGGTTGATATTAACATTATACTACACTTAAAATATGATTAGGCCATTAAAATGTTTCTTTTTCATTCTGGGTATTAACTTTTTTAGGTTAACATATATCTTAATAAAAAAAACTGTATCTTTTGGAACTGCATAAGCTGCAGAAAAATATTTTTTTCAAAACATCAATATGTTAATTGAGTAAAATTAAATTTGATATTCAGCTGCAAAAATGTGTATATATTTATATGTGTCTATAGAAAGAAAACAGCTATAAACACTAGAAACTATTGGAAAATTGTGAGACTGGCCACCAACATTCATATAAACTTCCAGTGAGTACAGCTGATGTAGATCTCCAATTTTAGAATAATGATGCAGAACTGTATTCCTAATTAAAAAGTAATCAAACCTTTATATGTGTTGCACAAAACTACATTTTACCATCTATTTTTCAATTACTATATTTATAGTTTTAAAGAAAGCTTATATAAGTCTTATTTTTAGTGCTTTAGAAAGGTGAACTGATACTAAATGTACATCAATAAAGTATTTTTTGTTGTAAACATTCCTAAACTCTATGGCCCTCATTCAATTGCAATTTGGCCAATTGAATAGAGGTCTAAGTAAGCACATCACATATTTTTTTAAAGAAGTTTTTAGTTAGTAAATATCTATCCACAAACAAGGTTTTCACTAACTAAAAACTTATTTAAAAAAAATATGGGATCTGCTTATTTAGAGCACTATTGAATTGGCCAAATCGCAAGTGAATGAGGGCCTCTGTAATGGCTTATTTGCACATCTCTATACATTCACTAACAAATATATACTTTTAAAGCATAGGATCTGCAAAAAAATGAATAGCATGTGGCTTGTGTGTGTACCTCATGCGGAAATAATGCCCATAATGGGTTCAGCATGGAAGTAGTTAAAACATATTGCATATACACAGGTTCTTCTACATCAAATTACTATCTAGATACCACTTATATATTTATATATGTTACTATCTAGTTACCACCATATTGAATAATCCTAGCCTATATTTTATTTTTTGGGCAGTATATTATTTAGTATTATGTTAAAAATAAGGTGCTTTTGTTTTTGAAATATTGTTTTTAATTTCTTTAACATTCAAAATAGAAAGAGTAAGGATACTAAAAGGTTAATGCCTTCAGTTTATACAACATTTTTGTTGAAGTGAAAACTAATCAATAAGCGACAGTGAAGACATCATGACATCAACAGTTTCCATGGAATCCACTAAGTACTTACATATCTGGATGGTTGCTATGCATCACAATCCTTAAACATTGTTCATATCCGCGCATCAAGTGTAGCTAATGATTGCAAAAATACAAAAGCAAAAGAACACAATGTCATCCCGCTAGATCTTGTATATCTGCAGCTACTAAATAGTATTAAATGCTTTGGCAGTACTTGCTTGCTTAGAAAGAAATTCATTATTCAGCTTACTGTTGATTTTTACAGTATACGTCACAAGCCCGGCGAAACAATGTGTTGGAGCCATTCTATCATGTAGCCTCTGTGTAACTGGTCATCAATTTAAACAATTTGTGAATGGACAACTTCCAAGAATGTTATCTAAAAAACAGTACAGTACTTCTGCTTTTATTTTTATTTTTTATAAAGGCTTTATGAAAAATAGTACATTTCTGAAAAAATTAAAAAAACATATTTTTCTATTGCTACTTATCACAGTTCAGTACCTGTGAAACATCCATTCAGATTGGTAGCCAAGCAAAATTTTCAGACAATGTAGGTGCGGACATGCTTTATTTTTCATGTGCATCTATTTTTTATTCTTTTATACAAACAGTTTGGACACACTTTACTTACATTTGTTGTTTGATACATTAGTCAAAAAACAAAATTAAAGGTGCTCAATCAGAGAACGAATCAACCTTAATACGTTAGATCTATGGACATGATAACCCACTCTTAGAGCAACCTCTTTTAGCTCACTTGTGCCTTTCACAGGGAGAAAAATCCTGTAGTATATCACACTGGTCTCATTCACCAGAGTGGTCCAGCCCCGAAATACCAGGCAATTCTACCCTTACAGGAGAAACAGCAAACCCCAGACGTACGTTTTGACCTTCATTCGGCCTTGTCAGTGAGGTGTAGCTATGTTGAATCCGCAATATCGATATTGGGACAGTACTGTACACCTGGTGTAAAAATGCAGATAATGATGACTTATAAATAAAGCATTGTAATAGTAATGTAGAGTTGCTATGAAGAAATGGTATAAGGGATTTTTAAAATGTTATGTTACAGATCTACAATTTTACAATATATAATAATGTTATAATTAATATAGCTGAACACAGATAATTTTAGATACAAGTTGATTATGAGCAAACATGTAAAGTATAGTAATTATTTCATGTTCATGCCGGTTTTGGAGAAGGATCCACCTAGTTGATATTGGGATGTCACCTTACCCAGAGCATAGTCTGTGTTGCAAGTAAGGATTAAGCAGCGTAGCTTAGAATCACTGTTGGTGTTCACAATTGCATTACTGGAGACTGGCACCACCTGCACTACTGGTAGAGCTGCCCTTGATCAATATATCATTAAAACTCATGTTATTGGAGTCAAATGGTTTGATGAATCTAATTTTACACAAGAAGCAATTTTAAAACTGTGATATTCATGTATGCTTGTTTTCTTTATTCGTGAATTTATAACTTTATTTTTGCTTCAAGTTTTTTTTTCTTGCTATATACGTTATAAGGTAAGTGGTAAGGTAAGTGTTGCTGGTCCTTCTATGAAGTGTTACTAAGCATTCACTGTAGTAATGAAGATTGGGGAAAACATTTATTTCATACACAGGGCTCAGCACAAGGTATCGACTCAATACATATGTTTTAGGTGCAGATGATTCATTAAATTCCTGCATTTTTCTTTTTAATGTAAAGTATGTATGTGTTCAATATTTGTTTTACATATTTGTTCATTCCATTAAAACTGTAATTTACTGTGAATGCAGCAAACACTGGGTTAAGAAATGCTGGCTGAAGGAATAAAGCAAACAAGGTTAACAGTTTGATGATTAAACATGTGCAAAGTAGTTGACATTTTCTACTAAATTAATCTGCAAATTAAACATCCCCCTGGAATTACGTACTATGAGTCATTGCACAGTAAATAATGTGTAAAAGAGTTCAAAATGCTCCAGATATCAAAGTATAACATAGAGCAGGTGTAGGGGCAAAATAATAAAGTAATCATGTAACTATATGTTTATGTACTTTATTTTTACAGAAGAGACTGTCAGAATCAGACTACATGTCTGTTTGTATATCACAATCTCCCATCTTTCAAATGCCTTTTTTCTGAAATATTTTACAAATAATCTAATGTATCCCTGGGTTGTTGGGGGTGAAGGGTAGAGATTACAGAGCTATTTAAAGAGCAACTGCAGTCCTAAAGTTAATGCACAGACTGTGTTTTATAACTTACATTTTTTTATGATTCTGGATTCAGGCAATGAGTCTCTCTTTGTTAAATGGGGAGCCTTTCTGTAAAATCACATATATAGTTGTCAGCAGCCAGGTTTGCCAAAATCCGTTGGTAACGCAATGGGGAAAATGCGGGCTCGCAAAGCGAGCCCGCAGCAACTGCAGCCCTCGCGTCCAGGCAAGGAGCACCAAAGGCGCTCCTTGCGCTAGTGGAGATAAGCGCCAAAGGCGCTTCCTGTACTGGTGGAGATGAGCGCCATAGACCCTGCAACACTTAACCATCATACCTACGACCCGCGGGACTACACATCAACACAAAACTCAAATACACAATTCACACTGTGAGGCCCATAGCACTTTGAAAAAATTGCAGAAAAAAAAATACGGCCCTGTTCCAAACACCATTCCTTGACTTACAATTCTATTGCCGTCATTTTTTGACAGGCAATTCGCTAGTAATATTATATTAGTGAATGCATAACAATGACATCATGTGTTGCCTTTGAAGGAGGTAAGTATCGCTTTTTTAGATAGGACATTAGAGATTAAAGCAGGGTAACTGGACTCTGCATCCAGATAACTGAAATGCCCTCGATTGTATAATAAAAATAATTTCAAAATTTTCATCAACAGGTAGGACATTGATAATCCACCATGCTCCGTTCGGGTTAATCGGGTAAAGCCTCCATATCCATCATTGCATCCCTTAAACCTGTGTGTTCTTCTAACCACACCAGGGCAATCGGAGAGGCGTAAGGCTGCACCGGGAGGCTTTCCAGACACGGATTGACAGTGGAAGCAGTGATACACTGTCAGTTTAGTGCGGAGGGAGGGTGCCGGATTACAGGATGTGCTGGATTATCCAATGAGGAATATTCGTTCACCTACCTGTGTTATGGAATTTTTTATTTGTTTCCTCTTTGATTCCATACAGCACTGACTTTAGGTTGAGGGTGAAAGAACACTGTAAGAGATGTTGAAGAACTAAAGAAATGTGATACAGAGAGGGACTGTATATGATCAAGGAGAGACTGAGATGGTATGATGATTTACTTACAAGGGGGGAATAGAAATAAGATGTAGATGGCAGAAGAGAGATGGACATGAAGAAAAATGAATATAACTGAGTGGAAAAGCAATGATAATAGTACTAGCAAGAAAATAGAGAGAGGATGAAGGGAACAAAAAATTGATTTGAAAAAAGGTAAGAAGGGTAAGAGGAGGAAAAGGTATGCTGGGAAGTGATCAAAGGTATGGTGGGAACTGGTAGAAGGTATGAGATAAATTAGAAATGATGAGGGGCAAGGGAGGGCATGAACAAGGTTGCTATAAGGATGACTTTAAAGACTCTGATTGATTTAATTTGGATAGAGGTTGTAATGATTTGAGAAGTCGTGTATTCAAGTAATCAGCCATTCTCTGCTTCTGTTTAAACTCGGAGGACTAGAGCTGCAATATGGGGAAAAAATAAGAGGTGACTCACAACCTTAAAAGCATCCATTAAGAATATTGAAGAAATAATCACCAGTTCAGTTTTTAGTGAAAAGAGACAGAGGGTTCAAAGAAGTATGTGACCATTTGTCAGAAAGCTATCTACTGCATAATATCCCCCCCCCCCCCCCCTCTTGCAGCACAAAACATCAGCACCAAGACAACAAAACACTAAACTTGTGCCAGATGTGTAAAATTGTCTGTAATTCCTGAGAAAATGTAATAAACTCACATAACTCTTTATACCCAGTGTTAAGAATTCTAGAGAGTTGGGATAAGGCCCCTGGGGAATCTCATGCCACAAATCAGCTGGCTACTTGTTACTAGTGCCAGACCAAGATCAATTCTACAGTAAATAATTTAACTGTCTCATGTCCCAATAAACAGACCAATTATGAAAGTGTACTTATTTCAGTTTCTGAAAAATGCTATATATGTATTTAAAATATAACCGTGTATAAAAAACAGCAAATGTGTCTGGTAATCCACACAAGGCCTGTACCTGAGAATAATGCTGAAAATGAGGACAGTTATTGATTCACTCATGCACTAAGAGTATTCCCCAATGGCCAGAAGAGATGCAGTCAAGTTGACAGAGTTATCTACTCTTTATCTGTGGCATGAAAAAGCAATGTCATGTTTAAACCCTTTGGGATAAATGTAAAGCTAGAGTAGGTCAAAACATGACAACCTCTCTACTTTGGTTACTTTAATCTTTAAAAGGATTTGTATTTATAGTGTCTTTTAAAATTTCAAACACTGCTGTATATAAACACATGTGTCATGATTTAAAATGTCTTCCCTGCTGTCTACGAGGAATCCTCTTATTTATTGTTTAGTTTCCCAAGGATAAATTCCATCTTTTCTTGACATGTTATGGTTTTCTGTAGTGAAGTGATAAATTGACTGGCATTTTATTTTCTCTGGTTCTCGTTAAAAGTATCTTTTCTAATACAATGAACATTCAAAATATTGAAAATAGGCAAAATAGAGAAAATAAGGCACAAAATAAAGGGCATTGATTGATATCTTATTTTTCCCATAATCATACAAGTGATAGCCAATATATGCCAGTGTGTGGCTTTTTGTGATCTGTTTGCCTCTGTTCTATGATTTCTCCTGAACAGTAAAGTGTGTTTGGGTACTTGTGCAGTGATTAGTGGACAGGTGAGTAGTAAGAACCAAATATAAACAGGTGAAGGAGCGAACTTGTGAGCTTGCAAACACTTCTAGTATAAGTGCAGTTCTAGTATAAGTGTACGAGTTTAAATAAAAGGAGGGAGTTCAAAGAAAAGGGGAGCACATTGTAGTGCCTTATACAATCCCCCCCCCCACTGTAATTAGTAATTATGAGTCAGTCCAGTGACAACATCACTCAGTGTACATACTGTCACATGTATGAACTACTGCAACAGCTGATCCATAGTCCATACCTCTGTGAGAGGAGTGAGCATGTTGCCTATCTTGAAGCTCAAATTGGAGAACTGGACAGGATAATTGCAGCACTTAGTGATATTTCTCCACTGGAAAGGGAGTTCGTGCTCACTGACCACAGTTTACCACAGTGGAGATGGGGCTAGTGAGGATGTCCAGCGAGGTAGCTGGGTTACAATTACAAGGGGAAGCAGGGGAAACAGTAGGAAGAGGCAGGACAGTTCTGAGTTGACACACACAAACAGCTTGGTCAGATTGATTGAAACTGTTGGATACAGGAATTGCAGTCAATATCTGCTCATGGATTGAGCCAGGACAGGAAGCAAAGGGTTGTTGTAAATGGAACATACTTCGATTGAACTATTGTGGTAATTGGGGTTGCTCAGGGTTCAGTATTAGGTCCTCTCCTTTTTAACATATTTATTAATGACTTATTGTCTCCATTGTTGCTAATGACAGTAAGTTGTGCAAGGTAATTACATCAGATAATGATGTACTTTCCCTCCAAAGGGATTTGCATAAATAAGAGAAATGGGCGACTTAATGGCAGATGAGATTTAATACAAATAATGTAAAGTTATGCATCTGGGAAGGAAAAATAGCTATGCAATTTATAATCTTAATGTAGCAAATCTAGGGGTATCAGATATTGAAAGGGATTTGGTAGTGCTTGTGGACAACATTTGCAAAGGCAAGTAAAATATTAGCATGTATTAAGAAGGGTATAGAAGCAAGGGAAGCAAATATAATTCTGCCACTATACAAATCCCTAGTACGCCCTCATTTGGAATATGGAGTACAATTTTGGTCACCACTACATAAAAAGGACATTTTAGAGCTGAAAAAAAGTACAGAGAAGGGAAACAAATCTAATAAGGGGAATGGAGGGGCTAAGTTATGAAGAAAGACTAACCAAATAAAACATATTGTCTCTTAAAAAAAGGCGTCTAAGAGGGGATATGATTACCTTATATAAATATATCCAGGGTCCATATAAGGCTTTGTCAAGTGAACTTTTTGTGCCAAGAGGTTTTCACCTGACAAGAGGACATCCTTTGACATCACTTCAAAGAAAGAAAAGGGTTCTTCATAGTAAGGGTAGTTAATCTGTGAAAAAAGGAGGTGGTGCATATATTTTTGAATAAAAAGGGCATTCAGGGTCATCCTGGATAATTAGAGAGGGAGTATTGCCTTCCTTTGGTTTAATTAACAATTAATAATTAATCCGCATATTGTAGATCAGAGGAGATCTAAAGGTTGAACTTGATGGACATACAGCCTCAATAAATTGGAGGCCAGTAACTTCAACGTCGCAACATCGATGGGCTTGAAATTCCCCCATGTTACGGGGCTATTAAATTGGAAGGGGCTGCAAGCTACGGGCCGGAGACGCTAAACCGCAACGCAGTCTGTTGCACGTTGGATGCGCGGCCGTGAACAGGATCAATTAGTCTAACCTGTAGTAATGGGTTAGAATAAGCCATTGGCAAGAGAGATTGCCATCATGGCTGCTGAAAGCCTGCGGGTATTCCAGCGGGCTCCCGTCATCCACTCTTGCTACGGGGGGCCAGATTGGGACCCCCGAGGCAGTTAAACTCTGAACCCCTGCCGCGGGGGGTACTTCAATTATTCCCCAGTGTCCTCATATTACCGTTTGCAGCGAGGATCCCGATGGGGACCCCCACTGCATTTAAAAATTCAATTTTCACACCTTGCAGGTCCTGAAAGGACCTTAAAGGTCCTTCATGTACCACTCTAAGTAAAAAATTAACCCCTGCCACAGGGGGTACTATAAGCTCCCCACTAATTACACAAAATAAAAAACAAAACTTGTAGAAATTAAAAAACCCTACAGTACACAAAAGAAAAAAAGAAATGACTGAAAATAAAAAATACATCAAATAAAATAAAAACATATTACATAAACTAAAAAACCCTACATTACAGCAAATAAACAAACCTACATTACAACTAAAAAAACATCCTTACTAAAAATAGAATAGGGTAAATTAGACCACTTACCTTGCCAAAATGCCCCTCCAGTGATGCTGGTCTTCAGTTCTTCGTCCCAGACAGGGCCCTCCATAAATGTCTACAGGTCTGGTCACACCTACAAAAAAAAGAAACATTATAGTTAATACAAAAACACATACAACATGTATTTTAATAAATTATAAATATTCTACTTACCTGTCAAAAATGCTCCTCCAGCGATGATCCAGTTGATGATCCAGTCATCACAGGCAGAGCCCCTCCATCTCGACGTTCTAACAAGTAAAAAAACTAACAGAGCTCCACCCTTGAGGAGCTCCCTGCCGCAAATGGGGGATCCCACTCATGCGCTGCTCAAAAAATAGAAATGGCGCCTTCTGATTGGCTGAAATCCCTGTCTGATTGTCTCCAAGCATATGTGCCTTATGATTGCCTGCAACCTGAAGGCAGGAATTTTGAATTTTAAATGCAACAGCGGTCCCAAAAGGGACCCCTGCTGAAAGGGTTAATATGGGGACACTGCGGGGGGGTAATTTTAGGTGCCGAGGGGTTCTTGGAGTACCCTCGCGGCAGTGGATAACAGTGCTTGACAAATCAAAGGGTTGCCGGCTGTTAAGTTCAACGTCTCGTAGGCGTTTTTCTGCCATCCTGCGTTTAAACCAGCAAGTAGTCTGCGGGGAGGTTTAGAAGTCTAATTTAATAGCCTTCAGTCCTACTTTTATAGATATTGGCTACGTTTTAAAACGTAGCCCGAATATAATGAAGATATAAAAGTATTTTTTCAACCTCAATTACTATGTAACTATGTGTGTGTATGTATATGTATATATATATATATATATATATATATATATATATGTATATATATATATATATATATATATATATATATATATATACAGTATCTCACAAAAGTGAGTACACACCTCTCAGTTTTGTAAATATTTTATTATGTCTTTTCATGTGACAACACTGAAGAAATGACACTGCTACAATGTAAAGTAGTAAGTGTACAGCCTGTAAAACCGTGTAAATTTGCTGTCCCCTCAAAATAACTCAACACACAGCCATTAATGTCTAAACCTTGGGCAACAAAAGTGAGTACACCCCTAAGTCAAAATGTCCAAATTGGGCCCACCATTATTTTCCTGCACTGACTTAACCCTCATGGGCATGGTGTTCACCAGAGCTTCACAGGTTGCCCTATTGAGCATCTGTGGGGTATCCTCCAACAGAAGGTGGCGGAGTGCAAGGTCTCTAACATCCACCAGCTCTGTGATGTCGTCATGGTGGAGTGGAAGAGGACTCCAGTGGCAACATGTGAAGCTCTGGTGAACTCCATGCCCATGAGGGTTAAGGCAGTGCTCGAAAATAATGGTGGCCACACAAAATATTGACACTTTGGGCCCTATTTGAAAATGTCCACTTAGGGGTGTACTCACTTTCTTTGCCAACGGTTTATACATTAATGGCTGTGTGTTGAGTTATTTTGAGGGGACAGCACATTTACACTGTTATACAGGCTGTACACTTACTACTTTACATTGTAGCAAAGTGTAATTTCTTCTGTGTTGTCACATGAAAAGATATAATAACATATTTACACAAATGTGAGGGATGTACTCACTTTTGTGAGATACTGTATATATATAAAAAGAAAGAGTACAAATTAGAAATATTTGTTTCTGTATAAAATTATAAAAATGTTAGCATGCTTTTGAAAACATAACTTCTCTAATATATCAAAGTTAGGAATTATAGTGACCAAAAGCACAGTAGTACATTTGTTGTTGGCATATTCTCTTTAATACACTTTATTTATAATAATTTGTTCTGTCGCTTGTGCTTATCTGTTTAGAGTGGTGAATTTCTACATGCTCTCTGCTTTGTAATTGTACTGGGAAATCATTAGAATCACAACAAAATTGAGAATTATTGCTTAGTACATTATTTTCCCGTAAACACGTCTGCCTGAACATGTTTTTATCTCCCAATTGTGAAGCTATAATAACCACTGATGTTCAAAGACACACAATAAACATAAATGTAAAATAACTAGTAATTTGAGCAAAAGTCATATTTCTTTCAAATGCTTCACTTATTATACGCCTCATATTTTTGTACTTTGTGGATGTACTGTGACCTTTTTGTGATTTTGTGGTGAATTGCACATTTACTTGTTTTAGTAGAAGAAATATAAAATGTCTTCTTTATGCATTTCAAAACTAGCACAGCGATCCAGGAAATATAATGAAGTAAGTCAACAAAAAGAAAAAGATGGAAACAGCATGTTTATGAACAACCATACGAGGTAACAAGTCTCACAAGGTTCATCCCTATTCCTTAGAATCTTTGATTAAGAAATACAAAGGTACACAATAAACTAGATATGTCACCCAGAACTGCTAGTCATGAATGTCTTGTTTCCATCTGTTCAGTAGTTTTTCAAATAGATCTATTAATACATTTTAATTGAACTGTGGTACAAGTTTTAAAGTATTGCAAAAATAACTTTTCTTTTAATATTCTGTCACCACCCCTATTATCACCACAATATGTTGTTGCTTTATAAACAAATGATCCCCCTGTTCAAAAGAGAGAAAAGCAGCCAGTTTCAGAAGTCTGACATGAGAGCATAATCCGTATTATGTGAAGGAAGTTATCTTACTTAGACATAAAAGGAGGTATATTATAAAACAGTGTGTGATAGGGTTGTATTTATACTTACCTAAGGAACCGCCAAATACAGGAAATTGGTGGGACAGAAGTGAGGGTACACAGGCAAATGTGACAGGGGGGATCATAGGCGTAGGAGCCCAAGAAAATCTGGGTGGGATAATTCAACTCTACTCACAGGACAGGAAGCAAGGGCGGATCTACCACCGGTGCAATGGGGGCATATATATATATATATATATATATATATATATATATAAGATAAATTATTGGTCAAAGCTTTCATGGGGAAGACAGACTTCTCCAAAGTGCTGGCTCCTCTATTGGCCAAATCTGTTAATGCATGATTAAGTTGAATTACCTTGCCAAAATACCCCTACAAAAACCCTATAGGACACAAAATAAAAAAAGAAATGACTGAAAATAAAAAAATACATCAAATAAAATAAAAACATATTACATAAAATAAAAAACCCTACATTACAGCAAATAAACAAACCTACATTACAACCCAAAAAAACATCCTTACTAAAAATAGAACAGGGTAAATTAGACCACTTACCTTGCCAAAATGCCCCTCCAGCGATGCTGGTCTTCAGTTCTTCGTCCCAAACAGGGCCCTCCATAAATGTCCACAGGTCCTGTCACACCTACACAAAAAAGAAACATTATCGTTAATACAAAAACACATACAACATGTAATATATTAAATTGTATACTCCACTTACCTGTCCAAAATGCCCCTAAGCAACTTTGGTGCTTTGCAATGATCACCTTCGGCGCTCATGGCGAGCCTCTCCCCCCCCCGTGTAGTTTGGGGGCCTCGCAATGAATGTTACTGGCTTGGGTTAAGTGTTACTGGCTTGGGGCTCTTTTTTTACTGCCTTTGGCCTCGTTTTCATCCTGTTACGTTTTTTTGGGCCTCCATTTTTTTTCTTGCTTAGGCTATTTTCTATCGTGAAAAAATGCCAAATATGTAAGTTAATTTGAGGCATGTTTCGTGTTTTTTTCTGGTCTTTCCAGTTCCGTGGTTAGGCTGCTAAATTCAGAATTTAGTGCAGCCCCGCAAATGCGGGCCTCGGTTTGCGAGGCCCGCAGTTGCATCTACGGGCTTTGGTCCTACGGGCCATGTGATCAGTGCCTGCGGTGCTCATTGCAAGCCCTACAATGAGCACCTTCAGTGCTCATTGCGAGCCTCTTCCCCCTCTCCACCTGTGTACTAATGCTGTTTGCCACAGAATGAAAGGCTCTGCCATAAGTCCTAAGTCCTACGGGCCTTGCGACGCTCTGCAAGTCTCTGCCCTAAGTCCTAGAGGCCTCATTGCATGCTAAGTCCCACAGGGCTGCGGCGCTCATTGCGAGGCCTGCAATAAGCACCTTCATCGCTCATTGCAGCCCTGCAACTGCAGCCTTTAACATTGCGTGACCAACATTTGTAAGATCCATAACTATATATGTGATGGGCAGATCACTATATAATACTGGCCTAATTAACAAGAGCCTCACAGCTCCAACGGAACTGATTGTACATATGTCAGTCTGGGCTTATGTATCGGTAGTACTGACTGTTAATGTATCTAATTGAGCCTCTGTAACTAACTTTTCCCTTGTATGACCTGCAATAAAAGTTAACAATGAATAATTTGAGACCTGAGGAGGTTACAAAATTGAGCTTTACCACCCACCTTTTGTACCCATCTCAGATACCTCTCATTCATTGCAGGGGATAGTGTGAAGTGTTTAAATGGTGTTGAATTGTGGAGATGCCCATGATGACCACCAACTTGACCCCTATGTTGTTAAACCAAAAACAAATGCCATATTACCAAGCTTACATATATAATAATATTTCATACTTTATAGATTTTAAAGAGTAGAGTTTGTGAACAAGCGTCCTTATTTCCCGTTATAATGAGTCATTTTATGAAAAAACATCTACACCTTAATTAAATCAATATTCCATTACAGCAGCAAATTCAGGAGTGCACCAGGCAGAACTGACCTTGTTAGAGATGGTTCATTTATATATTATATCTGTGTAAATTTGATGAAAGGAAAATGTTATCTCCTGAATACCTGTCAATATAAAACCTTACTGTAGTTCCTTATAAATCAGGATTAGCATAGTCTCACTCTGATTACCTGGGCTTTTTTTTCTTCTCAATTCTGTAGCAAAAAACAGAGAAAATATAATATTTGATCTGAGCCAGAAAAACATGTCTCAATATTTATTGGTGTTAATAGTGACAAAAAAAGTCTAACTGATGAGAAAAATAAAGTGAGCTTTCTGAACACTATTGTTCCATCTTTGGACTCTGGTGGACCTAAGTGCACCGCTCTGAAAACTCTGAAAGTTACCCATTAAAGGCATCATCCTTAAACTTTTGTTACTTGTCAAACAGCAGCACTTTACAACACTAATATCAGCTCGGTCCTCTAACCCCAAGTGTCTATTTGCCACTTTCAATACTCCTCCGCCCACCACCTCCTCCCATCCCTTCCTCTCTCACATCTGAAGACTTTTCCAACCATTTTATTCATAAAATTCAAAACAAACGCAATTAACTCTTATCTCATAGGGGTTTACACACTCCACCCTATAAACTAACTAACAACACCCAGTCTTCCCCCTTCCCCAATCCCACTGCCACTTTGAACTGCTTTGATCTGGCTACAGAGGAAGAAGTCTCCAAACTGCTATCATCCACTCGCCTCACTACCTGTCCTCAGGATCCTATTCTATCTCAGCTCATATCTCCCCTCTCTACCACACTAATCCCAGCTCTCACACATATTTTCAACCTCTCCCTTACTACTTGCCATAGTTATACCCACCCTCAAAAAACCCTCATCTGACACGGACGTTGCATCGAACTACCGCCCTATCTCTCTGCTTCCCCTGGCTTCCAAACTGCTGGAGCGGCTCGTCTATAACCGCCTTACCAGCTTTATTTCCTCTTAACTCCCTTCTTGACACCTTCCAATACCAATGACCTGCTTACCGCCAAGTCAAAAGGTCATTTCTCAATTCTTCTTTTTCTAGATTTCTCTGCTGCCTTTGACACTGTCGACCATCCACTTCTAATCCATATCCTCTTCTCCCTCTGTATTCGAGACACTGCTCTCTCATGGTTCTCATCATACCTACAAAATCGATTATTCAGATTTCCCTTCTCTGACACCTCTTCTTCTTCTCACCCCCTGTCTGTTGGTGTACACCAAGGATCTGTCCTTGGCCCCCTCCTCTTCTCCTTCTACACTTCCTCCCTTGGTACCCTAATAAACTCTTTTGGGTTTCATTGTCATCTCTATGCAGATGACACCCAAATCTACCTCTCCACACCAGATCTATCCCCCTTTCTTCTAACACATGTCTCCAACTGCCTCTCTAGTATATCCTCTTGGATGTCCAACCACTTTCTCAAACTCAACATGTCTAAAACTGAACTCCTAATCTTCCCTCCCTCTCCCACAGCGTCAATTCCTCACATCTCTCTCACTGTCAACAATGACATCATCACCCCCTCCTCCCAAGCCCGTTGTCTTGGAGTTCTACTGGACCCCGCTCTGTCTTTCATCCCTCACATACAATCACTAACTAAATCTTGTCTTCTCCATCTAAAAAACATCTCCAGAATTTGTCACTATCTTACACAAGACACAGCTAAAATCCTTATACACTCTCTCATCATTTCTCGACTAGACTACTGCAACTCGCTTCTTGTTGGCCTACCTACCACCCGACTGTCTCCACTTCAATCCATTATAAATGCCTCTGCTAGACTCATCTTCCGTGCACAACGTTCAGTGTCGGCATTACCTCTCTGTCAATCACTACACTGGCTTCCCTTAGCCTCAAGAATACAATTTAAAATCATGACCCTAACTTACAAAGCCCTTAACAATAACGCTCCCCCTTTCATCTCTGCTCTCATCTCCAAATACTCCCTCACCCGCCCTCTTCGTTCTGCTAATGACCTTCTTCTTTCTACAACTTTTGTCACCTCCTCTCACTCCTGCCTCCAGGACCTTTCTCGTGCTGCCCCTAGTCCCTGGAACTCCTTGCCATGCTCCACCAGATTATCCTCTTGCCTCAAAACATTTAAAACCTCACTTAAAACGCATCTCTTTAAAGAAGCGTATCCCCTTCCACCCTAACACACTTATCACCTCTCTCTACATCTTTTACCACTCCCTATACCTTAGATTGTAAGTCTGCAAGTTTCTATCCTAAGTACTTTGGGAATGCACCATGGACATTGGATTCCGAGCTCAAAGACAGGGCCCTCCTTCCTTTGCTAAATGTTAATCCGTATTTATCATTGTCTGAACCTAATTTATGTACAGCGCTACGGAATATGTCTGCGTGTTATAAATAAACTATAATAATAATAATAATAATTTTTATTTTTTATTGCACTTTTCACAAGTTCACATGTAGCTAGCTATAAGATAGAAGTTCATAAGGCTCTGTGAGTACTCTTAGTAGACAAACCTTACATGTAAACTCAACCTTCCGCAAGAGCAGACAAAACCCTTGCAGGACCCCTGTAATATACCAGTCTAGTTTCACTCAATAGAGTGATCCAGCCCCAAAATACCAGGCAAATTCACATGAAATTGAAGAGAAAAAATAGCAAACCCCAGATGTAAGTTTCTGAGTTTCTTAGGTAGCAGGCCCTGAAAATAATTTGCATGAGCAACAACCTCTATTTTTTGTTGTTGTTTATGTAAATTACAAATGAACACCTAATATGAGGTGTCTGAACTGCAATGCTTATGTACAAAAATAATAAACCACATCAATGTGTCATTATCTGAGGGGAAAACACAGATATATAGACACCATGTTGTAATATTTACTGATGCACTTTAACTTTACTGGGGTTTGTACATCTATATATACTTAAAGGCATATCTAAATTTCCTGGATTCTGAATGCATCTGATAAAGGAGAATTAGTAGTGTAGGCAAACATTTTTGGCATGAAAAAATAAAAAAATAAACATTTACAAACTCACCCTGGTGTTTGCTAAATCTTTTCAGTTTGCCAGCAGCAGCTTTTGTTAGTTGACACCCCTGAAAATCCCTGCTAAGATTAGCATAAAATTCATAATTTGTATTTGCCAAACAGGAGAAAGCAGAGGTTACTGAAACATTTGGATCAAACTTTGAGGTTCATGTGTTGCAAAGCAGCCTGGGATATGTAACCTCTCTCTCCCTCTCTCCCTCTCTCTCTCGCTCTCTCTTTCTTTGTGCTCTGATTCAGCTGTGAGCTCAGACCCAACACAACCATGTGATTCCACCCTGCAGCAAGTACTTCCTTTTGGTCTCTAGCAGAAAGGTCAAACTCTGTACCTGGCTGCCTCTCCTCTGTGTACTTGGTTATGTAAGCTACCTGTGGGTGTGTAAAGCTGCATATACCTTTGAAAGTACACTGAACTTTTCTATTTTTCTTACCAATATATACCTTTAAGCATACTAATCTGTAAGTTCCTACATGAATTAGATAGTGGGAGCCATGTTGTAGCTACTTCAATTGTGTTATAAGATCTCCTATAGCTATGAGTCAGCCATGCAGGAAATACTAAAGGAGCGACGTAACTCAGCTCTAACATTGTACCACCCTCTCCCTGCTTCAGAAATCATGGAATTTATTGTGCAACATATTATTTTATACTTTGTGCAGTGTAATCTATTAGGTACCAAGTAGTGTATTTTATAGTGTATAAACAAAAGTGCAGTTGGTTCACAAACCTTTTTTTAAACAGAAAGAGAGAGAGAGAACTGCATTTTGTATCATAAGTGTACTAAACAACGTTGGTTCCTTATTTGCAATGCACTTGTTTTCCAGAGAAAAACAACCTAATAACAGCTTGATTAGATAAAAATCAGACATTTTGCTGTATTCATTAAAAATTATCTCTCTAGACAAATTGTGTCAAAATAACTAATTTGCATGCACTTTTGGTACAAATTGATGATTTGACATGGTTTGACTCATCTCCCCGTTGATAAACATGGCAAGCACCGGAGGAAGTATTATTTCAAGATATTGAAAAGGGATCTGTAAGAATGAATTATCTGTACATTTTGTTTTAAGAGATATATCATAGAAAACCACATTTAAAACGTTATTTTTCTGCTATGTACTTAATATTTGCACTAGTTGAAAATATTTTCTTTAAATTACAGTATTTATTTCATAACGATTTTGTCAACAATGTGTGAGGATGTGTGTGTCATTGGTACTATATATGTAATATTTCTGACACTGCAATTTTATCTTGGGTTTATAGTGTGTTCCTTTGATAATGTGTATCAAATAAGAAGTAATGAAAACATATCAAAGTGGCCATGTTATTTAAATAGGTGATGAAAAAAAAACTTTTATTTTCTAATTTATGTTTTTTTCTTTCTGACACAAAATGGTAACATAAGCAATTGAGAATAATTCCAAAATATGCTTACCAATTTTGTTAGGACTCTGAAGAAATAATTTGACCGCAATTTATTTTTAGCTTTACATAAAATCTGGAAGGTAAAAATTGTTTAAACTCAATATGGACATTATTTTCACTTTCTAACAGTTTAATTGCTTAAACTATATATACAGTTACTCTATAGTATATAAGTAGTCTAAAGTATTGAACCAGACAGAAAAGGGAAGTGGTTCCTTACTGCCATTATCCTCTATTTTGCATTACAGTTATTGATTTCAAGACTGATTGTAATATCCCCTATTCTTAGTGTTTTTTTCTTAGTACAGTAACAGCAGCTTTCTCTTATGTGAAGGAAAAAACATATTATTTGATTAAAATGAATTTTGAAATAGTGTTGTTTTCCTGTGTGGCAGAAGAAGAAGTGACCTTAACAAGTGTTTGTATTTTATGTTCCAGGGAAATGTGAATGCGGCCAATGTACTTGTTTTCCTCCAGGAGATAACAGAGTATATGGAAAAAATTGTGAGTGTGATGATCGACAGTGTGAAAACCTGGAAGGCAAAATCTGTGGAGGTAAACTTTCTAAAAAAATTGTTTGTGACTTTGTAAGTAAAAATGTTTCTGGATTTTTCATAAATTATCTATTTATCAGTGGGGTGGATATGTATTGAGTTCCAAGCATAATACTCGATCCTCAGGCTTCCACAAAATTAGTTGAGGGAGCCTCTCTCCCCCTTCACTTGAATAATAACCACATATATACTGTAGTTGTGGTAATTGCAAGTTTATGTGTAACGCTCGCAAAGTTGCGGGATTGAGTATGCGCATAGCGCATGCCGATGCCTGCAATGAGAGGTGCTCATTGCAGGCCCCGCAATGTGCGCCAAAGGAGATGAGATGAGAGGGGAGATGGTTTGTGGGCCTCACGATCCATGGCAAAGGCGCTCATTGCGAGGCTCACACAAGGAGAGTCTTTGTAGGGCAAGGCGAGGCTTGCAAACTGCGGCTTTGCCGCGAATCGCAAGGCTTGCAAACTGCGGCTTAGCCGCGAACCGCGAGGCCTGCAAAGTGCGACTTAGCCACACATTACGAGCCTCAATGCTGTGAGACTCGCAAAGTGCGTTTAAGCCACAAATAGCGCAATGGGCCGCAATGGGTGCAGGGGGAAGAGACACAGGGGAGGGAGAGGGGGGAAAGAAACACAGGAGAGGGAGAGGGGGCAGAGACACAGGGGAGGGAGAGGAGGAAAGAGACACAGGGGAGGGAGGGTGAAGAGACACAGGGGGGTGAGGGGGCAAACCGACACAGTGGAGGGAGAGGGAGGGAAGAGACACAAGGGAGGAAGAGGTAAGGAAGAGACACTGGGGGGGGAGAGGGAAAGAAGAGTCACAGGGGATGGAGGGGGGAAAGAGACAGAGGGGAGGGAGAGGAAGTGTTTGCAGGTGCTTGTGGAAAAACTCTAACAATGCACCCCTTGCCTTGACAGGGATCACAAGCTGTCCTTTGAAGCAGTGTCTATGAAGGCCCCATGTAGCTGTGCTAAATACCCAGACTCACCAGCAGAACCTTGTGAACGCTAGGCAATTTCATAAGTGTGAAACCACTGCTTGAATTAATAAAAAATGCTCTGCCATGAACCTTTGCTCTTGAATGTTGGGCTCTACCCTGTTTTACTTAAAGTCTGTTGTGACAAAGAATCCAAGACTTCTGCTACTAAAACCTAATTTTGTGAGCATTATGTACAAAATGATGTTAATTTGGTAGAGTATTATATTTACTGAACACATATATATGCATAGCTACTCATACCCACAGGCAGTCAGACACAAATATATAAACAGATTTTGTATTAAGAAGCTCACTCATTGAGATAGTGGTACGGTAACAGAGACACGAAAATCCAGCTAAGGATAGTTTTGCTGTATTCACTAAGTTGTTTTTTCAATGGTCCAGCACTTTACCCAATGTTATATGCATTGTGGCTGCTTATATCGAATGCATTCATTTAAACCATCCAGAAACCAACACATTTTTATAGGGACTTCTATTGTTTTCAAGGGTAAATGTCACACTTTTCTTAAAAACATATCCATGTTTCATGGATTACATTTCTGCACTCTATAGGCAAAAAGCAGCCTATATGTATGCAGCATATTTCATAAAACATGTGATTTTTAATAATATCTAATAATCCCTCTAATGATTATGCTGACACCCCAGGGGTGTCTACACTGGCCTTTGATCCCCACCTAATCAGCATGCAGCATTAGGGGATCCATTTTAACCCATTATTCACCTGCTGATTCTTCCTTAGCTAATAGGAGAGCACTGATGTCAGCCCCAAAATCACTGCTGGGATATGACTCCCTGCTGCTTCCTATCTGCGCTGTGCTGCTGCTATAGAACCTAACATAGTGCCAAACTACGTACCCCAAGAGGTTTTGCAGAACAGGAACCCCAGAGTTTAAATCAAATGTTTCAGCTAACTTGATTGGCCAAAACAAATTATGAAATGAATGCTAACTTAGCCAGGGTTTGGAGGTGGTGTTGACCCTAGTTTTCAACTGTCAGAAATTACAATACATTTTTCTTACTTCAAGGTAAGTGTTAAAAATGATTATTTTGGTGGCCAGGGTTTGGAGGTGGTGTTGACCCTAGTTTTCAACTGTCAGAAATTACAAGACATTTTTCTTACTTCAAGGTAAGTGTTAAAAATGCTTATTTTGGTATTTTTTCATGCAAAAAAAAGGATTTCATACACTATTAATTATTTTCTATCAGATGCATTCATAACCCAGGAAGCTTAGATATACTGTACCTTTAATGTTTCATAGGGACACAGTACACACATGTGTAACCACAAGATTTCAGGGGTCTGTACTCCCTTTATCCGGTGTATACCAAGTGACATTCTTGGGGATCTTAAAGACCACCATCTCCAATTAAAATGGGCACAAAAAATACAACCTTCTCTATTTATTAATTACTTTTTCAAAGTTTTATGTTTCATATGTTTTAAATATTTTATATTTGCAAAGTTATATTTAAGCACATAAAATAAAACTTTAGATTTATTAACTGCATTTTTTGTCAAGATATTTATATCAAGATATTCTAAATAGTCAATATAAGTTATTCGAGTATAATGTCAATTTATATACAAATATAGCTTTTAAATTAAAAAAAATTATTGACAATAACACAATAAAATTATAATATAATAATCTTTATCAGTAATATATCATTCACAGATGTTAATAACCCAATCAAATTTAAAACATTGAAATATTAATATGATTAAATGTTATGAGACATAAACCATCCTACGATCTCTACCAACAGAAAACTTCTAGGATAATAATAAGGATAAAGTATCTATTAATCAATATCTCCATCCAGTAGTTAATAATCAAAACAAAATCAATCTTATCGATATAGCATACGAAAATAATCTATTAGCGGAATAAATATTTATACATCCAGTAAAACTATAGGGCAATCAAAGGAATAATACTTTAGCAAACAATATATGGAAATAGTCAATTACTATATAAACAAGGAAAATAAATATCTAATAGGTGATAGAACAAACTGATCAATATATCACACTAGCGACTTGCCCGTCAAAAATGACGGCAATGAGATGTGTATGTTTGTAAAGTTGTTTAGTTATTAATATACATATGGAATTGTAAGGTAGCTAATGTTGTTTTGTGTGTACTACTGAAATATATAATAAAAATTAATAAATGAATATACTTTACCTATTTTGAAGCATTGTGTTGAAGAGCTGTGAACCTTGTTTGATGTTGCTGCAGCATTAGTGGTGTGGAGGTGCTGTGTAAGCGTGATGAACGTGTGCAGTGTAATAGTGTGCGTGCGCGAGCCGAAACCGTTAGCGTAGTTGGGTACTTCCGCATTAGCGTAAAAATGGCGGGTAATGTGTGGTACGCGTCTTAGCGGATTATCCGTAGTTTGCTTGTGGTGTTTTGTGAGTTTCTTGTGGTGTTTTCCGTGGTTAGAGTGCTGTAGCCTCGTTTTGTTCGGCCGCCATTTTTTCTCTCGCTTAGAGAATTTTTTAGTGTCTAAACTCTTTTATTTTTAGTTAAGTGAAGGTGTAAGTAGTTTTTTTGAGGACCTGGATGCTTCCTCTTGCTGTAGGTAAGGTTGTATGTATGTGATGTGTGACTTTAGTGTGTTTTGGCTTTTTTCCTGTCCGCGGGTTGCGTCCGATTTTTGCGATGTCGTAATGTGTGGAAACGTGTCTCGTATGGTGTTTTGCAAGTTGCTTTTGGAGCTTAGCGTGTTTAGCCTCGTTTTCGTTTTGTTTGGCGGCCATTTTTTCTCTCGCTTAGACAATTTTGTAGTGTCTTAACTCTTTTATTTTGAGTTAAATGAAGGTGTAACTTGTTTTTTTGAGGTCGTGGATGCTCCCTCTTGCTGTCGGTAAGCTTTTTATGTATGTGCTGTGTGTATTTATTGTGTTTTGCTTTTTTCATGTTCGCGAGTTGCGGACGTTTTTTGCGAGGACGTAATGAGTGTTTACGTGTGTCGTATGTTATTTGAGCTGCGCGGTAAAGTTTGCGAGGGTCGGAGTTGGTGTGTCGTGTTGTTTGCGTTATAAGGTAAAGTTTGCGAGGGTCGCAGTTGCTGGCAAGGAGCGCCTTTGGCGCTCCATGCCAGCAACTATGGCCCTCGCCCGCAGCCCTCGCTATGCAAGGGCCGCGGCTCGCGCTCCATGCCAGCAACCGAGGCCCTCGCTTTGCGAGGGCCTCGTCGCTCCATCCCAGCAGCTGAGGCCCTTGCCCGCAGCTACGCGAGCCCGCTAGCGTTAGCAACAACTTGTACGCTCACAACTATATATGTGATATGTTTATATATATATATATATATATACACATACATACATACAAACACACACATGTATATATGCAGTGGACCCTTGGTACTCGACTATTTTGGTATTCAATGCGTCTGATGAGCAAAAAATCTTGCAACAAAGCTTTCTTAGTACTCATTGTGCTTGCTAAAACTAATTTACATTACACTTTATGGAAGTTTGGTGCTCATTGTTATTGCCACTCAGCGCCTCCTGGAGCACCAAGGGGGGGCGGGGGTTGGGTGTGTGTATATATATATATATATATGCACACACATATAGAGTATTGCAGTATATAGTGATACCCTTTTTTTGGATGAATAGGTTCATAATAATAGCGATGAGCTTTCGAGAGATGTCTCTCTCATGTCTCACTTAATAAGGAGAGGTTAATCTCTCCAAAGCCTGTCACTATTATTATTAATATATTCGTCCAATAAAAATAAAAATGGTATCACTATACTGCAATACTCTGATTACATTTTATATATATATATATATATATATATATATATATAATCAATGAATGAATGAACATTCTCTCAGTGAGCTATCTGAAAATTCCCAATACCTATCACATATGCCCTGTCACACTCACATATACCCTGTCACACTCACATATGCCCTGTCACACTCACATATGCCCTGTCACACTCACATATGCCCTGTCACACTCACATATGCCCTGTCACACTCACATATGCCCTGTCACACTCACATATGCCCTGTCACACTCACATATGCCCTGTCACACTCACATATGCCCTGTCATACTCACATATGCCCT
Source organism: Discoglossus pictus (assembly GCA_027410445.1). Classification (NCBI taxonomy): domain Eukaryota; kingdom Metazoa; phylum Chordata; class Amphibia; order Anura; family Alytidae; genus Discoglossus; species Discoglossus pictus. The sequence goes on along the minus strand of CM050164.1, from coordinate 316,944,925 downwards.
CTCACACCCGTATATACCCTATCACACTCATATATGATGTCTGTCAGTGTCCCAGTCACTCAGTGCTGTACATATACATCGTACACTCTGACAGAGGTCACATTGACTCTCCTTGCTATCTGTCTCCCACTTTCAGTATCACCCCATGCCCTTGTGTCACATATCTCACCCTCCCCTAGAAGGAGGATCCTCAGGTCCCGCTTCATGGCTCCGGTGCGGTCACGCGAACCGCCAGTGACAGAACTCTCTCCGCTTCCGGTTTCCCTTGGCCCGGGTGGGCGTCACTTCCGCTACCTGGTGTCAATCAGGAACTACTGCACGCTTTGGGGTTACTATGGTAATGTGAAAGGGCGCATCTTATGCCACACATGGTGACTGTAGTGGTACGTCCTCGTTTGTCACACACACCCACGTGTTGCACGTACCTGGCCAGGCCCTCGGCCGCGGCCCTCGCTACGCGTACGGGCCGTTGCTCACGCTTGCGGGCTCGCTACGCGAGCCCGCAAGCGTGAGCAACGGCCCGTACGCTCACAACTATATATGTGATATATAATTCTCAGCAGCACGGGCTTGCCAAAATCCGTTGGTAACGCAACATTAAAACTGCGGGAAGCGAGAGCCGCAGTTGCAGGCAGGCAAGGAGCGCCAAAGCCGTAGCTGCTCATCCCTACGACCCGCAGGACTTAGGCAGGGAGCACCAAAGGCGCTCACTGCGCTGGTGGAGATGAGCATTAAGCATCATACCTACGACCCGCAGTACTACAGAACAACAAAAAACTCAAATACACAATTCACAGTGCGAGCCCGTAGCACATTGAAAAAATTGCCTGAGAAAATAATGTCCCGTAACGTAAGGAAACCGCCACTTAGACAAAAAAAAAATACGTCCCGCCAAAACTACAAACTTAACGGCCGAACCTCGCACATCCCAAAAAAAAAAACATATTAAAAACATCGCACACAGCACGGAGGGACATCATCTGGGAGTGAGGTTGCACACAAATTTAAGTCAAATTTGCAGAGTTTCGGCACTCAAAAATCGCCTACGCAAGAGAAAAAATGTCCGCCGAAAAAAAAAAAAACAAGGCTACAAGAACCCTAAACAAGCAAAACACCGCCAGGCACATACGACTTTTACACAGCAACGTATGAGGTACCAAATACACTATTAGGAAGGACGTAAAATGCTTGAGACCTGCGTAACACATACACACTCGCCGCCATTTTACAACACTACCTTAAAACTAATAACATTACCATTCTAAAATACCGCATTACACAACTAAACAAACGGTTTAGCCTCGCACACGCAGCCTATTTACACTGCACACTTGTTACATTGCTGACACTTTCTCCTCAGATCACCAACAGTCCAAATATACATTTTATGCTGCAGGAAAAACAACAGCGATTGTTAGCTCTTCAGCATATTGATTCCTGGATATATTCATTACAAAAAGGTAAAGTATATTAATTTATAATTTAATTAATTAATTATAAAAAATATATTTATATAAAAGAAACAGAGCAGAGGAGAGACTCGCTTTGCAAAAGGCGCTCAGCGCAGAGCTCACAATGAGCGCCGAGGGTTCTCAGAGGAGTAAAAGTACACAAGGGGAGAGGCTCGCAATGAGCGCAGAATCCTCTCATTGCAAGCCACATGATGAGAGGCGCTCAGCGCAAGGCTCACAATGAGCGCCGAGGGTACTCAGAGGACTAAAAGCCTTACATTGTGTGGCAAACAGCATTACCTGCCTTACAATTTTATTGCCGTCATTTTTTGATGGCAAGTCGCTGGTATATATATATATATATATATATATATATATATATATATATTGGTAATAGTTAAATGTTTTGTAATATAATTGATTTAATAGCAAAATATATCAATTTATCGGTCTTGAATATTTAAAATAAGTTCTATATTGCAAAATTAATTCTGGGTATTAATTTAGCAATTACCAATAAGGTTACTTTTATATCCTGTTAGAAGACTAAACAATTACATTTTCTATCATATAATGATCACTCATATCACAAAGCTAGAATCAAATCTATACATTACCAGAGATCAGTGACAAAACCCAATTCAGAGTAGAGTGTAAATCCTTGTCTTCAAAATCAATTTTATAGGAAAAGTAAAATATAGCAAAATCCCAAAAGTAAAACCTGTGCTCTCAAGAGCCTGTCTTGAGATCTATAATCACCTTCCTCCTTCTCTCCTTTTCCTTTTTTTCCCTTTTCCTGAATAGCCAGTCTTAAATACTCAATCCTTATCTAAGGTTTTTCCTTAATACATACTGAGATTGCTAGTTCCCTTGGGAAACAAACTAAATTATATTCCTAGATTCTACCAAATACAATGCTTTGTGGACACACCTGTATTTAGAAAGATCTTAACAATACCTGAGTGTATTTTTAGATAAATATCTGGTATTTGGGTTCAGGAAATAAAATACTTGTCCCACCATTGTTTCAAATGAGAACTGATGCAAACCAAACGAATATTGCCAATACTCAAACACATATGTTGATCAACTATTGTTCATTCTAAGCCCACCTGTTTATACTGAACAGTTTTACCATGGCTAAATGAAACCCGTGAGATGCTTTAATTCTAAAAATGTGTATATATATATATATATATATATATATATATATATATATATATATATATATATATGTGTGTGTGTGTATAAATCATGATTATATAAAAAGGATTATATTAAAAGAAATATATGAATTAAGGTATGATTACAAAAGGTCTGACATTTTGTTGATCTAAAAGGCCACTTTGGACTTCAAAATTAATTTAATACATTCAAAATTCATTAAATCCTTTTGAATATACTGAGTAATGAATTATGCCTCCCTCTCACACTAATGACAGGATTTTGACAAATAGGTTTCCTCAGATGAAAGGGACTGGGATGTATATAATAAGAGTGTGATGTTTCAATAAAGGCTCTCTGTTTTTGTATACACATAAGACATGGTGTGTATGTCATTCTGGGCTCAACATGGAAAGACCTGTTTGTTATTTTCTTAAAGGCTAAGGGACTATCATGTGGACTGGTTGTTAATGGACTGACTACCTAGGCTGGGCACTGAGGTTCAAAACCTAGAGGAATTCCTGTAAGCTGAAGGCAGGTGTTTAAATCTGGGTATTGACATCTTGGTGGCAGTGGTGGGATAGTTGTTATGATCCTACTGCTGCTGTAGGACCTACGGTTCATTGGAAAATCCCTTTATGCAGCAATGAACCCAGCACAGCATACCAGTACCCAGGAATTGCAGGAGTACATGTCAAAGTAACACTCCCAGATATGATCAATTGCCATAATTCCCTTGTGTAGAATTAGTATCTTCCCAGAAATAAACCATACACAATGCTGATGTATGTTTAAAACTGTAACTCTCTTTATTGATCAAAAACAGTGAATTTATTCCCAACACAGTCCCGCCCATCTTCATCAGCTCCCACCCTCACTCCCCCTTTGAGCTGTCCATTCGTCAAGCAGATGACAGCCTTCCTTCCTTGCTGGGGTCTGTACAGGATGCCAGATTGTAATTTTTGCTAGGTTTATGGCCTATCAGGGGTCTTTGATCATCTCCAAAATGGAGACACCTTGCCTCAGAGTGACTATACATTTAACTCCTGACCTCGCTGTCAACTCTCTCTAAGTAGCTTGGCCCTCTAAATTGCACCCCCTTGTTCCAAATGCACAGGGCATCCCAGTATCACAATTTATTAATATTTGGAGAATGGAGCGTTTTGATACTTCACATGGCTGGGTACCATCCATACATCACATATAGATAAGTATAACCTGGCTCACACACAGTATGGCTTACAGCGAAACAACTCCCATGATTTTGTAACAAATATTACACATATCATGCCAACAGGGCAATAACAGTCCATGTTAATCCAGGCCCTACCCAATAGTTTAACAGTCCCCCGAATTCAGTGGGCCTTTCTGAACATGACACTATTATTAAAGGGACATTTACTGCACTGTAAGTGCTTTTCATGGTGTGATGTTAAAATACTGTATATGTTAAAAATATGTTAAAATTATCTATTTTTTTAATTACACTAATACCATCTAAAACATCTAAATTCTGTTTACATAACAAAGTGTATCCTGCCTACTGCCTGCTGCATAAGTAAAAACAGACAACCGAGCAATCAGGTAAAGACATTGATAGCATTTTTTCTCTGAACTCAGGACTGCACTGAAAAGTTAACCAATAACTGACCTGATGGATTTCTTAAGTGTTAACCTTTTGTTTTCTTTTGCTCACTACATGGAGCGGTAGCTGCGAGTCTGGCAGAGGGCAGATCTAGTGATGTGGTGCAAATTGTGCTGAATTAAGTGCATAATAGGAGCAATATATCAGGAAACTTACTGACCATTTTATATGGCTTTCTGGAAAGTATACAGTTCTTAAATCGTAGCCTTATTTATGGTGTAATTGAATACACACTGTACCATATGTTTATGCATCTATGAATTCCAACTTTATGGAAAAATAATGATCTAATATTATTTCCTATGTTAGAAATATTAGACCTGAGATTTTCATTATAATGGTCAGTGGCATAAAGGAACACAGTAATGTTCCAGCTTTTATAACTACGTATTAGACAACAAATCAGTTTTGTATTCAGAATTAGCCGAAAAGTTGTTTATGCTGATTTTAGCTAAATCACAAATCTTATATGTAGTAATTATGTTTAGAAGTGCTTGCTTGCAGTGTTAAATATAGAGTTGTAAATATAATTTCCAAGTTAACAGGCAGTTTGTTAACATGGAAATCACTTAACAAATATTAGTTCTAAGTTATTGTGTAGTGTATGTATATGTAACGGGTTTGCTCTGTTTTAAGAGATAACATTAGACCTTCATTATGATAAATATGATATATATATATTTACATATATATATATATTATGTATAGGCTTAATAACTTATTACTGCTGTCTAATGCAAGTAAACAGTGAGAGTCTTTAACAACTGGCATATCATTACTAGTGAGAAGTTGTACAGTAATACAAAACACGGTGGCAAAGGTGCTACAAGATTTCATGGTCCAGCATCCACCTCTTCATTGGTGGGGAGTGATCATAACACACTAATGAGTATGTGAAGATTCTCTCAAGTCAAAGATTTTTACCTTGAAAGACATATTAAGGTATTCTTTCAGGTCTGCATTTTGGGTAATTTCCTCCTTATTATCTCCCCACTCAGCTTTCATCATTATTCATTCATCCATACTTTCTTCATTTATCTTTCTCTCGCATCCGTTTCTATCCCTTCCTTATCTTTCCTTTTCTCAGTTCTCTCTCCATTCCCTCTCTTTCTCAAACATGCTCATTCTCTATTCTCTAGTCCAGCGTTTCCATACCTCTCCTCAAGACCCACCATAAAAGCCATGATTTTGGTTTAACACAGCTTGAATACAAATGAGACAATTAGAGTATTTTGAATGTTAATTGTTCCTCCTGTGTTCATACAGTGTTAAACTGAAATCATGGCCTGTCTGGTGGGTCTTGAGGAGAGGTTTGGGAACAGCTGCTCTAGTCCTTTCATTCCAATCCTATGTTTCCCCCCCCCCATTCTCCTCATTGCTGCAATTCTATACTTTCTTTGCATTTCTCTTTCTCTCTCATCTTCCCTCTTTCTGTCATATTAATTTCTATACAATTACCCCATTCTTTTCCTATTTCTCATCAATCATCATCCTCACCCAATTGGCCCATCAGCCCTGAAACCTGAGTAGACATCACAAGCACTACAGGGTGGAGGAAGATAACAGCAATATTCCCCATGCTCTTCCTGCCATGCTTCCATATAACAATTACAAAGAGTAAACAAACAGTTTATCAGTGTTATCAGTGATCAGTGTTCAGAGAAAAGTACACATGTAGGCGGCTGTAAATGTTAGAATGTATATTTTAATTGTTTCATTATAATGCTGCATGTTTAGACAGGTTTGGAGCCCAGTGCTCTGAGAGGGAGGCAGGACCCTGTTGACATGGAAGATTCTATGAACTGTGGAATTATTTTAAAGCTTTTTGGCTGTTGTTCTTCCTTCTGTGAAAATTGCAGGATTTTTTTTTTAGAATTTATATAATGTACAAAAACTTAGTATATCATTGTCTTACAACATTGCTTTATTTTGTGTCTACACTCACTGCAGAGATTTATTTACATTATAAACAGATTTTAGCTTAGTAGAGGAAATACTGAGCCTATATGCCCATATCTATATTATCCTATCTATAAGTGTTAATAAGTTACTGCTCAACCTTTTACAAAAGCATTAATGATGATGTGTTTGCAATGTCCCACTCACATTTATCTAGAAATATATGAAGAGGGTGCAAACTCAGGTCTCCTTTACTTGTGAAAAGCTCTGATGCCATATTCTAAACTTCATTATCATACAGTAAACATGAAATATATGTAATCCATGTGATTTATTTTAAATATTCCTGGGAGAGTGTGCAAGGAGATACAAACTGCATCTAAGTGGTACAAGGAGTGTGTGTCAAGAAAGCTGTATTATTCATCTGCACAGAGTACCAGAACAGAAAAGCAATACAAATTCCAGGATATAGTCTTCTTTGGAGGAATTAGCTATGACCATTTTGACATCATCAGGAACTCAGGAAAGCAAACAAACAGGTTAATCAGTCACCTCTTCCTCATGCTTCCTGTATCTGCTGTTTAGGGTAGCTACATAAATATTCTAACAACAATCAAACATCTCCTACTGGGATTAATGTTATATACTGTAACAGGTTAAACATAAAGCAAAAATGATCAGTCGCTTTAAATGCCTACTTATGAATGATATGCTTTTAATGCGCTTGATGGGAGAACATTTTTTGCTCCTTTCCTGTAGTATGTTGACAACTGTCACAGGTACTTGGCACCCACACCATGCCAATGCCCAGTGAAAGTCAAAAGGGACCAGTGATCCATCATTACACTAGGTGGTGCAGGATGAAACAGTACCACATACTGACTTCATTGCCTGCACGCAAGTACTTCATGCAACAGGTGCATATTTATGTTTGCTTACAAAGTTGTGGAGATGTTCTTACAGAGACCCTTATTTAAACCCTCTCAAAATGAAGAGGAAAATGTAACCCATGATTTGACAGAGAGGATTCCCTCTTTTCGATGGGGGGTTCATCTCCTTCTACATGTCAGATGGTGATCATCAAATGAATATCAACTGACCCACTAAAATCCAAAGATGATAATAAGGAGAGGGAGCTCAAAATGAGCCCCTATGTTACACCCAATGCAACCAAAAGGGACATGGGATCCCTGAATTTAAAGAAGAATTTACCTATTTTAAACCATATCCCTATAAAATCAGGTGGTGATTGTTGGTATATGTTAAAATATTAAGGGTGAGATGGGCTATCTCCTACCTAATGTATTTTAAAGGTACATGTCCCTATAAATGTCAATTGCCCACAATAAAAATAGTGACCTGCTGGGTTATAAAAATGAGGGTGAGATGGTGGCTCTAACTTTCTTCCACGCCATCCATCAGAAAGGAACTTGGGAATTTTAAATGTCAGTGGATTGTTTTAAAAGCCAGGGGATTGCTAACCAAAATGGGGAAAAAGTAGAAAGTAGGCTCTAATTGACCCTCTATCTGCCACCTAAAATGTCAAAAGGAGGCATGAGTGGAAATATTTCTGGAGTCTCATATTAAGATGTTTCCCAAGTGAGTGAGTGATCATAATATCATAAATTTGTTTTAGGGTAGAAAGCTCAACCCCTACCCACCCCTATAACATCATAATTGAGCATGATACCCCTAGTTTGAAAAAGGAGAGGCTACACTTTTAATTAAGGTATCTGTACATATTTTTTATATTTCACGTGTTACTTATGACAAATAAGAGCTCATATGACCATAGAGTGGTCAGGTAATCACTGTATTAAAGATCCAATATGGTCAAACTTTTCTATATAGTCTTTTAAACTAACTAAACTTGATAATGAACAAAATGCTTTTTATAAACACATTTTATCTGTTATACCCAATTATTCATTACTGCAGGAATCTATTTTCTTTTATCAGCTGATTCTGCATGTTAATGTCACAAGGATGTGTCCTTGTAAACTATTTGAGCTAATGAATGTGCCTTTTGAGAGTTGATCAGCAGACGCAAAATTGGTAGATCCCACAGCAGCGTAAGTGCAAATAAAATCTCATATATTAGAGACTGTACAATTTAATTTTCGCTTTGAAAAATATTTTGCATATTTTCAAATGTAGTTCTTCAAAATTCTATATTTTAAATATATGATGAAACTGGTATTTTATTGGCTCATGTGTCAGCAATAAAACAAATATTTTAATTATTTATTTTATTTTGTTTATTTGCAATTGAAAATGTATAAGTGTCATTTTAAAAGTTACCATTTTAAAGAGCTTAATTCTAATGTTTAATGTTATTCTAAACTATAACCATGGGTGACCCTATGGACCAGAATGGCACCCAAACCTGACCCCCTACCATAGGGACCTCCATGGACTTTATTTCCCCATGGGGGTCCACAAGAACCTCCATAGTCCATAACACTACCCCATTAAAATAATTAAATAGATAAAACTACATAATTAAATAAAAAAAATAAAAAAAAATGCAAATTACACTTACGGGGGAGAGATTTTACTTTACCTCCACCTTAATAACCCTCCAGCGATGATTCCCGAACCCTGGTCCTCACGCTTCAGCCCTGGACAAGTGGGCACTTCCATGTTTGAAGAATTTGTTCTCTTCTTTACGATAGAAGCCCTTAGTACTCATCTTTGGTCTGTCTAAATGGGCCTCTGTCTAAAAATACTATCACTTAATAATAAAAAAAATAAAAGCTCCTACTCGGAGTTCCCTCTCCAAACATTTTTTTCACCGTGCAATAACCTTATATACTATTTTTGTGTATTCCATTTGGCGGAAATATGTGTCATTAATATTTCAGCCAATCAGAATCAAGTGCTTCAATATCTCCTGCCCTATTTCTGATTGGTTAAAAGTCTAACCTGTCAAAATGCACAAATTGAAATTGTGCAAATAGCATACTTAAAATGTATTTAAAGAATGATTTACAGAGAACCCAGGTACAAATGCTTCATCCATCCGCACCAGTTTTGCTTTACATTTGGAATGTGATCTCGACCCGTCTCAATCCCAAGTCCTATACAGAAATGTTTTTTTTCTATTTGAGCACCTTTGAACTTTGTTATTGTGATAATACCATATTAGAAAACTGGCAAGGGTGGAAGAAGAATTGGGTATTGATTTTCTGGTGGCAGCTTGAATTGAAAACATCTTAAATACCTTTTTTGAAATACTTATGCTGATTCCAGGTGGAAGGAATTTAGAGTCACTTCTGGGGAAAATAAATATTTTGCCTATGATTTTAATGCACTGCATTGTCTAACCAATACTTCTTTCTAGTTCTTCAAAATTTTGAAAATTAGTTTACTTGGAAAATGATATCAGTGTAACATAATTATAGAAGTTCCTCAAGTGTTGTAAAATGATATTAGAAATGTATTGAAAAGGAGCAGTACCAAAAATAATATAAATTAATTCCCCTGTCATCTTTTTTATATATATATTTTTAGATCATGGCACCTGTTCTTGTGGTCGATGCATTTGTGAGGCTGGATGGTTTGGGAAATTGTGTCAATATGAAAGAAAATGCAACATGACAGAAGAGGAGAGCAAGAGCCAGTGTGAATCAGCCGAAGGCATATTGTGCTCTGGGAAAGGTAAGCAGCAGCATTGTACAACAGAGGCATCAATAATTGTATTGCCAATCAAGCCTTTTCCATGGAACATAATCTATCAACAGCAACAATTTAGTTATATAGTGATTTTATATGGATCCTCCTGTGTATCAGCTGTAACAATAGGAGCTGTAACTTGTACAGAGAATCCATGGGAACTTGTTCTGACTGAAGTAGAAGAGGTACAAAAGGTTTCAAATGATATGTTAGGTTTAGATGTTATCATCTCCAGAAAGAACACTTTATAGAAATAGGTTTCAGCACACAATGAATCAGTGGTTATGGTACACAAAACATAAATCCACTATTCTCTACAGTTGTTTGTGTCTCTAGATAAATAATGCCTTTAACTCTTTGTTCATTAGTATTATGCTGACAGAATGGTTATGCTTGAAGAAAATCCAGATTGTTCTTAATTGTGACAGTCTCATACCAACTCTTCTAGTATTTTGCAAAATGTAATTTGACATGTGTATAATCATGTGATACTTTGAGAAATATGTTCAAAGCTATACATACTAAAGTGCAATTATTATTATCACGGATTTATAAAGTGCTAATACATTTGCAGTGGTTTCACAGTGCTTACAAATTGTTTCAAACTCAAACAAACCCAATACAGACAACAGTGTGATGGTCATAATAGCTGCAATGGTTATAATGTAATTTACATAGATGATATTCTTTGAAATAGGCTCTATAAATGATGTTTACAGAATACATTGCAGCATCTTTCTTGGCAGAAGCTACCAGGGGCTCTCTATATAGCTAATATATATATATATATATATATTTGACTGATTGATAAAGCATGTGTTTAATACACCCAATATGTCTGATGTCAATTTTTCTGAGAATGAAGGAGAGTTTCTGCTAGATTTATCAAAGGCTGAATGACTTGCTTTGCCACAATACCCTACTGGTATTCGGCATTGAGATAGTCAAACTCCCCCTTAATATCTGCTACCCCCAATCAGGTACCCTTTTGATATCCTCCAGCACTGATCAGTGGTGCCCTGGTTCTCACTCAGCCCTAGATGAGAGGGCATTTTCATGTTGATTGAATAATCTGTCCTCTTCTTTCTTGATTGAGCTTTAAAACTCACACTAATGATGAGTGGAGTTCCTAATTTGCTGAAAAGATTAATGATAAGAGAGTTAAAGGTGGTGGATATGTCAAATCTGAATAGTAATCATAGTGCCATCTCTACTAGTAGGGGATTCAGCGTTGATGAAATTATAAAATCAAAAACAAATGTCAGGTTAGATTTTGTATAGATCGTATTTCATGGGTACTTGCACAGGATATGACTCATTAGCTAATGAGTCAGTAACGAGGTCTCAGTAAAGGTTCAAGAGAAGGTATAATCAACACAGATAAATAATTTCAGAAGCAAATCTGTGAATTGCTCAGGAAATAAATCAATTTTAAATTGCAGCTGTTAGATGTTGATCAACGTGTGTCATTATCATAGCTGTAGTGGTACACAGGCTTTCTGGTTTAATAGCATAGTAGGGGACAATAAAGCTTTTTCATGTCAGAGTTTACTCCCAGCTGTGTCTCCAGTCAAATATATAAATGTGTGTGTGTATATAGAACATTATTCATGAGGTCAGTCACTTTGAATTTCTGCTCAGTATTCTGCTGCTTACATTTATTCAGTATTTTTTCTGACTTGAATAAGAGGGGTGTTACTCTTGATATCTTGTCATTCCTATGAATATATATTTGTCCAATAAAAAGGTATCACTATATACTACAATACTCTACACAAGAGATGTTACCGGCTGTAACTATTTCCCAAGGCAGGATCAGTAGGATTTTTCAGAGATTTCCCTAGAATGACTCTCACACAATGATTATGTAAGTCCAAAATGATACTGATTTATTGGTCAAAATGCAACTAATTCATAGAAAACATCATCCGGTCATAACAAGCCCCAACCTTCAGTAAACATTTCTCCAGCCAATCCCTGAAGTCCATACCCTGGTTCACGTGGGAGAATTGTTCAAAAATGATATCATCCTCCCTCTTAACCCCCTGTAGACCAGGAGCATAATTGATTGTTTAGTCTAATCCCTTTTTTGATCCAGGCCTTTCAGGGGGTTATGCAATCAGAACAATAGGGGAGACACAATGCTCAGGTCTATGTCTCTTTAAGATAGTGGATACATTCTTCATCTGTCTCTGCCCAGTTTCCCTTGGTCCACTGGACCTTCTTCATACCCCTCAACTGAGTACCCCTTACTTATCTTGTAGTGCTTTTCCCCAAGGAATCCTATATAACATTCTTTATTAAAACCCATGGGGAAATCTGACAATTTAACACCAAACATGACCAATTAATACACACATGAACAAAATATTACATAATAATAGTCATATTTCCTGTATTACTTAACAATTCTATATAAGTTGATTACGATATCACATGCTAGCTACAGTACGTAATATTGAGTCAAGAGAGAAAAATAATTGTCAATGTATGGCACCAAAATGTGGTGAATACTGTTAATTCAGTTTTTCAGTGAAAGATCCTTAGATGGGTCAACACTAAACTATTTCAGTAGGTCTATAGTAAGCACCATCCAGCAGAAATAATATAGCAGGGATAGCCATAATACATGAAGGCATGGGTTATAGTTTATAGTATTTGTGCGTAAGGATATATATCATCAATGTGGTAGCAAAGACTAAAGGAATGCATATCTTGCTGTTATCCTATTTGCATAAACATTTTACAGCAATTTAAAATGTGATATTCAAAAATTGTACAATATACAAGTATGGTCCATTTTTCATATGCTAAAAATAATTATACTTCACCTACAAAATTACAGTATTGAGATCCATTATGCAAATTTTACTGGCAGCTATTTTGAAATGTGAGCTGTACAGCTTGAAGGAAATAATTTTTTTTTTGGCTGTTTCAGTTTTCAGTTACTCTTTATTTTTTCATTAGAATATCTGAACATTTTGTTAGTGAGCTTTTTTTATTCATGTCAAGTCCAAATGTAAGCAGAGTACCATTCAAGAACAAGTCATGCCTCTGATTATAAAGCCTTTCGATTCATGCTTCTCTTTTGTTGGTAGAGATCTGAAAGCTTTAAAACTACTTTACGATTATTACTATTCCAAAACAATTTAAATCTGATGTGCTCCTGAAATAGACTAATATGTTACTTAGCTGAAATAAAACTTCAGGGACTGTGAGTTCAGAGTAACAAAGACTGATGCCAAGGGGAAAAATTATATTTAGCTTACTTGACAATTGCTGGGGGACAGACACTTGTTAGAAGATAATTTAATCTGAAACAAAGCAATGAATATTTGCAAAACAGCAGCAGCTACCAAAGAAAAGACGTCCATGATTCAGATAAAAGGATAGATTTAAAATGTATATATTCTAGGCTAGGTATGTAGTGACTCATAATTTAAAAAAAAGCAAGTCCACGGAAATTGAATGGGAATAGACTGTGCAGAAACTATGGGAACAAGAAGGTACACCTAACACAAGATAATTAATGCTATACTCCATGAGTCCAACAGTTATGCTAAAGCTGTTATAGAAAACATAAAGGACAACTTTCTAAAAATATAGAGCGTAGCAAAGCACTTCAGTCCCAATTACTGCATGTTTTATCTACCTCACAAAGTCTATTCTACATATTAGTAAGCATAGACGAATAGAATATGCTTAATACACACAAATATTGTTTTAATTAACTCACTGCTCATCATAATATAAATGTACAGGTCGGTTAATATTTCTAAGTTAATACATTGGTCATTAAAAATGCAACAAATCTTGTATTTAATGAGAAATAACATTAGAATTGAATATCATATACATGTTTATTATTAGTAATATAAGTTCCCAATGGAATCTGTTAACAGGGGTTGCTTACCAATAGTTCTTCACAGTTGTACATCAGAAAACAAATCCAGCCATAAAGGATTAAAGTCTAGTAATAATACAGTATTTAACAAGGTGGACATGTAACTTTCAAAAGCTTATATAAAGAGTTCTTACTTGACCGATATGTAATTATATGTCATAAACAACATTACCTTTTCTTCACAATCAGATGTTTCTTAAAGAGTAAAATGTCCTCATCAGTGTTCTCTCTTTATTATCATCCCAATTCATATATAGAATAATAAGTAATAGTTTTTCACTGATGCTCATACAGAGAATAAAGGATATGGCAAAATCACAGAATTTTAAATGCTAATAACATACATTCTAGCTTGTAATAACATATTACAATTACAACCACACTTTAATAGGATTATATAGAAGTTCTTGTAAGATTACAGTACACTGTGTTTTAAACAATAATTACCTGATTACAATGTTAAAGACTAGAGAAAGGTTTCTTGAAATTCACATTCATTCACATACTGAACAACTAATAAAGGGTTTTATGGCAAGCAAAAAATACCACTTAATTATTAGAACCAAAGTGAGTTTGATGTAACACTAAGCAGAGCCAGAGGCTTTGCTTCAGGGCATATTCTGAATAATGCACACATTTTACAGAATGTCGTTCGGGTTCCTTTGACACTGGGAGACCCCCAATGAAGACATTGCACACATTTTAACACTATTGTCTACAAACTATCAAATGTGGCAAGAAACAGATGATATGGATAGCTCTGCTGTAAAAAAAATGCAAAATAATGCACATGTATCACTATAGTCACCGAATATAATTCTTACTCAGCCTTGTCAATAATAACCACCCTGAAACATCTGTACTAAGACCATGAATTATTCAACTCTATAATATTATCTATAACCATTTTGTTTTGTCTTTAAAAGCCACTGTTTAGTAGTTGTTTAGACATTTTTTTATCATATATGCCATTGGGAATTAACAGGCAAGGCTACGTCTAACAGCCTTATTAAATTGCAATTCGGTAAATTTAAAAGGGCTCTATTTAAGCACATAGCATATTTTATTTACAGAAGTTTTTAGTTAGTGGAAACTTTGCTTTTGGATAGAAGTTCACTAACTAAAAACTTCTGTAAATAAAATATGTTGTGTGCTTAAATAGAGTCCTTTTAAATTTACCGAATCGCAATTTACTAAGGCTGTAAATGTTGCCTTTTTAAAATTGCTTTTTACTTCTTCTAAAGCTTAAATAAACTTAAATAAACTATTAGTGGAATGCTTATGGTTCTTTTGAAATTTACACCTATGTGAACTTCTATTATTTTTTAAACCTTTGGTCAGATGGACAAACAATTTATACCAGAATTAAAAACTAAGCAAAAGTATTTTGAAAAATCAAACAAAAAGTATTATTTATTAGCAAACAGACTTAGGGCCTCATTTTAATGATGGCCGCAAAGTGGCCTGCAACGCTGCGATTCCTTGCGAAGGTGCTGCAGCTCCTTGTAACCCTATGGCTATTTTATATTCAAAGCAATGGGGATGCAGCACACCCCTTCCTATGGCCGACCGCAAGAAAGGCAATCTTCTGTTAGATTTGGCGAGCTTGTACCTGATTGTGGGCATTAGCCCGCGGATCAGGCTGCAAGCCCGCCAAACTAAAAAGCCCAATATAAAATCAAGGAAGCACTGTAAATGATGGGGACACATTGGGGGACATGGGAATTACATGTACTATATTGGCTAGCTGGCACATCGCTGCTAGCCAATACTGTAATTTGTGGCCGCAATCTGCCGGCTTGAAGATTGATTTGCTGACTTGCAGGTCATCAAAGCCTGGAACTCTGGGCTTGAATGACCGCCAAGGTAGTAACCCGTTCTCCAAGCCCGGGGGACTTGTGGCCACAAATGACAGTATAGGCTGCGGCGATGTGCCAGCTAGCCAATGTCCCCCCTAATGTACCCCATCAATTACAGCACTGTACAGTGCTGCATTGAATATATATTAACCCCTAATGATATCCAAGCCCGTACGAGTACAGGCTTGGATTAAAATCTCCTGCCACGGCTCCTTAGCAGGATCGCGGCACACTAATGGTTACCCCAAGCCACAGGGGTACTGTAAGTAGCCACGCGGCAACTAACATGCTGTGGGATCCCCGGAGGGTCCCCACATTAACCTTTGCAGTAGGGGCTGCATTAAAAATTCAAATTCCCTGACCCGCGCGGGTCTTGAAAGGACCTTAAAGGTCCCTAAAAGACATGCAATAAATAAAAAATGAAGCCCTGCCACAAGGGTACTATAAGTACCTCTCCCCTGGCACCTAAAATTAACCCCCTCACTCATGGGGTTCAATATAGACCCCCATAAAACCAAAATCAACCGCCTCAGTCCAATAGGGGTCTATATAGACCCCTATAGGACACTATTAACCCCTAGGTTAACCCTTTAAGTGCCATGAGGGTCCTGGAGGACCCTCATTACAAAGTCTAAGCACTACACTATTAACCCTAACTATACCCCATTAAACCCTTAACCCTAACTATACCCCATTAACCCCTTAACCTTAACTATACCACATTAACCAATACTAAACCCTACAAAGAGTCAGATCTGCAAAACTTTCAATTCATACTTCTGAAGATATTCCAAAGATACTGGCAATCTAACACTGCCATCAATTCAAATAATAAAATATTTAAGGGAAACAAATTTAATAACCTTAGATGAGGAAACTAGAGAAAGCCTAGATCAAACTTTTTACTCTTACAGAGGTCACAACTGCAATAACAGACCTAAAAGCTGGCTAAGTTCCGAGCCCAGGGGACAATTAATTATTATTACAAATGTTCCTTATAGAAACAGGCACCTTATTTACTTAGAAAGTTTCATCATACCAGAAAAGGCAGTGAACTAATTTATGCTTATATTACATTGATCCCCAAGGAAGGAAGAGATCATACAAAGTGTAGCAGCTAAAGTCCGATATCCCTGATCAACTGAGATGTTAAAACAATTTCTAGAATAATAGCTACTAGCTTGAACACAATATGTTCTGACCTAATTAACCCAGATCAGGTAGGATATTTACAGACAAGGCATGTGTCTGATAATACCAAAAGATGCATAGACCTTGTTGGGTTGGCTAATAAGAGGAACGAACAACTAACATTGTTATCAGTTGATGCAGAAAGGCTTTTCATATTATCTTATGTCCCTTTCTATTCACAAGGCCTCTTAAATAGGACATCCATGACTTAATTTCGTTATGACACTCTACACAAAACCCAAAGTATCTCTTCTTCTTCAAAGTTTCTCTATAATAGATATTCCAGATTATAATGACACAAGACAGGGTTGTTCCCTGACCCCACTACTCTTCATGCTCTCACTAAAACCGTTTCTTAATCTTGTAAGACTGAATGTCAATATGCATGGAATGGAGTACAATAAAAACCATACAAAATTGCTGAATACAGCGATTACATCCTTCTCTATGTAACTCACCACTCGCTACTCTCCCATACTTACTGCTTGAAGCTTGACAATGATGAGAAGAGATCTAGTTCAAAGTTAAGGTGGGCAAAAGAACATTATCATCTATAAACATACCTTAGCTCTCTCTCTGAAACGTATACCAAACAACTTTACATTCCACTTTGCTAAAAAAATGATTAGGTACTTGTAGCCGCAACATATGATTCTCTGGCTAAAGCTAATTATACACCCTTCTAACAAAAATAATAGTATTAACAGCCTTATTAATTTGCGATTCGACCAATTGAATAGGGCTCTATATAAGCACACATCATGTTTTTTTTACAGAAGTTTTTAGTTAGTGAAGACCGCGGTTTTAAATAGAAGTTCACTAACTAAAAACTTCTGTAAAAAAATATGCTATGTGCTTATTTAGAGCCCTTTTCAATTGGCAGAATCGCAATTTAATACGGCTGTAAATCCCCTGTTTCATGGATAAGTCAGGTAACAACCATTAAAATGAACATATTGTCATTACTTTTATACTTCTTGCAGACACTACCCATTCTCATTTGTCCATAAGACTTAAACATACTCCAGACTGCTATTGATAAATTCATCTCATCAACTAACAGACCAAGAGTAGATAAGCATATTCTTTATCTCCCAAAGATACACAGTGGCTTAGCACCTCCAATCTACACAAATACAACTATGTAGTATGGTTGTAACCCACCCTGTCCCACCGGATTACCCCCTCCCTTTCCTTTCCCTATAAAAATGTTACTGCTATCAATGTATATTTCTATATGAAAATATTTATTTGTCAATAATTTGTAATATGTAAAACTGGAAAATAATAATAAAAATCCTTGTAGTATAAGTTTGGACTATGGCAGGAATCTGACATTGTAATGCATTAAGGTACTTGTAATAATAAGGTATTCTGAGAAGACGGCAGCAAGCATTATTTCCTTGTATGTCCAGGCAGAGGCAGAGGAGCACCGCAGGCACTAAAGTTAGAGTGGCACTGGTGAGATGAAATGGCCAGAGGTCAGTGCCAAAGTGTCTGCAACTGATGGCTAATGGTAATAGTAAAGGAATAGCTCCTATGAACTGGACTGCAAACAGAAATTCTGTTATATGTTATGTCAAGGAGTCAAGGAAAAGAGTGCTAGGTATTGTACACACAGTCAAATGATTATAATGGTCTGCACAATCTCGCCCTCCTTACCCAAACAAAATAATCTCTCTTGCAACAGACAGGCCTACACAGAAACTGCTTCTCAAGTTCCTGTACCTAATCCAAATACATAGGAATATTATTGGTGTTTTGTGTACTTAACCCATTAAACCTGTGATGCCAAACCAAATGCACCACGACCAATGTTGGAAACAGCTCTGTGTGATTTCAAATGTATCTAGCCAGGATATGTCTCAGTCAAGTGGCTGCCATGATCAGAAGATGATTGCTGCTTTTAAAACAAAGCCAAAATCTGGGATCATATGGTGTTCTGTCCAGCAACCACCCTGCTCCTGCTAACACCTTTTTTATTTTATATTTTGGACTATAAATTCTTGCCTTTTCCTCTAATGCCTTGCAAGACTACGCAAAAACTTTAATCATGAAAACATTAAATTGTATGTAGGACTCTAAATGCAACGTTGAAGTTACTCTTACTTAATGTATTTGAAAATGAATCAGTTAACACCAACAGGAAGCATGTGCTGATCACTGTGATATTCAAATATATATATCCTTTATCCCTCCTGGATGAAATATCTTCAAACTTAAGTATGGCTGCATGAACTGTAAAAGAACTAAGCATAACAATTGCATGCAAAATGTGTCTCCACTAACCCTGTTTTGTAACACAGCTGTCATTGATTTATTTGCTTTCTGATATTTCTTATTACAAATGGATATAATACAAAGGAAGCCTGCCTTTTGTCCATTATACTATGCGGTTTGGCTCTGCCCCACTGTCGCTGCAGTTAATGTGTCCTGTGTGCTTTCAGGTTCCTGTCACTGTGGAAAGTGTATCTGTTCACCACAGGAGTGGTATGTTTCCGGTGAATTCTGCGAGTGTGATGATAGAGTCTGTGACAAATATGATGGCCTGATTTGCACAGGTAAACAGAATATCAATTTTTTTCAAAATACTAAGTTGGCATAGTGTTGCCTATATTGTGATGTACTAAATAGATGTGGACAATGAAACAAAGAAAACGTTATGCTTTCTCAGCACAAGCTTTATATCAGTCATTCATGTGCCAAAAATCACATTTTTTGCAATGTATTTTATTTCCATAAGCTCATATGGTGTTGACTGGCTTCATATCAGTATAATTATGCATAATCTGTATTGTCTAATCACGATTCTTGACTGGGCAACACTTGTTCAAGGGTGTTTAAACTCACTAGTGCCACACAAAAACTTTAGCCGATACAATCTGCCATATATTAGACTGAATTGGCACAATATAAGTACATAATGCATCCCTGATGACACATTCCAAAAGTGACAGTAAAGAAGCACAGTGCATACACATGAACTATATCAGTATGGTGTCATTTTATTGTTAGATTTTGGCTTGTTGGTGTGTAGTACAGTATTTCACTCGCTAATGCTTAACAATCTTTGATTTTTACATGTACCCGGTGAGTAATCTGTAGCCCCAGTAAATAATTTCTATACAATATATAAAAAGTAAGTGTTAACTGTGCTTGAATCTAATTGCATATGCAGTTCCTAAATTGTACCCCCATACTAATCACCCCAATACCAGAAATTTGATTGTCAATTAAAATAATGGTATAGGGGACATGGAATACATTTCTTTTTTCATGCATTTAAAATAGCATGTTTTAACCTTACCAAAGTATTTTGCATGAAAAAATAACCTGTTTAAAATCTATCGAAATGAACAGGAAATGCAGAGAGCATACAAACATCTGTAGATTTCATTGGCAGACCAGTATGACCCATATTACTACTCATTGGTTTACAGGAGCAAGCCCCCAGATCAGCTAAACATTTGAATATTTTTTTTTATATTTCGAGCGCATCATTTATCAAAAAGAAAAAACACATTTGTACACTATTAACAACCCTCTTTCAGATGCAACAACTACAAAAATACTTTCAATGTCAAGTAAAACCAAAAAAAAGTCTGTTTGAAGGGATTACAACTCGGCTATATTCTTTTTATTAATCACACTTTTGTCCATAATCATATAATATCATATGTCCATGTACTTTGGAACAAATTACCTGTCTTGAATATTCCATGTCTCCTATTGCTCAAGCCTATTGCACACCATAATTGACAGTAAAAGCAAATGTCTCAACTTTTACTGAAGGACATCAAAGTAAACCTACACCGACATGACTACATCTGACATATAAAAACCCATCATTAGAAAAAACATCAGTTTGGTTAGGGTAACAGTTGTCTAGTATGGTGCAACATTTGACATTTTTATCTTTCTTCCATTGTCCTTCATCTTTGACCTACAGTAATTACTGTTCCATAATCATGCAATGCCCATATGTGACTGGGTGAAAATATACCGGATTTAGTATCTTGTTACTAAAGCAATCTTCTCTCTAAGGTTCTTTGGTTCACACTATAAATTACTTTCTTGTTAAAATTGGTTTCATGCAATGGTTTAACATATAATCATTTACAAGCTTTAATTAATTTAAGAATAATCAATTCATTAAATTTGCATATTTTTCTGGTCTTTGAATGTTTTTTTTTGTTAATATTTTGTTTATCTTTTTCCTTTGTACTACTGACTTATTCACATTAGTTTTCGGCAAAATTAACACATATTTGGTAAAGAGATATTTGAAAAATTTTGATATTTAACCATATAAGACAACTTATTTAAATTCAAGATCATCAGGTTTCTTGTAATTGTACCATGATGCTATAGGTTTCTTTACTCCAGTCCTCATATTACTCAACAGTACATAATTTCAGGATATCCCTCCCTGAACACAGGTGGGTTGACTAAAGGAAAGAACTAATGGCCCAGCTGTGCTTCTGTAATGATATATTGGCGATTTGATGACTTAAGTTGATAACATCTAACTTAAATATTTGAGCCCATATGTCAGGATCTATGTCTCCATAATATAGCCCAGTCTAATTAATAGGGCAAGGATATTAAAGTTAATATATTTTAAAGTTAATTTCAGTCCGTCTTTGCTCTCATGTGAGTACTGACAGCGCACACATGCCCCCCCCCCATGGATAACATGAACTGTGATGAGTTGAACCTATGGATCATTCTGCTACCTTTTAGCAGAAAAGCCTTGTAAAATAAAGAAATGAAAACTTATATAAGCGATATAGAAGTTTTCTAGATTTCACTAGGAATATAACATACTTAGGTATCTATTTACTTTTATGTACTTTATTTATTTAACAAGTGCGTAAACCCTCTGGTTTCTTCCTGAAATCAAACATACTTGCAATGTTTTTAAATTAACCAGTATGTTGCCACTGATGTGTTGATATGAGACAGTGCAACCCCTGTATACAGTCTTCATGAGCTGCAGAGGGGAGAAACCAATTAGGAACTATTTATTAGATTTTAGGCATAAAACAAGCAGAGCGTTCAAATAGTTTTCAATAAAATAAAGTACACAAAAATATTTAATATTAAATATAATGGTCCACAATCGCACTCCCAACCTTTAAAAGATGTCTGAAATATGGTGTTGAATGTATTCAGTACAATTTACAAAACAACAAAGTGAGAGGTGCTCAATGAGAGAACAAACTAACCTTAATAGGTTAGCTCTATGAACATGATAACCTCTTTTAGCTCACTTGTGCCCCTCACAGGGATAAATATCATGTAGTGTATCAGTCTGGTCTCACTCAATAGAGTGACCCAGCTCCAAAATACCAGGCAATTCTACCATGAACAGGAGTAACAGCAAACCCCAGTCGTATGTTTCAACCTTCATTGATCCTCATCAGTGAGGTGTAGCTGAACTCCCTAAAAAAATACGACTTTAACGGCCAAACCACCGAACTGGAAAAGACGGCGAAAAAACACAAATATGCCTCAAATTCACGTACACACTCACACACAGTACAGGGGGAGAGCCAGGGAGCCTGTGAGTGAGGTTGCAAGTTAACTTGAGTCATATTTTGTCTTTTTTAACGATTTTTAACAATCGAAATTTGCCAAAGCGGGTAAAAAAATGGCGGCTGAAAATTTGTTAAAATTCTGAAACAAGATGAAAACGATTCTCTGCCAGGCCAGGCATGCACGACGCAAAAGACAGTAGTAACACTTACACCAACAATGCCAGGCACCCGGGACACAAACGATAAACAACAGGCACGCGGGACTTTGGAAATAAAACCAACGGCAGTCAGCATGCGCCACATAGAGATTCAGCAGAGACACAGAGGAGAAAGAGACAGGGAAGGCACAGGGGGGAGATGCTGGAAAGAGACACATGGCATTCACAAGCACAAAAGTTGCAAGATGCCAAGGCCTGTAATGAGCTGTGAAGTAGATGGGAGGAGAGGCTCTTAGTGAGCGCCAAAGGAGCTCAGCGCAGGGCTCGCAATGAACACCAAAGGTGATCAGAGAGGCCATAACCTCGCATTTTGTGGCAAACAGCATTGCCAGACTTCACATTTTATTGCCGTCATTTTGACAAGCAATTCACTAGTTAATTTAGATTGCCTAAATGTTCTGCCTCCCTATAATGTACATGCAGGTTTCTACAGTATTGACTCTAAGGAAATTAGAATATTCAAGAAATCACAATATTCAAATAAAGTAATGCATGACTTCAGTTACCAGATTCTAGAAGACTACTAGTATAAAGTAATTTATACAGTAAGGCCCTCAAAGTTTTTCAAAACAGAAATGAATAAAACTGCTAATATACAATATTATTTAACTATTATTTAGTTATTTCTTTAGTTATGTATTATACTGCACATTTTTTATATTGTATAATACAAGTAATGGAAATGGAAACAAAGAAATGCAGGTATGTAGTATTTTATGAATCCTTTGAGGGAAAGGGATTTTCAGTGGAATGGGTTAACTGGATGTTCAGGTGCGCTGGGTGCAGATGAGTATAGTCCTGCATCCATCTCGCACACTATAATACTTGTGTGAAATAAAAGACAGCATGATTACAGTGTGCAGCACTTTGCTAAGAGCACAGCTGAAAAGATGCTATTAGTTGGTTGAAAGTCTATATTTGTGGTGGCTGCTAAATCACATTCAAAGTGCTCCACATACAAAAAATGGAATATTTAAGGGACCAGTCAGAAGGTTTTGATTATGACCTGCTACTTCTTTAATAAGGTATTTGAAGTAGTACATTTTGATTGTGATAATTAAACCCCTGTTCAATTTGTTTTAGGCAACGGGATTTGTAACTGTGGAAACTGCGAATGCTGGGAAGGCTGGAATGGAAATGCCTGTGAAATATGGCTTGGAAGTGAATATGCTTAACAGAAACAAAAGGAGAAAATTGATAAAGACCGGGTTCTTTCCTATATATCACTTTAGGATGCCCAAGACCATAAATAGAAGCAGTCAGTAATAACCAACATTAGGGTACTTCAAACAGACCATGGATGTCGGTATTATTTTCCAGAATTAACTAAATTCTGACTAACCATGAAGTATCTGCATCTGTGCAGCCTGCAATGGGAATACCATAAGAAAAGGCTTTCTTGCATAATACATGGTTGTCAGGTTATCGCAGCATCAGCCTGTGCTACAAACTGCAAAGATTCATAGCAAGTCCATACAAATTTAAATTCACACTATATAACACAACAGAGTATAAACACAGGTTGTAATTTTTTTGTGTACATGTATCTAAGAAAATACAGATATGGGTCTGGAACCCAAGAACAATGACCAATCTCCCATGCTATCCAGTGTAATTGTTTGAATTGGTCATTCTGTGGTTGTATTGTTATCTTAGTTTGTGGTATAGTAATATTACTAGATTAATCTTAATGTATAACGTGTACAATATTTCTCTACACTCTATAGCAATAAAGAAATATAAAGATTATATTATGTGATATTTTAATAAATATTATCAGAAGTGCGTCTCTTCTGTTATTTTTTTTGATTAATGTACAACTTAACTTCCTAATTTTAGGGATTTATTTTATTCTGATCTACAAATGAATAAATATAATTAAACATACAGTATTTGTATAGTAAGCTGCAATAACATTAGCATAATGCTTATAATACTCAATCATAAATATGCAATATAATATTTGTGAGAAAAATATATAGAACTTTTCAATAAGCTGTAAAATAATATTTATAAAAAAATGTATAAATAGTAATTGCATTATCAACACCACATCATCCAGGGCTGAAGGCATCTCTTCCTGCTCATTTTTAGCAAGCTTATGGTTTTACCTTCCTACGTAATATTCCTTTCATACTACTGTAAATAAACCTGAAAATGATTTATTTAGGAATTACACACATAGCTTGACATAATGCTCAGCTGAGCATATGCATAATAACTATAGAATACATATGTTTGCATATTTAAACATAATTTTATTAAGAAGTGCTTAGAAGCTCTCTTTTTCTCCACTGAAACCTTTCCAATAGTGCCTGCAAAGATCCACCCCATGTAGCTCATGAATATGTTTCTATAGTACTAGCCAATGACAGACTGTCTCTTAGAAACATTTTAGCAATATCAGCTTCAAACATTACAAAAGGTAACATGACATATCTTATAAAAACACTACACTTAGAAAAACAATTGAACAAACAATGTACTGATTACATTGGATCATTTTATCTGTGCAATAACATGAAATAAATTGTAGTGAAATATGAATTCATTACAAATGTTGCAGTTACCGTATATACTCGAGCATAAGCCGACCCTAGTATAAGCCGAGGCACCTATTTTACCACCAAGTACTGGGAAAACCCCCTTCCTCAACCTCTCTCCTCAGCCCTTCTCCTCAACCCACCCATCCTAAAACCCCCCTCATCCTAAAACCCCCTCCTCACTTTACCCCACTAAATACCTCCCCCTTTGCCCTCACTTACCTCCATCTGCAGCTGGTCCTCCGCTCGTCCGCGCTCCTTCCGGCTGCGTCTTGGCCCGGCCAATGCTAATGACGTGCCGGGCATGTGACATCACGTCATTAGCATATGCCGGGGCCCAATGCAGACGGAAGGAGCACATAGGAGCGGAGGAGCAGCTGCAGATAGAGGTAAGTGAGGGGAAAGGGAGAGGGGAGGTATTTAGAGGGGTAAAGTGAGTAGGTGGGTTAGGATGAGGAGGGGGGTTAAGGATGAAGAGGGGGGGTTGAGGAGGAGGATGGGGGGTTGATGATAATAAGGGAGGGGTAGGGAAAGAGCCATGGGGGAAAAGAGAGACAGGGGGGTTAGAGAGACACAGGGGGGAAGAGAGGCACGGGGGGGAAGAGTGACTCGAGTATAAGCCGCTGGGGCCCTTTTCAGCCTTAAAAAAATAATTCCGCTCCTACACACACACACACACATATATATATATATATATATATATATATATATATATATATATATATATATATATATATATATCTTACACATACAATAAGTGATCTCCCCCAAAAGTAAGTATACCCTCTCCTTATAAATACATATGGACAAAGAGACTAAGACACAGGACCCGAAATGCTACATTGTCATGGTGAAGGGGCAATGAAACTGTGAGCTATATCATAGTTACATAGTTACATAGTATTTAAGGTTGAAAAAAGACCTTCAGTCCATCCAGTTCAACCTTTCAAGATCTCCTCCGATCTGCAATATGCCGATTAAATATTAATTAATTAGTTGTATAAAAAAAAACCAAGGTGGGATCTTTTTACTTCTAACCTCAAGGGATGTCCTCTTGTCAGTTGAAAATCTCTTGGCACAAAAAGCTCCCTTGACAAATCTTTATACTGACCCTGGATGTATTTATATAAAGGAAATCATATCTCCTCTTAGGCGCCTTTTTTCTAGAGAAAATAAGTTTAATTTGGTTAGTCTTTCTTCATAACTTAGCCCCTCCATTCCCCTTATTAGTTTTGTTGCCCTCCTCTGTACCATTTCCAGCTCTAAAATGTCCTTTTTATGAAGTGGTGCCCAAAATTGTACTCCATATTCCAAATGAGGGCGTACTAGAGATTTGTATAGTGGCAGAATTATATTTGCTTCCCTGGCTTCTATACCCTTCCTAATACATGCTTATATTTTATTTGCCTTTGCAGCTGCTGCTTGACTTTGAGCACTGTTACCTAGGTGGTTGTCCACAAGCACTCCCAAACCCCTTTCAATATCTGTTACACCTAGATTTGCTCCATTAAGATTATAAATTGCATGGCTATTTTTCCTTCCCAGATGCATAACTTTACATTTATTCGTATTAAATCTCATCTGCCATTTAGATGCCCATTCCTCAATTTTATGTAAATCCCTTTGGAGGGAAAGCACATCACTATCTGATTTAATTACCTTGCATAATTTTGTGTCATCAGCGAAAATGGAGACACCACACTCCAATCCTACCTTTAAGTCATTAATAAATATGCTAAAAACAAGAGGACCTAATGCTGAACCCTGAGGAACCCCACTTACCACATTAGTCCAATCGGAGTATGTTCCATTGACAACAACCCTTTCCTTCCTGTCTTTTAGCCAGCTCTCAATCCATGAGCAGATATTTACTGCAACTGCTGTATCTCTTAGTTTGCACAATAGTCTCCCATGTGGCACTGTATCAAAAGCCTTTGCAAAATCCAAAAAGACTACATCCACTGAGTTGCCTTGATCCAGGTTCATACTAACCTCCTCATAGAAACTAATTAGATTTGTTTGACATGACCTATCCCTCATAAATCCATGTTGACTCCTACTTATAATCCTGTTCAAATAGACCTATTCTTGTATATTATCCCTTATTAACCCTTCTAAAAGCTTCCCCACTACAGAAGTGAGGCTCACTGGTCTATAATTCCCCAGATTTGCTCTTGCTCCCTTTTTAAATATAGGTATCACATCAGCTTTTCCCAAGTCATCTGGTAGAGACCCTGTGTTGAGTGAATCTTGAAAAATTAAATATAATGGTTTGGCTATTAAAGAACCCAGTTCCCTTACTACCCTTGGATGTATTCCATCAGGACCCGGGGCCTTATTAACATTTTTTTTTTCCAACCTCTTTTGGATTACTTCCTGTGTTAACCAATTATTTGGCAAAGGTAGTGTAGCCCCGTTATGTTGCCGTGTCCCAACCACTGGTACCTCCCTTGTGTATACCGAAGAAAATAACCTATTTAGCTCATCTGCTTTTTCTTGGTCACTAATTATCAGAAGGCCTGTGTCACATTGTAATGTTCCTATAGCTTCCTTCCTCGCCTTTTTTCAATTAATATACTTAAAAAATATTTTAGGGTTAGTCTTATTCTCTTTTGCAATTAATTTTGCATTTTCTATTTTAGCCAGTCTAATCGCCCTTTTGCAAGTCTTGTTGATTTCCTTGTATTCCTGTAAATCAGTCTCTGCCCCTCTTGTTTGTATAACCTAAATGCCTGTTTTTTACTCCGTATCTTGATCTTTAAATCATTGTTAAGCCACATTGGATGGGATTTACTACTTTTATTCCCACACAGTATATGCCGATGTGTATGTATATTTAGTAAGGATTAAAATGTTGTCCATTTATGTTCAGTATTTTTAGTAGTACATTTTGTTTTTTTAATTCAATATCAAACGAGACTGTGTTGTGATCACTGTTTCTTAAAGGTTGCCCTATTCCAACAATTGATACTATATCAATATTTTTTGTGATGTGTAAATCTAAGATAGCTTCATTTCTAGTAGGCTCTTGTACAACCTGGGCCAGATAATGATCCCTGAGTGTACTCAAGAACCTGCTCCCCTTAGATGAACTGCTGGTCTCATTTATCCAGTTTATTTCAGGGTAATTAAAATCTCCCTTTATTAGAACTTGCCCATGCTTAGCTGCATTTTCAATCTGTAACAATATTGTATTTCCTCACTTTCAGCTATATTAGGGGGTTTATAGCATACTCCTACTAATATTATTTTGGAATTTGCTGCTCCGCTATTTAACTCTACCCACAAACATTCAGCTTTATCACTAGGTCCACCATAAATATATTCTCTGACTATAGGCTTAATTTCAGGCTTAACATACAGACAAATCCCTCCTCTTCGTTTACCATTGCCTCTATCTTTCCTAAATAGGTTATAACCATCCAGATTAACAGTCCAGTCATGAGATTCATCCCACCACGTTTCAGTAATGCCTATTAAATCCCATTTTTCATTAATTGCTAATAATTCTAACTCTCCCATTTTTCCTGGCAAGCTTCTGGCATTAGCAAGCATGCACCTTATGTTATGAGTCTGTAGTTCTGAAGCGCCTGCCACTGTACTTGAATTACTTAGTACTACCTCCCTATTAACTATACTACCCCTCCCCCCATCTCCTCCCCTATGAGTTGTTAATTCATCCCTTATATCCTCTACACTTTCTACCCCATTACTTATATCTAGTCCCTCCCCCCCACCTACTAGTTTAAAAACTCCTCCAGCCTTTCTACCATCATATCCCCTAGTACAAAAGCTCCCTCATCATTAAGGTGCAACCCATTCCTACTGTAGAGATTGTACCGAAGTGAGAAGTCAGCATATCCTGAAGGGTCACCCAAGGTGGGCAGGTCATTTTAGAGAGGTCAGACAAAATGCAGCCCACTGGAGTAGGAACTGGCAACCCACTCCAGTATCTTTGCCATGGATAAGTACAACCAAAAACACAGACAGGTGTACTTGGTGTGCTGCATCCATGTGGGCACTGAGAGTCAGACACGACTGAGGGACAGAACAACAACAGCAAGACACAGAGAGGGATATGGACTCACCTGAGCTCTGCAGCTGCTTCTGTCTGGTAAAGGACGGGTGGTGACAGACAGGTCACAAGCTTGGTGTGTGGAGCAGGGGCATTGTGACAGTTTTTTTTTTTAATTCTCACATGTACTAGGCCAGTCACCAGCAGGGGGATAGATGTGATAAGTCAGTGTGTTTAACTGCAGCAAAGAGGGTTTTAAAATTTAAAGTGACAGCAGCAGCTATTAAAAAACAGAATATTGAACATGATAAAAGATTTTTTTTATTTTGTTATTATATAAATTATACAATTAAGTAAGTGATGGGGGGATTAAGTCAGTGCATTAATTTTGGGAGGGCGGTTAACCATTTGCCCCTATGCACCAGCCACCCCTGAACGAGTTATTTCTGTTTGTTATTAAATCTTTTCTGGTTATTTTATTTTGATTAGCCCATTTCTATAGCATAATTTTACTATACTGACATCAGTTAATAGGGAGGGATATTATTATGAATTATTATGTTAAGGATACTATGTTGGTTACACCTCACTTAATATGCTGTGTCCAGTTCAAAAGGATATCAAGAAATGAGAAGCCTGAATATGTATAGACTAGAGGACAGATGGGATAGGGGTGATATGATAGAAAATGTCAAATATGGGCCTAAAATTGGGCCTAAAGTGTCAATATTTTATGTGGCCACCATTGTTTTCCAGCACTGCTTTAACCCTCATGGGCATGGAGTTTACCAGAGCTTCACATGTTGCCACTGGAGTCCTCTTCCACTCATCCATGATGACATTATGGAGCTGATGGATGTTAGAGACTTTGCCCTCCCCACCTTCAGTTTGAGGATTCCCCACAGATGCTCAAGAGGGTTTAGGTCTGGTGACGTGCTTGGCCAGTCCAGCACCTTTACCTTCAGCTTCTTTAGCAAGATAGTGGTTGTCTTAGAAGTGTGTTTGGGGTAGTTATCATGTTGGAATACTGCCCTGTGGCCCAGTCTCCAAATCGAGGGGGTCATGCTCTGCTTCAGTATGTCACAGTGCATGTTGGTATTCATGGTTTCCTCAATGAACTGTAGCTCCCCAGTGCCGGCAGCAATCACCTAAAAACATTGCCAAAATACGTCTCTCTCATCATTTCTCACTTCGACTACTGCAACGCTATAAAAACATATCTCTTTTGCATGAATGCAATGATACTCACCAACAGTTGACTCTCCTTCTCGGGATGACTTCAAGTGTAGTAGTCCAAAATGTTTGTGTTTGGACCTGGGGGTGATATAAAACAAGCAAACAAATCAGAGAATGCAAGACCCCAACCGTACTTAAAAACACTTATGAAACCAAACAAGAATATCTAGGCCCCAACTATACCAAAAAAAAAAGTAATTATACAAAGCGGGACTAGATAGGCCCCAACCGTAACTAAAAAAAACTCTATTCTGTCAAGTGGGACTATATAGGCCCCAACCGGACCTTAAAAACCCGCATTACACCAATCAGGACTATATAGGCCCAAACCGTACCTAAAAAAAAACATAAAATACCAAGCAGGACTATATAGGCCACAACCAGACCTTAAAAATCCACATTACACCAAGCAGGACCATATAGGCCCCAACCAGGCCTTAAAACCCCACATTACACCAAGCGGGACCATATAGGCTCCAACCAGGCCTTAATACCCCACATTACACCAAGCGGGAACATATAGGCCCCAACCGGACCTTAAAAACCCACATTACACCAACCGGGACCATATAGGCACCAACGGTACATTTAAAACCTTAAAGTACCAAGCGGGACTATATAGGCCCTAGCTGGACCTTAAAATCCCACATTACACCAAGATGGACCATATAGGCCGCAACCGGACCTTAAAAACCCACATTACACCAAGCGAGACCGTATAGGTCCCAACCGGACCTTAAAAACCCACATTTCACCAAGCTGGGACCATATAGGCCCCAACCGTACCTCTAAGACCTTAAAATACCGGGCGTGTGGCTTGCAAGGGACCTGATCGGACGTGCGTTAGCTGAGCTCCGCATAGACAAATTGTGCAAAATATATAAATTGGGGCAATCACTGCTCAACTTGCACCAAACTTGACCCACAGGGTCAGTACACCCTACTTTCCAACTGGACCGATTTTCAGGGAGCCGGGACATCCACCACCACTACCAAGGCCTGGTAGGCCCAAGGTGTGCCACGGTGACTCCGGCCTTCCACCGGGCCCGGATTGGCCCACTCTACGGACAGGGTACCCGCTTGATCATCGGAGCCGCTGCTAGGGCTCAATACCCACCGACACCAGCAGATGTGCCCACTGGAGGAGCGAGGGTGTTGGCCTGATTGGGAGAGGGGCAGCGGATACCTGTGGAGCCCTGGAGGCAGTTGGCGACTCCTTCCAAAGCGGTGAGTCAGCATGGGCGTTGGAACGAGGGCTCCAAAGACCAGCCAAGCGACAGAGGGCGCCAGTGACAGTGGAAACTCCTAAGAGAGGAACTTGGCTCGAGGCCCTTGCTATGTCACGGCCTATGCGGCCTACTGAGGATGCAGCTGTAATCGGCCTAACAGAGGCACCGGAGGAGGCTGGAATTTCTGGGTCAGGGTCAGTGTACCACCCCTCTGTGGCCAGTAACTATCATCTTGGCAGGCTGAAGCGGATCCACCACAGTTCCAGGACTCATGCTTATACTTGGAGCCGTATCAGCAGGCATGTATAGTTCGGCCTAAAAAGGGCCATGAGGGTAATATCCCACAATAAATGCTAGAACAATTACATTGTAAACTACAGCTAACAGCAGGGATTGAACCAGCTCTCCAGCAACGCGGTGGGCCGGATCTACCATTAATATTCTCAACCTTCGCTCTGTCATATTGGGATCTCTGATATGCCCCAATTACAACAATAAAGAATGGGGAAGCATAGAAAGAATTCGCCTGCTAAAAAGATCACAGACTATTGTAAACCTTCAGGAGCTGCTAAGGAGATTCACTCGAATCCCTCAAAGGGAACCAAAACTCCTATAGAATCACAGCTTTGGAAGACAAGTATGAGGACCTGGAGAATAGGTTGTGACGACACAATCTGAGGATAAGGGGTATTCCGAGATCGGTGCTGAATCTCCAACAGTATGTGAAAGAAACGATCGGCAAACACCTCCCTGGCGTATCTGAGCCTATGCTTGAAATTGAGAGGGCCCACAGGGCGTTGGGAGCCACAAGGAACCCAGAAATACCTAAGGATGTTATTATAAGGTTCCTTAGACAAAATGCCAGGGATGCTGTACTGGCTGCTGCCAGAAAAGCAAAAGAAATCAAAGGCCATGATGAATCACTACTCCTTGTCTTTGTTGATCTCTCTCCCATTAACTTGGCCAAACACAGGGAAATGAAGCCCGCCATGGAAGTCCTGATTAAACACAAGCTCTTATATAGGTGGGGCTTCTCATTTACTATGATGTTCCAGCATGGAGGCAAATCATATTCTGACCATTCATTGGATGACTGTTGGTCTACTCTCAAGCGTCTTAACCTGATTCCTGAGGAAGAGGAGGATGACACCCAGGATCGCATGGATTTACCCATCCCCACAATACTCTAACAAAAACCTTATCCATTACAAAAGATGACCGCCTGCCCTCGCCCAATCAACGGCCCCCACGTTTACAGGACTTGGAGAACCAAGCTCAACCAGATCCTGTTTGACCAGCTATCCGATGGAGTACAGCATTGTCTGGAAACATCATTTTTTTTTTCTTCTGGATTTGGATTCTTACTAGGTGATCCAGAGCAAGAACTCATATCCTTTATAGGTTTGAAAAGACTGACAAGCATGGTTTGATTGTTGCTGTTATTTCTATTTCTCTTTTCTTTTTCTTTCCTTTTCTTTTTTCTCTCTCTCTCTCTGTGCTGACCAATTTTTTCCTGATATTTCAAGGGAAATTTGCCCTCTTATGTTGCATCCCCTCCCAGTTGCTATTAACCCCTCCTAATACGGAACCTACGGGTGAATGGCAGGTCCGTTCCCCCTTCCCAAAGGGGCCAGGGTAGACGACTGGGGTAGGAGGTTATGTTTATTAGAAATTGGATGTTTTCTTGATTGTTATATTTGTATTACTGTTTTGTTTTTCTTTTCCTTCCCCCTCCCTCTGGCACACTCTCTCTGCTCTAACCGCTTCAGGGGTTTCAACAATTCGATGATGCGATTCCAGCATCCCCCTGGCCTCTGCATATTCCCTGACTTCCGTTTGAACGAGGACACTATAGGCTTCAATAGACACTCTCGATATGTCTAATACAGAATTTACGTTCATGACCCACAATGTTAAGGGCTTTAATTCCCAATATATAGAAAAGAAAGCCTTCCTATATTATAAAGACACTAGGCCCTCAATTTATTCCTACAAGAAACACATTTTGCCCGTAATTATATACCTAAGTACTTAAGCAAAGATTAACCTACCTACTACTCCTCCACTCAACACACTAAAAAGGCGGGCACCTCTATCCATCGTACATCGTAATTTCCCTTTCCAGCTAGACTCTAAGATTATTGATGAGGAGGGTCATTATGTTATTCTCCATAGGACGATACTGAAGACTAGAATCACCCTTGTTTCTATTTATGCACCAACAGGTTCACCTCATATCTCACTGTTAAGAATTTTGAATCTCCGGGAGCGTGATTCAGCTGTTTGTTTGGTAATAGGGGGGACTTCCATTTGACACTTGACCCACGTCTAGACCGCTGTACCACCATAGCCTCTGACTGGTTCTCCAATAAAATAAGAAAAATAAGGAAAGTACTGAGTAACCTGGGCTTGATTGATGCATGGAGAGGACATTATCCCAACAGAAGAGAGTATACATACTATTCCCATACCCATGGGTCTTACTCTCACATTGACACCATCTTAATTAGCTCTGCCCTGTTTGATAAATTTGTGCTTGCTCATGGTCTGACCTTGCAGCTGTAAGGGTAGACCTGGATTTGGGCTTATGCATGGAAGCTGAACGAATTATTGCTCACCAGGAGCTCTAGGAGCAAATTGAGGCCGACTTGCACCTATTCATTTAAACTAACGTTCCAGATTTGGGAGATTTGGGCATTGGCTGGATGTGGGCAGTCCATAAAGCCTTTATCCAGGACACCTGTATAAAATTGGCCAAAAGCCTACAAAAAACAATGTAAATTGAAAGACTCTCTACTAAATTGCAGGAATTAGAACGTCAAAATCAGCTTCACCCCATTTCTAGCACATGCCAGCTAATTAATAAATGCAGAATTGAGTTAGACAATACTTTGTCTAACAGGACAGAAAAGGCCCTTAGGCGTATGAACCACCTATTCTATGCAAAGGCCAATAATCCTGACTAAACTGATTTTTGCAGACTGTTACCAAAATATATATTCGTCCAAAACTCACTCTAACATAGGAGTGATCCAATCTTACTTAGATACGTGTGATCTACCTAAAATTACGGAACATAATTTGACTGCTTTAAACTCTAATGTAACTCTCGAGGAGATACACAAGGCCATTAAGAGTCTTCAGTTGGGTAAGGCCCCAGGACCAGATGCTTTTACCAACTCTTATTATAAAACTTTTGCGAATTAACTAGCACCCTATCTATGTAAATTCTTTAATTCTATCTTAAATGGTAATAAGATGCCCCCAGAACTTAATAGGGCAGATTTCATTGTTTTTCCCCATAGAAGGGAGGGATCCCCTAGGACCTAAAAATTATCGACCAATATCACTCATTAATGGTGATATTAAATTGCTGGCCAAAATCATGGTGGATAGAATCTTGAACTTCCTTTCAAACTTAATCCATAAGGCTCAAACTGGCTTTGTTACCTATAGGCAAACGTCAGATAACGACTTTAAAGATCCTACATTTAGCAAAGCAAGACAAAGTTCCGTTATGTGTTCTGGCGTTGGATATGGAGAAGGCATTTGATACTCTCGAATGGCCTTACCTATCTGCACCGTTGGCTAAGTTTGGTTTTACTGGGGGGTTCACCAATCTTAAAGTGGGCTTACACCATCTAAAATACTAATTCTTTGTGGATGACCTCCTCTGTACTTTAACTGATCCTTTGACTTCTATACCAGCCTTATTATCCTATCTTACAGAGTTTGGGGCTCTGTCAGGCCTACAAATTAATGTAGAAAAGACGGAGTCGTTGGGGGTGAGCATAACACAACTAGATTTGGAAGCTTTGAAACACGCATATGGATTTTTGTGGCCAAAAAACTTTATTAAATACCCTGGTTAAAATCACGGGGAGGTTACCAGATCACTATAATGCCAATTTTTCCCCTTTATTTAAAACGATTATGGAGGATATGCAGAATTGGTTTAGTCTGGGGCTCCACATCTCGTGGACAGGACGTATAGCAACGGTGAAAATTAACATTTTGCTGAAAATATTATACTTGTTCAGAACCCTTCCCATTCCAATAGATTTGAAAGAACTTAACAGGTTACAAACTAAAATATTAAAATGTATCTGGTGTGATAAACCCCCTCGGATAGCGAGGAAGGCTATGTTTAAGAGTAGGACCCAGGTGGGGCTCTCCTGCCTGAATCTTCGGTTATACTTGCCAGCTGCTAGCATTTATTCTGGTTGCTCATTCGATCAAGCACCGACCCCTCTGGATTTTTGTGGAAAATTGGGAATTAAAACCACATACATGGGACACTTTGATATAGGAACCACATTTTCCATGCATCAAACAACACCACTCCAATCCTATGATTAACTCCACTCCTGTTTTACAACTTATTTGACTGTATTCACTAAGCTTTGCCCCAGCCTCAAACAATGTGGTCAATAATTTATGCTATTTATGTGTCTTTGGTTGTAATGTTGTCTCACTATAGCGATATACTGTATGCATTGTAATGAACTTGTGACTATAATTAAGAACAACATTCATTATGCTAATCATCTACTACAGATAAAACTGGCAGTGTCAAGTCAAACTCAAGTTCTTAAAGAGCATGCAAAAATGCATTATATTAGCCATTTTTATCTAAAATCCTTTCTGTGACATTCACCATTGTTTGTGCGGCATTATTGTGCAAACATATAGCTCACATACACAACACACTGTTTTTGTAAGCACATAGAAAAGCAAACACAACAGTATTATTATGCAATTCGATTCCAAACCTTTTCAGGCACAACGAGCCACAAATTAGCATTTTGAGCAGCACATTAGCGTGATAATACAGCACAAGCAATACTTAATATTAGCCGAAAAACAGACAGTTTTTAATGTTTGTTAAGATGAAAACATGGTGACAGTGCACTTTAACATAAATACACATATTTGATGAGAATAAGAGCTGTGTATTTTATTTATATTATTATTCAAATTTTTAGCCTTACAATTGCACAAACTTCATAGGATATAGCTTGCACAGATAAACAGGTACAATGTCTGTGTAAAAGAAATGAGATTCTCGAGACATTTTGATTAAAATCTCTTTACAACAACATCCCACACAAAGATTGCACAATATTTTATGTTTCTCTCCGCACACACTCAGAACAAGAGATATAACCCTGATACTATTGTCAAACTACTGGAATATATTATGACCCACAACTACTTCACCTTCCAATACCGGGGACCACAATGGGTACCAAAATGGCACCACAATACGCCAATATATGTATGGCCGACTTGGAACAGAGATTCTTATCCACATGTGTTCACAAACCTTACAGATACTATTGTTACATAGATGATCTGTTTATCATATGGACAGAATGAGAAAAAACCTCAGAGGCATCACAATTGTTTCAATACCTTCCATTCATCTTTTAAAATTAAAATGGATTACTCTGCAGAATAGGTGAACTTTCTGGACACTACCATATATACCACAAATGGCACACTCCACTCACATATATAGGAAACCTACAGACAGATGTCTTCAGAGCTCCAGGTTTCATCCCTCTCACACTAAGCAAGCGATAATTCACAGCCAAACCATCAGATATCTCTGCACATGCTCAAACACTGGGGACAACAATAAATACTTAAAAATACTATGTGAATCCTTCAGGTAAAAGGGTTACAAGCCTTGTGTCATTAAACAGAAAATAACCTATGAAAACCTGTTACAGTACAAAACTAAAAAAACTACTTCACATTGACCTATGGTAAGAACATACCATCTGGCTCTAGAAGATATACCCAAAATATGTAAGGATTTGTAGCTACTACTAACAGAGGACATATATTCCCCAAGCCTCTAATTCTTGCATTTAGACAGCCACCAATCCTGAAACAAAAATTGGTCAGCAAAAGATTAGCCAATGAACAGAGAAAATGGTATCAAACCTTGCAATAAAATGTGCTGCAAACTATGTCATCACATCTGTAAAGATGACACAGCCACATATAATTACAAGAGCCATAGCATCAGAGGGTCATATCCATGTACATCCTTTAATGTAGTTTACATAATACAATGTACTGCATGTGAAAGGGGCTGTTACATGGGGAACAAAATACATCTAAGGATGAATCGTCACAGCCTTTCCATTCAAAAGAACAGTGTTAACAGTTATTGTACCCCAGTTGGATACCATTTACAAAGAATAATCACTCCATCCAAAACCTGAAAATCAAAATAGATGGAATTTCAAAACCATCATGGAAAGAAAAACATTTGAAATATGGATTTGGTTATTATCACATTATCTTTACTTGTGACCCTGCCACATTCCTGCTGCTATTGTTACTTTTCTGGGGATAATTATGTCCCTAACTTAAATTACTCTGGTCTTCACTTATCTAAATACTTGTGCAGACACATTCACACGACCAAATGGAAGATTATTCATAATATCTGTCAAATTGAATCTCTGCTCTGGATTCCATGGTTATCGAAATCAGTATTGCGTCTGTTTTGAAAAAGAGAGAGGTGTCGCTCTCGGATGGTTGTCTTTCAATGGATATGTTTGTTTAATAAAAAAGGTTTCACTATATACTGCAATACTATCACATATATAGTTGTCATAACTGCGGGTTGTCCAAAGTTGTTGCTAACGCTGCGGCCCCCGCGAAGGCACTCCTTGCAGGCCTCGCAAAGCGAGGGCCGCCGTGGCTGGCATGGAGCGCAAAAGGCGCTCCTTGCCAGCAACGGAGGACTTTAGGCCTGCAAATGCGGACCCTCACGAAGCTAGGGGTCGCATTTTTAGAGGTGGAGGCTCCAACCGCGACCACCAAATTTACGGACTTAGCATCCGTACATACGAGCCGCGTGAGTTAGAAAAAAAAACGTACGACTTCGCAAAAATACAACATTACCGCCCGAAACCCACGAACACGAAAACATTCAAAACCCACAAAATACACAGAACAAACACATAAAAAGCTTACCACAGCAAGGGGTAGCACCCAGCACATCTAAAAGTGAAGTTACACCATAATTTATGGTGAAATTTAAGAGTTTAGATGCCCGAAAACCCCTAAACAAGAGAAAAAATGGCCCCTGAAAAAAATGAAAACGAGGCTAAGCACGCAAAACTACTACAATTACTCGCAAAACACAACTAACACTTAATGCGGAACGTAACACACAGTATGCGGCACATACAAGACCACCATTTCACATAAAATGGAGAACTATTACACGCAAAATGGCGGATGGAACGCAAATTGCACAAGCGTATTGCGTGCTAACGGTTTGAACCTCCTCAAAGTTTATAAATACTGCCTACTTTCCAGAAAATTCTACATTTCGTCTCAGGTGTGGCTGGACAGTTCACTGTTGCCGTTACTTCAGGAGAGAATTCATTCAGAATTTACTACTTTACAGTCTGCAAATTACAGCAGAGGTAAGCTATAATACATTTTATTAATTAAGAAATCCCCAAAATAAAAAGACGCAAAAATTACTTGCAAAAAATAACAAAACAACTACATTGATGTCTACTTTTTAAAGACACACATATGTCTTTGTCCCTTATCACAATCACAATTCAACTGCAAAAAAAGGTCAAAATAGATTCAAAACCAGTCATTTCAAGGAACAGCATAATTTCAGCAAAACAAATGTGAGCAATACAGATTTTGCCTGCAGCTAATTACTATAATTTTATCTCCATTTTCAACAGACTCTGCATCAACAGCGTCACTGAGGATTTTGCAGCGTGGAGTGTGAAAACAGACAAAGAAAGATGAAGAGGAAAGATACAAAAATACATTACATTCACTAAAACAACCACTAATATATCACTAACAATTGACTTTGCTCTTTTCAAATGGAGACTGCGTGAAGACTGGATCATCAACATTGGCAGCAGGGGACCCTCCATCATTGATACACCAAGAAGACTTCAATCAAGGTATAGTATAAGAAGTACAAATGAGAAATGAAAATGTACTATTTCTTGCCCGCCAATATGAAATTAAAAATAATAACAAACAAGCCCCTAATACTAATTACAGTGAAAACAACACACCACAATTCCAAAAATAAGAATAACACATGCAAAATAAAATTAGACATCTTTAGTAGGCAAAACAATCTGAGCCAAAACCATAAAACAAATCCAAGTGGAAGACACAAAACAGGATATTACAACAAATACTGCTAACATATACAAAATTGAAGAAGTATTCACATTTAGCCTGCAATAATCTGTAACCCTAAAGCATAACCCAAATCTAAATTCCAAAACAGGAAAGTCTAAAAAATCTTGCTAACTCGAAAAAAAATGCAACAACCATTCCTGTTTACTCTGCAACAAACTGGAGCCCTAACCCACAACGCAAATTACTCATTCCAAAAGTGAGAGACACAAAACAGTATAGTATAACAAACATTTACAACACATACACAATTTTAAAAAAAAGAACTCTCTTTTGTCTGCAGAAAACTACAAGACTAAAACAAAAACACTATTACAACTGTGCCCTACACAAAACAGGATACGACTAAATAATTATAAGTGCTCAACCCTTTCATACACACTTTCAAATATGCACTCTTTTACAAACAAACAAGAAAACAACTATGCAAATACATTCGCTTATAAAAAATAAGATGTTCTTCAAATCAATATTTCACTCTAATTTCTCTTCATCTTTTCCAACAGACACTGCGGGAAGACTGTTGCACGAATATTTGCAGAACCGGATACAGTGACAACAAACAACTGTCACTTACAATAACAAAGTATAGTACAACAAGTACAAAAAGAGAAACTATAACAGCATGTTTGCTAAATACCAAAGTCACAAATAAAAAAACAAAGAAATAAGAATAAAACACTAACAAGAATAATACAGCCAAAGAACAATCCTTCAACTAAATATTTTAGCCCCAACAACTAACATTAAGCTCTATCTTAAATCTATTACCACAAACGTACTGCACATAAAACACGATCTTACAACTAATACTTGCAACACATATAAAATAAAATAAAAATTACTCTTCTATCGCCACTAAACTACAACATAAAAACCACAACCTAAAGCGATTCACAAATTAGGATACTAGAACAAATCTTAATAACTTCGCCAAAATGCAACACCCTACAAGCCCAACAGTACTACCTAATACTTCACTGACAACAATTGCCTACTGAAAGAAATTATATAAAACAATATTACTAACACTTACTAACTTAATGCAAATAGTCAATTTTCCACAATAGGACCATAAGCCAAGACCTATAAAGATGAAATTGAAGAAATAACAGCTCCAAAACAATTACACCACTAAAAATACTACTAACACAATTTCTCCTACATTAACTTACAACACACATCTAAATCTGGAACAACAACACTATTGCACAGAAAACAGCATACCAACAAAAGCCGACAAAATTAACTTACTGAAATAATTCTAATTAGTCAACAAAATAATAATACAATGTTTTTATTTACAGAAAGATGGCGGATACTGACAAGACACAGGAAAAGAAAAGACAACAAAATAGAGAACGCCCAAAAACATGGGCAAAACAGCATACGCCCGAGCAGAAGGAAATTCGAGAGAAAAAGAACGCAAACGACTTGCCACCAAAAGACTAGCAGCTGAAAAAATAAAAACAACCCCTAAGAAAGCAACAAAAAACAAAAACATTTAGAACCTGTTGCCGAACAATCATATACTATTTCTACTGATGACTTACACACTGACATTGACATATGTACTTCAAATTGTCCTTTACTCAAGTCTTTAGCAGTAGAGGTTCATAATTGTGGTAAGATGAATATTCTTTTTCAGTTTTGTGAGGCTTATCATTTTAAACAGGAAAGACCCACAGATGGACAGTTTATTAGTTGCTGTCAAAAAGGCAAGGTCAAACTTCCAGAAAGACAACAATTCCCACCATATTTACAAAGCATTATGACTGAACCTACTTTTCCCAACTACAAGAATTTCCAAACAAACATAAGATCATACAATAGTGCCATATCCTTTGCATCTATGGGGGCAACATTAGCTGCTAATGTGCCAGGACATGGGCCTTACTGCTTTAAAGTGCAAGGACAAATTTATCATCGTACTTCCCATTTACATCCAGAGGAAGGAGAGCCAAGCAAATTTGCTCAACTATATGTCCTAGATACAATGGAAGCTGTTGACCAACTTATGCAGCTTCAAGAAAATAAAAAAATGCTAACCCAGTGTTTTTATAGAGCTAGATAAAATTATGGCAAATAACCCGTACACTCAAGCTTATAAAAAATTAGCAAAAGTAGAAAAGGAAAAAGAGCTTCATGCAGAAACACATCAATT
This sequence comes from Discoglossus pictus, assembly GCA_027410445.1. Classification (NCBI taxonomy): domain Eukaryota; kingdom Metazoa; phylum Chordata; class Amphibia; order Anura; family Alytidae; genus Discoglossus; species Discoglossus pictus. Next base: position 316,902,981 of record CM050164.1, on the reverse strand, counting down.
GCCAATGCCAAAGGTGAATATGGTGCTTAAAAGAGATAGACATACTGATAAACACTGTTATAACTTGCCAACATCAAATGAGGTTGCAATGGTGTTTCAAAATGATGAAGGAAAACCACCATTTCAAAGAGACATTAGAATATATCCAAGAAATGAGGAGCAACCATTCATTAATATCAATATCTTAAGTACTAATTTAGATCCCATGACATATCCAATATTTTTTCCACACGGAGAACCAGGTTGGCAACCAAAATTAAACCTTCCAAGTTATCCAAATTCTAAAGTGCGAGTGCGAAATAATATTTCCATGCTTGAATTTAAAGTAGCTCAAATTGCCATTCGAAATGGATTCAATTTTATGTGGGGGAAAACGAACACAACAATGTATTATTGATTCCTATTTGCAAGTTGAGGCCAATAATTTAAACTTCATTAAATATCAACAAGATAAACTACGTGTAGAACAGTATTGTGGATTGATGGATTATATCGCTGAGGTTGCTACAAGCAGAGACATGATAGCTGGCAAAGCTATAATTTTACCATCTTCTTTCCAGGGATCTCCTCGCAATATGCGAGAAAGATACAATGATGCCATGGCTATTGTCACCAAATTTGCGAAACCTGATTTATTTATTACAATTACTTGTAATCCAAAATGGCCAGAGATTACACAAAATGTCCTAATTGGCCAAACTGCTTCCGATAGACCAGATTTAGTAGCCAGAGTATTTAAAATAAAATTAAATGAATTAATACGTGACATAACCATCAGTCAGTTATTTGGAAAATGTCTGGCTTATGTTTATACAATTTAATTTAAAAAAAGAGGACTTCCACATGCACACATTCTTATCATCCTTCAAGAAAAACATAAGTTAGATACTGGTGACAAAGTAGATTCTGTCATTATTGCTGAACTACCAGATCCAGAAATACATGGTAAAATATATGAGATTGTAACTTCACGGACCATGTGGAGATCTTAATCCACAGTCACCATGTATGGAAAATAAGAAATCTACTAAAGAATTCCCTAAAGATTATCGAGATAAAGCTTATGCTAATTGTGATGGCTATCCATTATATAGAAGAAGTAAAGGCCAAACTGCCATCTTCCGCGGCAAAAAAGTCGACAACAGATATGTAGTCCCATACAATACACATTTACTCATGAAATATAATGCACACATTAATGTAGAAGCCTGCACTTCCATAAAATCCATAAAATATGTGTACAAATATATTTACAAAGGCTATGATGCAGCTACTGTAGTTGTCAAAAGTGCAGAAAATAACGTACCCACTGAGTTAGTACATGATGAACTTGCATCTCATGTAGATGCTCGCTATGTCAGTGCGCCAGAAGCTATGTGGCGTCTACTAAAATTTGAAATGCACGATCGATCACATGCAGTATATAGATTAGCTGTACATTTGCCACAAAGACATTTAGTGTATTTCCATGCTAGAAATGAAACAAATGCTTTAGCACAAAGTGAGCAGCGCCACACTACACTAACTGCATGGTTCCAATTAAATTCCACTGACTTAGATGCAAGAGAATTCTTATACATTGACATTTCATACCATTATGTTTTTTGTTAATGGATTATGGCAAAAAAGAAAAATGCGTGGAACTAAAATAATACCACGAATTTACACTGACACCTTGAACGTTTCTGCTTATGACTACTGCTTCTAAATGTTCCTGGTGCACAAAGTTTTGAATACTTAAGAACTGTTAATGACATAGTATATGAATCATTTCATTTAGCTGCGCGCCATAGAAACTTCCTAGCTGATGATACAGAATGGGAAAGATGTCTAGAAGAAGCAGCACTATGTCAAATGTCACGGCAGATGAGGGAACAATTTGCATTTATTTGTATCTTCTCAAATGCTCCAAATGCATTAGCTTTGTGGGACAAATTTAAATCTAATATGGCTGTAGATTTTTTACAACAATACAATGAGCCGATTTCACAATTAAAAGCATTAATTGAAATCCAAGAGGTCTTTTTAACTCATGGATTAAGTTGTGCAAGTTTTAATCTGCCAGATCCAGGACTTATAGACGACATCAACTTTGAACACTATGACATGCAACTACAAAGATAAAGAACTGAAGAAAGACTTTCAACTCTAAATACATTACAATTGCAAGCATTTAATGCTATCAAAAATGCACTAGATACTGACATGGTAAAAGAGCGTTATTTTTATCTGGATGGATCTGGTGGATCAGGCAAAATTTATCTATATAATTTATTGATGAGTTTTGTACGAGCACAAGGTAAAATAGCGCTAGCATTTGCAACTACTGGAATTGCCGCACTTTTGTTAGAAGGTGGAAGGACTGTGCATAGTGGATTTAAACTACCAGTCCCTATTTTAGAAACATCTGTGTCCGATATTAGAATGACATCATTACACGGCAAAAAAATTAAAAAAACTAAATTAATTAAAATAGATGAAGCTACAATGATGTCATGCCATGCCCTACAATGTATTGACCGTTTGCTTTCTGAAATCATGGATAGTACTTTGCCATTTGGTGGAAAATTCATATTGTTAGGTGCCGATTTTAGACAAACATTACCTGTCGTTGTACATGGAAATCGAACAGACATTATCGAAACATGTATAAAGTCAAGTACACAATGGAAACATTTTACCCATCTTCAATTACAACAAAATATGAGATCAGAAGGAGAAAATGATTTCTATGATTGGATTATTACAATTGGAGAAGAAAAAACTGAACGAATTGAAAATTTACCTGACAACACTGTATACATCCCAGATTCCATGATTTGCAAACAAGATCTTATATCAGCTATTTTCCAAACTACTATAAATAACGAGGACTATGCAGAACTTGCTGACAAAGTTATACTAACATGTAAAAATAAGGATGCATTGCTCCTCAATAATGAAATATTAAAAAAATTAATGCACCACAAAAAAATGATCACAGTGCTGATTCTGTACTTGCTGATGACAAAGAAAGTCAGGCAAACTTTTCTACTGAATTCATAAACTCATTAACCCCTTCTGGAATGCCACCACATATTTTACAGCTAAAGAAAGGTGCAATTGTCATGTTACTGCGAAATATGAACCCAAAAAAAGGCCTATGCAATGGGACAAGATTAATTGTTCAACAATTAAAGGACCATTTCATAGATGCTGAAATTTTAACTGGTACCCATAAAGGAGAGAGAGTATTCATACCAAGAATAGATTTAGCACTAAGTGAAAGTAGTCTCCCTTTTCTACTTCAAAGAAGACAATTTCCCATCATCATGGCATTTGCCATGACCATTAATAAATCACAAGGTCAAACTTTCAAATCTGTGGGTATATTTTTAGAACAACCAGTATTTGCACATGGCCAATTATACGTTGCCTTCTCAAGGTGCAAAAACCCACAGGCTATTAAAGTTTACATTAAAAACAATGAAAATCAAGGTGATTTATTAGAGGATGGACGCATTTTTACCAAAAACATTGTCTACTATGAAGTACTCTAACTTTCATTGCAATAAACATCACTAACTAAAACCAAAATGCAAAAATGACCGATACGACAATTTAATAACAAAAAACAAAGTGAAAACATTCACAACCGTGCTTTTATTTTAATAAATACTTGAGAGCTCACTACCAAGCTTTTTACAGCAACACTATTTCTATAATAAACTCCATACAATGGCAAAACACATAGACAACAGTGGTTACACTTCGCGGACCAACTTTAATGTCTCGCTTCTCTTTTTAGAAAACCACTCTTCCACATAGGAAACTCTATGTGCCATTTTCAACTATTACAACACCAACCAAAAAATGCCAACCATTACAAAGCACCAATGACAGAATAACTCATTCATATTTCATGGAAGTACTGTTTATAGATGATTAGCCCCACAAAACACTTACCTTCCATTTAAACAGAATTCAAGTTCAAATGTTAATTAAGTATGTTATTGTTCAGCAACTTAAAAATTTTAAAGCAAAAAATACCGTTGGTTTATTGTACATATTTCCAACTTTATTGTTACACATTGTATAGTATTTAGGGTTGAAAAAAGACTTTCGGTCCATCAAGTTCAACCTTTTAAGATCTCCTCTAATCTGCAATATGCAGATTAACTATTAATTAATTAGTTGTATATAAAAAAAAAAAACAATTCCCTCCTGATCCCAGACACCCGCGACCGTACTTCTCACTGGATCAATACTGCCTCTCTAATTATCCAAAAAGGCCACATCCACTGAGTTGCCTTGATCCAGGTTCCTACTAACCTCCTCATAGAAACTACTGTATATACTCGAGTATAAGCCGACCCCTCCCTTATCACCCTCCTCAACCCCCCTCCTCATTCTCAACCCCACTCCTCATCCTCAACCTCCCTCCTCATCCTCAACCCCCTCTTCTACCTCCCTCCTCAACCCTCTCCTTTACCTCCCTCCTCAACCCCTCCATCCTCATCCTTTCTCCTCAACCCCCCATCCTCAACCCCCCATCCTCAACCTCAAACCCCCTCCTCAACCTCAAACCCCCTCCTCAACCTCAAACCCCCTCTTCAACCTCCCTCCTCATCCTCAACCTCCCTCCTCAACCCCTTCCTCAACCTCCCTCCTCAACCCCCCTTCCTCAACCTCCTCCTCAACCCCCATCCTCATCCTCAACCTCCTCCTCAACCCTCCTTAACCCCCTCCTCAACCCTCCTCAACCCCTTCCTCAACCCTCCTCAACCCCCTTCAACCCCAACCCCCCTCCTCAACCCCCTCATGTACCTCCCTCCTCAACCCCCCATCCTCAATCCCCCTCCTCAACCCCCCCATCCTCTCTCCTCAACCCCCCATCCTCAATCCCCCTCCTCAACCCCTCCATCCTACTCCTCTCTCCTCAACCCCCCATCCTCAACCCCCCTCCTCAACCTCAACCCCCCTCCTCAACCTCCCTCCTCATCCTCAACCTCCCTCCTCAACCCCCCCATCCTCAACCTCCTCCTCAACCCCCCATCCTCATCCTCAACCCCCTCCTCAACCTTCCTCAACCCCCCCTCAACCTCCATCCTCAACCCCCCATCCTCATCCTCTCTCCTAAACCCCTGATCCTAAACCCCTCCTCCTCATCCTCAACCTCCCTCCTCATCCTCAACCCTCTCCTCAACCCCCTATCCTCAACCCCCCATCCTCATCCTCTCTCAACCCCTTATCCTCAACCCCCCTCCTCAACCCCTCCTCCTCATCCTCAACCCCTCCTCCTCATCCTCAACCTCCCTCCTCATCCTCAAACCCCTTCTCAACGTCAACCTTCCTCCTCAACCCCCCCATCCTCATCCTCAACCTCCATCTTCAACCTCAACCCCCCTCCTCAACCTCAACCCCCCTCAACCCCAACCCACCTCCTCAACCTCCCTCAACCTCCCCCCTCCACCTAAACCCCCCTCAACCCCCCTCCTCCACCTAAACCCCCCTAAATACCTCCCCCCTCTCCCCTCACTTACCTGCTTGTGCTCCGGCCTCCTCTCCTTGACCCGGCGCGCATGTGACGTCACATGCGCGCCGCGTCATTAGCATATACCGGGTGCCGCAGGGAGGTTAAATCCCATTTTTCATTAATTGCTAATAATTCTAACTCTCCTGTTTTTCCTGGCAAGCTTCTGGCATTAGCAAGCATACACCTTATGTTATGAGTCTGTAGTTCTGAAGTGCCTGCCACTGTACTTGAATTACTTAGTACTACCTCCCTATTAACTATACTACCCCTCCCCCCATCTCCTCCCCTATGAGTTGTTAATTCATCCCTTATACCCTCTACACTTTCTACCCCATTACTTATATCTAGTCCCTCCCCCCAACTAATAGTTTAAAAACTCCTCCAGCCTTTCTACCATCCTATCCCCTAGTACAAAAGCTCCCTCATCATTAAGGTGCAATCCATCCCTACTGTAGAGATTGCACCGAAGTGAGAAGTCATCCCAGTGCTCTAGAAACCCAGACCCCTCCTTAGTGCACCACATCTTTAGCCATGCATTACCCTCCCTAAGCTCCTTCTGCCTCCCTGGGCTAGCATCATGCACTGGTAGTATATCAGAAAATACTACCTTGGAGGTCCTTGCCTTCAGCGTTATCATAATCTACAAGTTGCATGTTAAAAAAAACATTATGTCAAGTTTACACTACTTATTAAGCCAATGTCCAACCCTTAGTACATTTAAATGTTAATACTCATTAGCCTCACCACCTTGCAGGTTACCAAACATACAGTTCAACTGTTAATTAACTATGTTACCGTTTACAAGGTTACAAGTTTCACAAGTTCATCGATAAAGTACCTTCACTGTACATATTTCAAAGTTTATGTTAACAGCAGAAGCATGTTTTGTTACACAATGTTAATGGATAATTCCATGTCAAATATTAATCCAGGAAGTAATACGATCGCCAGTTAATGGGGTCAGGAAGAAATTATTTTTTTTCACTGCTTTTATACAATTGGCTAAGTTTCAAGGAGGGTTTTTACTGTTTGCCTTCCTCTGGATTCAATATATATTTCATTTAAGAATTCTTAATGTATAAGTTGCACCTTAAAAAAAACATTATGTCAAGTTTACAATACTCATTAATCCAATGTTCAACTGTTCTTACATTATAATGCTAACGCTGTTACCCATAAACCAATTCAACAGTTCCTCAACCTAAAACTACAATGTTACAATAATAAACAGCTTTAATATAACTATTGTACTTCTTTAGACATAAGAAAAAAGTTACAACTGTCAATTACGTTAATTATCCACCAAACAAATTTCTAAATATACACATCTCATTGCCGTCATTTTTTGACGGGCAGTTCGCTAGTGAATATATATATATATATATATATATGTGATAAAGCCTTTTTTATAGACTTTTGCATGACATGAAATTCATAAGCTTTTTCTTTAGGTGATGTGAGTAAGATTTGAATTCATTTCGGAGGAGGCAGATAGGGGAAATGTAGTCAGGATTCACTGTGTTTACAATGCAAAGATGCTCCGGGCTGAACAATACAGCTGAGACTTCAGCTGCTGTGCACTGAAATCATAAGCTTCACTGAATTAGATTTTAGACATTTACAAATCTATGTAAGGAGAGCTATTGTACAGTAGCAGATATGCATTTTTATGATAATGTTAAAGGACAAATGTAGCACCCTAGCAACAAGTTGTTTTAATAGGTTTTAATTATTAATATTTAGCAAGAAGTTTTACATTTGCAGGCGTAAAATTATACCAAATTTTAATACAATAGTCTCAATTGGCTGTAGACTTGATGTGTTATAGCAATTGCCACTGGCAAACAATGTTCTTAAAACCCTTTCCAGGGGTGGGCAAGTTAGGTCCTGGGGGCCACATACATGCCTGAATTTGGTGATATCCCTGCTGTGCATAGGTGAGTCAATTACTTATTCAGTCATCCTGATTGACTCACCTGTGCACAGAAAGGATATCTTCATGTCCCTCCTTGCCCACCCCTGCTTTAGAACTATCAACCAAAACACATATTCCCCTCAATTACTTTATGAGGATGGAGGTAAGCATGGAGGATAAAATTCTAGCTTTTGGAAAATAATTACAAATTTAATATTGCACTTATGAATAATGGTCTTTCATTTTCAAATGTGTAGCATCTCTGTAGTTATAGTATAAAAGATAAATATCATGAGATACTCTAAGTACTAAAGGAAGTGATTTAATCAATAAAATGATTAAGGGACATGGCTTTTTTTTTAATACAGCTATATTATCAAACACATCACTAAAAAACAAGTGAAAATAAAATATTGATGAATAACCCAGTTAATCCTAAAACCATTCCAGCTAAATGTATTGTGGAACTTCCTAGCATCATCACATTTTGCAAAGACCATAAGGTCCCAGGCACTCTGCAAATTGCAATATACTCTCCTTGCTGCAACCACAGCAATCAGCTTTTTAATTTGGGTTCTTTAGACATTCTAATATCAAAGAGAAACAATGTGAAATTAATTATTATTATTATTATTATTATTATTATTATTATTATTAATATTATCAGTAGTAGTAGTAGTAGTAGTAGTAGTAGTAGTAGTATATGGAAGTTGGATCTATCCCGTTGTGTAAGCGCAAACAAATTGCCAGCACTGACAACTGCAGCGCCAGCAAGTCGCTAGATGGTGCCGTCCGGTTTCAGAGAAGGACTTAATTATTCCCTCCTCCGACGTGGCACAACTCGACGTCGCTGAATCGACAGTGAGGACATCGCAATGTTCCGTGAGGGCACTTGGCACTCGAGGGCCTCAGGCATGCCTCTCATAGCTCAACGCCTCTTCTGTCGGCACGCCTTATATGCATTGTGCATCACAAATTGGAAAAATCTGCAGTGCCACCTAGCGGTTGGCGGCCTCACTGCTGCTGCCAATCTTTTCCGTAGGGGAAGAAGGAAAGGATCTGGAAGTTTACCAGGTTTTAAATATTTATGATCTAACTGACACTAATTATCAGAAAAACACGTATTACATATTTATTACAAGTTCAATCTACTTACAGATTTATTTGAAACAGACAGAAATCTGGATTTCCACACCCCAGAGCTGCCTAAATCAGCAACCCATCCTAGCCTTTAGAAACACGGCATTCAAGTATGGATTTTAACCTGTTAGATAGAAAACTGCAGCAGTAGTTGATACATAGAATTAAGTTCCAGCAGAGCTGGTAGTAACCAAGGCTGAACCCCCACTGCAGGCAGTGTTTGGTATGTCAGTATGATTATATTTTATATGTTAACTCTGTTATTCTTTGCTGCAGTGTGGCAGAGAGAGAATAGCTGAGAGCTAACATCTAATTGTGCTCTGCTGGTGGTTTGTTAGATCAGCAACTCCCACCATCAGCAATTCAAAGGGAAAAAAAATCTGCAGCCGTTGGTTGATACATAGAATTGAGTTCCAGCAGAGGTGATAGAGAAGGTGCATAGAATAACCAAGTCTGAACCCACATTGCAGTCAGCGTTTAGTCAGGGGCTGATTTACCCCGTAGGTGTAAGACGGTGGTGCTGCAGAGGCTGTTGCTCACTGCCAGTGTGGTATTGTAAGTGCACTTAGTTTGGATTTTTAGGGGGCATCTAATCTCAGATTCCCCTTCTGGATCACTACCGTGTCATGGTAAATGGTGCTTGTGTACTTCAATGAAGCTGTGAGCTATACCTTGTAGGGTCACCGAAGATGAGCAGGTCATAGCAAAGAGGTCAAACAAATCGTGGTCCACTGGAGAAGGTACTTACAACCCACTCCAGTATTTTTGCCCAAATAACCTTATGGATAAGCACGACCAGAGACATAACTATATACAGTGCCTTGCAAAAGTATTCACTCCCCTTAGCATTTTATCGTGTTTTGTTGCCTCACAACCTGGAATTAACATGGATTGTTTGAGAATTTGCATCATTTAATTTACAGAACATGCCCACATCTTTGAAGAAGTTTTATTTTTCATTGTGAAGCAAACAACAAATAGAAAAAAATAACAGAAAAAGTCAATGGGCATAACTATTCACCCCCCTAAAGTCAATACTTTGTCGAGGCACCTTTTGTGGCAATCACAGCTCCAACTCACTTTGGATAAGTCTCTATGAGCTTGCCAAATCTTACCACTGGGATTTTGCCCATTCCTCCTTGCAAAACTGCTCCAGGTCCTTCAAGTTGGATGGTTTGCGCTTGTGAACAGCAATCTTTAAGTCTGACCACAGATTTTCTATTGGATTGAGGACTGGGCTTTGATTAGGCCATTCCAACACATTTACACGGTTTCCCCTTAAACCACACAAGTGTTGCTTTAGCAGTGTGTTTGGGGTCATTGTCCTGCTGGAAGGACAATCCTAGCCTCAAATCATGGGCATGGTGTTCTTTGGGTAATGTGGTGTGTTGGGTTTGCGCCAGACATAGCGTTTTCTTTGATGGCCGAAAAGTTTAATTTTAGTCTCATCAGACCAGAGCACCTTCCTCTATACATTTTGGGAGTCTCCCACATGCCTTTTCGCAAACTCAAAACGTGCCATTTTGCTTTTTTACTGAAAGTAATGGCTTTTTTCTGGCCACTCTGCCATAAAGCCCAACTCTATGGAGCGTACAGCTTACTGCCGTCCTATGTATGGATACTCCAGTCTCTGCTTTGGAACTTTGCAGCTCCTGTAGGGTTACCTTAGGTCTCTGTGCTACCTCTCTGATTAATGCCCTCCTTAACCGGTCTGTGAGTTTTAATGGGCGGCCGTCTCTTTGCAGATTTGCTGTTGTGCCATGTTCTTTCCATTTGGTTATGGTAGATTTGATGGTGCTCCTGGGGATCATCGAAGATTTGGATATTTTTTTTATAACCTAACCCTGACTTGTACTTTTCAACAACATTGTCCCTTACTTGTTTGGAGAGTTCCTTGGTCTTCATGGAAGTGTTTGGTTAGTGGTGCCTCTTGCTCAGGTGTCGCAGCCTCTGGGGCCTTTAAAAAAAGGTGTGTTTATGTAATGATAGATCATGTGACACTTAGATTGCACACAGGTGGACATCATTTCACTAATTATGTGACTTCTGAAGGTAATTGGGCTTCATAACAAAGGGGGGAATACATACGCATTTGCCAATTTTCTGTTTTCTATTTCTAAAAAAAAAAATGTATGTATATATATTTTTCTCATTTCACTTCACCAACTTAGACTATTGTGTTCTGACCCATCACATGAAATTCAGATTAACAAAACCTTGAATTTAAGGCTGTAATGTAACAAAATAGGTAAAAAGTCAAGGGTTGTGAATACTTTTGCATGGCACTACGTGTGCGGGCATGCTGTGTTCCATGGGGTCACGAAGAGATGTACACGAATGAATGACTTAACAATAATAACTCTCAAATTTATTTGCCAAAACATAGAAGAATTTTTTCTAACTAAAGGGTAAGTTTATTAATGTTTATTTGTGGATTTTCTTCATGCCAGTTTTTTTTTCATACACTACTCCTCAGATGCATTCATAATCCATGAAACTTAAATATGCCTTTAAGTATAAAAGCATTTAGAGGGAGCCTGTAATTTATGGTCCCTTCAAGAACTCAGAACTTCTCCCATATGCTCAATAAATCATACAGTGCAGTCAAACCCTGCTAAGATGCAAGGTGAGTTAACACTATGAGTAAAAGCTAACCCTGTCAGAGAGTTGATTGCATGTGTATATAACAATCACCTATTAAAAGACACACACAGTGTTTCAGTGTCAAAAGTTTATTGTTAAATTATAAATGACAAGAAGCATGGTAAGCAAAGTAACAACAACTATGCAGAAATATAATCAGTGTAGTGTAAACTGATCCCAAGAGGCTGACTAAAAATAAAATAAAAACCTAACTAACTCCTAACACTGTAGAAAAGTGCATAGCACTTACATATAAATCATATCTGGACCATACACCAGCATAAAATAGCTTTAGAGAACACAGTTTCCAATAATTGTTTCCCTAAAAGGAAACTAACAGAAATAGTGCATAGTGTGATGACCCAAATTTGCCCACCTGCCTTTGGCTTACAGGAATTCCTCTCGGTTTTCAATATTTAGGGTCATATCTCAGGGCCCAGCCTGCCTGTAAATCCATTAACGACCAGTCCTCACGATGCAGGAACACAGGAATGCAATACTAACCCCAGTGGTTAGGAGTAGAGTTACAGACAGTCCTTTTTATTTTCTTCTGGTTAGAAATATTATATTCCATCAGAATAATCCACACGCCTCAATTTATGCATGTTAACCCCCTTCATTTATTGATCTCACATAGTATTTATATATATTTCATACCCCCAAGTCATACACCCTTAGCAATCCCTCTTAACCAATCCTCAACCCTTCTCCCTCTAGCTATGTGACCCATCTGTCAATCAATTGCTGGGACCTTTTGTCAGGGGTAGGAGAATTAACACATTACGAAACCTTGGTCTGGAGGCTAGCTCTCCAGGAAGAGAAACACTTCACATATTAATGTTAGAAGCTGTCAGGAAGCCTTCACCACAGGAATTCCTTCCCCCTCTGTATACCTTTTTGGCACTCAATAGAGGTCCTATTTACATCTCTTTTATCTGGCCACTTCTGAGCTACAAAGTCAGGGTCTGACCCCTGCTGGCATGCTGGCGGGTGACAATGACATTGTTACGTCTAGGCAGAGGTTGGCTGAATACATTATTGGGAGAAGTTGCCCTTCTTGTGAGGAAGAATTCACCACAGGAGGTTAGTATGGTAAACACTGGCTTGTTGACAAAGCTCTACATTAATTCACAATACTTCCCTGGCTAAGTTCTGCCCCTCAAAACAGATAACCCCCATACTGGACTCCCGTCACCCCCTGGTAATACCCTATATCACACTCCCTGAGAAAAATGCTGCCTGTACATATTAAGCATGCCTGTGTAGCATCCCCACATCAACAAATACATAATCATAAATTCTGCTTTACATCATATAGTGACACTAACATTGACTACTACACATAACATAATTTATTAAATACACCCCTTCAACCAGTGATATGAAGTAAGTCACTAGCACAAAGCACATTCTGAACACACATAATTTCTGATTAAACAAACAAGTCCAGTGGGGGTGGGGGGGGGGGGGGCTTCTGGGCATGACACATAGCACTTGAATATGTACAGGTATGTACGGTTTAGTAATGTTTCCATTTTAGTGTTTCAATAAGTAATTTTACTTGCTGTAGACCTCCAAACTGTGTTACTAATGGTGTATTATCTATCAAACCATAAATTAATATAATAAAATGCACATAGATTAATTCTAATCTGTGATCTCACAATAATGCATTGGGATGATGTATCTCTATGATGAGACTGCATATTGTCTGTCAATCTATGGACATTGGCACATTAGCAGTGACAGACCATTGTTATTTGAAAGATTTTTCTTGTAATCATTAATTGTTTGTGTCACCATGGTTTGTTAAAATCTAAACTGATGTAAGGTGTTCATGGATCAGATCAGCTAAAAGAAAAAAAAAACTCCTCTCCTCTTACTAACAGGAGCCCCACTCCTGCACTACCATCATTCTGGGGCCAGTGGTGGAGAGGTTTGTCCAGCAAATGTGGTGGTCAGGGAGAGGTTGTGGAGGGCCATGCTGAGGAGAAAATCCTTTCCGGTGTTATGGATTGTGATGCAGACTGTATTTGTAAATGTTCTAACATTGCTGAGAAGAGGTCCCCCATTTTTAACCAAGCTCTGGTTTAGTCCTGTTGTTGAAGGCAAAAGCGTTCCAGTTCCATTTCAGTTTGATAAAGGTGCTTCCATCAGACCTCATGGAGCAGCTTTCTCTGCAAGCCCTCCAATTCCAGTTCCTCCTCTGCTTTCAATATGAGAGAGAGTGGTCGTGGTGGAGTTGATGTTGCCAGATGGGAAGCTGCTGCTGCCAGTGCTTGGGGTTTTTGCTGGTGTCGATGGTAGTGCAAGAGCAATTGGTGATGTGGGCAAAGGGTCAGTGGCCAAAGCCTCTGACCAAGGTCTGTATAGAAAGGCTGCTTCCATAAAGCTTAGCCTGGAGTAAACTCAATCTGGCCATGGTGGCCAATGATCCTGCGCATTTCTTCACGGTCCAGAAGATATCTTCTTTTCCCCTTCCTTCACTGCAATGTCATCTTAAGTTGGCTGCTCTTACGCCTCTGGTGGGGCTGTAGAAGAAGAACAGTTGTTCAGTTTCAAATTATCATATGCATGACGTCTTGCATTGTATATTACTTTTCAGTTATGTGCTGCATAGACAAAGATTGAGACATTTTATCAGTATATCATTAATATCAGTGAATTCCGATGTCATGGTCTGGGGACTGAAATTATTTATACTGACCTCTTGCTTTTGTACACATGGCCTCAGACTTATGTTTGAATCATGGATTTGCCTAACATTGAAGATATGTCCCATTCTTTCCACACATTGTTTTCTGCATTTCATTTGTGGTCATCAGCTAGACTTTATTTATGCTATTTATATTGCAGCTGATTTACATGGTGTACATGATTGACAATTGTGTAGTATGATTAATGATTCATGTATCACCTTGCAGCATCTCAGGGGCTATATCTTCAATGTATTCATTTAACATGGTCACTTCTCCCCCACGTTATAAATCACCACTGTAGTGGGACCACCACATGTGGCTCTTGCTCTGCAGCTTTCTTAGCAATCTTCCTCTTGACTGCAGTAAAATAAAATCCTCCTGGGAGTAATGTGGGGCCGTGGTCTTTGTCACCCTTTTGACCCAACTGTGCCTGAGGATCAGATCCTTCCTGTTATGTCTATGAGCTCTAGGGCTCATCCCCCTCCTCCCACCATTAATGCTAGAGACCTCCCCTACTGACCATACATGGAGTGTGCTTTCACTGGTGGTACCTTGCTCTCCAGTCCCCCCAGTCCCCCTTAACAATTTCTAATCTACACATTCCTTCTTTGATGTATAAACACAAAACCACTGACTCTAGTCACTCAAAGATACACACACAAATACACTAACAGAAATGCAAATTAGCATAGTCCACTCACTTGGGTAGATGAAAAAATGTTTATGAATGTTTTTGACAGCCAAAATAATGTGTGTGTGTGTGTGTGTTAGCGTTACTGACATTCTTTAACTTGACTCGCGTAGCTACAAGTACTACTGTGTTTATTGGCTCTGACTAGCTAGTACTTATAGCTGCTTACATCTACACATAAGCACCTTTTGTGAGTGCTCGTAAACAAATCTCTCTAATGTAACCAACCCCTTGGCTATACTTCAAAGTGAATTAGCCTACGGTCACAAAGTAATAGCTCAGTAAAATCTCAGACTAAAACTCCAGTAGAACTGAGTTGGGTTTATGGTAAATTCTGGGAGAGTCATGTAATCGAGCCCTAAATCTAAATCTAACACATTAAATAAGAAATAGGTAGAATCCGTACATGCACATATTGTAGCTTTGGATCTAGTGCAAATCTGGTCTTGTTGCAGTACATGAGTTGTGTTTGGATCAGTTGTGAAGTAGTGCTAATAAAATGGAGAAGATAACAACCATGAGATGAATCATAGATGAGTAATAAAGATAAGGATTTCTGAGGTTTATATTTATCATGGTTAGGAATGTACTGTACTGTCATAAATACATTAATTTATGGTTTGTGTAAAAACTAAGGCATGGGATTATTGAATGGAAAGTGGAGCAATGATGTTGGTTGGTGGGCCTCTGATGGAGTCAAGATCAGTATTTTGAAATGAGTACTAAAATAATATTACATGTAAGAACAAGGAACAAATTGTGGAACAAAGTTGCAACAACTAAGGTCACTTACAAAGGGGGGGTCGCCAGTGAAGAATAGAACCAAGGGTAGCTGATTATGAGTTAGATTTATGTTTTTGGTAAGGAATCAAATGATATTAGCAGTGTATTATAAGTAAGATTGACATGATGTGGTGTAAGTGTATTTGGAAAGCGTTAAAACATACTCCTACTCAATGGGTTTGGGAAATTGATTAGGTTGTATAATTGTCAACTGTGATGTGAGAAAGTTGCTATAAAAATTATACTAAAGGGAAGAAAATAGTTACATTTTGACATGTTAAATTTTAGGTAATGATGGAACATACAGGAGTATGGCAGAGTGTCAGTTTGTAACACAAGATAGGAGATTGAAATATACTGTATATGGTAATTTAATCTATTGATGGTGTGAAATGATTCTATAGTCCTCTAAAAGACAAACTTATATTTAAGGAGCAAGCAGATATAGCGTGTCATTAATACAAAAAAACTGTTTATAATCATTTAAATAACTTAGATTTTTACAGAAAAATATCACATGCCAGGTTGCTACTATCTTCATAGAGTGTTTGATTACAACTTGTACCCTAGAAATATAACAGCTATTGGATGACACACATGAAAATATCCAAGAGGGCTGTCCAGGAACCTGGAATTGTCGGTTCTGAAGAGCAGCACAAAATCCATTTGAGGATTTCACAACTATTTGAGTCAATCAAAATGCTTAAAGCAGTGGTTGAGTCACTCGTGCACAGCAGGGCAATTCTGAAATGCTACTGAATTTAAACATCAAGATAACATGTCTTATTTCTTTGAAGTAAAGTGATTCAGGAAGTTCCAAATATGGAATCTTGTCAGATTTATTTTGAGAAGGTGTTTTGTATGAAAAAAATTGAACATACAAAATACAGCACGGACTGCGTTCAATTTTGAACTGAGACGCTGATTAATTTACTTGTATGTCACTTATCTTTGAATATTTTAGCAAATCCTATTAGTTTTACTTTAGTTTTTTCATCACCCAACAACTTCCTACTGCTTATTATTTCCATTGCTTTTCTAGCTATGTTTTATCTAAAATTGAAACTTTAAACACGTACCAATTTACATTTTAGAAATCACTGATAAGACTATATGTAGACAAAAAAGAGGGAGAGAGTGAGTAGGTAGAGGAGATGAAAAGTGAGAGGGAAACAGTATAGAGGAAGCAGAGAAGGGCTGGGAGAGAAAGAATGGAATAAAGATGTATAGGAAGTGAGAGGAAAGGGAAGATAGAGATGAGGGTGTGAAAAACAGCAGGTAAGAGGGAGCAGAGCGAGTGAAATAGTAAGAGAGAGAGTGTTATTGTGGAGAGAGGAGGAGAAGGAGATCAGAAAAGGGGATTGGGGAGAGAGGAGTGAGATTTTGAGGAGAGGGGTATATGAAAAGAGGCACATTTAGTGGAGAGGAGGGTACTGAGGGGGATGGGGATAGAGAAGAGGAAAAAGGGAAATAAAAGACAGAGCTGGATTTTTCTTTGCAAATTTCAAATTCTTATTTTTTTCATGATCAATTTAGAAATATGTAGGCAATTAGGATTTTTCAGAGAATGTTGGATATTTTGCAGTCTATGCTTTCAGATACTTTTATACTTGTATAGGTTTGAGCTGATGTACAGGGACAGACTAACCTGTTTGGTGTATATTAAGGCAAGAAAAGCCTTCTGTGCTCTTGTCATTTTAGGACCTGTCTTGGTCAGAAATAAATATAATGTTACCCAACTCTATTATCAGTGTTCTCAGGATATCCAGAGTTTTGATTGTTAGCTAAGTTTTCACTGATTGTATTGGTTTTAATTAAAATACCATTGCATTGAAAAATGTAATTTGTATTAGGTTTTATGACATATTTTAAGTTGTTAGGAAACCCACACTGATTGACAATATATTTATAAGGTCTATTATTATTGCAAATTAACATTGTTGTTTAAACACATTCAATTATATGTGAATTTCACGCATATTACATGATATTAAATGGTGAGGCATGCACATTGAATGCTGAGTCAGGGTTTTGTTGGGGGGGGGGGTTGTAAATGTATTTGTAGGGCAGGTGGTTAGCTGTGAAAAACTTGGGTTCTTTATCAAACTGGTGTGACTTATTGACAGTATTCATTGGATGTCATTGTTTAATATTGTGAGCAGGCATTTGTATTTGACATTGTGATTTAGTCAATTATTCTATCGTATTTACAGCCTCATTAAATTGTGATTCGGCCAATTGAATAGGGCTCTATATAAGCACACAGCATATTTTTTTACAGAACTTTTTAGTTTGTGAAGACCTTGCTTTTGGATAGAAGTTCACGAACTAAAAACTTCTGTAAAAAAAATATGCTGTGTGCTTATATAGAGCCCTATTCAATTGGCCAAATCGCAATTTAATAAGGCTGTTAATGTTGTAGAGGGCTTTGTTGGCAGATTTGAAAGGCATCTTTTGTGCTTTGGCTTTATTTTTACTTTGTGAGGGTCCTGTAAAATACTTATTTAGGTTTTTTTTCATGTTTTCTTTTTATGTACATGTAACTTCTTAAAGTCATATTTAGGTTTAATGGATTATGAGTGCATCTGAGAATCAGTAGTGTATGAAAACATATTTGTGCATGAAAAATACCAAAATAAACATTAAACATATCCTAAACTTTGCTAAATCTCTTGTGTTTGCAAGCAGATGATTTTAAGAGTTAACACCCCTAAAATTAGCATAACATTCATAATTCATTTTGGCCCATCACAGGCAGCTAATACATAGTTTCAATCTGTGATGGTAGTTTGTGCAGCAAGGCATTATGGGATGTGTAGTCTCCTGCACAAGAAAGTCAGGAGAAATCAGACATTACTCGATCTCTTCACTGTATTGATGTTGGCTTAAAGGTTAGTATAGGGTTAAGATACCCAAATGCAGTTTTTCTATTGGTAGGTACACTGTTCCTATGTATGCAGTTTTGAGGGTATGGAAAACACATTTGTTTGTAATAAAATAAATATTTATGTGTATAGAATTAATCCATGTAATGTGTGTTTCTGATATAAGCAGGATGTGTTAGATTTGAAAAATGTAAGAATAGGGAAACTTACATATACAGTACCTTTTTAAGTGTCTGGTATGTGCTCTCAAAAGCGATTAGTTTCTGTAATATTAACTTACTGTGTTACGAGAGCCATGCAATAGCTCAAAGCACTTGTACTGCATGGAACAGTTCATACATAGTGAAGCTATTACATGTAAGGGTTATGGACAGCATGTAATAGCTACTTTATGTGGAATTTGTAGTCATAAGATATCTTACAGGAGCCATGTAATGAAGCCCTTAGGTATACCTTTCTCTCTACATTGTTAGCCCTTTTTAGGAAGGCCAACATCATGCTCCATGCCTATTTACAACATTTAAATTTCATGTCTTTAAAAATAATAAAAAATAAAAATTATAATTCTTCCCTGTAGATTGATGTTAGGAACGTTATCCACTTTTTATTTGCGCATTCAAATGTCAACACAGGTATTTTTTTTTTATAATTGGCCCCTGGGGGACTGCACCTGGGAGGCTGCTCCTCGGACTCCTCTCTATAGATGATGCTAGGAACAGGGAAGCCTGCAAAAGCTTTGTGTCACTAGGCCCGCCCTACTCACATTCCAATTCATCAGCTCTCACAGGCAACAGCCATAGTTTGGTTGAGGAGCACAGTCAGAGGCAGATGGGATCCCCAGCACTGAATATCCGGTTGAAAGGACAGGAGAACGGGACAGATGAGAGGGAATAATGAGGACACATGGGAGGAGGACAGGGGGAGTGAAACAAAGGGGAGAGGGTGACTAGGGACAGAGAGGGGACTTGGAGAGAAGGTGGCCAGGGGAGACAGGAGAGTGGACCAATATGAGAAGGGAAGCTGGGGACACAGAGGGGACTGGGAGGAGGAGGGACTGGGAACAGGGGAGAGAAGAGAAGGCATGGGGAAAAGGGAGAAGTGAGACTAGTGACACACAGGAGACTGGGGACATGGCAGGGAAGACGGAAGACAGGGGATACAGAGGGGACTTGGGAGAAGGGGGATGGGAGACAGGAGAGTGAACCCAAATGATAGGATATATATATATATATATATATATATATATATATAATCAGTTGCGCTCAAAAGTTTGCATACCATGACAGATATTGTGAAATGAGGGCATTTATTTTGAAAATATGACTGATCATACAAAAAAATATCCTTTATTGAAGGATAGTGATCATAAAAAAGCTATTTATTACCACATATTTGTTTGGCTCCTTTTTGAATCATAATGATAGAAATCCCCCAAACAGCCCTAATCAAAAGTTTACATACCCTTGATCGTTTGGCCTTGTTACAGACACACAAGGTAAAACACGCAGTTTAAAATCTCAATTAAAGGCTAATTTCCCACACCTGTCGCTTTTTAAATTGCAATTGGTGTCTGTGTATAAATAGTCAATGAGTTTGTTAGCTCTCACGTGGATGCATTGAGCAGGCTAGATACTGAGCCATGGGGAGCAGAAAAGAACTGTCAAAAGACAGAACTGTCAAAAGATCTGCGTAACAAGGTAATGGAACTTCATAAAGATGGAAAAGGATGTAAAAAGATATCCAAAGCCTTGATAATGCCAGTCAGTACTGTTCAATCACTTATTAAGAAGTGGAATATTTGGGGACCTTTTGATACCAAGCCTTGGTCAGGTAGACCAAGAAAGATTTGTTCAGAATACAAAGAAAAACCCTCAGGTAACCTCAGTAGAAATACAGCTTGCTCTGGAAAAAGATGGTGTGGTTGTTTCAAGGAACACAATACGACTATACTTGAACAAAAATGAGCTGCGTGGTCGAGTTGCCAGAAAGAAGCCTTTACTGTGCCAATGCCACAAAAAAAGCCTGGTTACAATATGCCCAACAACACCTTGACATGCCTCACAGCTTCTGGCACACTGTAATATGGAATGACATGACCAAAAGAGAGCTTTATGGTCACAACCATAAGCACTATGTTTGGAGAGGGGTCAACAAGGCCTATAGTTAACAGAATACCATCCCCACTGTGAAGCATGGTGGTGGCTCACTGTTCGGCTAAGTGCTGCAAGGTATTGGCTCGCCTCGCTATGTGAGTCTCACAGGCGATGAGCGCCTTTGTCGCTCATTGCCTAAGTCATACGCACCACGCAAAGCGTGACAATGTCTTGTAGTTTCACAATTATAATATGTGATATATAATGAGTTGGCACGAGGTGGGGGGCAGGGGTGGAGGGAGGACCCAATGCACAAAAATGAGCATCGGAGTCCCGCATTCACTAGCTCCATCATTGTCAACACATGATCCCTATTGCTAATTCAAACTTAAAATGGCCAGTGTGATGAATGGAGAACAGGTGTAATGGAAATTAAATCACATAGTTTCAATTATGCACTTTTGTTCTCATACAATGCTTTCTATATTATGCATGCTAATCTTTTTTATAAAAACAAGCATTCATAATACCTTTTCATACCTGCTTTTTCAAGAACAGGCATATTCTGAATGTAGCATGTTTACTTTTTTACCTTTCTCTGTTAAATGTCATATGCCATGTAGCTGCCCAATCTTCTGGTTGATACAAGTCTTTCTGCAGAGAATGTGCAACCTGTTATGATTAAATCACCTTGAACGGTTCAGTATCATCAGCAAAAATGGATCGTTAATATTCTATTAAAAAAGAAGTGGGATTAATACTCATCCTTGAGGGACTCTTTTTGTATTATCTTAGTCTAGTTAGAATATGTTATATATGCAGCAAATTGTGTTTCTTTTTTTTTGTTAAATAATCTCCATGCCACACTATACCTACAAGCATATGCAGAATCCAGATATACTGTACCTGGTCTAATTCAATCAGGGCTATACCTTTTTGCAAGATTCTGAAAAATATGATTGTCTGTGAAAATTAAAGTTATTTTATAGACACACACCTATTTTAATATACTGGAATTCAAAAGGGCACAAGAGGAAAAATAAAATATAGAATAATACTCAGGGAATAGGCACCATTTCTGTGTTAGCTTATGTAAAGATTGGAAGGTTCATGACAGAATACATTTTCGTAATGTAGTGGAAGTCTAAAAAAATGGCAGGTTGTCCATATTTTAAGCCAGCCCTGAGTTGAAATTCTCCACCTTACAATTTATACAAGAAATGTTTTTTTTTTTTCATGCACCCTTAACATTGTGATTCAATACAATACTTTTAAAAAATTAGTCAACATTATTAGATTTTTTTTTTTTACTATATTAACAATGGGTGATAATACCTTCTATACTAGTCTTACTCATCTAAGCTGCTTTCGTTCTCTATGTAACATGTACTGATATACTGGAATACCATGCACAAGATAAAGATATGCAGTCTCAGACTAGTGCTCTGGGAATAACATATTATAATTGTCGAACTACAAGACGTCATCACTTTTTGCATGGTGCGTACAATTTAGTGAAGTGCGCCGAAGGTGCTCATTCTCGAGGCTTGCTGTTAACTCTGAGCACTTAGGCGATAAGCGCCAAAGTCGCTACTTGCTGCGAGACGAGCTGTGGAGATAATGAAACACGCGGGACTTAGCCTCCAAACACTTACAAAACGCGGGATCGCCTTAGACTGCAAGCAGTTGACGAACGCAGGAATTAGAAAAAAAAGATTATGAGACGCAATACTTAGAAAACAAAATACGACGTAGAAAAAATACGAAGTTAACGGTCGAACCGCGCAAACCTCCAAAAAATAAAAACACAACAAATTCAAAAAACAAATACAACAAATCTATGACACACAGCATGGGAGAACAGCCATCTGGAAGTGTGGTGGAACACTAATTTAAGTGGAATTTAACCTGTTTCAGCACTTAAAAATCGGATAAGCGAGGGGAAAAAAATGGCGGCCGCAAAAAATGAAAACGAGGCTACATGATCTTGAAACGCGCAAAACACAGCCAGCAACGTACAAGGTAGAAAAATACTAATAGGAAGGATGCAAAATACTCACGAAATGCGTAAAACATAGATTAATGCAGCCATTTTACAACACTAACTTACACATTAGAGGATTTCCCTCCTAAACCAACGTTTTGTCTTGTGCACGCAGCCTATATATAGGGCCCACTTGCCACAGAACTGACACTTTCTCCTCAGGTGATGACAGTCTGAGTGGAGATTTTCTGCTGCCGGAAAATCCAAAGAGATTGTTAGCCCTTAGGTATACCTTTCTCTCTACATTGTTAGCCCTTTTTAGGAAGGCCAACATCATGCTCCATGCCTATTTACAACATTTAAATTTCATGTCTTTAAAAATAATAAAAAATAAAAATTATAATTCTTCCCTGTAGATTGATGTTAGGAACGTTATCCACTTTTTATTTGCGCATTCAAATGTCAACACAGGTATTTTTTTTTTATAATTGGCCCCTGGGGGACTGCACCTGGGAGGCTGCTCCTCGGACTCCTCTCTATAGATGATGCTAGGAACAGGGAAGCCTGCAAAAGCTTTGTGTCACTAGGCCCGCCCTACTCACATTCCAATTCATCAGCTCTCACAGGCAACAGCTATAGTTTGGTTGAGGAGCACAGTCAGAGGCAGATGGGATCCCCAGCACTGAATATCCGGTTGAAAGGACAGGAGAACGGGACAGATGAGAGGGAATAATGAGGACACATGGGAGGAGGACAGGGGGAGTGAAACAAAGGGGAGAGGATGACTAGGGACAGAGAGGGGACTTGGAGAGAAGGTGGCCAGGGGAGACAGGAGAGTGGACCAATATGAGAAGGGAAGCTGGGGACACAGAGGGGACTTGGAGGAGGAGGGACTGGGAACAGGGGAGAGAAGAGAAGGCATGGGGAAAAGGGAGAAGTGAGACTAGTGACACACAGGAGACTGGGGACATGGCAGGGAAGACGGAAGACAGGGGATACAGAGGGGACTTGGGAGAAGGGGGATGGGAGACAGGAGAGTGAACCCAAATGATAGGATATATATATATATATATATATATATATATAATCAGTTGCGCTCAAAAGTTTGCATACCATGACAGATATTGTGAAATGAGGGCATTTATTTTGAAAATATGACTGATCATACAAAAAAATATCCTTTATTGAAGGATAGTGATCATAAAAAAGCTATTTATTACCACATATTTGTTTGGCTCCTTTTTGAATCATAATGATAGAAATCCCCCAAACAGCCCTAATCAAAAGTTTACATACCCTTGATCGTTTGGCCTTGTTACAGACACACAAGGTAAAACACGCAGGTTAAAATCTCAATTAAAGGCTAATTTCCCACACCTGTCGCTTTTTAAATTGCAATTGGTGTCTGTGTATAAATAGTCAATGAGTTTGTTAGCTCTCACGTGGATGCATTGAGCAGGCTAGATACTGAGCCATGGGGAGCAGAAAAGAACTGTCAAAAGACAGAACTGTCAAAAGATCTGCGTAACAAGGTAATGGAACTTCATAAAGATGGAAAAGGATGTAAAAAGATATCCAAAGCCTTGATAATGCCAGTCAGTACTGTTCAATCACTTATTAAGAAGTGGAATATTTGGGGACCTTTTGATACCAAGCCTTGGTCAGGTAGACCAAGAAAGATTTGTTCAGAATACAAAGAAAAACCCTCAGGTAACCTCAGTAGAAATACAGCTTGCTCTGGAAAAAGATGGTGTGGTTGTTTCAAGGAACACAATACGACTATACTTGAACAAAAATGAGCTGCGTGGTCGAGTTGCCAGAAAGAAGCCTTTACTGTGCCAATGCCACAAAAAAAGCCTGGTTACAATATGCCCAACAACACCTTGACATGCCTCACAGCTTCTGGCACACTGTAATATGGAATGACATGACCAAAAGAGAGCTTTATGGTCACAACCATAAGCACTATGTTTGGAGAGGGGTCAACAAGGCCTATAGTTAACAGAATACCATCCCCACTGTGAAGCATGGTGGTGGCTCACTGTTCGGCTAAGTGCTGCAAGGTATTGGCTCGCCTCGCTATGTGAGTCTCACAGGCGATGAGCGCCTTTGTCGCTCATCGCCTAAGTCATACGCACCACGCAAAGCGTGACAATGTCTTGTAGTTTCACAATTATAATATGTGATATATAATGAGTTGGCACGAGGTGGGGGGCAGGGGTGGAGGGAGGACCCAATGCACAAAAATGAGCATCGGAGTCCCGCATTCACTAGCTCCATCATTGTCAACACATGATCCCTATTGCTAATTCAAACTTAAAATGGCCAGTGTGATGAATGGAGAACAGGTGTAATGGAAATTAAATCACATAGTTTCAAATATGCACTTTTGTTCTCATACAATGCTTTCTATATTATGCATGCTAATCTTTTTTATAAAAA
This sequence comes from Discoglossus pictus, assembly GCA_027410445.1. NCBI lineage: Eukaryota > Metazoa > Chordata > Amphibia > Anura > Alytidae > Discoglossus > Discoglossus pictus. The sequence goes on along the minus strand of CM050164.1, from coordinate 316,878,191 downwards.
CAAGCATTCATAATACCTTTTCATACCTGCTTTTTCAAGAACAGGCATATTCTGAATGTAGCATGTTTACTTTTTTACCTTTCTCTGTTAAATGTCATATGCCATGTAGCTGCCCAATCTTCTGGTTGATACAAGTCTTTCTGCAGAGAATGTGCAACCTGTTATGATTAAATCACCTTGAACGGTTCAGAATCATCAGCAAAAATGGATCGTTAATATTCTATTAAAAAAGAAGTGGGATTAATACTCATCCTTGAGGGACTCTTTTTGTATTATCTTAGTCTAGTTAGAATATGTTATATATGCAGCAAATTGTGTTTCTTTTTTTTTGTTAAATAATCTCCATGCCACACTATACCTACAAGCATATGCAGAATCCAGATATACTGTACCTGGTCTAATTCAATCAGGGCTATACCTTTTTGCAAGATTCTGAAAAATATGATTGTCTGTGAAAATTAAAGTTATTTTATAGACACACACCTATTTTAATATACTGGAATTCAAAAGGGCACAAGAGGAAAAATAAAATATAGAATAATACTCAGGGAATAGGCACCATTTCTGTGTTAGCTTATGTAAAGATTGGAAGGTTCATGACAGAATACATTTTCGTAATGTAGTGGAAGTCTAAAAAAATGGCAGGTTGTCCATATTTTAAGCCAGCCCTGAGTTGAAATTCTCCACCTTACAATTTATACAAGAAATGTTTTTTTTTTTCATGCACCCTTAACATTGTGATTCAATACAATACTTTTAAAAAATTAGTCAACATTATTAGATTATTTTTTTTTACTATATTAGCAATGGGTGATAATACCTTCTATACTAATCTTACTCATCTAAGCTGCTTTCGTTCTCTATGTAACATGTACTGATATACTGGAATACCATGCACAAGATAAAGATATGCAGTCTCAGACTAGTGCTCTGGGAATAACATATTATAATTGTCGAACTACAAGACGTCATCACTTTTTGCATGGTGCGTACAATTTAGTGAAGTGCGCCGAAGGTGCTCATTCTCGAGGCTTGCTGTTAACTCTGAGCACTTAGGCGATAAGCGCCAAAGTCGCTACTTGCTGCGAGACGAGCTGTGGAGATAATGAAACACGCGGGACTTAGCCTCCAAACACTTACAAAACGCGGGATCGCCTTAGACTGCAAGCAGTTGACGAACGCAGGAATTAGAAAAAAAAGATTATGAGACGCAATACTTAGAAAACAAAATACGACGTAGAAAAAATACGAAGTTAACGGTCGAACCACGCAAACCTCCAAAAAATAAAAACACAACAAATTCAAAAAACAAATACAACAAATCTATGACACACAGCATGGGAGAACAGCCATCTGGAAGTGTGGTGGAACACTAATTTAAGTGGAATTTAACCTGTTTCAGCACTTAAAAATCGGATAAGCGAGGGGAAAAAAATGGCGGCCGCAAAAAATGAAAACGAGGCTACATGATCTTGAAACGCGCAAAACACAGCCAGCAACGTACAAGGTAGAAAAATACTAATAGGAAGGATGCAAAATACTCACGAAATGCGTAAAACATAGATTAATGCAGCCATTTTACAACACTAACACATTAGAGGATTTCCCTCCTAAACCAACGTTTTGTCTTGTGCACGCAGCCTATATATAGGGCCCACTTGCCACAGAACTGACACTTTCTCCTCAGGTGATGACAGTCTGAGTGGAGATTTTCTGCTGCCGGAAAATCCAAAGAGATTGTTAGCTCTTCAGGATACTGATTGCTGAATATTAAATATAAATAAGTAAAGTATAGTAATTTATATTAATAATCATTAATAAATAATTAATAAATTAATTATTCTTAAAAAAAAGTATATATTTAGAGATGTCGCGAATAGTTCGCCGGCGGACTGTTCCCGGCGAACATAGCATGTTCGATCCGCCCCCTATACTTTATCATTGAGCAAACTTTGACCCTGCACCTCACAGTCAGCAGACACATTCCAGCCAATCAGCAGCATACACTCCCTTCCAGAGCCTTCTACCTCATGGACAGCAGCCATTTTGGAATCATAACTAACTTGCAGTCTTACTGAGAGGAGGGAGAGTGTAAGTGATGCTGATTGAATAGGGAAATCAATAGCTAGGCAAGTTTATTCAGTGTCCAGTGCAGTGCTGAAGGACTCATCAGATCTTTGCTGTAAACACAGCACCCCAAAAAGCCCGTTTTAGGGCTATAACATAATTTTTTTTCTGTCTAATCTACCTTCATTTGCCTGTCTCCCTGCTAGTCCCTGCTAGCAAGTGTGTGTGTCAGGCTCACAACTTATACTGTGAGTGCACAGTGCAACCAATACAATCTTGTTTACTAGTTGTCTACTTTTAAAAAACCCAAACTTTTATTTTGTTAAATCTTAGTTCATTTGCCTGACCGCTAGCCAGTGTGTGTGTCAGGCTTACAAGTATTGTGCCAAGTTCAACCAATCCAATCTAGTGGTGTACCAGCAGTCTACATTTAAAAAAACAATAATTTTATTTTCTTAAATCTAAGTTCATTTGCCTGACCGCCAATCTAAGTTAATTTGCCTGACCGCTAGCCAGTGTGTGTGTCAGGCTTACAAGTACTGTACCAAGTTCAACCAATCCAATCTAGTTGGGGTACCAGCAGTCTACATTTAAAAAAACAATAATTTTATTTTCTTAAATCTAAGTTAATTTGCCTGACCGCTAGCCAGTGTGTGTGTCAGGCTTACAAGTACTGTACCAAGTTCAACCAATCCAATCTAGTTGGGGTACCAGCACTCTACATTTAAAAAAAAAAAACACTTTTTTTCTGTGTAATCTAATTTCATTTGCCTGCCTGCCAGAGTGTGTGTCTTAGGCTCACATCGTATACTGTGCCCACTTGCCCAGTCAGTGCCACCACTCATATCTGGTGTAACAGTCAGTAGTGCACATTTAAACAAAGAATACAATTTTGACTGTAATACATTGAATAGCAGCTACTTGTCTGCAAGCGTCTGTGTCAGGCCTGCAGCGTCTACTCTGACAACTTCTGCAAGTGCACAGTGCCACTCATATCTGTTGTCACAGTAGCTTGCACGCATAGTACCACTAATCAGAAAAAAAATGACAGGCAGAGGCAGGACACCCTACAAGGGCCGTCGTGGTCGTGGTGCTGTGATTCCCTTTGGCCCTACAATAATGCCCAGTGTTCAGAGGCCAGTTACCCTGAACTTGAAAAGTTCAGAGGACGTAGTTGACTGGCTAACACAGGACACCCAATCTTCTACAGCTTCCGCTTGGAACATTGACGCACCATCCTCCTCCAGCTTAGCTTCGGGCACCTCTCAAGTTACCACTAGCCCGTCTGCCGCCACCACCAACACTAGTACCACAGCCGTTTCAATTGATCAGTCAGAAGAGTTTTTTACACATCAGTTTGAAGAAATGAGTTATGTGCAACCGTTATTGCCAGAGGATGTAGATAACAGGGATATGTCTCAGTCAGACAGCAGTACACACATGTACGTACGATGTGATGATGATGATGTACCCGCTGCTGCTTCTTTTGTTCAGTTGTCAGATACAAGTGAGGCAGGTGATGAGGATGACGATGCGTACGTGGATGTCATGTGGGTGCCCGCTAGAAGAGAAGAAGAACAGGGGGAAAGTTCAGATGGCGAGACAGAGAGGAGTAGGAGACGAGTTGGAAGCAGAGGGAGGTCAACGCAACGAGCTAGTGGCACAGTCAGACAGGATGCATCAGCACTCGGGGTCAGCCAGACAGCACGCCAATCAACGCATGCTGTTTCCACCACCAGAATGCCGTCACCGCAGAGCTCAGCAGTGGGGCATTTTTTTTGTGTGTCTGCCTCTGACAACAGCGATGCCATTTGCAACCTGTGCCAAAAGAAACTGAGTCGTGGGAAGTCCAACACCCACCTAGGTACAACTGCTTTGCGAAGGCACATGATGTCACATCACAAACGCCAATGGGATCAACACATGAGTACAAGCAACACACAAACTCAAAGCCGCCTACCTCCTCCTGGTCCAGCATCTTCATCCACGTCAACCACTGCTGTCCTCCTTGCCCCCTCTCAACCATCCACAACTCCGTCTCTCGCCTCTTGCTGTTCCTGCTCATCTCCCCACAGTCAGGTGTCTGTCAAGGGCATGTTTGCGTGTAAGAAGCCAATGCCACAAAGTCACCCCCTTGCCCGGCGTCTGACAGCTGGCTTGGCTGAACTCTTAGCCCTCCAGCTTTTACCATACAAGCTGGTGGAGTTTGAGGCGTTCGAAAAATTTGTAGCGATTGGGACACCACAGTGGAAATTTCTTTGCCCAAAAGGCAATCCCCAACCTGTACTCGATTGTGCAAAAGGAAGTAATGGCATCTCTGGCACACAGTGTTGGGGCAAGGGTCCATCTGACCACTGATACCTGATCTGCAAAGCATGGTCAGGGCAGGTATATCACCTACACTGTGCATTGGGTAAACCTGATGACGCCTGCCAATGAGTGGCTCTGCAGAGGAGTTGGTGACACCGCCACGACTTGCAGGCAGGCCTGCTGCCACCTCCTCTACTCCTCCTACTCCATCCTCTTCCATAACCTCCTCAGCTGAGTCCCCTTCTGCTGCTGCATCTTGCTCCACATCAACGGCACCCCCCCAGCTCCCCAGATACTATTCCACATCCCAGATACGGCAGTGTCATGCTGTCTTGGGGTTGACTTGCCTGAAAGCAGAGAGTCACACCGGGCCAGCACTCCTGTCCGCCCTGAAAGCACAGGTGGATCAATGGCTGATTCCGCACCAACTGGAGATTGGCAAAGTGGTTTGTGACAACGGAAGAAATTTGTTGGCGGCATTGAATTTGGGCAAGTTGACGCATGTGCCATGCATGGCACATGTGTGTAATCTGATTGTACAACGCTTTGTCCATAAGTATCCAGGCTTACAGGACGTCCTGAAGCAGGCCAGAAAGGTGTGTGGCCATTTCAGGCGTTCCTACACGACCATAGCGCACTTTTCAGATATCCAGCGGAGAAACAAAATGCCAGTGAGGCGCTTGATTTGTGACAGCCCCACACATTGGAATTCAACACTCCTAATGTTCTACCACCTGCTCCAACAAGAAAAAGCCATTAACGAGTATTTGTATGACCGGGGTGCTAGGACAGCCTCTGCGGAGCTGGGGATTTTTTTGCCAAGTTACTGGACGCTCATGCGCAATGCCTGTAGGCTCATGCGTCCTTTTTGAGGAGGTGACAAACCTTGTCAGTCGCACCGAAGGCACCATCAGCGACATCATACCATTTGATTTCTTCCTGGAGCGTGCCCTGCGAAGAGTGCTGGATCAGGCCGTAGATGAGCGAGACGAGGAAGAGGAAGAGTTGTTGTCACCATCACCACCAGAAACAGCCTTATCAGCATCGCTTGCTGGACCTGCGGCAACGCTGGAAGAGGAGTCAGAGGAGGAATGTGGCTTTGAGGGGGAGGAGGAAGACCAATCACAACAGGCACCCCAGGGTGCTCGTTGTCACCTATCTGGTACCCGTGGTGTTGTACGTGCCTGGGGGTAGAACATATCTTCAGCGAGATCACCGAGGACGAGGAACAGGACATGGGTAGCTCGGCATCTAACCTTGTGCAAATGGGGTCTTTCATGCTGTCGTGCCTGTCGCAGGACCCTCGTATAAAAAGGCTGAAGGGGAACAACCTGTACTGGGTGTGCACGCTACTAGAACCCCGGTATAAGCAGAAAGTGACCGAAATGTTACCAAATTACCGCAAGTCAGAAAGGATGCAGCAGGTCCAAAACAAATTAACAAGTACGCTTTACACAGCATATAAGGGTGATGTCACAGCACAAGGGCAATATAACAGGGGAAGAGGTGAAAGTAATCCTCCTCCCACGACCACGCCGGCAAGGACAGGATGTTTAAAAGACGTGTTGTTGATGGAGGACATGCAGACCTTTTTCAGTCCTACGCATCGCAACAGCCCTTCGGGATCCACCCTCAGAGAATGACTTGACCGACAGGTAGCAGACTACCTAGCCTTCACTGCAGATATCGACACTCTGAGAAGCGATGAACCCCTTGACTACTGGGTATGCAGGCTAGACCTGTGGCCTGAGCTATCCCAATTTGCAATTGAACTTCTGGCCTGCCCCGCTTCAAGTGTCCTGTCAGAAAGGACCTTCAGTGCAGCAGGAGGTTTTGTCACCGAGAAGAGAAGTCGCCTAGGGCAAAAAAGTCTAGATTGCATCACCTTTATAAAGATGAATGAGGGATGGATCCCGAAGGGACTGACACTGGGCGATACATTCGACTGAAAAAGGCCTGATGAGATAAGCTGCCTTCGGCTAAAAATGGTCCACACGCTGCTGTATGTTATCTGTGAATGCCGGATGACTTGCGGGACTTATCCGCCACCAACTAGGGTTCAAGAAGACGCAATGTTTTATGGCACTTTCTGCCTGGGGAACAAAGGTCAATTTTTCTGGCCGCTGCAACAGCAACAATACCTAATTTTTTAATTTCAATTTTTATGTCAGAAGGCATACGGCATGTAATGAAAAAGAAAGCATATTGAACAGTCTTGCATAACACAACAGTTGTGCAAAAATACATATTTACAATGAAGACATTTTGTTAAAATTAGGTGGCTAGGCCTTCTTTTTTTTACTTTTTTGGTTAATACATTTTCTTTTTTTTTACTGTGATTGCAATTTTTAAGAGAAACCTAAGACATGGTAAAACAGACAATAGTAAAGTCCTATTATCTATCATCACTCCAGCAGTAGCTTATTATTTACAATATCTAACCTGCTCAATCGCCCTTGGGTTACCCTAGGGCAGGCTTCAGTAGGCGACCTCTCCTTTCCTCTGATGATTTTGCCGCCGGTTGCTTCTGAAGGGTCTCCTCCAGGGCTCCCCCACTCCGGTCCTTCCCCCCGAGTCGCTTCAACCATTAACAAATGTTTTATTATATTAGGGGGGCACTAAATGGGGATGTTATCCAGGGATCCCAAATTGTCTGGAATTGGGTGATTCTATCCAAGACTACATGGTTAAATCTCTCGTTGAGCAGTAAATAGTTGATTTTTTTTATTAATTCCCGAAAGTTTTAATTTGGGGTTTTCCAACTACTAGCTATGTGTATTTTTTCTTTCAAAAAATATTTTATTAGGTGAATCTTAAATATTTTAGAAGCTAATAAGCATGTTTCTTCCCATAGTCTTATGACTGCCGAACACTCCCACCAGACATGAATAAATGTAGCCTCATTACCACTGTTCCTAAAACATGAGCTGCTCCATTTTGGATCCCATTTATTAGCTTAAAAGGAGTAATATATGTCCTGTGTAGGACCTTTATTGAAGTCTCAAGCAGACTATAATTTAAAGATCCCCTACTTAAGCCTTGCTAACTTTTATCCCATGTGCTATCTGCCAACTCGGTGCCCAAATCCCTCTCCCAGGCTTTGGTATAGTCTGGTTTGTTTGCCCATGAGTTTTCATTAAATAGTTCATACATGAGGCTAATAATACCAGGCTGAAAGGGGGAATCCCTACATTTTTTGAGTAGCCAGGTGTTTCTTTGGGGGGTTCCCCTACCACTTATCGTATATATAAAATGATGTATCCTGTAAAAATTATAGTGTTCAGCCAGGGGTAAATTGTATCTATCTCTCACCCACTCAAAGGTCATTATTTTGTCGTCATGCCACCATGGGCCAACCCTTAGTAGGTTCTGAGACTTCCACCAACTGAGAGAGCTTTCCGGAAGATGTATATTAAAGTGGGGATTGGGTACGATAGGGGTAAGATCTGATACCCGAGTGTCCAGTTTTTGTGTCCAGTTCATCTCAGTCCATATTTTTAATGAGTGCTTAATCAATGGGTTTTTCAAGTTTCTCAAAAAAGTATACAGGCCTGGAATCCATATTACTGTATCCCATGTATAAGGTGACATGCTAACATTTTCCATAAATACCCAGAGCGGCTGATGTGTTTTGGAGAATGCGCCAGAGGAATGAAAGCCAGCTGCGCTGCCTTGTAATACAGTTTGAGATTCGGGTCCCTACCCTCTTTTGGAAAGACTATAAGGTTGGCCTGATTCAATTAAGGGGGCATAGGTTCTCCATTTAGTATAGCGTTAAACAAAGATGTTAGGTGCGGGGGTAAGCAAGGGCTCAAATTTCTTATAGTACAGATGAGTAAAACCGTCTGGCCCTGGGGACTTGCCAAATTTAAGATCTTGGATTGTAGATTTAACTTCCTCTTGGGATATGTCTAGGTTCAAGCTGTCCAACTGAGGTACAGGTATTTTGTGGACTTCTTGCTGTAGTAGGAAGGACTCTATGTCAGATCCGCTGCAGCGGGATTGGGATGAATATATGGTCTGATAGAAGTTTTGAAATGTTTCTTGGATAGCATTGGGGCTAAAGGAGGTTTGGCCATCAGGTAGTCTAAAGATACCGTATAATATGTCCTCTCTTGGGGGGTAAAGACACTAATAATTCCTCCAATAAAATTCTGCTTTTTTTTTGTGGGCAAGGTCACTGGTTAGCCCCTTGGGTTATCTGTTAAAAAGAGTAGTGCAGAGACTGTGGGGGCTGTTAGCCTCCTTGTCCCTGTGTGGCCGTTTAGAATCCCTGCTGCTGCATGTTTCAGCTTTATTAAGGTGTAATTGTACAGCGTTTGACTCAAGTAGCTGCCTGTGCTGGGTCAGTTTGGCTTAATTGCTGGGCCCTTTTCCTGCCAAGATGGCGACCGTCAGTCCATGGGCCTCTATGTCCCCTTCACTACCTTTGTCCCCGCTTGTGTGCTTATTTGGGATGGCCCCCCTTATATCTCCGGCCCGTGGCCTTGTAAGGGTCGCCCCCTCAATCTCTGAGTGTGGATATGCAGGGATGGGGCGTTGAATCAGGCCTACCTTCTTCTCTGCTCGCTGCAAGATCAACAATACCTAATTTTTCAGGCATGTGTACATGCCTAATTTTTCTGGCCTCTGGTGCTGCACTGTGGCTTCAACAACCAAACCCCAAAAAAAGGCACATAACAGGGATTAAACTGATAGGAGTAGTACTACTTAACACATCACTCATATCTGGTGTAACAGTAGTGTACATTTAAAACAAAACAAAAAAATTCTACTGTAATAGATTGCATAGCAGTTAGTTGTCTGCATGCGTGTGTGTCAGACCTACAGCGTCTACTCTACCAACTTCTGCAAGTGCACAGTGCCACTCATATCTGTTGTCACAGTAGCTTGGACGCAGTCAAAACCTGTAATGATGAATGAGGTCTAGAGTAGCCTGGTTCCCTTATCCTCTACAGGTTGAGACCTAATGTTTGGGTGACTCCAGACCAACACATGAGTACAAGCAGCACACAAACTCAAAGCCGCCATCCTCCTCCTGGTGCAGCATCATAAGCCACATCAACCACTGCTGTCCTCCTTGCCCCCTCTCAACCATCCGCCACTCCGTCTCTCGCCTTGATCAGTTCCTGCTCATCTGCCCATAGTCAGGTGCCTGTAAAGGACATGTTTGAGCGTAAGAAGCTAATGTCACAAAGTGCCCCAAAATTGAAGTGATACGACCAACAAAGCATCTTTTTCCATCTCCTGGTTCTAAAAATCCAGGCCTTATACACGCCCCCTGATAGGTAAGGTAACAAGTATTAAACTGATAAGAGTAGTACTTACAAACACGTCACTCCTATCTGGTGGCACCTTTGACTGCATGTGCCGTGCCCCAAAATTGAAGTGATACAACCAACAAAGCATCTTTTTCCATCTCCAGGTCCCAAAAATCCAGGCCTTATACACGCCCCCTGATAGGTAACGTAACAAGTATTAAACTGATAAGAGTAGTACTTACAAACACGCCACTCCTATCTGGTGGCACCTTTGACTGCACGTGCCGTGCCCCAAAATTGAAGTGATACGACCAACAAAGCATCTTTTTCCATCTCCTGGTTCTAAAAATCCAGGCCTTATACACGCCCCCTGATAGGTAACGTAACAAGTATTAAACCGATAAGAGTAGTACTACTTAACACACCTTATAATAATGCAGAGAGAGGCAATGCAGTGAGAGGAGTCTGAAGAAGAGGAGTCAGAGGAGGAAGGTGGCTTTGAGGAGGTGGAAGACCAAACACAGCAGGCGTCCCAGGGGGCTTGTTGTCACCTTTTGGGACCCTTGGTGGCTGGGTGGAGGAAGAGACCTTCAATGACATCAGTGAGGACAAGGAACGGGACATGGCTAGCTTGGTATCCAACCTTGTGCAAATGGGGAGTTTGCGGTTGTGCAAATGGACTGTTTGTGGTTGTTTGCGGTGCGTTAAACGGGGAGTTTGGTCTGTCACTGTGAAGCGGGCCTAACCCTTACACTACCTGATCGATACAACATCATACCTGATGTTTTAAAGCACGTTATTCCAAACAATTTAGGAATGTTAGGTAATTTATGCCCTTTATGGCTTAAAACCAGACTCTGCATCAACTATGTAATTTTCCATGGGAGTTTTGCCATGGATGCCCCTCCGGCATGCCACAGTCCAGGTATTAGTCCCGTTGAAACAACTTTCCCATCACTATTGTGGCCAGAAAGAGTCCCTGTGGGTTTTAAAATTCGCCTGCCCATTGAAGTCTATGGCAGTTCGCCGATGTTCGCTGGTTCGCGAACATTTGCGGCGGTTTGCGTTCGCAGTTTGCGAACCGAAAATTTTAGGTTCGCGACATCACTATGGAGGAATTATTAGTGTCTTTACCCCCCAAGAGAGGACATAATATACAGTATCTTTAGACTACCTGATGGCCAAACCTCATTTAGCCCCAATGCTATCCAAGAAACATTTCAAAACTTCTATCAGACCATATATTCATCCCAATCCCGCTGCAGCGGATCTGACATAGAGTCCTTCCTACTACAGCAAGAAGTCCACAAAATACCTGTACCTCAATTGGACAGCTTGAACCTAGACATATCCCAAGAGGAAGTTAAATCTACAATCCAAGATCTTAAATTTGGCAAGTCCCCAGGGCCAGACGGTTTTACTCATCTGTACTATAAGAAATTTGAGCCCTTGCTTACCCCCGCACCTAACATCTTTGTTTAACGCTATACTAAATGGAGAATCTATGCCCCCTTAATTGAATCAGGCCGACCTCATAGTCTTTCCAAAAGAGGGTAGGGACCCTTTAGAGGTTAAAAATTATCGCCCCATACCCCTGATAAATGTGGATGTCAAGATCCTAGCTAAAATTATGGCCAAACGAATATTTAACTTTTTACTGGACTGAATACACAAGGACCAAACGGGGTTCATTCCTTTCAGAGAGGCAGGAGATAATGTTAGGAGGGTTCTGAATGCCCAGTTCTTGGCTCAACACTATAACAACCCAGTTTGCCCTCTAGCCCTAGACATAGAGAAGGCTTTTGATACGGTGGAATGGCCATATATGTACAAAATGCTAGATAAGTTTGGATTTGAGGGACGCTTTCTCAACCTGCTCAGAAGGTACTAAGACTCACCAGTAGCTAACTTAAAGATACCAGGGGACCATAAGGCCAAAATCCAAGTACAGAGAGGGACCAGGCAGGGAAGCCCACTCTCCCCACTGCTCTTTGCTCTTTGCTCTTGCCATTGAACCCCTAGCGCAGGCAATCCGAACCAACCATGCCATCCAGGGGGTTCAAGTAGGACACCATCAGTTTAAGTGTTCACTTTTCGCGGATGATATGCTTTGAACCCTGACCAAGCCCCTTCTCTCTATACCAGCACTCATGTCCACTATAAAAGACTTCAGCTAAATCTCGGGCCTCCAATCCTTGCAAAAGGATATTTCTCTTTCAATGGGATCCTGCTTACTGGGGATACACATAAAAAAAAACGTATCTCAATCCTAGAACAAGCTATTCCAATTAATGGCTTTAGCATTCAAAATACACATAGCTACCAGGGCCCGGATGGATTTACAAATCTCTATTACCAAACTTTTATAGACTTGTTATTACCCCACTTAGCCACACTTATCAATCAAATTTTAGAAGGCTCTCCCATGCCACAAGAACTAAACCATGCAAATATGATATGTTTCCCGAAAGAACGACGAGACCCATTAGAACTTAAAAATTACTGCCCCATATCACTCCTAAACGAGGATATAAAAAGTTTGGCCAAATTAATGGCAAACAGGATTTCGCAATTTCTGGATTTCATTCCTCTAGCGCATTCTCCCACACATCAGCTGCTCTGGGTATTTATGGAAAATGTTAGCATGTCACCTTATACATGGGATACAGTAATATGGATTCCAGGCCTGTATACTTTTTTGAGAAACTTGAAAAACCCGTTGATTAAGCACTCTTTAAAAATATGGACGGAGATGAACTGGACACAAAAACTGGACACTCGGGTATCAGATTTTACCCCTATCGTACCCAATCCCCACTTTAAGATAAATCTTCCGGAAAGCTCTCTCAGTTGGTGGAAATCTCAGAACCTACTAAGGGTTGGTCCATGGTGGCATGACGACAAAATAATGACCTTTGAGCAGGTGAGAGATAGATACAATTTACCCCTGGCTGAACACTATATTTTTTGCAGGATATATTATTTTATATATACGATAAGTGGTAGGGGAACCCCCCAAAGAAACACCTGGCTACTCAAAAAATGTAGGGATTCCCCCTTTCAGCCTGGTATTATTAGCCTCATGTATGAACTATTTAATGAAAACTCATGGGCAAACAAACCAGACTATACCAAAGCCTGGGAGAGGGATTTGGGCACCGATTTGGCAGACAGCACATGAGATAAAAGTTGGCGAGGCTTAAGTAGGGGATCTTTAAATTATAGTCTGCTTGAGACTTCAATAAAGGTCCTACACAGGACATATATTACTCCTTTTAAGCTAAATAAATGGGATCCAAAATGGAGCAGCTCATGTTTTAGGAACAGTGGTAATGAGGCTACATTTATTCATGTCTGGTGGGAGTGTTCGGCAGTCATAAGACTATGGGAAGAAACATGCTTACTAGCTTCTAAAATGTTTAAGATTCAGATTTCTGCTAATATAGAAAACTGCATGCTTGGTGTTCCGCATGTCTGTCTATCGCCCGCTCAAAATAGGCTATTAAAGTTCATCATGTTGGCCACAAAGAACCATATAGCCAGACAATGGAAATCGGATACCCTAGACTTTCAGGTGGTTAAAAATAAATTTAACTTTATCCTTATAAATGAACGCCTTACCCATTTAGTAGACAACTCCACAAATACATTTTGAGATATATGGTCTCCGTGGCTGCAATAAAGGGATAGCATATCATCTGGAGACAATTAAAGAAATTTAAGGAATAAGGGCTCCCCTAAATGGGAGAGGATATTCTCAAGAGAACGGGATGGATGGAGGTGTGTGTGGATCCTTAGAGGGGCGGAGGACGGAGGTAAGTGCTATATTTTACATCATATTTATGTAAAAATGGAGGATGTTTGTGGACCTTTCCCTTTCCCAACATGTTAAATGTTAAAACTAGTTTTTTTTTTCCCAATTAAAGTCGGATTCAAGACTTAAAGGGAATCAACTTAAAACAAACTGAATTAAAGCTATATTAATAACTGAAAAGTAACAAAAAAAAAATATTCTTAGGCTACAGGTACAACCAAATCCAGATAACATACTAGCCCTGGATATGGTATAAGCTCCAAGATTATGGAATGGAAAGGCGTAAACTGAGTATTAGTAGAGATAAGATAACTCAGTGATGTATTAACATGTATGGATATATATGTAACATGGAAATGGTTGTTTGAATATGATATATTACCTGACCTAATAAAATATTCTTTGAAAGAAAAAATACACATAGCTAGTAGTTGGGAAACCCCAAATTAAAACTTTCAGGAATTAATTAAAAAAAATCAACTATTTACTGCTCAACGAGAGAATTAACCATGTAGTCTTGGATAGAATCACCCAATTCCAGACAATTTGGGATCCCTGGATAACATCCCCATTTAGTGACCCCCTTATATAATAAAACATTTGTTAATGGTTGAAGCGACTCGGGGGGAAGGACCGAAGTGGGGGAGCCCTGGAGGAGACCCTTCAGAAGCAACCAGCGGCAACATCATCTGAGGAAAGGAGAGGTTGCCTACTGAAGCCTGCCCTAGGGTAACCCAAGGGCGATTGAGCAGGTTAGATATTGTAAATAATAAGCTACTGCTGGAGTGATGATAGATAATAGGACTTTGGTGTTAACTGCTGATATACTCTTTACTATTGTCTGTTTTACCATGTCTTAGGTTTCTCTTAAAAATTGCAATCACAGAAAAAAAAAAAAAAATTTATTAACCAAAAAAGTAAAAATAAGAAGGCCTAGCCAGCTAATTTTAACAAAATTGTAAATATGTATTTTTGCACAACTGTTGTGTTATGCAAGACTGTTCAATATGCTTTCTTCTTCATTACATGCCGTATGCCTTCTGACATAAAAATGTAAATTAAAAAATTAGGTATTGTTGCAGCCGCTGCTGTTGCAGCGGCCAGAAAAATTGACCTTTGTTCCCCAGGCAGAAAGTGCCATAAAACATTGCGTCTTCTTGAACCCTAGTTGGTGGCGGATAAGTCACGCAAGTCATCCGGCATTCACAGATAACATACAGCAGCGTGTGGACCATTTTTAGCCGAAGGCAGCTTATCTCATCAGGCCTTTTTCAGTCGAATGTATCGCCCAGTGTCAGTCCCTTTGGGATCCTTTCCTCATTCATCTTTATAAAGGTGAGGCAATCTAGACTTTTTTGCCCTAGGCGACTTCTCTTCTCGGTGACAAAACCTCCTGCTGCACTGAAGGTCCTTTCTGACAGGACTTTTGAAGCGGGGCAGGCCAGAAGTTCAATTGCAAATTGGGATAGCTCAGGCCACAGGTCTAGCCTGCATACCCAGTAGTCAAGGGGTTCATCGCTCCTCAGAGTGTCGATATCTGCAGTTAAGGTAGTCTGCTACTTGTCGTTCTCTGAGGGTGGATCCCGAAGGGCTGTTGCGATGCGTAGGACTGAAAAAGGTCTGCATGTCCTCCATCAACAACACGTCTTTTAAACGTCCTGTCCTTGCCGGCGTGGTCGTGGGAGGAGGATTACTTTCACCTCTTCCCCTGTTATATTGCCCTTGTGCTGTGACATCACCCTTATATGCTGTGTAAAGCATACTTGTTAATTTGTTTTGGACCTGCTGCATCCTTTCTGACTTGCGGTAATTTGGTAACAAATCAGGCACTTTCTACTTATACCGGGGGTCTAGTAGCGTGCACAACCAGTACAGGTCATTCCCCTTCAGTCTTTTTATACAAGGGGCCTGCGACAGGCACAACAGCATGAAAGACCCCATTTGCACAAGGTTGGATGCCGAGCTACCCATGTCCCGTTCGTCACCTCAGTAATCTCGCTGAAGATATGTTCTTCCCCCCAGCCACGTACAACACCACGGGTACCAGATAGGTACCAGATAGGTGACACCCTGGGATGCCTGTTGTGATTGGTCTTCCGCCTCCCCCTCAAAGCCACATTCCTCCTCTGACTCCTCTTCCTCACAATCCTCTTCCAGCGTTGCCGCAGGTCTAGCAAGCGATGCTGATAAGGCTGTTTCTGGTGGTGATGGTGACCATAACTCTTCCTCTTCCTCGTCACGCTCATCTACGGCTTGATCCAGCACTCTTCGCAGGGCACGCTCCAGGAAGAAAACAAATGGTATGATGTCGCTGATGGTGCGACTGACAAGGTTTGTCATCTCCTCAAAAGGACGCATGAGCCAACAGGCATTGCGCATGAGCGTCCAGTAACATGGCAAAAAAATCCCCAGCTCCGCAGAGGCTGTCCTAGCAACCCGGTCATACAAATACTCATTAATGGCTTTTTCTTGTTGGAGCAGGCGGTCGAACATTAGGAGTGTTGAATTCCAACGTGTGGGGCTGTCACAAATCAAGCGCCTTACTGGCATGTTGTTTCGCCGCTGGATATCTGAATAGTGCACCATGGCCGTGAAGGAACGCCTGAAATGGCCACACACCTTTCTGTCCTGCTTCAGGACGTCCTGTAAGCCTGGATACTTATGGACAAAGCGTTGTACAATCAGATTACCACACATGTGCCTTGCATGGCACATGTGTCAACTTGCCCAAATTCAATGCCGCCAACAAATTTCTTCCGTTGTCACAAACCACTTTGCCAATCTCCAGTTGGTGCGGAGTCAGCCATTGATCCACCTGTGCGTTCAGGGCGGACAGGAGTGCTGGCCCGGTGTGACTCTCTGCTTTCAGGCAAGTCAACCCCAAGACAGCATGACACTGCTGTATCCGGGATGTGGAATAGTATCTGGGGAGCTGGGGGGGGTGCCGTTGATGTGGAGCAAGATGCAGCAGCAGAAGAGGACTCAGCTGAGGAGGTTATGGAAGAGGATGGAGTAGGAGGAGTAGAGGAGGTGGCAGCAGGCCTGCCTGCAAGTCGTGGCGGTGTCACCAACTCCTCTGCAGAGCCACGCATTCCATGCTTGGCAGGGGTCAGCAGGTTTACCCAATGCGCAGTGTAGGTGATATACCTGCCCTGACCATGCTTTGCAGATCAGGTATCAGTGGTCAGATGGACCCTTGTCCCAACACTGTGTGCCAGAGATGCCATTACTTCCTTTTGCACAATCGAGTACAGGTTGGGGATTGCCTTTTGAGCAAAGAAATTTCAGCCGGGTACCTTCCACTGCGGTATCCCAATCGCTAAAATTTTTTTGAACGCCTCAGACTCCACCAGCTTGTATGGTAAAAGCTGGAGGGCTAAGGGTTCAGACAAGCCAGCTGTCAGACGCCGGGCAAGGGGGTGACTTTGTGGCATTGGCTTCTTACGCTCAAACATGCCCTTGACAGACACCTGCTACAGACATCGGCTGTGGTACTAGTGTTGGTGGTGGCGGCAGTCGGGCGAGTGGTAACTTGAGAGGTGCCCGAAGCTAAGCTGGAGGAGGATGGTGCGTCAGTGTTCCAAGCGGAAGCTGTAGAAGATTGGGTGTCCTGTGTTAGCCAGTCAACTACGTCCTCTGAACTTTTCAAGTTCAGGGTAACTGGCCTCTGAACACTGGGCATTATTGTAGGGCCAAAGGGAATCACAGCACCACGACCATGACGGCCCCTGCGGGGTGTCCTGCCTCTGCCTGACATTTTTTTTCCGATTAGCTGTACTATGCGTGCAAGCTACTGAGATTGGATTGGTTGAACTTGGCACAACTTAGATTTAAGAAAATCTAATTATTGTTTTTTTAAATGTAGACTGCTGGTACCCCAACTAGATTGGATTGGTTGAACTTGGCACAGTACTTCTAAGCCTGACACACACACTGGCTAGCGGTCAGGCAAATGAACTTAGATTGGCGGTCAGGTAAATGAACTTAGATTTAAGAAAATAAAATTATTGTTTTTTTAAATATAGACTGCTGGTACCCCAACTAGATTGGATTGGTTGAACTTGGCACAATACTTGTAAGCCTTACACACACACTAGCTAGTGGTCAGGCAAATGAACTTAGATTGGCGGTCAGGCAAATGAACTTAGATTTAAGAAAATAAAATTATTGTTTTTTTATATGTAGACTGCTGGTACCCCAACTAGATTCGATTGGTTGAACTTGGCACAATAAATGTAAGCCTGACACACACACTGGCTAGCGGTCAGGCAAATGAACTTAGATTGGCGGTCAGGCAAACGAACTTAGATTTAAGAAAATAAAATGATTGTTTTTTTAAATGTCGACTGCTGGTACCCCAACTAGATTGGATTGGTTGAACTTGGCACAGTGCTTGTAAGCCTGACACACACACACTGGCCAGCGGTCAGGCAAATGAACTTAGATTGGCGGTCAGGCAAATGAACTAAGATTTAACAAAATAAAAGTTTTTTTTTTTTTTTAAAGTAGACAACTAGTAAACAAGATTGTATTGGTTGCACTGTGCACACACAGTATAAGCTGTGAGCCTGACACACACACTTGCTAGCAGGGGCTAGCAGGGAGACAGGCAAATGAAGTTAGATTACACAGAAAAAGAAAAACAAAAAAAATGATGTTATAGCCCTAAAAAGGGCTTTTTGGG
This sequence comes from Discoglossus pictus, assembly GCA_027410445.1. Classification (NCBI taxonomy): domain Eukaryota; kingdom Metazoa; phylum Chordata; class Amphibia; order Anura; family Alytidae; genus Discoglossus; species Discoglossus pictus. The sequence continues at coordinate 316,860,055 of CM050164.1, read as the reverse complement.
GTGCTGTGTTTACAGCAGAGATTTTATGAGTCCTTCAGCACTGCACTGGACACTGAATAAACTTGCCTAGCTATTGATTTTCCTATTCAACCAGCATCACCTACACTCAGCCTCCTCTCAGTAAGACTGCAAGTTAGTTATGATTCCAAAATGGCTGCTGTAGATGAGGTAGAAGGCTCTGGAAGGGAGTGTATGCTGCTGATTGGCTGGAATGTGTCTGCTGACTGTGAGTTGCAGGGTCAAAGTTTGCTCAATGATAAAGTATAGGGGTGGGTCGAATATCGCATATGTTCACTGTTCGCTATGTTTGCTATGTTCGCCGGGAACAGTCCGCCGGCAAACTATTCGCGACATCTCTATTTATACCATTGAATTTAAAAAAAGAGGCTTGCACACATACTTTCAATCCGGAAAAAGATAAATTGAATATTGCAGAGAGAGTGGATTCAGTAATTACTGCTAAACTGCCATATCCAGAAAAATATTCAAAACTTTTTGAGATTGTAACACACAGAATTATTCATGGGCCATGTGTAGATATCAATCCAAATTCACCATGTATGGAAAATAAAAAATGTACAAAAGAGTTCCCAAAAACAATTTCAAATGCAAACATATGCTAATTGTGAAGGATACCCTTTGTATAAAAGAAGAGAAGGAGAAACGGCTATTATCCATTGCCAAAAAGTTGATAATCGATATGTAGTTCCACACAATCCACATTTGCTGATGAAGTACAATGCATATATAAATGTGGAAGCTTGCACTTCTATTAAATCCATCAAATTTGTGTATAAATATATATACAAAGGATATGATGCAGCAACTGTTGTGCAAGGTGCACAAAACGAAAAGGAAAATCCAATTTTACATGATGAACTTTCATGTTGTTTAGATGATCGCTGTGTCAGTGCTCCTGAAGCAATGTGGCGCCTTCTGAAATTTGAGATGCATGATGCTGTGTATCTATTAGCTGTCCATTTGCCACAGTCAGTTTGTTTGCTTTACTGCAGGCAATGAAAGAACTGCCTTAGCACAAAGTGAACATCAAGAAACAACACTTACTGCTTGGTTTCAATTAAACTGCCAGGACACTGAGGCCAGACAATTTTTATACATTGAGATTCCATATCACTTTGTATTTGTAAATGGCTAATGACGACAACGGAAAAGAGATACCCATAAAATTATACCACAAATGTATACCGTCAGCCCAAGAGACATTGAACATTTCAGTTTAAGATTACTTCTTTTACATGTTCCTGGTGCACAAAGTTATGAACATTTACACACAGTGAATGACCTAGTTTATGATACTTTCCTTTTAGTTGCAAGACATCAAAACTTCATAGCAGATGATACAGAATGGGAGAGGTGTCTGGAAGAAGCAGCACTATGTCAAATGCCAAAGCAAATGAGAAAAAAATTGCCTTAATTTGCATCTTTTGCAATGTACCTGATGCATTTGCCTTGTGGGAAACATTTAAATTAAATATGTGTGAAGACTTCTTGAAATGTTACAATGAGCCCATTGCACTCTTAAAAGCATTAAAGGAAATTTCAAGAAATATTTCTTGCTCATGGATTAAATTGTGCAAGTTTTAATTTGCCTGATCCAGGACTTTTAGATGACATCAACTTTGATTATGACACTGAGCTTCAACAACAAAAAAACACAAGAAAAACTGGCAACTTTTAAATAGTTTACATTTTCAAGCATTTAATGCCATCACAACTGCTACAGATGATGAAATGGTATATATCTAGATATCTATATATCTAGATGGCCCTGGTGGATCAGGAAAAACGTATCTGTACAATTGCTTGATGAGTTACATTTGAGCACAGGGTCAAATAGCAATGCCATTTGCAACAACTGGAATTGCTGCACTTTTGTTAGAAGGTGGCAGAACTGTGCATAGTGGATTTAAACTGCCAGTTCCCATTTTAGAAGCTTCAGTGCCAGATATTTGACTGAATTCTTTGCAAGCAAAAAAAAAAAAGTAATTATCATAGGCAAGGCAACAATTATGTCATGTCATGCCTTGCAATGTATTGATAGGTTATTAAAAGAAGTGATGGATAATCATTTGCCATTTGGTGGAAAGGTGATGTTGTTAGGAGGAGATTTCAGGCAAACATTACCTGTTGTGCCACATGGAAATAGGTCTGACATCATTGAAACATGTATCAAGATAAGTAAACTGTGGAAAATATTTACACACCTCAAATTTAGAATTAAATATGAGATCTTAAGGCCAAAACAAATTCAATAATTGGCTCATTCAAATTGAAGCAGGAAAACATCCACAAATAAATGATTTACCCAATGATACCACTGAAATTCCATCACAAATGGTTTGCATGGAATCACTCATATCGGCAATCTTTCTTCAACGTCTCAATAGCGACGATTACTCAGATGTTGCAAACAAAGTGATATTAACATCCAAAAATATAGATGCCTTGAATCTAAATAACAAAATGTTTTAATTCATCAATGAACCCCAAAATAATTATTACAGTGCAGGTTCAGGACAATAAAGACAGTGAATCTAACTTAAGTATAGAATTTATTAATTCTTTAACACCATCTGGAATGCCACCACATGTTTTGCAATTGAAAATGTGGCAATTGTCATGCTATTGAGAAATATGAATCCAAAAAAAGGACTTTGTAATGGGACCAGATTAATTTGTGCATGATTTAAAAGATCATTTTATACATGCAGGAATTATGACTGGAACCCATAAAGATGAACAAGGTTTTATACCACAAATTGATTTGGCTCCAAGTGAGAGTGGTTTGCCTTTTGTCCTTCAAAGGAGACAATTTCCAGTTATCATGGCATTTGCAATGACCACAAATAAATCCAAAGGACAAACTTTTAAGTCTGGAGGTATTTTTTTACAGGAACCTGTTTTTGCACATGGACAACTCTATGTTGCTTTTTCAAGGTGCACAAAACCAGATGAGATTAAAGTTTCAATTGAAGACAACCCAAGTCAGGGTGATCTATTACACGATAGATGCATTTTTACAAAAAACATTGTGTACTATAAAGTTTTGTAAACATAGAGAATAGTGGTTTCATTTCCAGGAAGAAATTTAATGTCACTTGGCTCTTTTTAAAGGACCACTATTTCACATACAAAACTCTATGTAAAATTTTACAAAACAACAACCGTAACAAAACAAAAAAAAGGAAAAACAACAACAATAAACAGTAGTTATATTCCATAGACACATTTTAATAGTCTGCTGGGCTCTTTTTAAGGCAACCACTTGGACATGCAAAAAAAAAAGTATTGGAATGTCTTGGCAGTGGCCTTATGCCGGGATTGGCCCCACAAAACAGTTATGTTGCATTTTATTACTTTTCCTGTTTACATTTGAATGCATTAAATTTATATTTGTAATGTTAACTTTTGTGAGCTTTTAAAAACTATTTTGTTTCATTGTATGTTATTAAGGGTAGAAGCAGCACTATGTCAAATGCCAAAGCAAATGAGAAAAAAATTGCCTTAATTTGCATCTTTTGCAATGTACCTGATGCATTTGCCTTGTGGGAAACATTTAAATTAAATATGTGTGAAGACGTCTTGAAATGTTACAATGAGCCCATTGCACTCTTAAAAGCATTAAAGGAAATTTCAAGAAATATTTCTTGCTCATGGATTAAATTGTGCAAGTTTTAATTTGCCTGATCCAGGACTTTTAGATGACATCAACTTTGATTATGACACTGAGCTTCAACAACAAAAAAACACAAGAAAAACTGGCAACTTTTAAATAGTTTACATTTTCAAGCATTTAATGCCATCACAACTGCTACAGATGATGAAATGGTATATATCTAGATATCTATATATCTAGATGGCCCTGGTGGATCAGGAAAAACGTATCTGTACAATTGCTTGATGAGTTACATTTGAGCACAGGGTCAAATAGCAATGCCATTTGCAACAACTGGAATTGCTGCACTTTTGTTAGAAGGTGGCAGAACTGTGCATAGTGGATTTAAACTGCCAGTTCCCATTTTAGAAGCTTCAGTGCCAGATATTTGACTGAATTCTTTGCAAGCAAAAAAAAAAAAAGTAATTATCATAGGCAAGGCAACAATTATGTCATGTCATGCCTTGCAATGTATTGATAGGTTATTAAAAGAAGTGATGGATAATCATTTGCCATTTGGTGGAAAGGTGATGTTGTTAGGAGGAGATTTCAGGCAAACATTACCTGTTGTGCCACATGGAAATAGGTCTGACATCATTGAAACATGTATCAAGATAAGTAAACTGTGGAAAATATTTACACACCTCAAATTTAGAATTAAATATGAGATCTTAAGGCCAAAACAAATTCAATAATTGGCTCATTCAAATTGAAGCAGGAAAACATCCACAAATAAATGATTTACCCAATGATACCACTGAAATTCCATCACAAATGGTTTGCATGGAATCACTCATATCGGCAATCTTTCTTCAACGTCTCAATAGCGACGATTACTCAGATGTTGCAAACAAAGTGATATTAACATCCAAAAATATAGATGCCTTGAATCTAAATAACAAAATGTTTTAATTCATCAATGAACCCCAAAATAATTATTACAGTGCAGGTTCAGGACAATAAAGACAGTGAATCTAACTTAAGTATAGAATTTATTAATTCTTTAACACCATCTGGAATGCCACCACATGTTTTGCAATTGAAAATGTGGCAATTGTCATGCTATTGAGAAATATGAATCCAAAAAAAGGACTTTGTAATGGGACCAGATTAATTTGTGCATGATTTAAAAGATCATTTTATACATGCAGGAATTATGACTGGAACCCATAAAGATGAACAAGGTTTTATACCACAAATTGATTTGGCTCCAAGTGAGAGTGGTTTGCCTTTTGTCCTTCAAAGGAGACAATTTCCAGTTATCATGGCATTTGCAATGACCACAAATAAATCCAAAGGACAAACTTTTAAGTCTGGAGGTATTTTTTTACAGGAACCTGTTTTTGCACATGGACAACTCTATGTTGCTTTTTCAAGGTGCACAAAACCAGATGAGATTAAAGTTTCAATTGAAGACAACCCAAGTCAGGGTGATCTATTACACGATAGATGCATTTTTACAAAAAACATTGTGTACTATAAAGTTTTGTAAACATAGAGAATAGTGGTTTCATTTCCAGGAAGAAATTTAATGTCACTTGGCTCTTTTTAAAGGACCACTATTTCACATACAAAACTCTATGTAAAATTTTACAAAACAACAACCGTAACAAAACAAAAAAAAGGAAAAACAACAACAATAAACAGTAGTTATATTCCATAGACACATTTTAATAGTCTGCTGGGCTCTTTTTAAGGCAACCACTTGGACATGCAAAAAAAAAAGTATTGGAATGTCTTGGCAGTGGCCTTATGCCGGGATTGGCCCCACAAAACAGTTATGTTGCATTTTATTACTTTTCCTGTTTACATTTGAATGCATTAAATTTATATTTGTAATGTTAACTTTTGTGAGCTTTTAAAAACTATTTTGTTTCATTGTATGTTATTAAGGGTAGAAGCAGCACTATGTCAAATGCCAAAGCAAATGAGAAAAAAATTGCCTTAATTTGCATCTTTTGCAATGTACCTGATGCATTTGCCTTGTGGGAAACATTTAAATTAAATATGTGTGAAGACTTCTTGAAATGTTACAATGAGCCCATTGCACTCTTAAAAGCATTAAAGGAAATTTCAAGAAATATTTCTTGCTCATGGATTAAATTGTGCAAGTTTTAATTTGCCTGATCCAGGACTTTTAGATGACATCAACTTTGATTATGACACTGAGCTTCAACAACAAAAAAACACAAGAAAAACTGGCAACTTTTAAATAGTTTACATTTTCAAGCATTTAATGCCATCACAACTGCTACAGATGATGAAATGGTATATATCTAGATATCTATATATCTAGATGGCCCTGGTGGATCAGGAAAAACGTATCTGTACAATTGCTTGATGAGTTACATTTGAGCACAGGGTCAAATAGCAATGCCATTTGCAACAACTGGAATTGCTGCACATTTGTTAGAAGGTGGCAGAACTGTGCATAGTGGATTTAAACTGCCAGTTCCCATTTTAGAAGCTTCAGTGCCAGATATTTGACTGAATTCTTTGCAAGCAAAAAAAAAAAAAGTAATTATCATAGGCAAGGCAACAATTATGTCATGTCATGCCTTGCAATGTATTGATAGGTTATTAAAAGAAGTGATGGATAATCATTTGCCATTTGGTGGAAAGGTGATGTTGTTAGGAGGAGATTTCAGGCAAACATTACCTGTTGTGCCACATGGAAATAGGTCTGACATCATTGAAACATGTATCAAGATAAGTAAACTGTGGAAAATATTTACACACCTCAAATTTAGAATTAAATATGAGATCTTAAGGCCAAAACAAATTCAATAATTGGCTCTTGTTTATACAGGAGTTAATTTAACAAATGAGACCTTTGGACATCTCCTAATGTAAGATTTAATTTTGTTTGTTTGTTGGCATCACATATATAGTTGTGAGCGTACGAGTTGTTGCTAACGCCGCGGGCTCGCTACGCGAGTCGCGGCCCTCGCGAAGCGAGGGCCGCTACTCGCGTAGCGAGCTGCGGCCCTCGCGTAGCGAGGGCCGCGGCTCGCGCAGCGAGCCGCGGCTCGCGCAGCGAAGCGAGGGCACTGCCCGAGGGTCTGAGTTGCTGCAAGGAGCGCCAAAGGCGCTCCTTGCCAGCAACTGAGACCCTCGGGCAGTGCCCTCGCGAAGCGAGGGCACTGCCCGAGGGTCTGAGTTGCTGGCATGGAGCGCCAAAGGCGCTCCTTGCCAGCAACTGAGGACCCTCGCAAAGCGAGGGACTCAGTTGCTGGCATGGAGCGCCGTAGGCGCTCCATGCCAGCACCTGAGGACCTCGCAAAGCGAGGGCCGCAGTTGCTGGCATGGAGCGCCGAAGGCGCTCCATGCCAGCAACTGCGACCCTCGCAAACTTCACGTCGCAACCCAAACAGTACGACACACACATTACGACACTCGCAAACAACATACGACACACGTTCACACACATTACGGACTCGCAACACTCGGATGCAACTCGCGAACATTACAAAATTTAAAACACAATACATACACACACCACATACATAAAAAACTTACCTACACCAAGAGGGAGCACCCAGCAACTCAAAAATACAACTTACACCTCGATTTTACTCCAAATAAAACAGTTTAGAGACTAAAAAAAATTTGAAGCGAGAGAAAAAATGGCCGCCGAACAAAACGAAAACGAGGCTACAGCACTCTAAACTCGCAAAACACCACAAGAAACTCGCAAAACACCACAAAACACCTACGGATATTCCGATACAAACGTATACCACACATTACTCGCCATTTTACGCCAATGCGGAAGTACACGACAACGGTTTGGGCTCGCGCACGCACAGTGATATACTGCACACATTCAGCACGCTTACACAGCAGATCCACACCACTAATGCTGCAGCAACATCAAAACACATTCACAGCTCTTCCACACAATGCTTTAAAATAGGTAAAGTATATTAATTTATTCATGTATTATATATTTCATTATTACACACTGAACAGCATTAGCTACCTTACAATTTCATTGCGTCAAATTTGTATATTACCGACCAAACAAATTTACAAACATACACATCTCATTGCCGTCATTTTTTGACGGGCAAGTCGCTAGTTTTTTATAAACTTGAAAAGCTACTTTTGACTGACTGTAGTATTTTTACGTTCTCTTATCTACTTATTGTTTTTGTTACATTCCTTGTAGATGTAGAATTATTCTTCAGTTGCTTCCTTCTTGCACAATGTTTAATCTTGTATCTTTTGCTGGGGTGGTTGCCACTATCCGTTGTTCTCCAACTGGTTTTAGGGGGCATGGATTAGTCAGAACTGATGAGCTTTTGGATCTGTAAGCATCCTATTTCAGTGCCCATACCCCTTATGAGACAACATTAGGCAAATTCCAAAAATTACTGTATATACTTGAGTATAAGTTGACCCAAGTATATGCCGAGGTACCTATTTTACCACAAAAAAATGAAAAAACTTATTGACTTGAGTATAAGCAGAGGCTGGGAAATGCTCTACCCCTGTGTCCACATAAAAAATGTGCTGAAAAAGTCCGTTTATACTCAAGTATATACGGTAAGTGTTTTTGCGTTAATGCACAGATTGATCTATTTTTGTTATCAGCAATAATTTTAACATTCTGTCTTTATTTTCTGTGTTTATAACCGACAGCATTTTGGTTAAATGTAAGCATTGAATTGATGCCATTAGCAACATTTCAAAGTATGATACATGTGCTCATAAAGAAAACAGGTTAAATATATAATAATAGTTTTTTTAACACCTAACTTTAGAGATTCTAATCTAAATTACATTATAAATTCAATAAATGCATAGATTGTGTGCTTACAAGTACCAGAAAAGATAAAAAGTGTGCTCAAAATATATCCAGGAAATTATTGAATCCACTCTGACACCATCTAGTCCTTTAAAGATAAATAACAGATCTATTTTTAAATGCAGTTCATTAAATATTGACTTCATATCATTGGCTACGTATCACATATATAGTTGTGAGCGTACGAGTTGTTGCTAACGCTGCGGGCTCGCGTAGCGAGCCCGCGGCCCTCGCGAAGCGAGGGCCGCGGGCTCGCTACGCGAGTCGCGGCCCTCGCGAAGCGAGGGCCGCGACTCGCGTAGCGAGCCGCGGCCCTCGCGTAGCGAGGGCCGCGGCTCGCGCAGCGAGCCGAGGCCCTCGCTTCGCGAGGGCACTGCCCGAGGGTCTCAGTTGCTGGCATGGAGCGCCGAAGGCGCTCCATGCCAGCAACTGAGGACCCTCGCAAAGCGAGGGCCTCAGTTGCTGGCATGGAGCGCCGTAGGCGCTCCATGCCAGCACCTGAGGACCTCGCAAAGCGAGGGCCGCAGTTGCTGGCATGGAGCGCCGAAGGCGCTCCTTGCCAGCAACTGCGACCCTCGCAAACTTCACCTCGCAACCCAAACAGTACGACACACACATTACGACACTCGCAAACAACATACGACACACGTTCACACACATTACGGACTCGCAACACTCGGACGCAACTCGCGAACATTAGAAAATGTCAAACACAATACATACACACACCACATACATAAAAAACTTACCTACACCAAGAGGGAGCACCCAGCACCTCAAAAATACAACTTACACCTCGATTTTACTTCAAATAAAACAGTTTAGACACTAAAAAAAAAACGAAGCGAGAGAAAAAATGGCCGCCGAACAAAACGAAAACGAGGCTACAGCACTCTAAACTCGCAAAACACCACAAGAAACTCGCAAAACACCACAAAACACCTACGGATATTCCGATACAAACGTATACCACACATTACTCGCCATTTCTCGCCAATGCGGAAGTACACGACTACGCTAACGGTTTGGTCTCGCGCACGCACAGTGTTACACTGCACACATTCAGCACGCTTACACAGCAGATCCACACCACTAATGCTGCAGCAACATCAAAACACATTCACAGCTCTTCCACACAATGCTTTAAAATAGGTAAAGTATATTCATTTATTAATGTATTATATATTTCATTATTACACACTAAACAGCATTAGCTACCTTACAATTTCATTGCCGTCATTTTTTGACGGGCAATTCTCTAGTGTTTATAATATTCTTCACATATGTACTTGTTGCACTAAGGTAGGAAACATGGAAAGAATCCTATCTTACACTGCACCTGGTGAACAATTTGCATCTTACCTGAATCAATAAATGGGCAGCGGATTCTTTTTGAAAACATACATTAATTTTGGAAGTCTACAATCTGTACACTTTCCTATCTGTACACAGAGCATGAAACCCTTATAAATATGCAATAAAGAATGTCTCTGTTGCTGGAGGGGTTTAACTATATTCAAAAGCATGATGGCAAAATATCTCTCAGTACAAGTACATAGCTTAATATAAAGTAAATTGACTTTGTAACAGTGCCTTGTGTCAGAAAGCTGCATTATAGGCTAAATAAATATAATTGTGTATAAAAGTCTATGTTTGGAAGGAGAGTATAAAATTGCTATTACAGTAATAATGTTGAAATCCACACCTTTAATACAATACTGCTGCCAGTGCTTGTTGTTAAGGATATATACATATAAATGTGTCATTCAGGGGGGCCTCAAGACTTTGTGGGAATGTTGGACTATCGGGGGCCATGGATTAACATGGACTATTGCTATTCTTTCTTCCTTCTCGTCCTTAACCCTGTCCTCCTCAGCCTGGACACTTGAACTGTGACAGTTACACCCCTGAGACTTACATGCAAACATGCACAGTTCTGCACTTCCACCAAGGGTCACGGGACACCTACTCAGAAGAGATTTGTCAGATGAGGCATGCCTATCTCAGTTGGTGGAAGGGGACAACCGTATTTGAGGACGTTTTGGATGTGATCCTCATTGAACAGTTGTATTTTATCTGCCCTGATAGATTGAAAGCATGGTTGCAAAACCAAAAACACACCACCGAGGAGGCTGCTGCTAAATTGGCTGATCATTTCTGATTACCAGAGGTGAGACGACAGCCAAGGGGGGGAGGGGGATGGTCCCAGTCCCAGTCCCAGTCCCACCATCCTCGATCCCTCGCACTGCAGTAACCCGTCCAGTTCGCCCATTGCTACTGGGGATACGAGGCCTGAAGAGAGCCAGTGATTTACCTCCAGACCTAAGAACATTGTGCGTCCTCTCCTTGTAACCAGAAGCAACCAAGGGGAATGTTATGGGTCAAAAGAGATTGCCCCAACATTTTCAGCCTGTTTTTGTTAAGGGGAGGAAGACCAGGGTTTACTTTGACTGCTGTCACTGTGGTACACCTGGATTTGGTACCACATACAGCCATTTTGCCCTATACCATGAAGGTGATGGTGGCTGGATGCCAGAAACTTTCCATCACAGTTGCCTACTTGCATTTGGGAACTAGTAAAGGGGTAGGGAGGTGGGAGTTATGCCTGGATTACTTGCAGATGTTTTCCTGGGCAATGACTTGGGACGACTGGAAAGTCCTTATGCGACAGTCAACAGGACTCAAACAGCCAATACCATTCCTGTGGACCTAGTAAGTCAGGGGGAGCACTTAAACCCTGGGGTGAGTCTATTGCCTTCTGGGGAACAGGGATTGGGTTGGATCAGTGTAGAGGCAGAGAAAAAAGAATTAGAAAAGATGAGACCTTAGCTGATGCTATGAAGAGGGCTGCGCAGCACGAAACAGGTCTAGAAATGGAGGTTAGCAGACAGATGGTGATTTACCAGAAGTTTAGGCAAAGACTGTTAAAGATAGCCCATGAAGTGCCTTTAGCTGATCACATGGGGGTTAAGAGGACCCGACATCTCCTTACCAAGGTGTTCTACTGGCCTGGGGTTAACAGGAATGTTACTGCTTATTGTAACTTTTGTGATGCAGTATGGTCACCCAGGAAGGGGTATCCAGGTCCCTCTTCCATCCCTGCCTGTTATGGATACCCCCTTCCAACGGGTGGCTATCAATATCATAGGACCCCTAGCCAGGACTAGCAGGACCGGAAAGCATTTCATTCTTACCATAGTGGACTATGCTACCTGGTATCCTGAGGCTGCTACCCTCCCGACCCCCAAGCTGAAATATCTGCTGTTGCAGAATTCAGAGGTATTACTGGGATTATTTTCCAGGATAGGGTCCTCTAAGGAGATTCTATCAGACAGAGGTACCCAGTTCATGGGTAGTGTCACCCAACAATTATGGGAGTGATGTGATATTAAACACCTGAGCTCGTCCCCATATCGCCCCCAGACAAATGGGCTTTGGAAAAGGTTCAGTGGGACCCTTAAGGAGATGCTTTGTACTTTCACAGAGTATAAGAAGGATTTGGAAAGGTTGCTCCCATCCTTTTTCTTTGCCTATAGATAAGTACGTCAGGAGTCCACATGATTCTCTCCATATGAACTCCTGTATGCTAGACAGCTAAAGGTACCCTTGAATGTGATCAGAGAGGCATGGGAAGGAGATTATGGATTGAACCAGGTGGCAGTGGCCTTATATGTTGTGGTTTTTCGGGAGAAACTAGCCATGCTAGCTGGGTTGGTCAGAGAACACATGCAGGTGGCCCAGGCCAAAAACAAACCGTATAGGAGGGGGGCTAAAGAGCTGGAAGTGGGGCAGGAAGTATTAATATTGGTGCCCCAGGATAAATTACAAGCCACTTGGGAAGGTCACAACCGGTCACAAAAAAGTTAAATGTTTGTACATATGTACTGACTGTAAACTCTGCCAGAAAAGTCACCAGAGTGGCCCATATCAAAAGGCTGTAGGATTAACAAAGAGGGTCCCAGAACTTGTTAGCAATATGTCTACCTATGGGCAGTGACCCAGAGGAGGGAACCTTACCAGATGTGCTAGCACCAGCTAGGCAAGATGTACAAGAAAAGTAGTGGGACAAGCAGAACACTTAGCTGTTCATCCAGGCCAGTGCCAGTGTGCTAGGGCAGAGGTTCAGTACTTGGGCCACTGAGTGGGCAGCGGGCAGATTAGGCCAGAGCCAGCTAAGGGGGAGGGAAAAGCTACTTGGCCCATACCGCAGATGCAGAAGCAGGTGATGGCTTTCCTGGCTTATTCCCTGTATAGTACCACAACAGGGAGTTCACCATGGTAACTGGTCATAACCCTATGTTGGCTGACCAGAGGGGTAGGAGACAATGGACAATTACTATGATGGAGCCTGGCCCTACAGACTTTTCATTTCTCTATTCAACACGGAAGGGGCAAGGTCCATCAGAATGCAGGAGGGTAAGTAAAGTCAATGTCGCTAAAGGAGTCATCCATCAGTATCACTTATAAGGCTATGCTAGGAAGAGGGATGAAGAAGCTGTGATGTTCAGGGAGGGCCCAAGACTTTGTGGGACTGTTTGTGTGGGTTGACGGAGCCAGGTGGTTCATGGAAAGGACCAAAATATAGGGGTGATCGGAATTAGTGTATTATTGTTGTGTGAATTTATTGATGTAACGGTGGCAACCAGTATGGTTTGGTATTAAAATGCTGCATTCTTCCCAGGGAGTTTAGCAGAGTGTATTGGAGTGAGGATGGAGGGGCAGTTACCTGTTTGTTAGGACAAAGAGGGAGGGGGCTGGTCCGATACAACTTTTACAAAAGACTGCACACTGTCATTGATGCTAAAGGGGGCAATACATAGTATTAAGGACTAAGGGTATGCAAACTTTTGAACAGGGTCATTTTCATTTTGTTCTTTGTTGCCATGTTTTATTTTATGATTGTGCCATTCTTTTATAACCTACAGTTGCATATGAATCCCATAAAAAATAAAAGAAATGTGTTTTGCCTGCTCACTCGTGTTTTCATTAAAAATGGTACATATATTACCAATTCGCCAAGGGTATATGCAAACTTTTGAGCACATAATTGATGTGTGTTTCATTCGAAGGAAATAATAATAAGTATTACTGGGATTACTGCTGAACCTGCATTGGACTCTGTTAGAGTCGGTAATATTTGCTGGGTGGCTCTACTACAAGCTGGGTTGGTTCTGTTCCTGCTATCAGGGATATACAAAGAACCAGACGGTCCTACTGGGTAGGTTTGAACTAGCATCTTACCAAGCCCAACAGAAGCAGCAGGTCATCACAATATTTTATATGTATGTATGTGTATATATATATATATATATATATATATATATATGTGTGTGTATATATATATATATATATATATATAGATAGATAGATAGTTAGATAGATATAATGAATAAGTGAGGAATTTGGGTAAAATATGAGGAAATAGCAGCCATATTTGGTGTGTTTTTATCCAAACACTAACATTAGATGAACAGAATAACACAAATACTGTATATATTGAAATATACATGATATAACTTTTCCCTCGGATTAAGGAAATAGGTTAATATGCAAATATGTTTGTCTGTTCATTAACATGATTACCGATTTTAAAATATGTTTCAAAATGTACAATAATGAGCCTGTATTATTCATGACCTTTATGCCTTCTTTATCTGTAATGTTAGGTCAGCTCTCTGGATAGACCACTGAATGTGTTCTTGACAATCAGTTTGTGTTTTCTTCAAGTTGCTTGTCAAGTACCTGACCAGCATAATACTGATTGTGGATGTGCCCCTGGACACTATATTTTCCTCCTTACGGTCTCCAAGTTACATGATTTATGTATAAATTAGCATTTTTTTAATTGAATAATCAACAGATGTTTTAAATTATTTAGCTTTTGTTAATTGGGAGACCATCTCATATTAATAAGTGCTGGAGAGAATGTGTAAGCACTCCTCTCTGTTTTTTTTTTTTTTTTTTACTATATGGGTCACACAGTGAGTCTCCACACCTTAGACTTTTATATTTTCCTTGACCTTTATGTGGTTGTAAATCCATTCAGCCAATCGACATACAGTGAATGTTCTTACTAGTTTGAATAGTATGGCTTTTGAAACTCCAGAGGCTTGTATTTTTAATTGTTCGGAGACATCCGCATTCAGTTGGATTTACAAATGATTAACATATCATATTTCTTATTCAATTGTGATCCACATGTGAAACAAAATCAGTAAAAAAAAGTTGCAGGTGAAACCATTTTATTGAAATCAATACATTTTATTGGCTTTAGAGAACTAAACTCTTTTTTTAACAGTTCAATGTAAAATAAGCTAACAGAAATAAATATGTTTTATTACAGTTGAATAATTTTCTTTTACTCAGCTGTAATAACCCAATAAACAATTTATAAAGAATTGACAACCTTGAGTGTGGCATGAATGATAAAAAATAACAAAGTGTCTATATTGTCAAATGTTGGATTGCTCATAGTCACAGCCAATCATTTTTTGGGCATAAAATAGATTATTTTTTTTAGATATATCCCATATGCAAAATGTTTATTTTGGAACTGACATACATTAGAGTTGAGAATATGCTACCATTCTTGACTGGATTTCAAGATTTATTAATTAAGTTATATGTGGCCTGTTCCGGTTGACAGTACTGCAACTCTAGGAATAACCTCAAGCCTCAAAGATTACATACAGTTCATTTTAATTCTTAGTTACAAAGTGCCATTAGTTTCCAACAAGAAATTAACAGGAATGGGTGTATTTATATGTATGCAGACAACTGTATAACCAGACATGTATTAAGAAAGTATTTCATTGGAGTACATATGAGAAAATATATACCAATGGCAATGCAACTTATGCAACAAATAACCATTAATTTCATACAAAGCTTAAAAGCTCATATTAACTTCCAGAGACATATTTCCCAAGATGCTGAATGGAAAACATCTGTATTTTTTGTAACTTTAAGAACATTAGCTTTGTAAATTTGTGTTATCAGTGATCAACAAGTGTATTAGAATAGATTAATGAAAATAAAGGGTTAAATAAGCAAAAACTCTCTGAACAGGAAAAGGAGATCAGCATATTGTAATTAAGATCCATGAAAAGCAAATAACATTTTTAAGAGAAAATCCAAAAACACTTTAATGATATTTAAGAATACATGTCATATTTGATTAGCACCTCTCATGAAATGGCTTAGGTGTATTAAGATGTATCAATATATTCAAGTCATTTTCTATTCAATAATTTGACACTGAAAGATATAAGATGTATAAACAAACTATTGTAAGAACAAACTATTGTGAAGTCTTCAGTGTTTTTGTATCCACTTTTCATTTGTTTTTGAAGTGATTTCAGAAAATATTATACACAAAAACGTCTCAATGTTTCTGCTGATAATAGTTTTATTGACTGGATCACTATGTGGATTATGTACTGTTTGCTTTAACCTTGTAGGTTTTTTTTATTTTTTATATGTGGTCGGCAACTCTTCAGTACAAAGAATACATATTTTAAATATAAGCTGTTACCTAGGGAAAAAAAGACTTTAATAGGGAAATATTCAGTGTAGTCCAGGATGAAACACCATAAATATATTTAAAAAAAAAAAAAAAGCTGTTACCTAAACTCAAAGCTAATGCTTGGGTTAAAAACTTTGGAATATATTTATAGGTTCCCTTTGGGGTTTCATGAAACCAAGTTTAAAACAGTTTCAAAAGATAATCTCATGTTTGTTACTTCCCCTACACATACCAGTTATTACAGGTGTATAATTTCCATTTTGAGAAATGCACATTGGCTGATTTGTTCCGCTGACAAGATAAAAACGGAAAAAAAATGCCACTTATGTTCACATGGATTTTTCTCTATTGTTTCTACAATACACAGATTAATCAACTAGGAAGACATTTATTCGGCTACTCCATATGGGGAGTGAGAGACTTATTCATATGCTTTTATTCTGTCCCAGGTATTAAATAGAGTAGCAAAAGAGTATTTTGGGTGGACCACACTTTCTTATATGCCACCAAATAATATATTTGTTACTTAATATATTTGTTACTATCTGTGTCTGAACTTTTTATAAATGCTATTTTACTCACAGAAGTGAGGGCTTAATTATCTTTTTCTCATTGTACTTAAGTTACAAGAACTATGATTGGTTATCCATATAATAGCATTATTATGGTCTAAGGCATTTATATATGTAATTTAATTGCTGAACTTTATACCAGCCACTGGGAAGTTATCCCGATCTACATATAAATTAAAATAAATACATACATCTTTTTGTGGATCCTGAGTGCAATATTAACTGTGTTTTTCCAGCTGATCTTGTCATTTTGCTTTAGTTACATGAGAACTTCTATACCAGATTCAACATACCTGATTGTGTAGGGGAGAGAAATGCATGTGGGCAGAGCCGTGAGATTTATCGTCTGTATTAGTCGTCAATTCACAGTTAATAGAAATTAATATCTCAAACCAACTTGACTTGAGTTTATAGCTGGCCTTGCTTCCTCTTATGAAGTCCAGATATGATGAAAAAAAGAATTTGACCTCTCATTCAAGAAGCTGGAGATTAGTCAGTCGACCACGTTGTTCATCTTTCAGTTTCAGATTACTTTTTTAACACTGTTCCTGCCCAAACTGGAGCTACCATGGGGGGGGGGGGGGATAGATGTTTGTGTCTTCAAAATAAATTCAGATACACTAGTTCTGAGGTGTTAATTTCTTTTAAGTATACATAAGCAATGGTTAGAATTTTACTACATAATTATATGTAATAAAAATTAATCTAATTTGTTATACACATGGTTTTGAAAGATTGTGGTCCTACCATGCAAACATTCCTACTGACTTCACCAAGAACTTTCCATTCCATAGTGCCCTATGTAGCACTAGCACAATTTAATTACTTTGCCCTTACATGCTTGTCTAAACATATTAAATGTCAAATGTTTTTTTATTATATTAAAAAAAATCACAAAATGCTTAAAATGCCACATGTAAAATGTATTATAAATTAAAGCTGTCTTTATTCATTTTCTTTGACATTTTTCCTATTATCCTTAAGCTATACACTGAATATGTTGTGGGGCAAACAAATGTCATTGTAAATAAAACAGTGAAGGTGTACAGCCTCTTTGGATTTATGGTCTACAAGGCAGCCAAAGGCAATGCTGTTTAAAAATCAAATTTATCTTTTCAGTATTTATATATATTATGGCGTTCTTCATTTGCATTTCTAAAAGCAATCATAATATTTAAAATGTGCACAGAATGAGCTACTGAATAAAACAGAGCTACGTGACTGTGTGCTAGATTTTTAATAAATATTTCAGTGTAAACCAACTGTCTATGACAATCTCAAAAAAATGTAGCCTTCACATCTGTATGTAAACCATGAAGTAAGTAATGTTGTAATTTCAGCTTTAATGCAATATGATGAACCCTTCAAAAAATAATGGAGGAAAAAAGAAGCAAATGCTTCTGTACTGCACAAATTATACTTATTTGTTATTTGGATTATACATATTTTTCTTTTCTTTCACAGTAAGTTACCAAATCATTCCAACAGAGCAAATTGGAAAAAAAAGTTTAATAAAATAAATTTGTATGTATTTCTTTTACATTGCCAAGCCAATACTGTTACACACCCTCTCTATATTCAATAAGCCAGATATAAAGTGATCTACAAAGAATATAACAGGCCCTTACTGCACTAACTTGGTTTTTATAAAATATTAAAATCAGAGTCTGAGAAGCCACCATGACAAAAACCTAGGTGCATTCATGATGATGTAACATGTGCGCTTACTTACACATGCATATTTGTAAGTATATAAGCTAAGTTTTTGTTATTACAAAATGCATCTTAAAAGATCTTGAGACAACGCAAATTTTCAGTTTTTCCAATAGTGACCAAAATGAATTTGATATCTAATCTTGGAGACATAACATAAGAGAGAAACACATGGTTAAGACGCTCTTTGGTATGTTTGGGGGACAATATCAGAATCTGACTTGCACATCACTTACGTTTAACTGTGAACAGTGCAAGCCCTTTGAATATATATAATATTATATGAAATTGGTTAATGGTTTATATTATGTCTTCATATAAATAATTTTATTCAATATGTTGCAATTCTGTATACAACAAATGATAATAAACACAGAAACTGTACAATGCAGACAAACGCTTTGCATATACTGTATGTATGTAAATTTAGTAATACATACCAACATTTCTCGATACACATAGCTTACTACATGCAGATCATCGCCATCCTCTTCCCATGCAACAGATGAGACATTTGGACAAAGGAAAAGTAAGAAACTAAGCACATATAACAAAGATCTCTGCTATATGTTTCAACATATTACAGAAAAGACACCCATTCAAAAAAATAAACACTCTTACAGACAACCTGTATAAACAGAGAGTAAACAAAGAGAGTAAATAACATAGGTGTTACAGTTACAGAACATATTTATCATTTACAAAAATAAATTCAGCCTTAATTTGAACCAGTCAACTGGTTAGTTGGGTGCTCAGCCCGGCATGTAGAGAGATTCATGATGAGTATGCACTGGGAATGTGATTCTGACAATGGGACACCAGCCCCGCAGAGAGTACATTTAAAATTATGTTGTGCAATTTTACTCACAGCATAAATTTGCATTTTTTTTTATTTTTGTAGAATGTCTGCTAATGTGCTTCACTTGACTAGATTAAAAGAAACAAGCAGCGCTTGTTTGACACAATTTTTAAGATGAAAACAATGTGTTTCCTAATTAAATTTGATATTTAGTGATTTATTTTAGCAGCACAGCAAAAAATATTTGTGAACAGTCTGATTACCTCCCATTAATTAAATCATATTTTATAATTAAATAGTTGTCATAATAAATCTCATCAGCCAAATATGTTGACCCTATAAACAAGTATATAATTGTATGACAATCTCAAAAAAAAGCAATAGCAATATAGTTTTCTAGCAGACACAGTGCAAAGGATTGGGGGGGGGGGGGGGGTATTACCCGTTTATGTGAATGAAAGACAGGTACACACTCAAATAATTTTGCTCAAGGTTTCCAGAAGTAAGGTCATTTTGGTCCTATGTAGTTTTTCTGGGAAGATATCCTACATGTGGATTTTTAGCAGACTATACACAGAACAACCTCACCTATATTCTGTATACACTGGATTACATTGAGGGGTTATTTATTCTGTTTGGTGAGGAAACCTAAGTCACTGTGAAATCCATTCTTCACATGACCACCATAGGCACCTAATGACTTCTGATTAGCTTCAATGTTGTGGTTCCACAGAAATTGGTTTTGTGTAAAATACACTGCAACCTAAGCAAGGCACCTTTAACTGATAAATTCTGGTTCCTGAAAGCTCTGTGTTAGGTTTATGTAGGATTGAGTGTGGAAATTAATCATACTGGACTCTGCATGCCTAGCTAAAATCTATTTACTTGTCCAGTTTTTATTTAACAGGAAAATATCAAATTATATTGGTCTTTCACCACTTGCATTGCTGTTGCAAAAAAAGGGACACAACAACCTACGTGCCCATGCTTAGCTAAATAAAACTAGGGGAACTGCCAAAGATGGGAATGACCTTAATCTGAGCTTGTTAAAAACAGGAAGGACTTTTGTTTTCAAAACAGAATTACTGTAGGTAGCGGAATCATTGTTAATTATATTTGTTTTTAAATGAGGAATCGTAGATGAAAAATGAGCCTTAATTCAGGCCTACAAGGCCTACAGAGTTCTATGGACCCACCATCTTAAAAAAACAAGTGGGTCTTGCTCGCTGGGCAAGGCAAATGTTACCATTACCAGTAAGCTTGTGATATGTATAAAACACACACAAAAAGGAAAGTATAGGGGGTGTCAAACACTAGTCTTAGCCTACATCCCACTGGTTGTGTTTGACATATTTCCCTCTACTATAATGTCAACCTGCAGAGCACAGTATCTGTTGCTAAAATATTTCCACACTTGACCAGTACTTAAGTCCTATTTGATATAGTCGTGTTTTAGAATAGCTGTTTGAAGGCTTCCTGATTCCCTGATTGCTTTCAGAACTAAGCCACCTGAAACATTCAAGTTCTAGAGGAACGCAATCCCTGCAAAAGGTCACAGACAGTGGTGCAAGCAGCCTTGTAAAAAAAGGTTAGAGAAATCCATTATAGAGCAGTTTTACAGCGTCTAACTAGAAATTACTTAATTTTTGTGTGCTACAAAATAGAACTTAAACACATGGATTTCGCTGTAATTGGACTCAAAAGAGGGGTTAAGGGTAATTGTCAGCAGGCAAGGTATCAAGTGTACTTGTGAAGTATGTCATTCACATGAAGTGTCACAGTCACGGAAAAGATATTAAAAAGGCATTCCATATCTGGTAGGGCATTCCATGGTCTGAGTTTAGCTGGTTCCCCAGGTGTCTTCTGTTGGTGGGAGGAGCTACACATTGAGAGTTATCCACCTTCAAAACGTTGGTTCAGAAACAGCAGACAGCCAGTGCATATTCACTTGGTTGACAGACACTGGAGTTAGGACAGTCTGGTGGGGATAAAACGCTCAAGTGTGCAGAGGGCTCAATAAGTCACAATATCCTTGAAGGTCTAGCTATGTTGTCTTACTCTTGCCAACTGGTTTGCCCCCGTTCATTATTGCAGATGCACTTGTGCTTTTACTTGGAGTCGCCCGGGCTTTTGACACTGTTTCTCCAACATCATGCAAAGAAGGTTCTCGGTACATGGCAACTGTAAAGAAATAATGGAATTGATTAAGTAAAAATAGTATTATAAGGATTAGAGTGACATTCTTTCTTATGATAAGAAATAATGATATTCTTGTATTAAACCTTGCAAAATCTGAATTTATTTTGAGTGTTTCTGTTGTACACGTTGTAAAATACTGTAAAAAAAAAATAGGCTTTGTTTAAATTTCATGAAAAATGTAATGTTATTATTACGTCCTGATTTGTATCATAAGGGAAACTAAACATGGTTCCCCTCAGGCTATGAAATATCTTGTTACCAGATAATCTAATAGTCAAAACAACATTTTCTGATTAAACTGTAGAATATAGATATCACTAACGGGTAACCATGAAGTTTTATTGCTACTGAATTCAGTAAATGTAATTATGTTCCATAATGTAGGGTGATATCCAAAATATTAACTATAATTATGAAGAAATCATTTGGCAGCTGTTTGTTAATTTTTCACGATTGCTGGCTTACATGCCAATAAATTAGAATTGTAGCTCGAGCATTATAATAGATACTACACAAATATTTTCAAGTTTGGTTTCTTTTCATCCTCTATTATTTTACATATATACAAAGGAGTATAATTTCAAAGTTAGACATTTTTATCATAAGCTCAATTCTCTTAAGTCCTGATGTAATAGAAGAATCAGGGGTGGGACTACAAATGGTGCATGTGGTGTAATGCACAAGGGCACTCCAACCCACCATAGGTTCCCCTGCTCTTCTGGTTTAAAAAAGAGCATTTATACCGAAGCTCCAAGAGATGGCAGTATAGAGTAGTTTAGGACACTGGGGACGTGCATCAGGGAAGAGGTGAGAAAGCAAATGGCTTTAATAATCCATCCCTACCAATTTAAATGAGATGTTGTTATATTTATCACCCTTTCCATAAAAGATTGTAGATATATCAAATTAATTATTTATACTGTTGGTGGAAAACTGCTTAAAATTGATCTTTGTTCTATCTATCTTTGGGATACAACATGTTTGTTCATAGTCATTCATTTACATTATTATAGAAGTACAATCACCAGTGCAGCCACACTTACTTTTTACTTTAAAAGCAAGGTCTAAACCTGATCACCAAGATATTGAACAAAGTGTAATATAAACTCAAAGACAGATGACACAATAATTGAGATCTCTTTTGTGAGTCTCAATAACTAAAGTAAATTTGTACCTACCTGTTCTTCAGGTCAACATATAGAGGAATCCGCTTGATTTATAAATGCATAGCAAATGCTGTATTTTCACTAATAAAATTATCATATTTATACTGTATAGGTTATAATATTGGAAATTTTAAACATGGAATTGTTTATACATTTTTGGATTAATTCAAAACACATCACTCGAAAGATACCCATTCAAATAATATGCTTTATGGAAAGCTCAGATGGTAATACCTTGGGCTAAGGAAACGCTACATCTCTATTAATACAATAAGATAGTGGTTTAACATGTGAATTAGACATTCAAAAGCACAAACCTTACATAGGTTAATTTTTGCCCATAGATTATCCTTGATTATTTTCAATCCGTGTCAAAATCTGATGCGTCTGGTGTGCAGATGTTTGACATGTCTCAAACTAATTGATAATTGTGAGTAAAAAATATGTAATTATTCTGTGACAATATATTCCCCTAACACCAAATGTCTGTATAAACTGGCTAATGCTTAGAAATGCTATAGGAAGTATGAAGTATTTTACTTTACTCATAAATAAAATGCTGAAGTGTTCTGCTGTTATAAAATATATTACAGAGATAGATGCATTATAGAAATATAATTAATTACAATTAGAATTGTGGTTAGACCAAATGAAAATATGTAGATATGTATATTTTCTGAAAAATAATTTATTAATTTTTGTTTTCTTATTCCAATAAAAAAATGAATATATACTTTGATAATTTCTGGAACATAGAACTTTTTATAGTATTACCGTTAGTGATGTCCCGAACAGTTCGCCGGAGAACTATTTGCGGCAATTTTCGCATGTTCGCGTCCGCCGCGAACGGCGAACACATGCGCTTTTTGGTTCGCCCCCTATACTTTATCATTGAGGAAACTTTGAACATCATTTATTTTATTTTATAATTTTTTTTGTGTAATCTATGCCTGCCTGCCAGCGTGTGTGTGTGACAGGCTAACACCTAACAGCTTATATTGTGCTTATTTTCACTACTCATACCTGGTGGTGTAACATACATTGAAAACAACCATTTTTTTCCTGTAATCTAATTTCAGTTGCCTGCCTGTGTCAGGCTCAGTGACATAAAACAACACTTTTTTGACTGTAATCGATTAAATATCAGTTGCCTGCCTACAGGCTTGTGTGTGAAGCCTATTGCATCTACTCCGCCAACTTTTGCCAGTGCACAGTGATACGTCATATCTGGTGCAACCGTAGTGTACAGTGACATAAAACAACACTTTTTTGACTGTAATCGATTGAATATCAGTTGCCTGCCTACAGGCGTGTGTGTGAGGCCTACAGAACCACTCTGCCAACTTTTGCCAGTGCACAGTGACACTCATATCTGGTGGCACCTTAGATTGCATGCGCAGTGCCCCAAGATTGAAGTGGGAGGACCGACCAAGCATCTTTTTCCATCTCCCTGTTCCAAAAATCAATGCCATATACACGTCCCCTAATAGTGGACGTAACAGGGATTAAACAGATAGGAATAGTACTACTTAGCAGTACACACCTTTTAATAACGCAGACAGAAGCAACGCAGAGAGAGGAGTCTGAAGAAGAGGAGTCAGAGGAGGAAGGTGACTTTGAGGAGGTGGAAGACCAAACACAGCAGGCGTCCCAGGGGGCTTGTTGTCACCTTTCGGGGACCCTTGGTGGCTAGGTGGAGGAAGAGACCTTCAATGACATCAGTGAGGACAAGGAACGGGACATGGCTAGCTTGGTATCCAACCTTGTGCAAATGGGGAGTTTGCGGTTGTGCAAAGGGACTGTTTGCGGTTGTTTGCGGTGCATTAAACGGGGAGATTGGTCTGTTACTGTGAAGCGGGTGTAACCCTTACACTACCTGATCGATACAACATCATACCTGATGTTTTAAAGCATGTTATTCCAAACAATTTAGGAATGTTAGGTGATTTATGCCCTTTATGGCTTAAAACCAGACTCTGCATCAACTATGTAATTTTCCGTGGGAGATTTGCCATGGATCCCCCTCCGGCATGCCACAGTCCAGGTGTTAGTCCCCTTGAAACAACTTTCCCATCACTATTGTGGCCAGAAAGAGTCCCTGTGGGTTTTGAATTTCGCCTGCCCATTGAAGTCTATGGCGGTTCGCCGATGTTCGCCCGTTCGCAAACATTTGGTAAAGTTCGCTGTTCGCGAACCCAAAATTTGATGTTCGCGACATCACTAAATACTGTATATACCCGAGTATAAGCCGACCCGAGTATAAGCCGAGGCACCTATTTTACCACAAAATACTGTGAAAAATGAGTGACTGGAGTATAAGCCAAGGGTGGGAAATGTGCTGCCTCCTGTATCCCTCTTGTGCCCTCTGTGTCCCCCCTCTCTCTCCCGTGTCTCTTCCCCCCTCTCCCTTTCCTGTGTCTCTTCCCCCCTCTCCCTTCCCTGTGTCTCTTCCCCCCTCCATTATCACCCTCCTCAACCCCCCTCCTCATTCTCCCCCTCATCCTCAACCCCCTCCTCAACCTCAAACCCCCTCCTCAACCTCAACCCCCCTCCTCATCCTCAACACTCTCCTCAACCCCCCTCCTCATCCTCAACCCCCTCCTCAACCTCCCTCCTCATCCTCCGTCCGCAACCCCCCCATCCTTAACCCCCTCCTCAACCCCCTCAAAATAGCACTTTGTTTTTTTTTTTACAAAAGCAGAGTTTGGGAAATTCCTACTGGTGCTGGGGAACCTAAATGTAGCTCTTGTCCTTTAACAAATTAATGCAGGGATGTTTGCATACTAGGGAAGTATAGCAGATATATATATATTTTCATATAATTTGAGTGGGATTTTCATGTGGTTTTCCTATTTTTATATTTTAGTTTTAGTTGCTCCAGGTTGTAGCTGGGATAATTTTTTATACAAAGGCCTGTTGAGTATAGCGATTTGCCAATTTACATTCATTTACGTAATACTGCCCAGAGACCATTTGTATTCCATAACTGGGCATATTCATGTGTTACATTGGCTGAGAGTAACATTAAATTATTGACCTTGATTTCTTATTTAGAAAAATAGCATGAATGACATGACAAAACCATTAACTAATCAGTTATTTAACTGTTGCAATGATTTACACTGACACTATCTAAATTGTGTTATAGCTTTTGAATGTCTGAAATTACATTTTTTTCTCATGAGAATAAGTCTCTGGATGAATCTATTTCTTTAGACTTTTATTAGCATATTTCAGTTTGCTGTCTAATTAGAGATATAATTAAAAGGCACATTGACCTACAGAATACAATAAACAACATGTTACAGTATGGTTCTTCTGATATTTCATAGAAATCTTCTCTTATTTTTATTTAGAATATGTTATTAAGAATCATGGCCTGTAGTCCTTGGTATCCAAAACAAGCATATATAAGAAGGACAGTGTCTGTGTGATTTCACTTTAGAGAATTTACCACACAATGTAGCCATAAAGCTCTATCCAATCCAATCTTGTAAATAACTCCTGGTGTGTATATTACAGAATTAATGAAGACTTCCTCAAATGATATGTGCTCTAGCAAGCTTCCCATTGTAAATAAAAGGTAATCACAGGACTAATATTTATTTAATAAGATTATACACAGTTGGACCCATTTTTTGGGTTCGGTCGTGTCTGACTCTCTGTGACCTTGTGGACGCAACAAACCAGGCACATCTGTTAACCCCTCAAATGCATGTTCATTACTTCAATCTATTATTTTCTGCCTCTGCCGTCCCCTTTCTTGTGTGCCTTCAATCTTTCCCAGTATAATTCTTCTCTAGGGAATCCAATCTTCTCATGATATTTCTAAAATATTTTTGCTTTATCCTCATGATCAAATCTTCTAGTGAACAGTTTGACTTGATTTTCTGTAGTATTGATCTTCTTTCAGTCCAAAAGACTCTAAGCAGTTTTCTCTGGTACCAAAATTCACTACTGGGAATCCTATAGTTCTTAGCTGATGTGCCTTTGTTGATTAGTCTGCAGGTCCCTACACATGATGTACTTCACTTATAAGTTGAAAAAATAAGGCGACAATATACAGCCTTGTTGGACTCCTTTTCTAATCTTGAACCATTCTGTTGTCCCATGTTTAGTTCTGACAGTGGCTTCTTGGTCCACATACAGATTTCTCAGAAGGCAGATGAGATGGTCTGGTACTCCTGTATCTTTTAGAACTTGCCACATTTTGTTGTGATCCACACAGTCAAAGGCTTTAGAATAGTCTATGAAGCAGAAGGTAAATGTTTTTTCTGGATCTCTCTTGCTTTCTCTATTATCCAGCTGACATTGGCAATTTGATCTCTTGTGCTTCTGTGAAACCAGTCTTGCACATCTGGTAGTACTCGGTCCATATATTGCTGGACCTGAGCTGGCAGGATCTTAAGAATTATCTTGCTGGCATGTGAAATTAGTGTAATTGTTCGATAATTAGAGCAGTCTTTGGCACCATCTTTTTTTAGGATTGGGATGGATTGACCTTTTCCAGTACATTATATATATATATATATATATATATATATATATATATATATATATATATATATATATATATATATATATATATATATATACATAATCACAATGAAAGTGAGGCACTATAGCCCCTAATCCAACATATGCAATCTGATCAACTAAGGGAGGAGATAGGTAAAAAGATAGACCCACTTAAAGGGAGTGCTCCTAATCTCAGCTCGTTAGCTGTATAAAAGATACCTGTCCACAGAAGCAATCAATCAATTTGATTCCAAACTCTCCACCATGGCCAAGACCAAAGAGCTGTGCAAGGATGTCAGGGACAAGATTGTAGACCTACTGTACACAAGGCTGGAAAGGGCTACAATACCATCGCCAAGCAACTTGGTGAGAAGGTGACAACAGTTGGTGTGATTATTCGACAATGGAAGACACACAAAATAACTGTTGGTCTCCCTCAGTCTGGTGCTCCATGCAAGGTCTTACCTCGTGCAGTTTCAATGATCATGAGAACGGTGAGGAATGAGCCCAGAACTACACAAGAGGATCTTGTTAATGATCTCAAGGCAGCTGGGACCATAGTCACCAAGAAAACAATTGGTAACAAACAACGCCGTGAAGGACTGAAATCCTGCAGCGCCCGCAAGGTCCCCCTGCTCAAGAAAGCACATGTGTACAGGCCTGTCTAAAGTTGCCAATGAACATCTGAATGATTCAAAGGAAAATAAAGCTCTTTGGCATCAACTCAACTCGCCGTGTTTGGAGGAGGTGGAATGCTGCCTATAACCCCAAGAACACCATCCCCACTGTCAAACATAGAGGTGGAAACCTTTTGCTGTGGGGGTGTTTTTCTGCTAAGGGGAAAGGACAACTGCACCACATCAAAGGGACGATGGACGGGGCCATGTACCATCAAATCTTGGGTGAGAACCTCCTTCCCTCAGCCAGGGCATTGAAAATTGGTCATGGATGGGTATTCCAGCAGGACAATGACCCAAAACACACAGCCAAGGCAACAAAGGAGTGGCTCAAGAAGAAGCACAGTAAGGTCCTGGAGTGGCCTAGCTAGTCTCCAGACCTTAATCCCATAGAAAATCTGTGGAGGGAGCTGAAGATTCGATTTGCCAAGCATCAGCCTCGAAACCTTAATGACTTGGGCCCTCATTCAATTGCAACTTGGCCAATTGAATAGGGGTCTAAATAAGCACATAACATATTTTTTTTAAAGAAGTTTTTAGTTAGTGAAAATCTTGCTTTTGGATAGATATTTACTAACTAAAAACTTCTTAAAAAAATATATGCTATGTGCTTATTTAGAGCCCTATTCAATTGGCCAAATCGCAATTGAATGAGGCCCTTGGAGAGGATCTACAAAGAGGAGTTGGACAAAATCCCTCCCGAGATGTGTGCAAACCTGGTGGCCAAGAAATGTCTGACCTCTGTGATTGCCAACAGGGGTTTTGACACCAAGTACTAAGATGAAGGGGTCAAATACTTATTTCCCTCATTGACCTGCAAATCAATTTATAACTTTTTTTTACATGCATTTACTTGTTTTGTTATTCCATCTCTCACTGTTAAAATACACCCACCATTAAAATTATAGACTGATCATTTATTTTTCAGTGGAGAAACGTTCAAAATCAGCAGGGGATCAAACACTTTTTTTTCCCCACACAGAGGTATACATTACATAAATGGCAGACTATACAGAAAACATACCTTCCAATGGCTTGGGTAGAAAATGAGCTGCTGGTTTTGTTTTTTTAACTCTGTTTCCTTTCATAACTTGGCCTTCTTTGTTGAAACCTAAGAACCAGGCTCTACCAGATTCTTGTTGTCTGTATATCATAGATGAATAGATAACATAGTAATTCTCAAAAACAGACTCCTTAAACTTGCATTCCATTGTAAAAAGTTCCTGTGGGAGTAAAAGGAGAGATAAAATATAATTAGCTTTTGTCAATGTACTTTTTTTTTCTTTTTATTATAATGATTTATACATTAAAATCAGTAAATAATCCAATATGCACATCTTTACAAATACTCCTTAGTAAATATACTACAAAACATACTAACAGTTACTACAAAATTAGTATATAAAAGTAATCACCTTTTAATGAGCAGAAAATCAGAGACATATACAGCTTGCATTATTATAAACTATAAACCGTCTGGGAAAAGTATCTCTGTAAATTCGACTTTTAGTGTGTTAATGTAATCTTAACGAGCAACAGACCATATTGACACTGCTTTTATCATCCTTAGCACAATGAATCTGATAGTTAACCTAGATTAATATCATAGTTCCAAGTATAGAAATAGTATTCTAGTTACATAGCAGGTACACTATAATTCAAAACATAAATGGTTTAAATGTTTTTTTTTAGCATTACATAAGTTTGTATCTTTGCTTAGCAAGGTTCACTGTCAGTTCATAGTATAGTCAATATAGCAGTGGCAGCTTAGGGGGAATGTCCATAAATACACAACGAAACTCAAATCAAAAGCATCTTTTTCTTTTTTTTTTATGACAGTTTATAGACGGAAATTGAAAAAAAAAACTAACAAACAATATTGTTGTGTAGTCAACTGGACTAGCAGCCATTTTAATATTTTAAAACATTAAAAATGTTTATATTTTAAAATTTGATGTATTATTCTATAGCATTGAGAAAGCAACAATCATTTTCCCACATATTCTATATAAGAATGTTTATGTTTAACAATCAAAACCTACTTACTTTTCATGTCAGAAATTTAAACTGTACACATAGACTATACTATATTGAAAGAAATGATTGCCTTTATATATGTTGTTAAGTTTACCCTTATTTAATATAATGATGACACACTAAAGGAAATATGGCCTACCGTTTGTATTGATGCAGTAATATTGACTGAACCTTAGTTTCAGCAGTTTGTAATGCAAAAACTTTCTATATACTAAAGCAGGATTCCATATATAAGAGCAATGATGGGAAACTTGGCCCTAACATTCCAGGATTTTGGGTCTCTCTGTTTATATATTCAACATTTCTCTGATTTGACTGAGCCGTGAATGGACAGTGACCCTTGCTAAACCACCGTACAAATTATTATAATGCATAAAACATTAGAACCATAAGCTTTTTGTATTTTAATAAACCCGCTATTTAACTTTGAATAATATGTCTAATCTAGGATTGATCAAAGCTAACCGTCAGAGGCATTGTGATAGGGAACAAAATAATCTCACCCTTAGCTCCATTAATTCCTCAATAAACAGTTAATTATTACAAAACTAGCAATTTGAAGCCTCACAATCCTATTGTTTGCCCTCTAAGTTGCGAGCCTCGCATTAAGCGCCTTTGGTGCTCATTGCGAGCCTCCCCCCCCCCCCCCCCTACTTTACTGGCCAAAGGTGCTCATCGCGGGCTTCTCCCCCCCACTCTACTTTACAGACCCCGCAATGAGCATTTGCAAGCCCATGAGAGCATTACTCTCCCTCCCCTTTATCTCTTCAACCCCTCCCCTGTGTCTGTTCCCTCTCCCCTGTCTCCCCCCTCTCCCTCCCATGTGTCTCTTCCCCCCTCTCCCTCCCCTGTGTCTTTTCACCTCCTCTCCCTCCCATGTGTATCCTTTCCCCCTCTCTCTCTCCTTTTCCCTCTCTCTCCCCTGTGTCTCTTCACCTCAGCTTCCTCCCCTGTGTCTCCTTTCCCCCTATCCTGTGCTTCCTTCCCCCCTCTCCCTCTCCCCCGTGTCTCCTTACCCCCTCTCCCTCCCCTGTGTCTCTTCACCTCATCTCCCTCCCATGTGCCTCCTTTTTCCCACCCTCTCCCTTCCCCGTTTCGCCTTTCTCCCTCCTCTCCCACCCCTGTTTCGCCTTTCTCCCTCACTCCTCTGTTTATCTTTTCTCCCTCCCTCCCCTGTTGTTTCTCATTTCTCCCTCCCTCCCCTGTTTCTCTTTTCTCGCTCCTTCTCCCTCCCCTATTTCTCCTCTCTCACTCCCTCTCCCTCCCCTGTTTCTCCTCTCTTCCTTCCTCTGCCCCTCCCCTGTGTCTCCTTTCTCCCTCTCCCTCCCACTCGCTCTCCCGCTCCCGGCGCGCAATGTGCATGCATGCCACCGCTGCAATGTGCATGTGTGCTCCTGCTGCAATGTGCATGAGTGCCCCTGCTGCAATGTGCATGCGTGCCCCCGCTGCAATGCGCATGCAATAATTTGTAAGAAATATTTTAATTATACTTTGGGATCCCATTTAAGAAACACTCCTTTTTCCTGGTTTGAATATAAAAACAGTAAGTATTCTACTTGTTAAATATGGTTGATGACATTTTGCAAATATCTGATTTCATCTATATACATTAATCATGTTTATTGAATAGATCGAAAATGCAACATAAGTGGGGGGGAACATTGTTTTGACACCAGATCTCTTCCTCCTCACTGGCCCAGAAGCAGAATGTTGCCACAAATAATGTAACCAAAGCTCTCCGGAAATGTAAACACCCCTCCCACACACACAGCTTCCACCAATGTATCATGGATTCTTCCCGGGTCCTGCAGACATCAAACTTTTTTTTTTCATTAAAAACTAGTTGTATGACTTTTCCTGATTAATTATACTTTTTGTCAGATTTAAGGTTTTCAAACATGTTTTTTCATTATTCAGTGGTCTTTTAAAATGTATTTTACCTTACCAGATGCATACAGTATGGTGCATGTCACAGCACTCAAAATATGTAATTTTATAAAAAAAAAACTGGGCAGGAAAAAAGATTGATATTTAATAATTATCTGGCCAAAACTAGGAATTGTACTTTTTTTTTTTCATTTGAAGTTTCCTTTATCAGCAATGACCTACATACAGTACCTCAATTAGGTATTTCTGTAAAACCCTGCTTTGGGAAAGCTCTTTATTTATTATGGATTGAGTCCAAGTGAAGCATTATGTTGTTATCTTCCTGGTTACTATTCAGCACTCATCCTCCAGTTTGACTACATAATTGTATTAAATTGTTGCTTTTGTATTGGGATGAACTAAAGAAATGTGGTATGACCTCCCCCCTCACCATCTCTCTTGATTATATAATAGAATTGATGGCCACTGATTAATTTAGAATTCATTACCCACCATTTCAGAGTATGTCAGCTTATTCATCATGAAAATTAGAATGGATGAACTAAAGCAACATGACACACAGACAGAATTGTCAGTGAGCATCATTTCTCTATGTAGTTATTAGTTGTGGGCTTTTAAAATTTACTGCAGTTAATTATCCAGCAACAAGTCATTATCTTCTAAATTTGCTGCACATTATTTGGGCTATAAACATCAAACAGCTTTAATCAATCAATTTCTTGACAGCTATGTAATGATCTGGTGTTGTGCTCTATGGTATACTGTGTGACTTATCTGACACATGTATAGAGCTGAGCAATAGTCCAGAACAATACACACAAACATGCATTATCATTTACATACACCATAAACTCTCCAAAAATGGAGATTTATATCCGTTTAATTTACAATTTTAAAAACAAAAATGAAGGAGAAAATATGAAAATGCTTATGATGCTATGGAATGACTGTTAATAGATACATACACTGTACATCGGGAGAGACTGTGTACCATTGTGGGGTAAAAGTGAGTGTAACAGAAAGTAAATCCACAGCCGCACAAGTTAAGAGAGGGGAGGTTTGACCGTACTAGTAATAGGATGGGAGTAGCAATACAAGGGGTTAAGTTTGAGGGAGGTAGTGTAGAGGAAGTGACTGTTATTTAAGGCTGACTCTGTGTGCCTCTCCCAGTTGGCTTGGTGGAGACAGCACATCTTCCCACCCATCCTCTCTGTTTTAGACTGGTGGTTAACAGGTGATTATGGAATGAGGGTGTGGATTGTCACAGCTGTGGGTTGCGGGGGTGCTTGCCCTCATGTGGGTATGAGGTTAGTATTTAGCTCTTGGCGTGATCAGGGGGCACAGGGTTCCCTTGAGTCAGTCAAGGGTGGGCAAGCATCTCTCCGAGTTTTCTAAAGAAGTTATAATTTAATAAAAGGCTGTGGCCAGTTATACCCCAACCTTGAGTCAGGGTGTTTATTGAGTGGGCAATTTATACAGGAATCCGTATTTACTATGTACCGGTCAAGGATAAAATAATTAATACTGGTACAGAAGGAGATGATGGTCCATCTCTCATGAGAGCTTATTGTCTTAGGGCCTCATTCTATTACCGGCCGTAAATCGGCCGTAAGGCTGCGATTCCTTGCGAGGTTCAGTTAACTCGCGATTCTATTATACGGCCCCGCAAGGATCTCATCTTACGGCCGGCCGCATATCTTGAAACCGGCCGTAATCTGTGAAATCTAAAAACGCAAAAATAAATTCAAGCCTGCACTGTACAGCTCTGTAAATGCTAGGGATCATATTGGGGGACATGAGGATTAAAAGTAACCCACTCTCAAGCTTGCACATCAGCCCAAACCCGAGTTCAAATTAACTGTTTATTTTCCGGCTGCGGCGTGGGCGGGTCTGAGGTGCTCCAAGTACAGCAATGATGGCTGAAGACGGAAGTAAGTTGTTGACAAACTGTGATGCACATAGGGAAATACAGTCTTGTACCGTATTGTTGAAGGTTTTAGAATAAGATTATGAACTTAATCCTGGAGTATATAGGACACAAGTGAAGTGCCTGGCCAAGGGAAGCAACAAATGAATGGAGTTGCGCTATTTGAGATTAATTACAAATGTACAGTATCTTATTTTGTTATTGGCTGTATCAGTTGAGTAAATAATTATATTCTAAGGCTATTTCCACTGTAATTTCTGCCCGAGTGAGGTGATGTTCCACCTGATACTTTTATAAACTAAATATAAGAATAATATACGGTAGTTACTGAACAACATTAATTGCGGTCACATTAAACATTTTTTCAGAGAACCTGGTAATTCAGCTTGCAGTGATATCAATCAGAAATGTCATTTTTACTCTGACATGGCATCCTATTATGCCAGAAGGGAATGATTATTAAACATTTTATTCATATTTTGTATAATCAAGACACTTGAAGAAATAAATATATTTCTTTTCAAATCTAAACCTACCAGAATAATCATTTAATGATTTTGCTATGAGCTACATCACATGTACGATACAATCAGTACTATAAAATAATATAGAATATGTTATAGATCCTATCCCCAGGAACATTGCTTCTCAATGCAATTATTGATCCCTGTACTTTTAAAGTGTTCCAAGTTAACTGTAACATGATTTATCAGCTGCTTATTGACATAAAAATTAGGAGACAACCTGCTCTGGAGAACTTTGCTGAATATGCCTACAACTAACTGTATATATGCACATACCAGATAATGCTATGTAAATTAGGACTTGAAAAAATAATGCTCTGTTTTAAATAAACATCAAATGTTGATATAATAGACACATTTTACTCATATAAAATAAACAATATCATAGAAACTGGAACATAATGATTCTTCTGTGTGGGCGCTTCTGGGAATAAACAGGCGCATATCTGCCACATTGTAACAATAGAATGCATTGTTTGTAACAAATAAATGTGAAAATCTAAAACCCACACAAAAAATAATGCACTAAAGAGCATCATATTATAGGGTTTAAAGCTCTTGCTAGCTTTTCCTTCAGTCCATAATACAAGAATTTGAATGGAGATTTACAGGAGGTGTATGCTACACTTAATATGTGTCTATGACACAATGTTCGGTCTGAGTTATATATACCTGGAAGTATTCTGAAGGCTAACGAGCAAATTTAGTCTGTGGGTACTAACATATTAAACTGTATTCTATACCATGTAGTATTTATGTACCATATATACACTACTACAATAACGTACAGTGCCTTGCAAAAGTATTCACCCCCTCTGCATTTTTCGTGTTTTGTTGCCTCACAACCTGGAATTAACATGGATTGTTTGAGGATTTGCATCATTTAATTTACACAACATGCCCACAACTTTGAAGATGTTTTTTTTATTGTGAAGCAAGCAACAAATAAGACAAAATAACAGAAAAAGTCAATGTGCATAACTAATCTCCCCCCTAAAGTCAATACTTTGTAGAGCCACCTTTTGCGGCAATCACAGCTCCAAGTCACTTTGGATAAGTCTCTATGAGCGTGCCACATCTTACCACTGGGGTTTTTGCCCATTCCTCCCTGCAAAACTGCTCCAGCTCCTTCAAGTTGGATGGTTTGCACTTGTGAACAGCAATCTTTAAGTCTGACCACAGATTTTTTATGGGATTGAGGTCTGGGCTTTGACTAGGCCGTTCCAACACATTTACATGTTTCCCCTTACACCACTCAAGTGTTGCTTTAGCAGTGTGTTTCAGGTTATTGTCCTGATGGAAGATGAACCTCTGTCCTAGCCTCAAATCCTACACAGAGTGGTACAGGTTTTGCTCAAGAATATCCCTGTATTTAGCACCATCCATCTTTCCCTCAACTCTGACCAGATTCCCAGTCCCGGCTGCTGAAAAACATCCCCATAGCATGATGCTGCCACCACCATGTTTCACTGAGGGGATGGTGTTCTTCGGGTGATGTGATGTGTTGGGTTTGCACCAGACATAGCATTTTCTTTGATGGCCGAAAGTTTAATTTTCGTTTCATCAGACCAGAGCACCTTCCTCCATACATTTTGGGAGTTTCCCACATGCCTTTTCGCAAAATCAAAATGTGTCATTTTGTTTTTTTGCAGAAAGTAATGGCTTTCTTCTGGCCACTCTGCCATAAAGCCCAACTCTATGGAGCGTACGGCTTATTGTCGTCCTATGTACAGATACTCCAGTCTCTGCTGTGGAACTCTGCAGCTCCTCCAGGGTTACCTTAGGTCTCTGTGCTGCCTCTCTGATTAATGCCCTCCTTGCCTGATCCGTGAGTTTTGGTGGGGGTCGTCTCTTGGCAGTGGCATCATCAAAGATTTGGATATATTTTATAACCTAACCCTGAATTATACTTTTCAACAACATTGTCCCTTACTTGTTTGGAGAGTTTCTTGGTCTTCATGGCAGTGTTTGGTTAGTGGTGCCTCTTGCTTAGGTGTTGCAGCCTCTGGACCCTTTCAAAAAAGGTGTGTATATGTAATGACAGATCATGTAACACTTAGATTGCACAAAGGTGGACATCATTTCACTAATTATGTGACTTCTGAAGGTAATTGGTTGCACCAGAGCTTTCATGGGCTTCATAACAAAGGGGGTGAATACATACGCACATGCCGAATTTTCTGTTTTCTATTTCTAAAAAATAATTTTATGTATATATTTTTCTCATTTCACTTCACCAACTTAGACTATTGTGTTCTGATCCATCACATAAAATTCAGATTAACATATCATTGAGCTTGAGGCTGTAATGTAACAAAATAGGTAAAAAGTCAAGGGGGCGAATACATTTGCAAGGCGCTGTATGAACCACCCTATAACACCTTGCTCTGTCAGACTCTCTGACTTGTTATAGAATTCATCTATTTAATGAAACATAGCACTTCATAATGTCCCACAAAAATCTACTATAAGACACACTCAATACTCCCTTTCATGTGTGCTGCCACAATTGTTCCCATTTGTCTGTCACCTTTTTGGATTGCAAACTCTCACAAGAGCACTGTCCTCAACTGTCTGACTAGATCTATTTATGTCCTGTTATATATTTACTGTAACCCCTATGCAAAGTGTTACAAGATGTCTTTGTGCTTTATAAATAAATTACAATATTAAAGGCAGGAAAATAGATGACATAAGACAAACTATATGCCTACATAGTTGTATGTGGTATCAACTTTATGTATAGGCATAGTAGGTTTGGTAGGTGACAAGGCCAACACAAACACCATACAATCTCTCACTTGTGAAGGTCTGAGAGCAATACAGCTTCTTTGCACATACTTTTGAAATTATTTTTCTTCATTGTATTAGAAAGAGGGTATTTGATAATGTACCACTGTGTGTTTTCTTTTTCAACTGATGCTCTCAATGTAGAAAAAAAGGTTTCAGATGTTTAACCAATCCTGAGGCTTGGTTCTGTCAGCCAATCAGCAGTAATATAGATGTATGAGTCTACAAATGTGCAATTCCTGTTAGTTTCAATGAAGTTTAACACAGGTTTAACTTGTTAATATTCATGTAGCTCACAACTTTAGTAATCTTTAAATAGTGCTCATTTAAATGCATAAACAAATAAATAACTGTGTTCTGTGACCATTTAACTAACACACTA
Organism: Discoglossus pictus; assembly: GCA_027410445.1. NCBI lineage: Eukaryota > Metazoa > Chordata > Amphibia > Anura > Alytidae > Discoglossus > Discoglossus pictus. The sequence goes on along the minus strand of CM050164.1, from coordinate 316,822,853 downwards.
GGTAACACATTTAATCCCCAGCAATATTGTCTAGCATGTATGTTAGTATCTTTTCAATCTTAATATCCTGAAAAGTGTAAAATAAAAAAATAAAAAAAAGTATGTAATAACATCCAAATGTGCCCTTTGCCTCATGTGTTGTGATGGGTTTTCCACTTTTCTCCCTATTGTTCTATTTTTAAATGAAAGGTTGTAAAGAAAATCCTGATAAATTCTTACTTACAGCAGATTCATTTCACATAAACACGATTTGCCTCCTATCACAGTGAAATTGCAGTCTATCAGTATCACTGTATCAACATCACATTTAGGCACAGTTTAATACATTTTCTGTCAATTCTGCTTTACAGTCCATTGCCTCTATAAAAAATAAGTAGCTTTTAATATCCAGGAGATGGCAAAAGCCATCAAGCTTTGTGGTGCTGAAATTACTATGGCAATAGAAGTATAGTGAAAAGTAATATGTCAGTGATGACTTGCCCTCCTGGGTGGATGTAGAACTATTTATATGGCACTGTCCTTTCCAAATGAAGTTTACTCCAGATTTATTTTTGTACCACTGATCCATAATAGATCTATCAAAATATTGGCTTCTGAGAATAAGCTGTTAAAATGACTGTAGGAATTACGGTGGTTTAAATAATGTATTTGTGAATTGTTGGTTTTCAACCCACTTGAAAGCAAAACAAATATGCAACGCAAATAGAAAATGTCAACCTGTGTGGAAGATAGATCTGGGATTTGGACTGCTATTCTCATTAACCAAGTTGTACAAACACATATCAATACTTTTAAAATGTGACATTTTAATACTACTGTTGTTGTTGTTGTCTAGTCCTGCAGTTGTGTCTGTCTCTCGGTGACCATATGGACACAGCACGCCAGGCACGTCGGTCTGTGTTTATAGTCATGCTTATCCATAATGTTTTTGTGGCAAAGATACAGGAGCGGGTTGCCAGTTCCTTTTCTCGTGGACCACAATTTGTCTGACCTTGTTGCGATGACCTGCCTATCTTGGGTGACCCTACATGGTATAGTTCACAGCTTCATTGAGGTACACAAGCCCCTTCACTAAGACAAGAAGGGGTTAATATCACTGGAAGAACCTTAAAGGGTCACTGCAATGCAACAACAGTTGAGTGTAATTTAAATTAAATAAATAACTATGTATTATATTGTATTTAAAAAAAAAAAAGGTAAATCTAATAGTAAAAGTGCATTTTTCCAATCTAACCAAAAGTAAGACTCCTACCCTAAAGTATAAAGTTTTTTTCAAAAAAACTTTGGCCGTACACTCTCATAAAATTCACATGGGCCATGTATCAAATTACTCTAACTCAAGATGGCCTTCATGTTTTATAGCAAGGAATATGATTTTGATAAGGAATATTAAAACTCGGAGAGGGAATAACAAAGAAAATAATAAAAAAAATCTGTTCAACAAGGGCTAATAGACAATCATTTTATTACACAGAACCACAAATAATAACATCCACCAAAATGGTAAATTGCATATAAGGAGACATACCTCTTATCAGAGCTGAAAAATACAGTTTTACAATTAACATCTCACTAATAAAAAATGTAGACTAAGGTGTACAGTAAAGTGTTGGTGCATTTTAGTGACTCTTTAAAGGGCCATTTACCTCACTATAAGTTTTCTTCATGGTGTCAGTTTTTTAAGTCTGTTTACAAACACAGTCTGGGCAGCCTACTGGCAGACATGATGAGGAAAGTTATTGATTGCATTCCTGAGTTCAGGGGAAAAAACTCCCTCTCAAAAGCTAACTGACCTGTTTAGATGATTCCAGCATTCCATGCTCTACACAGATCCATTTGTTGAGGATTAACACTGTTTTTTCCTTTGTTCACTACATTAAGCAAAAGCTGTCAGGAGTGGGCAGTCAGTGACACGTGTAAACATAGACTTTATTTTATAAAAGCACGTATTTCAAAAATGTAAAAGCTATTTTTAACATGCTTTTAGGAGATCATTACGGTGATGTGATCCAATGTGGTGCTAAAAGCCAAATTTCAGAAGCAAAACTAAACAATTAAAAGAATTCAACACAAAATAGTGTATAGTTTACATGATAACAACTTTAAGATCTACTCATAAAAATGTTCTATTTAGCTCAGTTAAGATACAGAAGATAACTTCTACTGTAGTGATTCTGCAAAAAAGTCAGATTTTCAACACTGATGAATAAGCTGACAATATAACAAATTAAACTGGTTTTATTTATCTCATATGGATAAAGAAGATTCTTTGATTAATTACACCTTTAAATTAAGTAAAAACCTTAACATTTGTAGCTTGGTAGTAGATGAGAGACAGAAAGATATGCTAGAGGCATTTCGTAGGTCAAAGTACAGGAGGTTGGTATATTTCAAACAAAGAAAAAGCTAGCACAAGATGGTCTAAAGACAGAGGGTGGACGAGGAGACAGATAGAGAACTACATGGATTATATCAGGTATTTCTATATGGTCTTTTGAATAACTGCATTTGATAATGGGCAAACATTCAAAAAACTAAAATAATATTTGACATTTTAATCTTTTGCATGCAATTATTCGTTATAGGGGGGGTGGTTACATTTTCAGCAGATTCAGTCTGGTATTTTCGCAGGACAGTTTGTACTTGTTAACTAATGAGCTTTCCATTAGGCCTGTTGAAAATACTAGCAGTTATACCTTTCACATTTCCATTGTGCCTGCAGAAGCTTGCTCTGTATTTAAAGCCTCTTAAGGCTTTGGGAAGTAAATAAAGACCAAAATTGAAGATTGCATTGTAGTGAATTTACATATAAAAGTAAATAAATTATTCTGTAATTTTTATTTACGGTATAAAAACCTTTGCCTATTTTCAAAGTGTAGTTCTTGTAGTTTTACATACAGGACTACGATGATACTTTACTAAACCTGCAGAAATGGTGGAAAGGAACGTATAAAAACAGGAGTGTATGTCTACAATGAATATAAAATAAAAGGATTTAGGATCTAATTGTAAACTTGAATAGGATGACAGACAGATAAGGTACACGTGGAGCCATTTTGGTTGTGAGTCTGTTTTTGTTACTACAAGCATAATATACTGTGTGTATTTTGACAGGAAGGAGAAATAGTTTGAGTGAATGTAAAAGTTGTTTATATTGATAACATTTTACTGTAGAATGTAACTGTTTTTTTCTCCTCAATATTATCCCTGAAATGTACATAAAGGGGGCCTCTACCACTAATGTGCATTACTCCGTCACTCTGGATATACATCTGTGAGATCTCTTCCACTGAACAGATTTAGCATAATTATTTTGATATAAATGGAGATTGCAGATTCCATTGTTACCAGATGCACAGAGTAGGGTTCAAGAAATGAAAGAACCCTTAAGAATATAATAATGTCTGTTATAACAAGATTAGCCACTTGCCTTTCATGATGATTTTGGCTTTTTGAAACCAGAAATGCAAAATTAAATTCCTGCATTTGTGCTATTTTGGCAGGAGAATGACAGCCTTTTGTTATATGTAATTATTGTTTTTAAATTAGGTGTTCTTATTAATAATTTGTACACATTCTTAAATATGACCTTCATGAAAAACTGGTTGTTTCTTTTTTTTATCTACAAAGAGAGAATTACTTTTTCAAGTATTGGACATTTAATAGGAGACAGATTTCAAAAGACTATTATATGGTGCAGCACAATTGCATTTCTGTATCTATGTGTTTCTTCATTAAATAAGGGCAATTCTGTGAAGTGTAATGATTGTTTGTGCTGCCAGGTTTTGAGAACCAAAGCTCTTTAAGTACATTGAAAAAGAAACATTTTCAGAGTCCATTCACTTTTAATAAGCTGGCAGCTAATAGAGTACATGATGAGAACAAGTTGTAAATATCAGCTGCTTCTCATATTTAGCTCTCCCCATAGCCTCCCTCTCCACTTATAAACCCATCTTCAATCTTTCTTCTCTCACCCCTCACCCTGTTCTTCCCCAAATTCATTCTCTATCCAACTATTTTCTATTTCTTTTTCCTTTCAAAATATTTAGAGGTGTTGTTTTGTTGCATGTGCAAGGTCGGCTGGATTTTACAGGTGAAATAAGTCTAGGCTTTAAGGGGAGCCAGAATATATTATTTGTTGTTTGAAGGTATTCCAAGATCATCAGTCAATCAAATGAGCTGATCTCAAATATAGCCTGCTTATGTGATGAGAAAGACAATGCCCCCTAAGGGCATTTAGTTAGATCCCTTCATCCACCCTTGACAAGCACACTCAGCTACAAATTAGCACAATGGACTGCATCTAGGATTAGAAGAGAATTTACTAGGAATCATAGCTTTGTGAATATTGAAGAGTTTGTACCACCAAAGCTTAGTGAATCTAGTCCTATATATTTTCTCAGGAACTCATTTTTAAAATAAACTGCAGAATGATAATTTCCACCAATTTTTATAATGGAAGTAAACAAGATTCAGTATCTGCAAGTAGAGAGTATGTTTGACTCCCTATTTGTTTTTCTGATTGATTAACAGATATTTTTAGAATCTGGAATTGTGATGTCTAATCAGATGAGAAAGAATTAATCATATGGTGCATTCATAATTACTATAAACACCTCTGTACACCATCAAAAGGAAATTACTTTCCACATTCTCATTTTAATTAGCAATCTCAGATTTTCATATTTCTACAAGGAACTGGAAGATATACTTTACATTCTTTTTCCATCTGTAGTCCTTCAGAGTGAGAATGACAGATTGTTGTAATTGATTAAAAATCATATTTGAGTTCAGTTTACAAGGTTATATTACATATATGACTTTTAAAAGTTGATAGAATAATTGAGAACATTAAAAATGTGTTGTTTGCCTAGAAGATTTAGTATTCTTTGGAGAAAATAACTGATTTTGTCCACCATGGCTACACAATATCCTATGACATTATTTAATGCAAGAAGAGACACAGTCTTAAGGAATGTTCACATGAATCTGGGTAAAATGGCCATTAGATCTTTTTTTCTATTATTTCTTTATTATTTGAAATATAGGAGCAACAGGAATATGAAATCAGAATCTCTCATATCTAAACTATTTACTCTACCTGTGAGCCATTTCTCCACATGTTTAACTAGTATAGTAATCAATAAACCTGAAATATAATCAGCGCAACAGTCACAGCTTCATTATCTATGCACTTTCTTGTGAGATGGCTTCAATGGCTATAGAAGCAATAACTAAAATCACAGATATCTAAATCAATTCTTAATCAAATGTGCAAATGTAAACAACTCCCCCACATGATTTACTATGTTATGACAGATGTTCTGGTCACTTTTGTGTTCTTATAACCATAAAAAAGAAGATGGTTTGTATATAACAGCACTGAGCAGGAATCAAATGTTTTCGGAGTCCAATAATATACCCAGTAAGGGATGTCCACAGACATTTTGGGTTAATGATATTTGTATAAACTATACTATACTATACATCATTCCTGTTTCATTGAACCGTTGGAAAAAAGTAAAGGTAATGTTAAAGATAGCCATAGCATTATTGTATTAGTGTCAGTCCCTAATTATTTAGTTACGGTCTCACTATTTCATATCACCTGTTTGTGTTATTGTAAATCTTGCCAGTTTCATTCACCAGCTATAATTGTAAATGTCACATCTCCTCAAACCACATCTGCACCAGACTGAAATGTTCCTCCTAGTCAATTTCTCTTTGACGCCCTGAGGAATATCTTTAGTTTAGCCAATGACCCATAATAGTATGGGCTCTTTGCCACAGCTGCAGGGAGTCCCTTATAATACAGTGCCAATCCTGCTCATATTTGTCTCCTAATCTAGTGTCATCCATGCTTCCAGCAATCTTCAGCCTCCAGCTGTTTCTTCAGTCGAGATTTCTGAGACTGTCTAATTTCAAATAAAGGGTGCAGCTCCTGCATTTGATTTATTTGAGGATAGCGGCCATTGCTTACAAAAATAGAAATGTGTATTCTTTAAGGGTCAATGATCATGTGTATGCACAGATCAAACCAGCAGAACAGAAAGTTATTTGTACAATCAAACTTCCTTTCTAGGTTTGAAGTTTGTGTCTGAGTATATGACAGTATTGTTTTTCAAGAATATTATCAAGTTCTTTCAGAATATAACAATAAATATACAAATTTGCTAATTGGTGCTTCTAGAGCTTAATCACAATTTAGGCATGTACTGTTTTATAAAAATAATATGTTTAAGGTTTCTTGGATAATTTTTTAGATGTCTGATGTAACCTTAAACCAGTCATCATAAAAACACCCTTTACAATGTCTCTAGTTTTAATCTATATCATAAATAAAATAATAAGATTTCATTATAGCACACATTTCACAGAAGTCCTCTAAATTATGTGTAAGAAAGCACAGCATGAGAGTAGCAGTGAATGGTGATGTGGAATATGTTGGAGCAACATAAATCTAACTTCGGCCGTTAAAGTCGTATTTTGGCGAGCCCCGCAGTCTATCTACAGGCCATCATACAGGCCGTAATTTTGCGTTTCTTCACTACTTCTAGGGGCCTTGCGATGATGCCTCATTGCAGCTAAGTCCTGAGTGTCTCGGGATGAGCTCCAGCTAAGTCTCGTGTGTCCACCCCTGCAATGAGTGCGTTCGGCGCTCATTGCAGGCCACAGCGGTTGATGGCTCGCTTTGTGAGGTTCGCAAAGTGTGACAACAACTCGCAGTACGACAACTATATAGGTGATAATAATTGAGAGCATGTCTGTTCTGCAGTACACGTGTATAGTAGAAAACCAAAAGCAATGATAGACTGGACATTCAGTTACTCCATTCAACAGACATAGACTCAATTATTTACTGGAAATATAGACTATTTTTATTAATTGGAACCAAAAGCCTTTAGATATACTATTTTATTTTTAGTGGCTGTGACCTGGGCCCTATTGATGTAGCTAAAATAAATGTAATTTCACACCACACACATAGTTGTTCAGTCGAGTGATGCAGTTGCTCTGTTCTGCATTGATGAAATGAAAGTGGCCTGCAAAATAAAATCTAGTAGTATCTAAAAAAAGTCAGTAGTGGATATATACAAATATATCCATGAGGTGCAGTATATACTCGAGTATAAGCCGACCCGAGTATAAGCCGAGGCACCTATTTTATCACAAAATACTGGGAAAAATGAGTGACTCGAGTATAAGCCAAGGGTGTGAAATGTGCTGTTCCCTGTGTCCCCCCTCTTGTGTGGCCTTTTCTTGTGTCCCCCCTCTCTCTCCCCTGTGTATCTTCTCCCCTCTCCCTCCCCTGTGTCTCTTCACCCCTCTCCCTCCCCTGTGTCTCTTCACCCCTCTCCCTTCCCTGTGTCTCCTCAACCCCCTCCTTATTCTCAACCTCCCTCCTCAACCCCCTCCTCATCCTCAACCTCCCTCCTCAACCCCCTCCTCATCCTCAACCCCCTTCTCAACCTCCCTCCTCAACCCCCCTCCTCATCCTCAACCCGCCTCCTCAACCTCAACCCCCCCATCCTCAACCCACCTCCTCAACCTCCCTCCTCATCCTCATTCTAAACCCCTCTAAATACCTACCCCTCTCCCTTTCCCCTCACTTACCTGCATCTGAAGCTTCTGCTCCAGCCTCCACTCCTTCCGGCCAATGCTAATGACATGTGACGCCACGTCATTAGCATTGGCCGGAAGGAGCGGCGGCCGGAGCAGAAGCGTCAGATGCAGGTAAGTGAGGAGAAAGGGAGAGGGGGAGGTATTTAGAGAGGTAAAGTGAGGAGGGGGGTTTATAATGAGGAGGAGGGGGGGTTAGAATGAGGAGAGGGGGGTTTAGGATGAGGAGGGAGGAGGGAAAGAGACACGGGGGGTTAGAGAGACACAGGGGGGGGGGGTAGAGAGACACAGGGTGGTTAGAGAGACACAGGAGGGAGAGTGACTCAAGTATAAGTTGAGGGGGCTCTTTTTAGCCTAAAAAAGGGCTGAAAAACTCGGTTTATACTCGAGTATATACGGTATTTATAAAACACTGTGTGGCACAAAAGCACTTCATTTTATAAAGCATAAGTGTATGTGAAGCAACTCCAATATTATGTGTGGCACTTAAGCACTTTAAGAAAGAAAATTAAGACAATATTTTAAGATTCCAGCACTTAATTTAATATTATAAATGCAATTATATTTATTAAAGTATAACTTAGCACAGTAATATTAAGAGCACAATAGAACTTTATGATAATATATCTGTTAATAGTGGATCAAACAAATACATATATCTGAAAAATCAATCATTCAATAAGTGGGGGTATACCTAATTGTACATAATAGGTTCTGGGCTACTAGAAAAAAAGATAAAAAAGAAAAAGTAAACACAAAGCTTGAATAAGTGACGTCAACTACACTGAGAGAAAAAAATCTAAATTGAAAACGTTTTTAAACGTTTGAATTTTAAATTAATTTTAACAATATAATAATAAAGAAAGAGATTTAAAAAATTCTATTTGCGGCAATATGAATAGTAAAACCACAAAAGGTGTTCTCTAGTCAGTTGTCTTCAATTAATTGACTTTATCAATTAATTACATATAGTTACAGAAATTAACACCTTATGGTAAAGAGTCAAAAAACTAAATTTGAGTAATATACACAGAAGCATTGTGTAAAAATGATGCAGCCTTTAGTAGACCCTTAAGGCAAACAGTCTTAGTTTTATATAAATGGTTTAATGATTCTCAAAGTAATTATAATATAAAATCTGCACTTCACTTGCTTCTTAGAAGCCACCCATATCTTAAATTCATGATGTTACCCCTTTCCTGCACTGTACTCTCATTTTGCACTGGGAGGGAAGGGGCCTCACACTACCTGTCCATGAGGCTGCTCTGACAAACATGTCATGGTCTGTTAGCAGCAATAAGGCCCTTATAGTGTGAAGACCCTCGTCTATGGACAGGGCTTTAGGTCACAGCTGTGCTAGGCTTCCGCTCACATGACAGAGAGAGAGGAGCAGGTAAGGGGATGCTGCAGAAGGCGACAATAGGTTAGTATGGGCGTTTCAGAAGAGTAATTTAAATGTTATATCATAATTGCACCGAGAAGAAAGACATTAATTAATCTTGTTAAAACATTTTACAACATTAACATTTGTATGCCTAATGTGTCCCTTTAAAGGGTCACTGAAGTCACTAGGTAAAGGGTGTGCATGGCATGTGCATGAAATGTTATTTTTGAAGTTGCTGCTTAATTGATGATGTTAGATTAATTTTAGATCGGGCTTGCTGAGTGCTTAAATCCCTACTTACACTGCTGTACCTGGAGCACATTAACCTGATATGCATGATTGAAAGATAAAATTGTTCATAAGTATTGTTTTGCCCTCACTTTGAGACAAAGCATAAGACTTAGAGAAACCTCTTGCATTACTAGTCAGAGGATCAACTGCAACTAACATTTTTATATATATTTTGAGATAGAACAGGTATAAATAGTATTGGTAGATATAAAAAAATGACTGCTTCTGCACTGCACTTACAATCAGTCACTCATTCCCAAAACATCTTCAGACTATCACTTCAATTGCATTTCTTCTCCCTGCAGACCCAGCATGGTGTCTATGCATCACTACTGATGAGAGACACACAGAGAGCTCTGATTGCTTCTTCATTTGATTGACTGGTCACATGAAGCTGATCATTGTCTTTGTGGCCAAGATTCCTACCTCATGGAGCTGCTTGTGGGAGGACTTCAAGGGCTACATAAGAACGGAAAATGGCTACAACCTAAATTTTGATCAATTGCAAGCCTCTAGTGTATGTACACAGCAGTTTAAACGAGTTTCTAGAAAAGATGCTTTAAGCATAGAAATAACATTTTAAAAACAGCCACCAAACAAGTTCCACGAAACCTAATTATTTTATATATTTATTTTACATGTAAAAATGATGCATATTATATTTTCCTAATTTGGATTTATTGTTGCATTTTCTTGTTGCCTTATTATTTTTGTTAGCGATGAAGGGACTGTGTTGCCTTGGCAAAGATAGCTGTATAACACTTCGATGATGGAAGCTGTGAAAGGAAAGTTGGAAAAATACACAGATGGAGACTTTCGGATAAATTGGAAAACAGGAAACATGTTCATTGCTAATTGTAACAAAAATAGACTCTTCCAAGTAGTGAAGAGTAAAAAAAAACTGATATTATGGGCCCTGTTACTCATACGATCATGTTGTCACTGTCAGACTCTTGGGACGTACAGGATGGCAGAAGTATAGGATGACTATGTCCAAAGGGTACTTGAGGTAAGAAAGACAACACGTTAGTGTATGCCTATACTGATCCTTTAATGTATTCTGGATATGAAAATAATAGAATACATTAATTTTTAACTGGGTGTCAGATTGCTGAGGAACAGCCCTGAATAACAGCCTAAATGAATGTTACATAGACTTTAGATATTCTAGAATTAGTCATGTATATGAATACACCTGAAAACACATATTTCCAAAGGGTCACCAGGTGGATGGCATTAATCAGATGAGCTACCAGTTTGACTGCAAGTCTACCCAATGGCTTTTCTCGCCTTCCTGTCAATTGATAGAAAAAGTCAAAGCTTATTCAATTATCATTACAGCTGTAGCAGAAGATTTAAGTGGAGAGAATGTGAGAATGTCTATAAGGTCAAATCTAGGAAAGCATTAGTATGCATAGGAGTGATTGCAAATAATTCCCTCTGTTGATTGACCTACATGAAATATTTTTCCCACAGAACAGATAGCAAAAAGAATTGGTATCTGCACAACACATGTAAATTAGTTTATCAAATAACCTGCCTGTTAAGCACACTATTGCACTTCACGTACACACTATTTAACCAATGCTAATCGTGCAATTTCAAGTTTAAATGACAGAACACAATATTTTAATCTGAAATCGTTTTTAATATTAAAAAACCTGGGATTTCTGTTTCTGAAATTTCTGCAGAATGCTTTGTATGTCTGTCCTCTTTTTTTCCTAGTCCTAGTGCGGAATGAACTGTTTTAAATGTATATTTGTCCCTGTCATGTGATTAACTCCATTGTGTACCTATAATGCTTTGTATTCTCCACTAAATAAGCAAAACGTATCTAAAGAAACACATGAATCAATGTATGAAGTTTTTCATAAATGCTAAATAAAATGTGCAGGTCCAAATGATTGCTGCACCCCTGTCCGTTTACAGTGAGAACCTCATCCCACATTAATTACAGCTTATACCCCAGGGTGTGTTTTTTTCTCCACAAAGCCATGTGATTGGCTGAGAACTAGCAACATAAGATTCTCATAGTGAAGGTAGTGTAAGAATTTGTTTCTGACAAACAATTGAAACATACTATTTTAAATGTGTGATAGAAAATTAGAATTGTGCCAAGTTCTTTTGCCAAAACAAATTGAAATGGATAAATAGTATAACTATAATTGTTTTTTTAGTATTACAGTATTAGTATTTTATTATATTATACAGTGATGTGAAAATCACCTTTAGCTTTGCATTACACTGAAGTCAATTTCAGCATCACTAATATCATGATCATTATAGTTTGATCTGGGGCAGCTGCTGCATAGAAACTCCCAGCTGTCACTTCCAATGATAGGAAGATTACTAGCAGTTCATACTGAGTTTGTGCACATTATGTACTCTTCACAGACCAAGAGCATCATGCAATTCTACAATGTGTTCAGCCCATTTTTATGTCTATTTTGAAAATGTTATGTAAGTATATTAAACTTTTTAATGCTAGTGTACAAGGTTACTTAAAGGTATATGAAAGTGAGCTGGGTTATTAATGCATCTGATAGAGGAGAATTTATAGTGTCGGAAAAAAAATGTTTGCATGACAAAATACCAAAGTAATCAGTTAAACTGTTAAGCCTGAAGTTTGCTGAATTTATTGCTTTTGCAAACAGTTTTCTCTCAATGTTGACGCCCCCTGAAATTCCTAGGGATTATTAGCATAACTTATACAAGGTTTCTTTTGAGATATCCAATATGCAAATCTCAGTTGCTGGGGGTGTCTACATCACCCCCCCAGCACAATTTTTTATTTTCAGCAAAAAATGTTTGCATTTTTTCATGCAAACATTTTTTGCTAGGTGGGTTATGATGCTTTCTACAGGAAGCATTCATAACCCACCTCACTTTCATATACCTTTAAAGGCATATTTAAGTTTCATGTATTATGAATGCATCTGATAGAGGAGAATCAGCAGTGTCTAAAAATATTTTTTTATGAAGAAATGGCAAAATAAATATTAGTAAACTCACCCTAAACTTGCTAAATCAGTTGATTTTGTTAGTTAACAACCTTGAAAATCCCTGCCAAAAAGTAGCATACAATTCATAATTAATTTTGGCCAATCACAGGCAGCTATAACATTGTTTAAATTTATGAAGACAGTTTGTGTAGAAAGGCATCATGGAGCATATAGTCCCATGCACAGGGAAGCAAGGAGGAGCTCAGACATTGCTTTGTGGATTTCTGCACTGTGCTGCTGTTGGCTTGAAGCTTAGTATATGTTTAAAAAACATATTGAAAATAAATGTTTCTGTTGGTAGGTACCAGGTGCCTATGTAGGCTCCTCTGGGGGGGGTGTAAACCAATATTTTTTTAATAAAATATATCTGTACTAGCGACTTGCCCGTCAAAAATGACGGCAATAAAAACTGAAGCCTGGCAATGCTGTTTGCCACACAATGTAAGCCTCTCCCCTTCTACTTTACTGGCCTTGTGATGAGCGCCTTTGGCGCTCATCACAGGCCTTGCAATGAGCCCCTTTGGAGCTCATTGCGAGTCTCTCCCTCTGTCTACTTCCTCCCTCGTGTCTTATTTCCCCCCTCCTCTCCCTCCCTTGTGTCTCCTTCCGCCTCGTCTACCTCCCTTGTATCTCCTGCCCCCCTGTGTTTTTACCTCCCTCTCCCTCCCGTGTATCTAAACCCCTACCCTGTGTCTCTTTCCCCCTTCTCCCTCCCATGCATCTCTCCCCCCCCCCTGTGTTTCCCCCAACCCTCCCCTGTGTCTGTTCCCCCCTGGCCTGTGTCTCTTTCCCCCTCCCCCTGTGTCTGTTCTGGCCTTCCTCGTGTCTCCATTTCCCTCCCTTGTGTATCTTCCCCCCTGCACTCTCTCCCCTGTGCCTCTTCCCCCTCCTCTCACTCCCCTGTGTCTCTTTCCCCTCCTCTTTCTGTGCCTCTTCCTCCCTGTCTCTTCCCCCTCACCCTCTGTGTCTCTCACCACTGTGTCTCTTCACCCCTTCCTCTGTTTCCCCTCCTCTGTGCCTCTTTCCCCCCTCTCTCTGTACCTCTTCCCCCCTTTCCCTCTGTGTCTCTTCCTCCCTCACCCTCTGTATCTCCCCCCCCTGTGTCTCTTCCCCCTCTCCCTCTGTGCCTCTTCCCCCCTCTCCCTCTGTGCCTCTTCCCCCCTGGCCTGTGTCTCTTTCCCCCTTCCCCCTGTGTCTGTTCCCCTCTCCCCCCCCCATTTCCCTCCCATGTGTATCTTCCCCCTGTTCTCCCTCCTGTGTGTCTTTTCCCCCATCCTCTACCTCCCCTGTGTCTCTTTGCCACCTATCCCTCTGTGTCTCTCCCCCCTCCCTCTGTGTCTCTTCCCCCTCCTCTCACTCCCCTGTGTCTCTTCCCCCTCCTCTTTCTGTGCCTCTTCCCCCCTCTCCCTCTGTGCCTGTTCCCCCCTGGCCTGTGTCTCTTTCCCCCTTCCCCCCCCATTTCCCTCCCATGTGTATCTTCCCCCTGTTCTCCCTCCCGTGTGTCTTTTCCCCCATCCTCTACCTCCCCTGTGTCTCTTTCCCACCTATCCCTCTGTGTCTCTCCCCCCTGGCCTGTGTCTCTTCCCCACTCTCCCTCTGTGCCTCTTCCCCACTCTCCCTCTGTGCCTCTCCCCCCCCTCTTCCCCACTCTCCCTCTTCCCCACTCTCCCTCTGTGCCTCTCCCCCCCCCCTCTTCCCCACTCTCCCCCACTCTCCCATCTGCTCGCGGCTCGGGCCGCGCTGCGCGCATGCGCGGCTCGCATCGTGTTCTGTGCATTCGCGGCTCGTGCCGCGCTCTGCGCAAGCGCGGCTACTGCTGCGCAATGCGCAGTTTATGATTGTCAAACTGCGATTCGTCGCAAGCGTGACGACGAATCGCAGTTAGACAATTATAATATGTGATGTGTATCGAATGAATCAATTTAACGTAGATCTCTGATATAAGCAGTATGTGTTAGATTAGAAAAAAGTTAAAAACAGGTAAACTTAGATATTGCTTTAAACAATACATGCCATAACACTTTCTGTACACATGCTGCTCTAACTTCTAGCTGATCAAATGACTAGCACTATGGCATTGACTTTACTTTTGTATTATATATCCCTTAAATTGGTACTATTCCAAAAACGGCACAAATTACCTAACTTTGCAACCAACCTAATATTTTTACCTACAAAATAATCTACCCTCTATGTCTCAACTATTCCACCACCCCTAGGTCATCTATCCCTAATGACTCAACTAATGTTACATTCTTGAAATTAATTATCCTGAAAGCCAATAAAAACATTGATATGTTTTTTTTGGATAACTTTTTATCATGTGTTTGTTATGTTGAGTTACTAACCTACTACACATATAAGGCTTCAACTACATGTAGGGGATAGGTATAGATGAAACAATGTTACAAAATTTATTGATTATGTCAGTATTTTTCATTTGGCTTCTTAAGGGTTTTCTGATATCATAACTGCCACTCATTTATCTAAATGTTTTAGGAAGACTCAGACATCTTTATTGAATTAAACAGGACTTAAAATTAGCACTTTTTGCCTAGATTCAACATTATATGGCTATGAAAAGTGTGGAATTGTTGCTTAACAATTTTCTAAAACTGACACCAAGTTTACTGCTTCTAAATACATTTCTTGAGAACATGGGTATTCAGTATCTTCATCCAGAGATATTTTGAATGGGGTCTGCTAAGAAGTTAGGCAAATTAAATCTATATTTACAGGGTTTTTATCTTCAAATGCAAGTTTTAAGAATAACAACTTTCCTTAGAGTAATGACTCATTAAACCAATTGAGTAATTTATAGGAGCTTTACTTCCCTTCCTAATAGCTGGAAAACAGCATGAGGCTGGTATTTCAGTGACTACTGAATGACAGTGCAGATGTTCCAACGACTGGTATTAAAGGTTGTTTTTTGGGGGCCTTTGGTAAAATGCAACAGAAAAAAATATGTATGTGTGAAAACTTTTATTAAGTGTAATTATGGAAAAGCCATACAGTTTTTAATTAGAAAAAAAATAAATGTTGATGCTTCTGCAGGACCATGGAGGGATCCGTGATACACTGGTGAAAGTTGGTGTAAGACAGAGTTGTTGACATCTCTAGAGAACTATTGTTGCATCAAACAAAGCAAGGTGTCTCCTTTTGGGCCAGTGAGTGGTTAGGAGTGTGGTGTAAATGTAAGTCTTATCCAGTTATCAAAAACATCCTCTGGACTTTTGCCTGGCCCATCCTCCCCACCCTTCTTCCAAGGATAACTGAAAACACACACTCCCATTATCCATCTCTCAGGATGGGATGTAACAAACACAAACAAGATTTCTGTACTCATAAACTGAGTCTTCAAAGATTTGTCCCAAAAATGTTTTATGTCCATTGTTTAAACATCTGCTAACATTGTTAGTTCACTACATGAACTTGAACTGCACTGGTCCTTTAGTGGTCCTTTAATGCTACATAATATACCCCTTGAAACTTATATGTGGATCTTTACTAATAGACGTTTGATGGTGAGTATGTCTTTCAACAGGGAATTTCAAACTGTAACAGTATGTACACAATAGTCAATTGAAGTATTTTGGCCCCTTACTTGCTATCATTTTTCCAAAGATAATCTGCTGTGACCCAGGATATCTACTTCTCCAAAGCCTGCTTACTGTTAAAGAGCAACTAACCTTAGGTGGAAAATGAACAAAACAGTGACAATAAGCAACCTGAAATTAAATTCTTCAGTTTGTGCACTATACATCTTCCAAATGGAATGATTGGGAAATACTTTGAACTGAGATATCCTGTGCTGGTCCTCACCAAAATGCTCATATTGACCTACTAAACTGTACAGTATATTCTGGAATTTGAATTTATGGAATGATATTTGCCTCTACAAAACTAAAATGCATAAATACAGATGGGTTCCACATAATTGATAGTTCAAAATAAATACAGTAATGTTATGTACTTAAAGAAAAAGCATTCAACACCTAAGAGGCTATGGATAGAGAGAAATGTGGCTTTATCTATCCACCCATCTTTTATCCATCCATCTATCTATCTATCATGGTGGTAGCAAGTGGATATGTGTGAAGTCAAGGCATTCTGTAAAGAAAAGTTGTTTTAATTGTTTCTTAAAATGGATGCAAAATTATTAGATTGGGCTGGTGGCAGTGGGAGAAAATTAAAACTAGATCGTTGTTGGCGCAAAGTAGAAATGACAGATGAGAAGCACAATATATTTGTAGCTGTTGTACATCCAGAGGGGCTAAAAAATGTCAGTTTATGGCTCATTTATATTATACCACATAACAGAACATTTTTTTTTTTTTTTTGCCTTTTTCCCTATTTCTTTCGGCAGCAATTAAAAAAAAACTAATATGTACATACTGAGAGTTTCAAAGTTTTTGTGTGTGTGAATGTTTTGAATATAATGCAGAATGTGCAAATTTAAGCAAAGCTGTTTTTAATGCAAATTTTTATCACAACTTTCCAGTTTCTTCAAGTGCTGCTAATTAAGCTACTTCTGTAAAAAAAAAAAAAAAGGAGTGAGAAGATGGTGTGGAATAAATCTCTCCACTGTCTAAATAATACAAATCACTGTATAAATTGCTGCACCTATGGCACACATACACATATGATTTCAAATTTAGATATTCGGTTTATTTTATATATGAATATTGATAGGTTTTAGTAAAACAAACAATGCTACGTGAATAATACCTGTGTAAGTAAAACAAAAGAGGACTGACCTTGGAGAGAATAACGAGTGAGCTAGTGCTTTATTACTCTTGAATGAGTAGGCTGGGGAGGGTTGGAACATGAATGAGTATGTTCAAATTGCTTTGTGTATGCTTACATGGAGAATGCTCTTATGTTGTAGGTGAAGATTAAAGTAGAAAAGTAAACCAAAAAAGCAGCAAGCTTGGATGATTGTTGAGGTTATTGACATAAATGAGATTTCTAGGATTCAAATTTTTGTAAAAATGTAAGAGTAGGTAGAGAGTGGGTATCCAAAAAGGGATCTCATTTGCTAATACAAGGTGGTAATGAGGGGTTAGATAATAATTTGTGTCACAGGCATTAAATCTATTGAAACCCAGAAACAGTTTGCAAAGAGTGGATATTATTATTATTATAGTTTATTTATAACGCAGCAACATATTCCGTAGCGCTGTACATAAATTAAGTTTAGACAAAGATAAATACAGATTAACATTTAGCAAAAGAAGGAGGGCCCTGTCTTTGAACTAGGAATCCAATGTATATAGAGCCTGAAGAAGTATCCAAGTTGAGATTGATAGTAGAGAGGAAAATGTGCCAGGGATATGGAAACTAAAAGAGTAGATAAATAAATGAGTGATGTGTCATATAGACCGTATGCATACAGAGGAGCAGGGGAGATATAGGGGCATCAGCATGGATAACTGGACATTAAACGTGGTTAAGTTAACTACATACCATAGTCACAATCATTATGAATGTAGTGTATAGGAGATTGCTAGAAAAGGCTGAGATACACTAGGCAGTTATTATTTAAGGTGCAGAGAAAGGTTTGTATTTTTGCAGTTCTGTGGCATATACAGTTACACTGGTATTAGGTTGTAACATACACCAAGGCACTAGTTGGAATACACACATATTTTCATTAATTTAATGTCATGAATCTAAAAACGGGAAATTAGTAGAAAGGGATTCAGATGGAGATGGGAGAATAGAGAGAGGGCGCAGACACAGCTAGAGATATTTAGCATGAGAGAGAAATCGGATTTGTCAAATTGGTAAAGGGAGATGTAGACAAAAGTAGGAGAAAAAGAGTTAAAGTGTAGAGAGAAAACGGGGAGAAAGACACATAAAGAAGAGAGATGAGAGCCTGGCATGAGAGAGATTGATATAAGGATAATGAAAAATGGTAAGGTGAAGCAGACAGGTTTAGAGAAATAAAGAGACATTAAGAGAACGTGAGGGGAAGGAAAACAACTGGAGAGGGGGCAGAAAGGAGAAGATAGGTTTTGAGGCTAAGAACAGAGGGGAGATTGAATAAGAAGAACAATGCTTCAGGCTCAAAGCACCAGGGCCCACAAAAGGGGATGAGCCCTCTGCTAATGACAGTAAATGAGAAATCTTAACTAATAGAAAGGTAATCTGATCACCATTGGGGTGAAATCTGACCACCTACATATATTTTTAGCATTTTTATTGACTTCAATGGATGGATAGGAAGTTGCAAGGGGAGCTCCAAATTATTTCCACCAGGGCTCTCCATTCCCTAGCACCACCACTGGGAAAGATGAAGAGACAAGAAAGGCAAGTGCAGTATGATGGGAGAGATATTGGAAAGGGGTAAGTTAGGAGAGACATGAAATAGAGAATTGTAAAGACAGGAGTAACCATGTAAGGGCTAGGGTTGGTCATAAGATTCATTATATGTAAAACAATGCAACAACAAATAAAGAGGCAATGTTGACACACATATCATAATTCTAAAATGAAATCAGTGAGGGAAAATAATATGATCATGGTTAATACATTTTAGTGTACAAGGCACATCACTACTTGTACTAAAATACCCCAAAATACTTTATGTGACAGATTCACTGAGTTGCTTTTGAAATTATTAGAATAATCTGCATTGAATACTGTATAAAATAGCTAGATTAAACTGACAGCCTTTTGAAAATAGCTTCAGAAAAGAAAAATAATGTAATATAACAAAAAGTACCACAGTTTACTTGAGGCACAGACTCTCTGACCACTGTCAGTCAACCATAAGTGTCAAATATGCATTAATATCACAGAAGAAGGACAGAAATTACCACAGGTAAAGTGATTATCACAACTGCAGTAAAATCATTTATTTTTGTTACTTTTTTTCCGGTAAAGGTTTCCCAAGAGAAATCATCACAGTTACATTTATAGCTTGTAAGAAGCATTTCTTCCAACTGAATTGCATTGTCCACACAGCACCTTCTCATATTATCAATGTGCAAACAATGAAGTGGAAATAATAAAAAAGGAAATTGCTTCAATACACAAAGAGAAAATAAAATTGTACATATTAGTTTAGCTCACCACATGCCACTCAGTAAGGACAAGTTCTTTTGTAGTTACAGAAAGAAAGAAAGTATGAAAATTACAGCATACACCCTCAAGCCCTCTGTCCCAGAAGTGATCGGTAAGTAATAATATATAATAATATAATATGCATTGATGAAGTTCGCATAAGAAACCATTGAGTTTGGACAGCTCAGAAATTATATATACTAATTACCCATAAAAAACAGTCAGTACCCTGGTCCCTCCTGACCCCCGCTGTCCTTCCTCCTTAGTGCCCCTGTCCCTCCTTAGTCCCGGCTCTAACCGCCGCTTGCTGTGGTAAGAGGTACCGGCTTTGACCGCCACTTGTTTGCTGTGGTGGGGAGCACCACTCTCCCCAGTCCGAAAACTCCTGCACATTATTATTGTTATAATTTACTAGCGAATTGCCCGTCAAAAAATGACGGCAATGAAATTGTAAGGTAGCTAATGCTGTTTAGTGTGTAATAATGAAATATATAATACATGAATAAATGAATATACTTTACCTATTTTAAAGCATTGTGTGGAAGAGCTGTGAATGTGTTTTGATGTTGCTGCAGCATTAGTGGTGTGGATCTGCTGTGTAAGCGTGCTGAATGTGTGCAGTGTAATAGTGTGCGTGCGCGAGCCCAAACCGTTGTCGTGTACTTCCGCATTGGCGTAAAATGGCGAGTAATGTGTGGTATACGTTTGTATCGGAATATCCGTAGGTGTTTTGTGGTGTTTTGCGAGTTTGTTTGTGGTGGGTTGCGATGTGAAGTTTGCGAGGGTCGCAGTTGCTGGCATGGAGCGCCTTCGGCGCTCCATGCCAGCAACTGCGGCCCTCGCTTTGCGAGGTCCTCAGGTGCTGGCATGGAGCGCCTACGGCGCTCCATGCCAGCAACTGAGACCCTCGGGCAGTGCCCTCGCTTTGCTACGCGAGCCCGCAGCGTTAGCAACAACTCGTACGCTCACAACTATATATGTGATTTGAAGAGCTCTGTCTCGCTCCCCTCTTGAGCTGGACCTTGGGAACATAATTGGATGTCTTAATTTGATCCCACCCTCCCCTCCGATTGGCTAATGCTCGTTGTGAAGCCAGTATCTTGCGCCTGCAAATAGCAGGCCTTTCACGCATCATGGGCACCATCTTTTATATATAAGATAAAGGGAGAGAGAGAAGAGAAAGAGAGGGAATCCCTTGTGCAATTTTGAGACAATCAGATATGTATAATACAGGGAAATCCAGTTAATCTTACCACTGTAGACTAGTTGTGAATTTCAATGTATTTGTATCTTAGTTTTTAAGTTAATTCTCCACTATCATTACATGGGATAATTATTTGGTTGGTGTTACTCAATAATGCTAGAAAGAAGTCTAGAAGACTTACAAGTAGCGTGTCTCCGTCTAATTTATGGTTATGCCCTATGGTTATATGCCAACTGGTTTGTTTGTAGGTGACGTATAATCACTATAATAGTTTCCATCGTGTGTAACGCCTGCATGAGACTGCACTGCTCAGACGCAGGCAGGCGTTACTATCCGCAATTCCTGAGTTAAATGCGCATTGCGCATGTGGGGCACAGGGGAGAGACATGGGGGTAGAGAAACAGGGAGAGGGGGGAAGAGAAACATGGGGAGAGAGATAGGGGAAAGGGTCAGAGAGAGACATGGGGGAGAGAGGAGGGGAGGGGGAAAAGAGAAGAAGGAGAGTGGAGAAGAGAGAAGGAGCGGGAGAGAGAAGGAGGGAGGGAAAGAAAGAAGAAGGGAGAGAGAGAGAGAAAGAGGCAGAGAGAGAGAAGGAGGGAGGGAGAGAGAGAGCGCGGGCATAAAGACAGAGATGGCGCACAGGCAGAGGGAGAAAGAGCACAGAGAGAGAGAGCGCACAGAGAGAGAGGGTGCACAGAGAGAGAGAGGGCGCAGAGGAAGAGAGAGAGACAAAGCAGATTATATATTATGATGTAATTTATGATGGGCAAGTTATTAGTTATAAATATTTGATTAAGTTAGCATTGATGTATGTTGGTATATACTGTATACTTTAATAAATCGTTTATTCAAGTCCTCCATCTGTGTCATGGTTTATTTTGATTTGAACTTCAAAGGTTGGGGAGATATATTGTAATGGGCTATATATAACAGGAGGAATTTGAAACACAAAAGCTTCTGACTTAACCCCATTTGACTTGCATGAAATCCACAGCTGGAACAACCATGTTAACCCATCACAGAGCTTGACGAATCACCCACACAGTATTTTCATTTAAATTGCATTGCCTGAGCAGATGTGCACCCAGCTGTTCAGGTGCCTGAGATTCTTAACAGTATTTGAAGAGATGGATTAGAAGTTCTGGTTTCTGGCCAGATACTGTACTCGGTTACAATGAAAGACTCCTAATAGTTTTTTTTTATATATATATATATATTATTGTGTGATTGAAAATAGGCTGTGGGAGATCCCAGAGACAGAGGTAAGGGAATTAAAGGTCAGCAGTAGTCCTATGTTTACAGTAGGCTTTCTTGAAGAGCTATACCATAACAACATTAGCAGGTATGCAAGACAGGAACACGGAAGCAATTTTATAGAGAATCTATCTAGTGCTTTCTGTAACTTGAGGAGGAGGTTTATACTATGTGGTCTTCTCTGGCATTGTGTGCTATTTAGGTAGGCAGTTTTCAACATGGTTCTTTACTGTATTATCTATGATGGGAAATTATGGTTACTGGGAGCTAATGTATAAAAGCAATGGCTACAGAGGAAATGTGATAATCAGCCAAGTGCTTTCAATAGGACTAAACAGGACTGATGGTGAGAAAGCAGCTCAAACAAACAGCTAGAAAAGGCAATAATGCCAGTGCAAGTAAAGACTAATATATTAAATAAATAAAAGGTTGTATTTAATTAACTTTTTTATTATTTTTTATTAGAAACAGATGTAAAACAAAATAGCAAAAATTCAGTTTAGCAATCTTAAACAAACACAAGCATCATCGGTCCACAAATACAGATTTCCATAAACTTTACTGACAAGCTGCGTCATCTCTACAGTGGAATTCTGGTTTGAAGTACAAATGGTGTATAGAACCATCACATATATAGTTCTCAGCAGCGATATCTTGCCAAAATCCGTTAACGCAATGTTAAAACTGTGGGCTCGCGGTTGCGACCAGGCAAGGAGCGCCGAGGGCGCTCTTTGCGCTGGTGGAGATGAGTGCCGTAGGCGCTCATCCCTTCGACCCCGTACGACTTAGGCAGGGAGCACCGAATCACAGACGACAGAATCACAATAAACGCTAAAGGCGATCAGCACGTGCCTCACAAGGAGCGCCAACGGTGTTTAGAGGAGCACAACTACACCAGGGGAGAGGCTCACAATGCGCATTAAGCACTCTTACTTACTGGATCAAGATTCTCCCATGATCCCCTCCAAACCCCCCTCCCACCCCCCCCCCCCCCCCCCACCCCCCCACCACCACCATCACCACGGTCCCTGGTCTGCGGCTCTCTCTTTCCCTTTGTACTGCCTTGAATAGAATAGTCAAATTATCGAGGTTGTTGTAAGAACTCGAATGTCCGTGTACGTTATCCAGGAGCTCCATATATCCAGGAATCTAGGGTATTTAATAAACTTTTAGTTCATAAAAAGAGCATATCCTAAAAAGATGGCTGTCA
The DNA here is from genome assembly GCA_027410445.1 of Discoglossus pictus. Classification (NCBI taxonomy): domain Eukaryota; kingdom Metazoa; phylum Chordata; class Amphibia; order Anura; family Alytidae; genus Discoglossus; species Discoglossus pictus. The sequence continues at coordinate 316,799,820 of CM050164.1, read as the reverse complement.
CATTATGACAATATGATATTATTATTATTATTATTATTAACCTATATTTGTAATACGCCAACATATTCCGTAATGGTAAACAGGCTAGATACAAGTCAAAAACAAACTTAACAAATTACAAAAGAATGGAGGGCCCTGTTATTGAGTTTAAAGTCAAGCATACAAAGGGCTTTCTCTAAAGCACCCAACAAGACTGAAAACTTGCAAACTTACAGTCTTCTTTTCAGACAGAAAAACTTCCTATATTTAAATATAAGAATTACAAAATTACAAATGACTTTTTCTTCCTGTGTTATTTTAGATTTGGTTATATTTTCTGGCTAAATAACAAGCAACACATACTATTAGCAAGCAAGAAATGAAAAATAAATTGTGTGGGAATAAGCTCACTCATAAAATGCTGAGCTACAATGCTTCCGGCAGTGAATAACAACTGTGAAATTAAATCTTTATATACCCTTGGATCCTCCATCAAGAAGGGTTTATGCCAACATCAAAAGGCACTGTAATATAATTTATTAAGGAGCATATCCTTTATTACTACTGCTTCACAGGAAGCAAGGCTAGAGACTTTAGGAAACCATGCTAAATCCTTTACTTCATCCCTGCAAGCAGAAACTCACATTCTGTGCCCTATCCAAAGCATTATAGAATATATTCAAATAGAATCTCAAGTTGCGACCCTTGTCCTTTGGCCACCACATATAACCTTGTGTGTCCTTAATCTGTTGCATAGTTCAGTATCTGCTTTAGCTGCATATTCAGCGTGTAATAATGCATTTCCAATGTTCACACAGTTACGTAAAACAGAATCTCTAAAATCTGTTTTTAAATATTAAATCTCCTTTTCTGTGTCAAGTCTGTAAAACTGTATTACAAATTCATAGGGACACACACAAAAAAAATCTAAATAAGAACACTGAAGCTATGCAAAGGAAAGGAGGATGCAGACAGAAGGAAACATAGTGGGAATGCCTCGCTGATAGGATTAGAAGCCATAACTGCATTACAAAGACCAGCTCTTGTTTAACTCAGGCTGTGTGTTTATTGACAGCAGAGACATTTGTTTCACTTATATTCCAATCAGCCAGAAATAAGGTTTGCAACTCTCTTATGAAGCCATAAAACATCATAATACATAAATGAAACCTGTACAATATGTAGTATATTTTACATCAGGATAGGCAATGTGAGTCCTGGAGTTTCGAACATGGTCCTGGATTTCAGGATTTCCCTGGTTTGCACAGGTGAGGCGATCGCGCCCTTGGACTCACTTGTGTAAAGCAGGGAAATCGGGAAATCAGGAAATCCAGGACCGTGTTTGGCTCCCAATGACTGACATTATCTACCTCTTTACATTTTGCATGCTGTAATCACAAGTATTAATTCTGCGCCTCAGCGCATGATTATATTTACATATGCTGGCTCACTTTCTAGTTCTACTCTGAGATTAAGTTTATTTTGTCTTGAAAGTGTACAGTCATTTTTATGTTTTATGCACATTATATATTGTAATTACAATTTGCCATCATGTATTTAAAGTCCCCTTCTGGATTGCTACCTTGTCATGGTGAAGGGTTTGTGTACCTCCATAAAGCTGTGAGCTAAACCATGTAGGATCACCCAAGATGGGTAGGTCATAGCAGAGAGTTCAGACAAATCGCAATCCACTGGTGAAGGAACTGGCAACCCACTCCAGTATTGTTGTTATGAAAACCATATAGATGAGCACAACCAGAAACACATATAGATGTACCTGGTGTGTTGTGTCCATATGGTCACTGTTATGAACAGAAGGGCCCACTGGACTGTTTGGGGTTTTGACAGTTATTATATGTGTGGTTAGAAGGTACTAACAACTTGCTTAACAGTTATATCATGGGTGTAAGGCATACATGTAGTTATATCATGGATGTAATAAGTGCATATAGTACTGTCATTGATTAACATTAAAATACTGTATCTGTATTGGAAGTAGGATAGTAGACTATGCGCAAATAATAAAGTTAATGCAGTCAGATCTGGGATATACAAAGGTTAAAGTTAAAGATTTGAAAGAATTTATAATGCCCTGCGATCGGCCACGTGTGAAGGCTCTGGCTTTAGTCATGAAGGGGGAGCTAGAGAGAAAATGTGTAATGAGAAGCCAGACGCCTCTATACATCTGGAAATTATGTGGATGAGGGGGGATAGCAAGTTATTTGGCCAGGAGGATGGGCTAGAACTGGGGGGAAGTCTTTGGTGCTTTGTGTCATCTGAAAATCTATTTTGAAAAATAAAGAAGTGCCAGTCTGATTTGGGACACACTAAAAAAAGGTGGTGTCCAAGTCTGCTTGTACTAATCAAAGGTACATGGTGTGTGATTCTTAGATCCTAAAAAGGGGTCTGATGGTGCCTGTCTCTTCCGAAATTATGCTGTCATCTGAAGTGTCTGCTGGTGTCGAGATCTGAACAAACAGTTGCGACACATAGAGAGAGAGAACTGGGGTGAGCGTAGACCCCCCCCAAATCAGGCGGGCTTAACAGTCTCAGAGAGTTGGACACGACTGAACTACATCACACACACATTTAAAGAGCAGATTTTAATCATATATAAATCTTTGCATGAATAAGTGCTGCAAAATTTAAGGAAACTACATTTTCAATGAAATGCAGCTTTGCAACAATGCCAGAACCTCCTCTTGATTTACTCGAACTAGGGTATGTCTGGGCACTGCACCAGTTGAGTTATAAAGCTCAATGGAATAATGTTTGCCATGCAAAGAAAAAACATTTGTACTGTTTTAAAAAATATTATTTTAAATACATGACAAAAAATGTGTGACTTTAGTGTTATTTTAATGCATTTAAATTTTTAAAGGCACAAGAAACCTTTGGATACTTTTCTTAAAATAAACTTTTTGATTTATTGTTTTACTCCAAGAGACAACATAAAGTTACTTTTTGTAATGATTTAGTTTGGACAAGTAGAACACAAAGAAACATTAATACAGTATGTCTAAAATGCAAACAGTGGCAATGGTATTTTAAAGCTAGAAATAATCTTCTGTTCATTTGCCTTTAATCGAAACCTTAATGTATCCTATTGAAGTCTCCCTTGAATGATTTCAGTTAGTACGCTATTCATTGCTTGGAGGAGATTTTTAGGTCTTTTGCTCTTAAATCCCATAATCAATATCATTCTCAGCACAAGTGTCCTGCAGTGTTTTAATGCGTAATATTAAGATAAACCAAAACGCGTCTGGTAAGACATACATTTTAATGCCTTCCAATTAAATTATTAAAATATTGTTAAAATAAAGCTTCATAATTATTTAACATGAAAATAATAATCCTGCATGTGAGACAGACAAACTAGAAGCACAGAGTTGATGGCTGAATAATCAGTAGGCCTATCTGGTCTGACTATATTATTTATCTAATAACCTTGGCATAATAAATCATCAGGATAGTCTTTTGCTTGAATTATTCTATTAAAATTGCCCCTACCACTTATTCTGGAGGTATGATCCACTTGTTTAAAAGTAGCAACTGTTTTTCAGATTTTTTTTTTATTTTGTCATATATATGTAGAGATTAGAGTAGCCATGAATGTCCAGTAATACGGAAGATAAATAGGATGGTAGTGTATGACGATACCTTTTTATTGGATAAAGTTTGCACTTTACCTCATCTCTCTTGAAAGCTTGTCATTCTAAAATATTTGTCCAATAAGAAAAGTATCCCAGTATATTGCTATACTCTTATTTTTCATCATTATTTATATATTACACAACAGTTAACATCTGATCTCTGCTTTAAGCTAGGACTAAAATCTATGCAATAATGGTTCAGCCATTTTGAAAGCTTAAGGCGAAGCTCCTTAGATGTGTAAGACACATCTAAAATGGGAGCAAAGTAGGACATTTTTGTGTATGAAAGTGAATGTGCTGTTTTTTTTAATGAAAGTCGGTGTTCTAAAATAATAGTGGAGGGAAACTCACGATTAAAGGTTTAATTTGATTTCCTTCATTTATTCTTGTTGATGAGTTTTTTCTTGCCTTTACTTTATTATCCATTTCACCTGCATTACCTAATTACAGCTCCTATGATCTCTTTATCTTTTCATGAAACGTGTGTGCTTTATTCATTGGTTGAAAGAATGCACTCTTAAATCACTTTCTAAATCAATATTTGACATGTGAATTCATCTGGCAACCAGCTAAAAAGGCTTTAGGCCAATTTCCCAGTTGGGGCAAAGTTAATTAAAATTATTACCTCAAAGGGAAAGTTTTGAACGTATAAGTACAGTACGTAAACAGCTTGGACTCGGATTACCCTAATTATCTACTGTAGAAGGAAACAAATTACTGTACCAGAACAAATCAAGTCTGAAAGCTATAAATAATGCTTATATGCAGTTTTAATTGTTCATACACTCAGGTATCACAGAGTATAATTTGCTAGGTCATATGCATTGCAGAAACTTAATTAAAATAAGATCAGTGAATGTTCCAAAGATGTCTTAAAGGAAAGCTTTTCTCTCATAAACATACAGACCTCTTTACTACTGTGAAAATGACTGTGAGGAGGCAGGGGTGTAATTCTGCCTAGATAAACAAGTTTCAGGCCTAGGGCAGCCCATTTACAAGGAGCAGCAGTGTATTTCAAATTGCCTGGGTATGGGATAGTATGTGTATATGCACATACTTATCTATATGGGGTGATATTTATGTTTAAACAAACAATATATAATAAAATAACAAGCTTACACATATTCTTCCATATGTATTTTGTATTATTATAATAGGGACATATCAAAATGGAAAGGGGGAACAATAACTGGGTGTATTCTGACTGGGCATAGATAAACCTAAAATGTACTAATGCCAGTAGGAATATTATGGGTATATACGTCTGTTTAGATGGACTAAAGCAAGTGTGATAGTTTCTATAGGTCTGTTTAGATGGACTAAAGCAAGTGTGATAGTTTCTATAGGTCTATTTAGCTGGACTAAAGCAAGTGTGATAGTTTATATAGGTCTATTTAGCTGGACTAAAGCAAGTGTGATAGTTTCTATAGGTCTATTTAGCTGGACTAAAGCAAGTGTGATAGTTTCTATAGGTCTATTTAGCTGGACTAAAGCAAGTGTGATAGTTTCTATAGGTCTATTTAGCTGGACTAAAGCAAGTGTGATAGTTTCTACAGGGCAATTTAGCTGGACTAAAGCAAGTGTGATAGTTTCTATAGGTCTGTTTAGCTGGACTAAAGCAAGTGTGATAGTTTCTATAGGTCTGTTTAGATGGACTAAAGCAAGTGTGATAGTTTCTATAGGTCTATTTAGGTGGACTAAAGCAAGTGTGATAGTTTCTATAGATCTTTTTAGCTGGACTAAAGCAAGTGTGATAGTTTCTATAGGTCTGTTTAGCTGGACTAAAGCAAGTGTGATAGTTTCTATAGGTCTATTTAGCTGGACTAAAGCAAGTGTGATAGTTTCTATAGGTCTATTTGGCTGGACTAAAGCAAGTGTGATAGTTTCTATAGGTCTGTTTAGCTGGACTAAAGCAAGTGTGATAGTTTCTATAGGTCTATTTAGCTGGACTAAAGCAAGTGTGATAGTTTCTATAGGTCTATTTAGCTGGACTAAAGCCAGTGTGATAGTTTCTATAGGTCTGTTTAGCTGGACTAAAGCAAGTGTGATAGTTTCTATATGTCTATTTAGCTGGACTAAAGCAAGTGTGATAGTTTATATAGGTCTATTTAGCTGGACTAAAGCAAGTGTGATAGTTTATATAGGTCTGTTTAGCTGGACTAAAGCAAGTGTGATAGTTTCTATAGGTCTGTTTAGCTGGACTAAAGCAAGTGTGATAGTTTCTATAGGTCTATTTAGCTGGACTAAAGCAAGTGTGATAGTTTCTATAGGTCTATTTAGCTGGACTAAAGCAAGTGTGATAGTTTCTATAGGTCTATTTAGCTGGACTAAAGCAAGTGTGATAGTTTCTATAGGTCTGTTTAGCTGGACTAAAGCAAGTGTGATAGTTTCTATAGGTCTGTTTAGCTGGACTAAAGCAAGTGTGATAGTTTCTATAGGTCTATTTAGCTGGACTAAAGCAAGTGTGATAGTTTCTATAGGTCTATTTAGCTGGACTAAAGCAAGTGTGATAGTTTCTATAGGTCTATTTAGCTGGACTAAAGTAAGTGTGATAGTTTCTATAGGTCTATTTAGCTGGACTAAAGCAAGTGTGATAGTTTCTACAGGGCAATTTAGCTGGACTAAAGCAAGTGTGATAGTTTCTATAGGTCTGTTTAGCTGGACTAAAGCAAGTGTGATAGTTTCTATAGGTCTGTTTAGATGGACTAAAGCAAGTGTGATAGTTTCTATAGGTCTATTTAGGTGGACTAAAGCAAGTGTGATAGTTTCTATAGATCTTTTTAGCTGGACTAAAGCAAGTGTGATAGTTTCTATAGGTCTGTTTAGCTGGACTAAAGCAAGTGTGATAGTTTCTATAGGTCTATTTAGCTGGACTAAAGCAAGTGTGATAGTTTCTATAGGTCTATTTGGCTGGACTAAAGCAAGTGTGATAGTTTCTATAGGTCTGTTTAGCTGGACTAAAGCAAGTGTGATAGTTTCTATAGGTCTATTTAGCTGGACTAAAGCAAGTGTGATAGTTTATATAGGTCTATTTAGCTGGACTAAAGCCAGTGTGATAGTTTCTATAGGTCTGTTTAGCTGGACTAAAGCAAGTGTGATAGTTTCTATATGTCTATTTAGCTGGACTAAAGCAAGTCTGATAGTTTATATAGGTCTATTTAGCTGGACTAAAGCAAGTGTGATAGTTTATATAGGTCTGTTTAGCTGGACTAAAGCAAGTGTGATAGTTTATATAGGTCTATTTAGCTGGACTAAAGCAAGTGTGATAGTTTATATAGGTCTGTTTAGCTGGACTAAAGCAAGTGTGATAGTTTCTATAGGTCTGTTTAGCTGGACTAAAGCAAGTGTGATAGTTTCTATAGGTCTGTTTAGCTGGACTAAAGCAAGTGTGATAGTATAAATACAGGGCAGCTAAGAACAAGACTACTATGGAGGGAATTGCAATACAAACCAAGTATTAGCTTTTTAAAACTGTTTTATTTAAAGGCGAAAGTGATTTTGCAGTCTGTATAGATTTAAAAAAAAAAATGTTTGGAGTCAATGAACCTAATGGATCATGCCATGAGAATGTGGAGACGAGCACTTAAAATTACTGCTGTGGGGCATATTAATTTATGGTTATATCCCTGTCTCAAGTGAAAGATATAGTCACTGCTTAGTGATCACAAGCTTTATTTACACAATCATTTATCTGCCAGAGGGAAGTCCAAAGACTGCTGATTCTATTTTGCCACAGTCTATGTATTAGTAGGACATTAAAAGACCACTGAAATGATCCATTTTTCCAACAAATGGCAGGAAATATACAGCATCTCCATGAGAGCACCAGCAGCTGCATAGAAGTCTGTTAAACGTTTATTTTTTTCATGAAAAGTTATTAATACTGCTCTTTGCTTTAAGAATAATGAAAACTGGACTATTGCATTGGTCCTCTAATTATTTTAATTGTGTATCACATCTGTAGTATCAAATGCTATAGGATAATCAGATCAGCCATTATGAATTAGGTATCTATTCACAGCTAGCAAACAAATATTAGAATTTGCTTGATTATGGCACTCTAGTACATATGGCTCAGAGAGCATACTTAAGAAAATATGTTAATTGAACCAAGCTTTAGATTAGAAAATAATGTATTATTTGCACTAGTGCAAAATCTGTTCTCTTATCCTCATCCTTCTAAAGGAGACACCTCTTCTACAGATTTTAGGTACTGACATTTTTGCAAGCTGTTGGCTTAAATGTCCACCCATTTACTTGTTATTGTTGCAATGGGTGAACAGTGTCAGCTAATCCCTTTCATTCACACCTGTGACCAGGCGTATTTTCACTGTGGGCTAGCACAACTTATGAATAGACACTTGCAGCCTGATTAAATTGCGATTAGGCCAATTGAAGAGGGCTCTATTTAAGCACATAGCATATTGTTTTACAGAAGTTTTTAGTTAGTGACCTTCTATCCAAAAGCAAGGTCTCCACTAACTAAAAACTTCTGTAAATAAAATATGCTCTGTGCTTATATAGAGCCCTATTCAATTGGCCGAATCGCAATTTAATAAGGCTGTTGGTTACTGGGTGGAGCGTCAGTCCAGAGTTAATTATTATTTATGAAACAATTAGAAAACATTATCTTTGAACTTGAAATTGTGAGATCTAATTCTTGCATTTCTCTTTTGTTGGAAAATAATTTCCTGAAATGCATTAACTCATCTGACATATTTAAAGGTTTTTATCATATCACTCACCCTTTTGTCCTCTAAGCTATGCATATTATGGTCATGAAGTCTACACTTCCAAGCACATCTTGTAGAATTGTTTCATATTTTTAAAATGCATTCTTTTGAAGAATTTCTCTTGAAAATGTGCAACAGGTTTGTATGTATGGAATATAAATAAAAATAATAAAGCCTCTAATTTTCTTACTATTAAATGCATTTATGCGGTTGTGTAATTTGCCATTTTGCTGTAGCTCAACTTCCTGAGATGGGCGGAGACCTGGAATACACAGGAAGTTTGTATCTGCACAATGGTAAAGTGACAGTAACTGCTGCCAGTGCTCCTAGTTGCACTTATGGAATCTTATTAGCTTACAAGGACACACCCACCTCAGGAAGTAACAGGGAGCAGCAGTGGAGAAAACAAAATAAGCCTGCATTAAAGAATAAATGCATATAAAACTTGCAAAAATATACAGGTTTAGTTTTTTGGTTCAATATCATGTTTAGTTAAACAAAATATTATACTGAAGAAACTGGCCAAGGTGGTTCTTTAACAGAAATAAACTGAGCAGTGAATTAGTAATTCCACCATATACTTTTCTTGGTCCTGCGTACAGTGAGTGAATGTTCCTACCTGTGTAATCCATACCTTGTAATTATTTAGTTGACAAGTCACAATCTTAATCTAAAGGAGTACAGCACATTCATTGGCCTGGGCTTTTTATTAAACTAAATATTTGGGAGTAAGCTCTGAAGAATCGCTCAGTTAAAGAAAATCAAAATTAATCTTAGCCTGAGGACAAATAATGTACGCACAATATGACATTTCCAGAAAGGGAAATGACGGCTAAGACATGTGAGGCAAAAAATAGAGAATCTAAAACTAAATATAAAATGTCCTTATCTGACTACCTGCAGGACAGCACAGAGCACATTTATATACAATGATTTATCATTATAATGAGGCTTGTAAGCGGGCAGCAAGGCTCACTATCATGTCCCTAGTATCTCATACAGTAATGCAAGTCATGCGTCTAATGCATATTTCCTAAATCCCTACGGTTTAGAACTGTGATTTGCATACAATTTAAAACAAATTAATATTGTATACACAAGACTACTATTACATTATAATACCCTGTTCAGTAAAATAATAGTATTGTAACGGAACCCATCACTGTTTTACCCTGTTTTATGGTTATGGTTAAAATATGATCACATTGCTATACTGTAGATATGTTGTTTTATGTTCTACAGAATATATTGGCTCAGAATATTACAGCTACTAGGCTAATAGATAATCCTATTACAGAGACTCCTCATAAGATAAGGAAGTCTATTGTATAAAGTGTTTTCATTATGAGACATAAGAACAAAGAGAAGTATAATCTGATCAATGTCTGATTGTATCAAAGTAGCCAGGTAACCTCCGGGGGGTGTGACCACACCCATTGTCTCTCTATGTGTATTGTGTGGCCAAATATGGGGGATGTGTATTACCTGTGGAAAGAGTTGTGTATATATATTTCTGCATAACAAAATAAAGACAGTATTCTTTGACTCCCAATTGAGTGTCGTCCAATATAGGAGGTTGGGGATGGTGAGACTGCAGTGCTTCTTGGATATTTTACCGTATACCAGCGGAGATACTGGACTTCGTGTTCCAACTCTGTTACAAGTATGTCACCTACTTTTCATATTATAATCAAAATCATGTGTCAGTTCATGCATTGAAAAAGGAAATGTAGACCCGTGATTACCATTGTAATGTAATGCTGTAATGATACTTAACATCACAGTACTATGCATTTTAAAAAGAATAAGCTCATTGTCAATTTGCAGCTTAGTGAATAATGGAAGGTTGTGAGATATCATGAGATAACATGGCTACAAAAAAAACCAATCCTTACAAATACACAGGCTTTGTGAGTGGGTATGATGCAAGACCATTAAACACATAGCTTTGTGAATACAGTGAAAAACTGTCCACTCACCAAAAGCTTGTACTTTTGTCGGGTATTGTATAAGGCAACCCCTTCTGGATCGCTACCTTGTCGTGGTGAAGGGGCTTGTGTACCTCAATGAAGCTGTGAGCTATACCATGTAAGATGAGCAGGTCATAGGAGAGACGTCATACAAATCGCAGGCCACTAGAGAAGGAACTGGCCACCAACTTCAGGATCTATGCCAAGATAACCTTATGTATATAGGGTCACGAAGAGTTGGACACAACTAAATGACTGAACAGCAGCGGTATATGCCTAGAACAACGTATACTAACTGGCTATGATCTCCTTTTAGAATGCAACCACTGTATGCAGAGCTAACAGCTTTGTATACAACTGAAAAAGGTAACTATGGAGTTAATGGTACAGTACTCAATAGCCTGTTAAATGTCAGGTAATGATCTCAGAGCTTCCACCTTGTGCCAGTAGTTTGTCAGGCAATTTATAAAGTACAGATGTTATATGTCATTATGCAAACATTATTTACACATAGTTATACAATGTCACCCGTCACTATTAATGTTCTATATTAGCATCCCTTTCTTATGCTATGTGATAGAGAATAGATCAGTTCCTGGGGGACACTCTTCATTATCAGATTAATGTTTAAAGTGAAGCCTTATTCTAGATCAATCTAAACAAAACAAAGATTAAATGAGATTCAAACAGACTGAATGTGATGAATTTATGTATGCTGCTATGTAAGTACCAATATCTTCCTAGCACAATGATAAGAGGCAGATGTCTTAGGGAATAAGAGTCCTGCATCATTACATGCTGTGTTTTATTTTATAACAAAGATGTTCAGAAATAAAACAAGGAATGCTCCAAGATGTGCTTATTTGTTTTGCTCGAAAGATTAAAACAATAAATACATATTAGGAGGGCATCTGTAAAGTGGATGCCCCAAATGCAATGTGACATTTCTTCACATTTAGTATGGATGTCATGGCAGAAGTGGTTCACTGCACACACCTTCCTCCAATGCTTTCATCTTTGGGGACTGACAGTCTCAAGTAATATATGTCACGCTCACAGCACATCAGGTCGTCTTAGGCCTCTATTCACACAACAGCACTTATTTAGCAAACAGGAATCATCTAATCACAAAAAGGGAGCTGTACCCAGCCACCTTAGGAAATAATTATAAACAGGGATATTGTACAGCGTGCTATCACATCCTTGCATTATTTAATATATTACAAGTAAAAATCAGTACTTTAGGGAACATTTATTTTAATATTCATGTAATTAGTGTACTATATGCCCTGTATCTGATTGCAAATAAATGCATAAAGAGAAAAGGTTTACGAATCAAAAGAATGAGACATTTCTAGCTGATTATTTCTCATATTTTACATGCGGATATTGCTAAAATGTCACGTAATAATATTAAAAGAAACTGATATAAATGGTGGTGAAATTACATGTTTATATTTATCCTTCCGATTACTAAACTGCATTTTTTACTTCTATCATTTAGAAATTGTGTTGTGCTCAAAGATATTGTTTGGGTTCTAATTTTCTAAATAAATTAGTATATTACTTTATTTTATCATTAAAAAGGGAAATCGTTAAAAACATCCTAAATTTGGCTTTAAGCTCCACCCACTTACTTTTTAGTTTCTTAGAGTGAGCTGTGTCAGCCAATCAGCTTCTCTCATATCTGTGACCATGCACTGTGGGCTAGCATACCTTAAGATGACTTCAAGACATGAACATGTCTGTCTGCCAGCTTCCATTAATCACGTTCTCAAACATGTCCCTTATTTAAAATGAAATTGCAAAATATATTTATAATCTAAATATAGAAAATGAGGAAAGTGCAAATTAAATATTTCAGCTTTTCCAAAATTAACAGCAGGCTACTTTTAGAATTGATATCGGTCACATAGACAGAGCAGACAGACTGGTGCCTATGAGGACAAAGCCGCTAGATCTAGGAGGCTGATGCAAGATCTTGTGAAAGGGACATAGTAGGTTTCTGGATTGTGTTTCTAAGCTCTGTTTTTTATGCCTAATGTCATGCAAGTTGTATCTGTTCCGGTCTGTCCTCTGCAATTAGTGCGTTTTAGGAATACACACACTGTGAAGTGCAGTGTTTCAAATTAGCCTGTCAGTGACCTCTCTCAAGTAGCATGTTGCCACTGATTCGTCACTATGAGTGCAACCTCTGTACTTAACAGCACACTGTCTTCATGAGCTGCAGAGGGAAGAAACAAGTAAGGAACTATTTGCAAGATTTTAGGCAGAACTGAGCTTTTAAGCACTTAAATAAAATAAAGTACATAAAAGTAAATTGGTACATAGGTATATTATATTCCTAGTGAAAACCAGTGTCTCTTTAACCCAGCTGAAGATATTACAGAAAATGGCAACCTGCACAAGTAGTTTGTTACACATGTATGTTAAAGAGCACAGAAACATAATTACAATGCTGTAAAAGCATGCTATGATTTATAGAAAAATATATACTGTTAATTGGTTCCAGAAGGCACAAGTGGTGAAAACGTGCCAAATACAAAATACGATGAGTTTCGAGGTAGACGAGTGCAGATAATTTAATTTCAGTAACTATCCATGTTTAGTCTTCAGCAGCTTACATATTTATATTTTCTGTATTTTTAAAGTACTAATGCTGTGCATATAATCGCGTGCTCCTAATCTGGTGCATTTTTTCCACATTGGAAAGAATGGATGGAGTCCTTAGAAAATATGAGTGTTACTATGAGAAATATATTACCCATAGCAAAAATCACACATCAGATTGATGATCTGACACGTGTACAAGTGGTGCACACAGAGCGCTAGTCCTCTAGTCATTTTCAGCTGGAGCATTAAGTATCAAAAACTGACCTTTGCTCCTCATGTTCTATAAAGTAACATGCACAATGCACATGTTGGAACGCTTTGTAAGTACTGTTCAAGAAAAGGGTGCCTAACCTTTCAGGATATAATTATACAGACCAGTGTTTATCAGAAATAACAATATATAGCAAATTGTTAGAAAATGGCATTAATATATATGATGCTCCTATAAAGAACCTATCTACTAATAGTTTGGACATTTAATAACATTAAAAGTAGAGTAATTTAGGTCTACAATTTAACTTTTTTTTTCTCGAAAATCTCGTAAGTTTATCTTGAACAAAATCTTTTGAATATTACCAGCAAATGAGAAATATATTATGTTGGAGAAAATATTACTGTAATAAATTTGCAATGTGTACGTTATATTGATGGCAAACTAGTTCTAAAATAAGTAGCTTCAAGTTCGGTTTTACAGTCATTACCTCTAAAATATATTTCAACCTAAATGTATATTTTAACACACCTCTGGTATTACATCTGGCCACTAGGTGTCACTGTTGTTCTAAATCACTGAAGTTATAGTAATACCTGAATTATGTATTTGCTTGTGGGATAGCTATGGAGTCTTATTCCATAATCAATACAATATCTGTCATTAAGATATTCTAAATGTGTGTATAAATAAATAAATATATAAATAAATATATATATATATATATATATATATATATATACACGACGAACTTACGCGTCAAAAACTGACGGCAATAGGATTGTAAGTCAGGTAATGCTGTTTGGTTGAGACATTAATTTTGTTGGTGTTCCGAGATCCTTCGGTGCTCATTGATGGTTGTTGTATTTTTTTTTCTGATAGGCTCTTTTGGTGTTATTGTTTGGTCGGCGGTGATGTGTTCTTTAGGCTTCTTGCAAGTGTTTGTGTGCTATGAGCAGCGTTGGCGCTCGTTTGAGTTGCACAGTAAATGGCTTTTATGTGTATTGTGAGATAATTTTTTTTGGTGTATATGTATTTTTGTATGCTAATGAAATAATTAATAAATGAATATACTGTACCTATTTTGAAGTAATATATGCAGGAAGCATTATGTTGAAGAGCTGACAATCTGTTTTGATGTTCCTGCAGCATACAATGTAGGTTTGCACTGTTGTGGAGCTGATGTGTAAGTGTCAGCAATGTGTGCAGTGTGTAGTGTAAATAGTGTGCGTGGGCGAGGAAAATCCGCTGGGGTAGCTGTGTACTTTTGCATTGTGTAAGTTAGTGTTGTAAAATGGCGGCTAATGTATGTGGTACGCGGCTGTGGATGATTTAGCGTCCTTGTTAATAGTGTATCTTGGACCTCGTACAGCTTTTTCGGAAAATCTGTATGTGTTTCGTGGTGTTTTGTGTGTTTTGTGTGTTTAGGGTCCTGTAGCCTCGTTTTCGTTCTTTCCGGCGGCCATTTTTTCTCTTGTTTAGGGATTTTCGTGTGTGTAAACTCTGGAATTTGGACTTAAATTGAGGTGTAGCTTAACTTGCAGAGGTCCTGGGTGCCCCCCTTGTTGTGGGTAAGCTTTTTATGTGTTTATTTATTGTTTTTTTAATGTTTTCATGTGTGCACGGTTTAGGCGTTAAGGTCATATTTTTGTGAGGACGTAGTGTTTTTTTTTTTTAAGTCCCGCGGCTCGTATTTGTGGATGCTAAGTCAGTAAATTTTGCGGTGTAAGTCTTACCTGCGGCTCATTGCAGCCGACGTGGGAGCCTCCACCTCCGCAAATGCGGTTCCTTACTTCGCAAGGGTACGCATTTGCGTGCCTAAAGTCGTAGGGGGTCGTAGGGAAGAGTGCAACAGCGCTCATCAGCAGCGCAAGGAGCGCCTTTGGTGCTCCTTGTCAGCAACTGCGGCCCTCGCTTTGCGCTACGCGAGTCTGCAGAATTAGCAACAACTTTTGGCAAGGAGATAGCAACATGAAATTTAAAGGAAAATCTAAATAATCAAGAATATTTATAAGTATAATGGATGTCAACATTTACCATACAGTAAGCGGGATTGTTGATTACAATGTAACATCTTTTTTGTTGATTTTTATTAAAATGCTAATCTTTGCTTCACTGTTTGGAACTATGTGAATTGCCCCAAATACTCTATGTAACATTCCAAGCAAAGCAGCCTGTCCAGGGCTTTATATGGGTTACACTATGTGCTATATTCATCAAGGTGAGTATATTCTCACTAGTAAGTTGATATCTTTTCTATTGTATTCTGGGTATTTTATGGAGTTTCTTTTCAAATTGGAGCGATCACTTCATACTTTAGTGTATATGCTCTATAAAATAACATAATGAGAACATAACATAATACGAATAACTTAATGAGAGCTCACACAACATGAGAATCTTCTCTCTTTAGTAAATAAAGCTGTATGGCAGTGTTCTTCCACAGTATGTTCCATTGGAACCTGTAGATTAATGGTTTCATTTTAGTGGTCAAGGATTTTCTATAGAAAAGTGTGTGTTGTCCATGGGTTGGTCCTGAAGAGGGGCTACAACATTGCTGAGAGGGATTAACTACATGTATTTTGGGGATATGTCATAAAAGGCTCCACAGCTTTATCAGTTTGGGTTAAACTACCCTATACAATATACGGTAGATATACAAAATATGTCAAACCAATGTTGTGTATATGATTAGCATCACAAAGACATGTGATTAGGAGATTTGGAGTAATTTTGTTAATTAAAGAAGCATGCAATGCAGAGGTGTATTTCTGCCTAAGGGCCTAGGGCAGTACAATGTCAGGGGCAGCAGGCTGCCTGAAGATGCAGTGCAGTAGATAGAAATGATTAACTTTTATTATTATTAACTTTTATTTGTAATGTGCCAACATATTCCATAGCACTGTACAGGGGATAAGAACAAGGAAGTATACAATGTACAATATTAACAACTGCTGTTTTGAGCTTTGAGTCTTGTAAAAAGTGTTTTTTTTCAAAGCACCCTACAAGATTGGAAACTCGCTTCTTACAATCTAAAGGGTATGGAAGAGGCAGACAAGGAATAGGAATGTTAGGAAGGAAGTGAGAGTTTACATAGGTAGGAAGTTGTGAAAAGTTAGAAGGTTATTTATTCATTGGGAAGGGATCTGATGTTTGTATATGCACAGAAATGTCTTTATACAGTGATATTTCTGTCTTTATGCTTTCTGATTTACCATATATAGACATAAACACACAAACTTATGTTTTGAGAAACAAAAATGGGAAAGGAGGAGATACAAGTGGGGTGTGGGGTGCACAGATCTAAATGGCGTGGGGCAGCATAAAACTTAAATATGCCTGTGATGCAATATCTAAGCAATTTTGTCTGCACCAATCTATTCTGCTCAATTCTAGTAATGCTTTAGTGTATTATCAGTAATAATACTCACTGCATTTCGTTTGCACTCTGTCCTATGAAAAAGCACGTCTTTCAACTAACATCAACATAGAGATAATTGTTATATATTATGTGTTCATTTAAAGAAACCAGACCCCAAGCACATAATCATTTAGATAACTGGAGGAGTCAGGACAGTAAAAGCACAGTAAATGCCTTACAGTCCATTTTAAATGGGTGCATGTTATCATTTTGTGTTACACCCTGTGCTTTTATATTATGATTTGGAATGCATTATGCCTTCCTAAGTGCAGTATGCAAGCATTGGTCATTACAACAACAAATAATCATCATATGTTTATTGTATAAAGCTAGATACTATTGCAAACTACACATAATAAAAAAAAGTCTATTGCAGTATACAGTGATACCTTTTTTTAACTGGATAAATCTTTTCGTTAAAAAAAACAAGCTTTCGAGAGATCTAACTCATTTTGTAAAGCCGAAAGCAATACTGATTAGAGTTAGCAAATTATGCCTTTTGTCTGGAGAAGGTGTAAAAAAGCAAAATAAATAAATAGAGAGAATAGACATGGTTGGGGTATCATATATGGCACAGAAAATTCTGGGGTGAACTAATTAGGATAGAGACATAAGGAGAGAAAGAAAATTTATATAAGTGTATGGAATCTAAATATAAATTCCTCAGTTTAAATAAAATGTTTGTACAATAAAGATGCAATACTCTTATTGTCATCATTCAGAGCTACAAAGCTACAATACTCAGGAATTTACACACATATATAGATGAAAAATCAGAGTATTTTAGTATATAGTGATAACTTTTTTATTGGACAAACATATTCATAGGTTTCATGGCGAGCTTTCGAGAGCGTTCCTCTCTTTGTCGAGTCAGAGTCAATACTGATTATAGATTCACAAATACAGCAAAAAATTCCAGGATTAACAAATAATGTTCTGATCAGCCAGCCGTGCAAGTGTGTGGGGGTGCAGACCAGAGTAAGTAAATTGGGGTCATAAATAGTTTTACATCTAAGGAACCATAGGGCTGTAACCAAACTCAGGATAAAGGCAGAGAACAAAAAAAAAAATCAATAAACACACATATATATATTTACAAGCATGAATGTTGGAGGTTATAGGAAATTTTGATAATGAGATAAGAATTCAATGTCGACATTAAGTCCCGACTTATTACTGTTAAAGAACATAATCATTTTAATTTCAAATGTCTTTCTTAATCTACAATCAGTATTGACTCTGACTCGACAAAGAGAGGAACGATCTTGAAAGCTCGTCATGCAACCTATGAATATGTTTGTCCAATAAAAAAGGTATCACTATATACTGCAATACTCTGATTATTCATCTGGATTACTGGACATTCTTTGGCTACCTCACTCTTCACATATATATATATATATATATATATATATATATATATATATATATGTACACACACACATCAATGCACACACCACCCCTGTGTAGCTCTATGGAATAGGTTGGTGTGCTACAAATAAAGGATAGTAATCATAATAATACATAATACATTTTACATAATGAATATTAAAGATGTTGGCAAAGATCCTGCTTAGATGTGAAAGTAACATATTCATCAAAAACTAAAATCAGGCAGTATGCATCGAAGATAGATGATGATAAATTATGAATCAAGCAGTGATTTGAGTGAGATAACAATGCTGAGAATCACATGCATCAAACACCACACAAGAACAGATCCACCGGCAAAACAGTAATACTTATAAGGATTAACAGTATTATTGAAAACAACACACGCGGACACAGAAAGAAAACACACGTTTAATAAAAAACAATCTATAGATTAACAAAAATCTTTTTGGAGCTGGAAAGTGAATTATTGTGTTGTAAACCTTTAATTTGAGAAAAAACAGTAGTAGGTATGTGGAATAGTACCCAAATGAAATGGTAGATAACATTTAGAAAAATAATGAAAAAATGTTGGTTATGGCAAATGGATAATCTTAAATAATAATTTTGTGTAATCTTTTTACAAAGATAGAATGGGAAGATTGGATGGATATAGTGGGTTTTTAAATTCTATAGTTCTACGCTTATTATTTTGTAATATAAATTGTAATTATTAAGGATTATATTTATCATAGTGTAACTGTATGTTTATCCTTACATCTGGTGTGAGACCTAGGCAAATTCCAGCCTATCCACCTGTACCGCATACATTGTGTGTGTCACGCTTCAGTACACTAATGAGGTTGAAGCTTCCCAATGGCCGTGGGACTTGCAGGATTTAGCCGCGTTTCTGAGCTCCCAGGAGGCAGAGGAGAACACCAGCATCTACAACTGTATTTTAGAAAAGGGAGTCCCTGGCACTAAAAGTAGAAAATGCTCAGATCTGGGGGGAAAAAAGCCCCTTGGGCCCCTCGGCTGTTTTACATCTAACGAAAGCATCCAATCTGACTTAAGCCTTTCCCTTACAGTTACTGGCTAAATAAGTCACTTCGTGATGGAGAGTAATAAAACATGCAGTGCCAGGCGAGGCATCATTATCAAAGTACCTTATTAATAATGATGACATTAATTTTAGAGGCATCAACACTAGGAAGCCACAAGGCAGTTTACGAATACTGATGGACTTACATGTAAAAGGATTTCACCAGGCACTTTTACATGTTATTATTGGCTCCAATGACAGACACATACAGTTACACTCACTGTCATTGCATCAAAATAATTCCAGTGTAGCCACAAAGTGCCGCGCAAGGCTATTAGTATTAAAATGCTCTAGTAACTCTGTCCTCATGCAGTCATTTAACGTGTCTAACCTCAACCTTTTATAACATGCCCTGCTAATAAATGTGTGTCTGCTTCCAGTGCTAGATGTATTTCAAGTCTAACTGACATTTTCTGGTGCGGTATCTGAAAAGCGGTGCACACGATGATGTGTGAAGATGCAGAAACTCC
Source organism: Discoglossus pictus (assembly GCA_027410445.1). Classification (NCBI taxonomy): domain Eukaryota; kingdom Metazoa; phylum Chordata; class Amphibia; order Anura; family Alytidae; genus Discoglossus; species Discoglossus pictus. Next base: position 316,780,297 of record CM050164.1, on the reverse strand, counting down.
AGGGATTAAGAAGGATTAGTTATATAAAAAAAAGATCACTGGAAATAAATCAGCCTGAATGTTACATCCACAGGACTGCAATGTCATTAATTAGGCCTCTAAATAGAAAAAGATTATCTTCTCTGGCTGCTGATTAAGATTACATTGTGTCTTGGCTTTAACTATTTACTAAGGACTATTTCACTCAAATTCATTAAATATATAATAACAACAAACAGAAAAAAAACAATGTAAAGTACAAACAGTATGTATAACGAACAGGGACGTATTTAAATTGTATGCTGATTTGTGCGCCAACCTCGTCCAATTTATTTTCATGAACCATAAAATGACCACATCCAAGTGTATGAAATGATACGGTTAGGTGTGGTTGTCTATATACACAGTATGGCAGACAGAAATATCACTACATATAGATAGGTCAATGCATACACACATTATTCCAAGGCAATGCATCATGCTTGCTGCCCCCTGAAAATGTGTTGCCCTAGGCCTGGGCATTGTGGGCCTGGGCAGGAACACACCTGATAAAGTCACAGGAAAGATTTATGTATCTGATCTATTTGTTACAACAAATGTATGACCTTGGATGAAGACTTATATTTTCCACTAAATACACAGAAAAATCACTGAAAAAGTATACAATAAAACCAAAAAAAAAATCTTAGAGGGACATGGAACACTACTGTTTTTGATAGTGCATGTTTTAAACGTTTTTTGCAAAAACATATTAATTAAAACCGTTTAAACTTAATTGAAACTGACAGGAAATGCAGAGAGTATACTTTAGTCTATAGATCTCATTGGCTACTGGAGGGCACTAATAGCAGATAAACTTTTAGAATACATTTTTATGCAGAAACCTTTATCTGAAAAATGAAACCACTGTGGCACATTATCAAATACCCTCTACCTGATGCAACAATGAAAAAAAAACACTCCATGTCTTTTTAAGGATTTAATAAAGTTGAAAGGTTTATTCTCTTTATCATTGAAGATACTTTTTGATGGGGTTTGAAAAGCATCTCCTCCTTGAACATTTTACTAATACTATCAACTTGCATTGCTACAGGATACTTTTCTACTGCATACCAATAAAATCAATACATACATCACATACTGAATTTTAGTAATATTTCTCTTAATGTATTGCATAATCTAGACTATAAATGTATTTACGCTATATTGTTTTTGTATGTTTGATAAAATTCAGCTGGCACATACAGCATGTGCCAGTGACAAGTGCCAGGTTTATATGACCACAATCAATAACAAAGTAAATCAATTATATATATAAGGACTTGCATCATTGTATAATGATATTGATCACGTACTGAGTATAGAAGCCCTGACCTGAAGCCCAGGGGTATTTAGCATATAAGGACAGGTTTCACGGTATTATGATAATGGCGACTGATCTGATTAAAACAAGCAGTATCTGTTTATGCTAAAATGAAAGTTATCTCTTTGATGTTTTTCTAGCCCGAAGAAGTAAGTAGAACAACAAAAGCTGATAAGTGTTGTTGTTGATGAGCAAATTGAAGTACAGTACTAGAAACAAGGCTTCAAGTAGCACACGGATCAAGCACAAGGAACAGTCAATACAGTATCCAATGTACTTCATTTGGGCTGCAGAGCTGGAAGGATGATTGAAATGTATGATCTGATGAGCTCTGCTGATTTTAGACATATCATTCATCTCATCCTCGGTATATGCAGCAATTTGATAAATGAAGCTGGTTTCTATCAGTGCTTGCTATTCAAGTTATGTCTTTGCTTTCCAAAATACAAAAATAGCTATTTTTCACAATATTAAGGATACAGGACTTAATATGGACTTGGGATTCTTGCCACATTAACAAAACTTTTTGTGACCATGCCACATTCCTGCTCATGTTTTTTTTTGTTTTTTTACTATTGTTTTTCTTCTTCTTGATATATACGGTGAGATTTATGGCGCTGACTTAAATTACTCTGTTTTTTCCTTATCTAAGAAGTTATAAAAAAACAAGCACATTATCCATGATGTCTGTCACTATGCATCTCTGCTCTGGATCCCACTGCTTACCTTACTCAGTATTACTTCTGAATGGAAAAACTTTGTCATGTCAATGAATATATGTGTCCAATAAAAATGTATCACTATATATTATTATTATTATTATTACTTTTATTTGTAACGCGCCAACATATTCTGTAGCGCTATACAGGGGAAAAGAACAAGGAAAAATATAATTTTAACAAACTGCAAAAAATGGAGGGCCCTGTTTTGAGCTTAGAATCTTTGTAGAAAGTGATTGAAAGCACCCTACAAGATTGAAAACGCTCTACTTACAATCTAAAAATGATATACTACAATACTCTAGATTACTGGCCACTCACAACTACCTCACAGCCATATATATATATATATATATATATATATATATATATATATATATATATATATATTATCTTTCTTTCTATTCATTTCTAATGTTTTCTTCTTTTTTATTATATCTTTATATATATTCATATTTTCATTAATTTATATATTTTTTTTTTATAGGCCATGTAACCTATATTTTTTTTTCTGTATCTAAAAGTAAATAAAACTTAATAATAGTTAAATTAGCATCTCCACGATTATTAGTAATCAAATATGATGTGGAATCAAACAAGAGTAATTATCCTACAAAACATTGGTTATTTTGGTGGGTAAATAATGTGAAAATGGTATTGGAAACAATTAGATAGTTACCCATAAGCAGTGCAAGAATGGATGTAAATATAAACTGTTAGTGTTGCAAAATTATGTAGAAAAACTTGGAGGAAGAAAGTGAAGGCTAAGAAATGTAAAAATGTAAATTAAACTGGGCTTTAGTGAGCCCCATCACTTCCATACTAGGGTATTTATTCACACAAGTGCATAGCAAAATCTTAGCATACATTATTGGGACATAATTATTATTATCGTTTATTTGTAACGCGCCAACATATTCCGTAGCGCTATACATAAGTTAAGTTACAGGCAATGACAAGTTCAAGATTCACACATCGCAAAGAGTGGACGGTCCTGTCTTTGAGCTTGGAATCCAGTGTCCATAGACATAATATGGTATTACTATGAATTAAATAGAGAAATAAGTTTATACCTGCATAACAAGGTTATAATTGCAAAAGGATTAAACTTTATATTAGGAAATACAGATTTGCTTTCTGTACAGCACATTGTTTCAGGCACCGAAGGCACCTACAAAAAAAAAGAACAATTAACTAATGTCACTTAAAGAATAGTAGGAAAGGTGCTAGATAAAACGGCAACTAACTCATGTACAGAGTCCCAGTTTCATACCCCATATTATAATTCAACTACATGATTAAATTAAAGGGAAACAGAACTCTAGCGCTACTGAATATGTTGGTGCAAAATAAATAAAGGAAATAAAAAATAAAGGAAATAACTCTCAATGTTACCATGCATTTAAAAGACTGTTTTAAATATTAAACGTTTTAAACAATTGAAGCGTCTTTTGAAAACCTCATCTTTTCCTGTATTACCTCAAAGATATTGTTTTAAGGAATAGTGCCAATACAAGACCGTATAGCCATTTATTGAGTTCTATGTGGAAGTAATTTAATTTAGCTTCTTCTTGGTGTAGTATACTATATTTCTCTGAATAGAACACAGTAAATCACCTGTTGCAGTCCATGATTGCTTGAACATGTCATAGGCTTGTATGAATATTATGTCAAATTATTACAGATAGGTCCTAGGGGTTTCAAAATCTACCCTTATTTATAGATTATTTACTTATTTTCCTTGGAAAGTTATATAGTTGTTGATAGTGCCCCTTTAATAGTTTTTCTATATGTAACAATCATTTATTAGCTGATTAATAACAACTAGCTTCATGAATTTTTTTATAATAAACAGAACACTTTTATATAATGCTGGAATTGAGAAACTGGAGACTGGAAACACATTCTGGCCTTTCTTTCCAAATGAAAGTGTTGACCTTTTGTGAACAAAACAAGTCTACAGAAAGAGCTCCCTGCAAATGTAGTTTAAGGCAACTGTATATTATATATATGTTTATATTATGTAATAGTTATAGAAACCTCTTACAAGACATCTGCATTTTAAAGGAGCAGGTGATAGGAGTTGTAGAAAACAGTAAATTGCTCATTGCATTGAAATGATGTTGTTGTTTGATTGACTCTTGATATTTTCAGATACACAGTTCAGAATTCTAAGTGCCTGTTACACAAATGAATTTTTCTAATTGCAGCTTTCTTCCGAAACAAGAACCAGTATATGACAAGCTAGAAAAGCTCTACACCTTTTAAAAACATAATTTAGAATGGTTATTCGTATAAAAAGCATTGGGCCCGATTCAATTGCAAGCCTGCACCTCGATCGTCATAGCCTGCGGGTTTGCTCCCGTTCGTCTCTGAATCTGGAGCTATTTAATTGCTCAAGGCCGCAAGTTAATGGCCCACAGTCGGTTCTGTAAACCATGCACTGGTTTGTAGCAGTTCAGGGCGGGAACATGATCAATTAAGCAAGCCCGTAACCTCCCATTTCGAATCAACCAATAGAAAATGAGACGATCATTATTACGGCAGTAAAACATGGAGGCTATATGTCAATCAATTAGGTTTCGGGGTCCGATATGCGATCAGACTCGCAAACCACCAAAATAAAGAATTATGAAAATGAATGCCAATCCTGTTCTAGTCCATATGGGTTGCCTGATATGTATTAACTCATTGATACCGGAGATCGATTTAACCCCGAAATGACGCATAAAATAAATCTGATATACTGCCGATTTGCGTCCTTGAGACTGTTGTGAATATTTATCATCGCTTTCCCCGTTATTTACAGTGCAGTATTGATTTTTTATTTGCATTTACAGCCCTACAAATAGGTGTTTAACCCACCTTGCCAGTCCTTTTTATTCAAGATCACCATTGAGAAAGGCCAAGACTTGGCCGAAACACATCTGGTAGGATCCAATTTGATCTTTGTATCTTTTATTATAATTTCATTATTTATTTTATTTTTGCTGCTATTTTACCTATTTTCACCATATTGGTCTTGATGTGAGAGGCTCCATAGATGGGTCTCAATTAGATCCACCATTATAAGATTAGAGCAAACATTATATGAATTGTCATTTGTGCTGACCCTAAACTCACTGATATTGGAGCATCTTATGTGAGGCTTGCTAACCTCAACAATAGATGTCCCAGTCTGGGGAGTGAGGTCTGGATCTGTGCATGGACACTGAAGACACTGAAGTACTAAGACAGTTTATATTATTTGTTTTCTATCTCTAATTGTAAAAGTATCCCTGTAACAATTGATATATTGGATATTGGACTATTGAGACACTGAACATCGGGCCATCTGGATTAAAAACACCAAGCAACATAAGGACGACAGGACAATATCTGTGACATCTCATGTATCACGTGAATTGATATCATATTGAATGTGAGTGTAATGATTTTAATTATTTGCTATAATAAACCTTGATGTACATATTTCACAATTGGTTTGGCTTTGCGCTTGTCCCTCCCACCCCTCTTCTTGTTTTTTTCGAGTCCACTCTAGCACTCGTAAGGTTTTCTCCTTCTTTTGCCATTCACGGGTGTGAAAACATTTGCGGGCTTGGAGAAATTGAGCAATTGACTAGCAATTCGCGATTTTAGCCATCGTAACTCTTGCAAAAGTGAAGGATCAAAGGTTTCGGGAAGCTGTAAGTTACGGGTTTAACCATTGGAATTTTTTCTAGGCCATAACTCATAACCCGTTTGGAGCCCACAAAAAGACAACAATTGAATAGCAAATGAACTTGCGACCTCACATACGGGCTACAGTAATTTGCGATAGCTCAATTGAATCAGGCTCTAAGTTAGGTGGAACTTCATCTTTAAACCATTAGTAAACAACAAGAAGCCCTAGGTTTATGGCCATTATAAGCTTCACATACAACCCCTGTGCATTCAGCATACAGATGCAAACCCATCTTTTGCAGAAATGATCACTTCACTTATGCTCGATTCCTAAATCATTTAGCGATCTTTCACACAGTGAATTTTACAATTTTTCATGTAACAAAAATATGCAATGTTTTTTAGGTCCTACGTATGTGACAATTCAAGTGAAATAGCTAGTCTTTCACTACAATACATACTTAAAGGACCAGGGTAGTGTGGGAAATATGTCATCTTTGTCAAGCAGCTGCGTAAACCATGAGCATAAACACATCTGTAGCGAAAATCATAATTTTTGCAAAATCTGTTTGTAATTAGGGTACTTCCATATTGTTCCAATTCAACTCTGCATTTAGACATTCTCAACACATGCAGTTATATGGCAAATGCTGCTCTTTAACTGTCCCCTTTATTAACTGAACACAGAAGATTATAGACATGGCAGCCCTTAGACAGTAGCAAAATCTGCAAAAACTTTAGTTTTCTCCAAAAATGCTTTTATGTCCTTGGCTTAAATGGCTGCATGTTTTGTTAAATACTTATATTGCCTTTTACAGTTTACATATACACAAATCTCAAGAATACTACCAATCATATCATTCCTAGCAAGAAACAGGTATTGCAGTGAGCTATAAGATCCAATCTTTTGCTGGAGAGTGAGCATGTGTCTTAAGAAGAAGTAATGAATAGATAGTTAAATGCAGAACCAATCCATGATGTGTTTAACAAAAGTATAAGAAAGGGAAGAATTATGTACAGTGTGTTATTAACATTACATGTAGTCAAAATCACTCATAATTTGTCTAAAAACAATACCGTAATGAGCACTATAAATGTGTCTCTAAATTCATAAATCTACCACATATAGTAAAAATCTGTCTTCTTTATAGTTAAGGCACATCCAAAGAAGAGGGAGCTTAAGACATAATCACTGCATAATTCATTCATACAAAGGCTTTTTATCTCAGGAAACACAACTGTTATTGTGATTATTCTGACAGAAAAACGGCTTAAAATGTGCATTTGATGTGGACATTCAGTTACCCCCACGTGCACTCACATTAGGAATTTTGCTGTTATGTGCACAGTTGGCTAAATGGAGATAAAACTAGCCAAGTTACATTTCTTTACATTTTGTCTCCAGTGATTATTAAAAAAAAAACATTTTGGTGGGAAGTAATTTGAATAATGATATCTACATCCAGATTTGTCATCAGTTGGCTGTGTTTAGTAGTAATATTACTCTGTATTTCTATAAATCGAAAACATTTATAAAGTAGTCATATGAAAATGTAGCAGTTATAAGGCTCCATTAGAGCAACAGACTCTCCAAGGGGCCATTTTGACAATGATACAAATATATGCCCCCTAGTGGTAGAGAACATTGCAGTGCATTACAGAGGATTACTCCCTACTAGATCAGTGGTTCTCAAACCCCTCCTCTGGACCCACCAGACAGGCCATGGTCTAGGTGAAGCACTGTATGAATACACAGGCCTGGCCTGCCTGGTGGATCCTGAGGAGAGGTTGGAGAACCAATGTACTAGATGATATCTATGTTTTTATACTGTATTTTGCATAATAAGAGCAGAGCTCTAGGGTAGGAACATCTATGTAATATACTCAGGTTGGATAGTTTCAGACCTAAAGGGGTATTATTATCAGGCCAGCATTTAATGATATACCTGCTAGAGCTCAGGTACATTTTTGGACCATGTGAAGTTCTACACAACAAATACATTTTGTGAGAAAAATAAAGAACTACAATTATCGCCACTTTGTTGGGACAGCCAGTTTGGCATTTCGTGGTGTATATCTGGTAAATCTTCAGAACGCATGACCAGGGGTGGAGCAACCAGTGGTGCAAGTGGTACAATGCACCAGGGCCCACCTCTGAGGGGCGGGCAGCTATGGAAAGGTCTTTTGGGGGCTGCAGATATTGGAAGGGGTCTTGGGGAGGGGAGCGTTGGGAAGGGGTCTTGGGGAGGGGAGCGTTGGGAAGGGGTCTTGGGGAGGGGAGCGTTGGGAAGGGGTCGTGGGGAGGGGAGCACTGGAAAGGGGTCTTCAGGTGGGGAGCATTGGGGAGGGGAGCGCTGGGAAGGGGTAAAAATGATAACCCCACCCCTTTTAGGGTGAGCCTGAATTTGTTTGCACTGGGGCCCTCCATGCTCTAGCTTCACCACTCTACATGACATTTTAAATGTTTATTAAAACCTAGTTTCATCTATACTGTACCTCAAAGCTATTCTGTGGCATAAAGACTGCTTTTGAAATGCATCCCTTATAGTCATAAGCACTATGTCTAAAAAAACCACAGATAAACAGTAAGTATTAAAAGTCAAAATATATGGAACATGATGCGATATACTGCTAAAATACAATGATAAAATAGGTTTAAAGGAGATTATAGACAATAGCATAACATCCATCCTTACAACATTGTTTTTCTCATATGCATATATATGAGGATGTCTGATGCAGATCAAGTGCAGCAGCAGAATCTGTGCTTGTGACAAGATGATAAATGCTAATTCTATCCTATAATTTATGTGCATGCAATTCCAGAAACTTTAGAACCTCACTGTCTAATCTCTAGCAACAGAGATTTGATATTAAGATTATAATTACAGTGCCACACAATCACATTTTTTCCTTGACATACCACTGCATTATGTGAAAATAACAATGGCTGAATCTTAATAGAAAATCTAAAGTGAAAATAAGAAATGGCATAGAGTTCTGAAAATTGCTGATTTGTTCCAACTTCTGCATAATTATTACACAGAGAATTCCTGGTCTTACAGCTATGCATGTACTTTAGTCAGGAAGAGATGAGATTTTAATTAGGCCTCCAAGCTGTATTTCTGACACTTTTTCACTTTACCTGATATGTGTAATTAGTATAATTTTCAGTCTCATTAAACTGTTCTTGTTGACAATTGTATTTCTGGCTATCTTTGGTTTCCCTGTCTGTTGTAGATTATCACTAGTTATGAGGTCTCCCTGGAGTAAGTAGAACAAATAATGTCACCAATACAAGAAGCCAACATCAATCATCATTTGGGGATCAAGATTTTACCAGTGAAAATATTTGTTATTAAAGGACCTCTGAAGTCCCATATTTGTAATCTGCTTTTTTAGAAACCTTTAATGTTAGGTGTCAAAATAATTTTAGAAATTCAATAAAAATTAAAAAAAATAACTAAAGCATCATGTTTTTCTTTTTTTTTTTTTTATCTTCAAGGCATATTTAATGCATCTGATAGTGGAGAATCAGCAGTGCATGACAACAAACTAAATTAAATCTTATTAAAGTTACCCTAAAGTTTGCTAAATCTCTTGAGTTTGCAATAAATCCTGGAAATTCCTGCTAAAATTAGCATAAAATTCATAATTCCTTTTGACAACTAATACAATACATTGTATCAATCTGTGGTGGCATTTTGTGCACAAGGCATCATGGGATGTGCAGTCCTATGCACAAGGCAGCAAGGAGGACCCCAGACATTGCTGTGTACATATCTGCATTGTGCTGCTATTGGCTTGAAGGTTAGTATAGGGTTGAAAATCATACCCAAATGCAGTGCTTCTGTTGAGAGGTTCACTGTGTCTATGTACATAGCTCTGGGGGTGTGGAAAACAAGATTTATTTTTAAACTAGTGACTTGACAATCAAAAATGAAGCCTGGCAATGCTGTTTGCCATACAATGCGAGGCTATCCAACCCGAACCTTCGGTGCTCACTGTGAGCCTCTCCCCCCTCTACTTTCTGGGCCTCGCGATTAGCGCCTTTTGCGCTCATCGTGAGCCCCGCAGCGAGGGGCTTTGCCGCTCATTGCAGGTGGCGGCCAACCTGCAACTTTCGTTCTCCCCACTCTCTCCCTCCTGTGTCTCTTTGCACCCTCTACCTCCCCTGTTTTTTTCCCCCCTTATCTCCTTCCCCTGTGTCTCCCCCCCCCCCCCCTCACCCATGTGTCTCTTTCACCCCCACTCCCTTCGCTGTGTTTTTCTCCCCCCTCTTCCTCCTCTGTGCTCCTGTTTGCATTTACGGGTCTGACACCATTTGATCATTTTCCCCAAGCCTGAAATGCGTTTCCGATTTACGGCCTTTAAAAAAAGTTACGGCTTTACAGCTGCCATTTTTTTCCTCGCTTACCCGTTTTCAGACCTTCCAAAAACACCAATGAAATATCAAATTAGCTTGCAACCTCACTTACAGACTCCCTGCCTCACTCCCTGTGCTGTGTGTGAGGATGTAAGCTAATTTTTTAATTACTTGGCGTCTTTTGGTGGTCTTAAGTTACGGGCTTGAAAAAAATGGCGTCCCTTAAAGCCACCATTTTTTTGAAGCCTGTAATTCGTAAGCTGTTTGTAACCTCTCCTACCATCAAGCCAGTCACGTACGGGCCTTCGGCGCTCATTGCAGCTCCATCAAGCCAGTCACATACAGGCCTTGCGATGAGCGCCTTCGGCGAGGGAAGAGACGGGGGGGGGGGAGACACATGGGAGGGAGAGGGGAAAAGAGAAACAGGGGAGGGAGAAGGGGGAAGAAACACAGGGGAGGGAGAGGGAGAAAGAGTCACAGGTGAGGGAGAAGGGGAAAGAGACACAGGTGAGGGAGAAGGGGAAAGAGACACAGGGGAGGGAGAAGGAGGGAAGAGACACAGAGGAGGGAGGGGGAAGAGACACAGGGGAGGGAGAGGGGAAAGAGACACAGGGGAGGGAGAGGGGGGGGGAAGAGACACTTGTAATATTATATCATTTATGACGGGTAAACAACTATTGTATTAAATATATGACTACGGTGGCCCTTTAAATTTAATTTTTGCACTGTTTCTGGATAAGCGAACCTGCTTTAGAATGTGAACATGATTGTCTGAGTCTAAAATCACTTTAGCTTCAAAATGAAGCTGTCAGATGCACTTGACAATATATGTATATATGTACAATTTAAAAAACAAACAGGTATATGTAAATAAGCGAAAGCGCCCAGCGCTAAAAAAAACGACTCAATTTGCTAACACAGAACAAAACATTTTCTTCATGCTAATACATCTATTCTGAAGCTCTAGTGTGGAAGGAAATGATAGAAGAAATGTCATTTATAATTCCATATGCAGTATATCTCACGCACAAGCAGACAGGATGACACCAACATCACTTAGCAACCAGTGCACATGTGGGATATACTGTTTTATTCTATGTGTGATTTATCACTTAGCTGATAAGAAGATTTATAAAAGAAAATGTAGACAGGAGCATTTTGATTCAAATGCAAATTTATGGATATATATATATTTTCATTTTATTCTTTTTTACCATTTCATTTGGTTTAGATAGGGCAATGTCATCTCATTTATCTGTAAATGTGTATTAAATAAAGAATATGTTTGACTTTAGTTACATAGATGTAATTTTCGCCAACTAGACCGTATGTGCATCATAAAAAATAACATAATATGTATTTATTCATTCACCATTGTCACAATGTTGCTTTTCACATAAAAAAAAAAATTTGCAATTGTTTAAAAAAAGTGGTAGATGACAGACAGACAATTTAGCAGGAATTACAGGGTCTCAGAATAGGTACCTAATTGTGGCAAGTGATCACCCCGTTTTCTAATTGGCTGTTAATGCACCACTGTCATACATTTAAAATACCCTCCTTTGAAAGACTACACTTGAAAATAGACAATGTGTTTTTAGAATATAAAAAAATAATATAGCTTCTAATTTTATTAATGTTATATGCAAATAGGAATGTGGCAGCTACAACTACAAGTGCTTTCATTATCACTAATGCAAAGCTTGTTAGTTTACAAGTACAGCTCCTGTTCAGACAGAAGTTGCAAGAAGCAGCCTTGTAAAGAAAATGGACGCATCCAGTAAATAATATTTATATATGAAACTGGAAATTTTAAAAGCTGGACATCAGAAATATCCCATTATTAAGTTTAATTAATCAAAATACTGCACTGAAAAGTTTTGCCCACAGTGACTCTTTACCCTGAGGGTTGGCTTTACAGAGACTTCTGGGGGTCACAGTATTACTGTTACTCCGTTGCTATTGTGTTTGCAGTTGTGATAATTACACATCTCATACTTTTATTAGAAAATGTGGACCTATCCTGTTATAGTCGCGCATGTGACCGTGCCCTGCTCCACAGTGTTGAAAAGGTTGTATTGCAGGCAAAGAACTATTCCCACCTCCGACGTGTCGCATCTTGATGCCTCTCATTGCTCAAGGCCTCTTCTGCAGGCGCGCCTTATGCAGCACGTCGGATGTGGAAATATTTGTTTTGCCTGCAGTACCTTTTCACCACTTCACCACTGTGGCGCAGCGCACAGTCGTGCGCGTTACTATAAAAGAAAAGGACCGAAAATTTTAGGCGGTATGCAGTGTCATTAAGGATGGTTGATGAAATATTAAATATAAGACAAAAGGAGACATGGAATGTTTCTGGATGAACTAGGAATATGATATACATATTTCTCTATTATTATTATTATTATTATTATCTTTATTTATATCGCGCCAACATATTCCGTAGCGCTGTACAGGGGTTGAGTACATAGCAGAAAACAAATTAAACACCTTGTAAAGAATGGAGGGCCCTGTTTTTGAGCATAAAATCAAATGTACATAGAGCTTGTTTCCAAGGCACTGACACAAGATTGAAAACTCGCAAACTTACAATCTAAGGGTTTAGGTGTGATACAAGAGGGTGACAAATACAATTGAAAGCAATTGGTTCAGTAAAGTGGAGGGGTCTGTGTGTTGTACTGTAGATTGTGGGTGTGAGTGTTATTAAGCTGTGGAATGTTCAGTTGTACATGTTAAGGCTGAAGATGATAAGATTTTTTAAACAGGTGTGTTTTTAATAATTTCTTAAAGGTTTTGAGGCAGGAAGATAATCTAATGGAGCGGGGCAAGGAGTTCCAAATGGATGGGGAAGCACGAGAAAAGTCTTGAAGACGGGAGTGAGAGGAGGTGATGAGAGAGGAGGAAAGAAGAAGGTCGTTAGCAGAACGAAGGGGCCGGTTGGGAGAGTATTTTGAAACAAGAGCAGAGATATAAGGGGGTGCACTGTTGTTGAGGGCTTTATGTGTTAGGGTCATGATTTTAAATTTGATTCGGGAAGCTATGGGAAGCCAGTGGAGTGATTGACAGAGAGGGGCTGCAGACACTGATCGTTTGGTATTGAAGATGAGTCTAGCAGAGGCGTTCATTATGGATTGGAGGGGAGACAGACGAGAGATGGGGAGGCCAGCAAGGAGGGTCGAGAGATGATGAGAGAGTGAATTAGAATTTTAGCTGTGTCTTCTGTAAGATAATGACGAATTTTGGAGATGTTTTTTAGGTGAAACTGACAAGATTTGGTTATCGATTGGATGTGAGGAATAAAAGAGAGGGCGGGATCCAGTAGAACCCCAAGACAACGGGCCTGGGAGGTAGGGGCGATGATGGTGTTGTCAACAGTGAGAGATATTTGAGGTGTGGAAGCTGTAGTAGAGGGTGGAAAGATTAGAAGTTCAGTTTTAGACATGTTGAGTTTGAGTTGACGGGTAGACATCCAGGAGAATATGCTAGAGAGGCAGTTGGAAACTTGAGCTAAAAGAGAGGGGGATAGATCAGGTGCAGAGAGGTAGATTTGAGTATCATCTGCATAGAGATGATACTGAAATCCAAAGGATTTTATAAGGGTGCCAAGGGAGGAGGTGTAGATGGTGAAGAGGAGGGGGCCTAGGACAGAACCTTGGGAAACGCCAACAGACAGAGGGAGAGGTGAAGAAGAGGTGCCAGAGAAGGAGACACTAAATGTACAATCTTTAAGATAGGATGTGAACCATGAAAGAGCTGTGTCCTGGATGCCAAAAGAGCGGAGAGTTTGGATTAGAAGAGGGTGGTCAACTGTGTCGAAGGCAGCAGAGAGATCCAGGAGAATTAGAATAGAGTAGTGACCCTTTGATTTGGCGGTTAGCAAGTCATTAGTGACTTTTGTAAGGGCTGTTTCTGTAGAGTGTTGGGACCGGAAGCCAGATTGGAAGGGGTCAAGTAGGGAATTGGAGGAAATAAATTGAGTGAGGCGATTGTAAACAAGCCGCTCAAGCAGTTTAGACGCAAGGGGAAGTAGTGAGATAGGGCGATAGTTGGAGGCAGAAGCTGGGTCAGAAGAGGGCTTCTTGAGAATGGGTGTAACTGTGGCATGTTTTAAGGAGGATGGAAACTTGCCAGTGTTTAGGGAGATGTTGAATAGATGTGTGAGAGCTGGGATAAGTGTGGTGGATAGGGGAGGGATTAGCTGTGATGGAATAGGATCATGAGGACATGTGGTAAGGTGAGAGGTTGATAGTAAAGTAGATACTTCATCCTCGGTTACAGGGTCAAAGGAGTCCATAGTGGAGGTGGGATTGGGGAAGGGTAAGGGCTGGGTGTTGTCGGTTTGGGGAGAGGGTGGTGGGGTAGGGCCAAGCTGGGAGGAGAGCTCATTTCGGATGGTATCGATTTTATTTTTAAAATGGCTGGCAAAGTCATCAGCAGTGAGAGAGGAAGGGGCAGGAGGTGGGGGTGGGCGGAGGAGGGTGTTGAATGTAGCAAATAAACGTTTAGGGTTGGAGGACAGGTTTGATATTAGTGATGAGTAGTGTTGTTTGGCAAGATTGAGGGCAGAGAAGTAGGAGCGCAAGGTAAACTTGTAGTGGAGAAAGTCTGCTGAAGTGCGAGATTTCCTCCATAATCGTTCTGCAGTGCGTGGGCATCTCTGTAGATAGCGTGTTTGTGTGGTGTGCCATGGTTGTGGTTGAGAGCGAGGGCGTTTGCTTGTGATTATGGGGGCAAGAGAGTCAAGGGTGGAGGTTAGCGTAGTGTTGTATTGTGAAGTGGCGATGTCAGGGCAGGCAAGGGTGGTGAGGGGGCTGAGAAGGGGTGTTAGTACATTTGAAAATTGTTGTGGGTTGAGTGCTTGCAGGTTTCTGCGTGTTCTGATGGCAGGATTTGAAGAAGGGTGGTGAGCAGAAGATGAGGTGAGGTTGCAAGTTAGCAGTTGGTGTTCAGATAGGGGAAGTGAGGAGATGTCAAGTCTCTATTAACTTTTATGTACTTCATTTTATGAAGAAGTGCTTAAAAGTTCTATTTTTCTGCTAATATCATAGAATTTGCACCTGTTTAGTTATGCCCTTTGTAGCTCATGAATACACGGAAATGCAGTGTTTGTAATTAGCCTGCCAGTGACCTCTCTCAAACAGCATGTTGCAGAATGTTTCCAACGATTAGTTACTATGAGGCAGTGCAACTCTTGTACTTAGAATACATGAGCTGCAGAGGGGAGAAAACAGTTAGGGACTATTTGTAAGCTTTTAGCAGAAGAAAACAGAGCTTTAATGCACTTTATATAATAAAGTAAACAACAGTAAATATATTCATAGGTATATTATATTACTAGTGAAATCCAGAAGCCTTCCATGTCCCTTTAAAGTGACACAACAGAGGTTAAAAAAATGGTATAATTTAAAACTGTAGGGAATAACATGTAATTTATAAATTGAATGATATTAAATTATATTATTTGTCCTAGAATAAACATGTAAATTTATGTTTAGTTGTCAATCATCCTTTCTGATCCACCGACTAATACATATGCTAATCTATATTGAAGATCATTACCAATAATTACTGATTATCCCTTGAGATTTTGGAATTGCTGTATTCTGTACAAATCAACTTTAGAAAAAAAAGTATACGGCCCATGTCCAGAGTGTGTAATAGTTCAGTCTCCTTTGTACTTAAAGTCCCACTTAATTCAGTACAATTTTGACTACATCATTGTAAAGATCTCCTAAAGCGTGTTGAAATACTTTGAGTTTTGAAAATACATGCATTTTTTCAGTAAGATATCAAATCTGTGTTTACAGCTCTGCTACAGCTCTGTGTAATGAGCAAAAGAAAAAAGAAGTTAACCCTTACCCAAAACATCTGTCAAGCATGGAATGCTGGAATCACCAGCACTTCCTGGTAGTTTGGAGCCTGAGGGCGTGTGCTTATCTATTGAACAGTGGAGGAAGAGGTGGAGAGGGCAGTAAAAGCCCCAGTTACAATTACAATCTTCACAAAAGTATTATAGATGGTCCAGGCACCAGAAGAAGGAAGGTTGTCTGCGGGTCAAATGATATCACAGAAAACTTTGGGAAAGAGTTTTTGCACAAATTGGGCTTTATGAAAAAGTGCACATCGTAACTGAATGTGACAAAACATGATACAGATGAAAACACAAATTAGAGAAATGATTGGGATTGTTCTGCTGTCAGAATGCCAGAGATCTGGATGTTTGATTGATCTGATGTGCCATGACTTTTATCTGGATCTGTGTATGAGGCTTTATTTTTTATCTGACATCTATATTTTATCTCGTTTATCAGTGAATTTAACATGCTCCAGTTGAGATGTGACTTAAAAGGTTTTGAAATTACAGTTCAAACACGGTAACAAAGTGGCTTTAACTTTTAATATTTGCTGTCACCAGCATGAAGAATTGTAGAACTCCAGGGCTAGGCTTTATCTATTGAACACACGTGTTTCTTTCACTTAATATGGGGACATAATATATCCTGGGTACTATCTTGCTGAAACATTACATTTGTTATGCATTTAATGCTTAAAGAAAAAAATTCTGTCCACAATATAGTATATTCAAAGTGCTTTGAAAAAGACATAGTTCATTTAATAGAGTGCAAAAATATATCTTGCAAGCATGTCAAGCACTACTATTGTCAGGGGAACATTTAGCTTTTAAGTTGCCCTTCATCCATTCAGACTTGTGCACCCATGTGCCCTGGTTACGTATCCCCTTTTCCCCTTGCTATATCCCAATCATAAAATTACCACATAACTATAAAAGGTGTTGCATGTATGTATTTAGTATGTCAGAGAGTGAAGAAATCCACTGGCAACTTCAACCAGGCTGCTGGCTCCTAGAGATATGTTGCCATAAGCCTGGGCCAAAGCAGAGCTACAATACTGAGTAGTGCTGTTGTCACTGTGTATTTAGCTTTTATTCTGCCCTAGGCTATTAGGTTTGTTTAGTCATTTAGTTGTGTCTGACTCTGCATGACCTTGACGACCGCAGCCCGTCAGGCACATTTTGTGTCTGGTTGTGCTAATCCATGAGGTTTTCAAAGAAAATAAACTGGAGTGGTTGCCAGTTCCTTCCCCAGTGGACTGCAATTTGTCTGACCTCTCTGCTATGACCTGCCTATCTTGTGTGACCCTACATGGTATAGCTCACAGCTTCATTGAAGTATACAAGCCCTTCACCTTGACAAGGTAGCAATCCAGAAGAGGAGGCTATTGAGTATTACTCCTTTCCCCCAGCTATAATCACACACACACACATATGTACAGGCATACATAAAAAAGGGAAAAAAAGCAATTTGCTGAGTTTCTGCATTTGTCACTCCAAAATCAAACGGAATATGTTGTCGCTTTACAAATAAAGGAAATAATCAAACTGCATATTGGTGAGTTGCAGAAATCTTTTGCACTATACATTGAGGAACACAACAGCCAAATGATATCTGGTCATATTGGTATTTTGGACACTTACATGATGTTAGATGTACTTACTATGTCAGAAAACATCAGAAACTTTCCATCAAAGCATAATGAGCCTTGTCATAGAAAAGTGTTTCTGATAAGCGCTTATCAACTGCACCCTCTTGGATTTGTGCTAAAATTATTATACAACAGTATTTTAACTGTCAACTTAATTTGTTTTCCATAATAGCCCTAATCACCATGTTCATATACTAATTAGAGCAACCTCATCTTTGTTTTTTTTATAAACATTGATACAAGTTATAAAATTGAAATCTTATGATAATAAAATAATATGAACACTTTGGCTTCTGCAGCAATGTAACAGTGCTAAGCTATGTTTATGCCAAATGCAATTCATTGGCAAAGCAAGGCTGTGTGCTCAATACTATCTCAATGGGACACGTTTTATAAAGCAAATTATATTTGAATTCCAGTTTGATCCCAGACATAAATATTTAGAAAACTTCAAAATCAGCTTTAGTAATTTACAATGTTACATTTAAAAGGGATATGGAAGGTCTCTGGATTTTACTAGGTGTTTAATATACCTATGTATCTATTTACTTGTACGTTATATTATTAAGAAGTTATTATAAGCTCTGATTTAATTACTATAATTATATAAACAGTATGTGCTTGGGTCTGCCCTCTGCAGCTCATGAAGACACAGTAGAAGACACTGCACAGCCAGAACTACAGAGTCCAACAGCACTATTAAATTTCCCCAACGTGAAAAACCGTAGCCGATAATGAAGCCCACAAGACTTACTGCTATTACCATATTTTTCCGTGTATAAGACGACCCCTATTTTTAGAGCCCAAAATTCTGGAAAAAAAAAATGCAAATGTGTATTTTATAAGTTTTTATTGTGTTACACATATATTTAAGGGCACTTTCTGTCATGATTTTCACTGATTTCCATTCCAGCTCCATATCTTTGTGATCCTGTGTTAAACCGGAAAAATGCAATTGCAGATCGCGACTGAGTAATAAGTGATGTGATCACAAGGATATTGAGCTGGAATGGAAATCGGTGAAAATCATGACAGAAAGTGTCCTTAAATATATGTGTAAGACAATAAAAACTTATAAAATACACATTTTTATGCACACTTGCAGTGTAATGCAAGCTAATTGGAACTCATGCATTTCCAAATGTGCGTCTTTTCTCCTGCCTTAAAACTAGTGGCCAGATGCAGCATTACAGTACCAGACCAGGGTATGTAATTGCAACATTCAGTGTATTAGACGACCCCCCCTAATTTAGTCTTAAATAAATTGGTAAAAAATACTGTCTTATACACAGAAAAAATATAGTAAATTGGGCTCTTACAGCTACTCGTAATTCAAACCCGTAAGGGATTGAAATCTAACCTCCACTTTTCAGTGACTTAATGACGACAAACTCATTTGCCGTTGGCTCGTCTAAAACTGTAACTACGGGTTTGACTAATCGATCATGTCCACGACCGCACATGCAAGGTGCACAAGAATGGTTTACGGGTTTGAATGTCGGCCACGCTTGGCTAATTTAATAGCTCTGTAACTACGCCGAATTTCAAGCCTGCAGGCTTTGCAGGTGTACCGGTGCCACTACGGGCTTGGAATTTAATATGGCCCTAAGTCTCCTCAACATACTACCCAAGCTCTCTGATTTTAGGATGTAAAAACAGAACTTAGAAGCACCTATTTTTAATAAAATAAAGTATGTCAAACTAAATTGATACACAGGTATGTTATATATCTACTAAAAGTCAGAACCCTCCCATATCCTTTTAAGTTTTGCAGAATTTGTAGTGATAGTATCCAATTAATAGGTATTCATCCAGCAGAAGATGTAGAATAAAGGTGTGTTACTGTTAACACATTACAATGTCCTATTTAAATACATTTTGAAGAGTTTATTGATATGTGCATGCTGTGTAAACCTTAATGACACTGTGCATAGTAAATCCAATTGTTTTAGGCATTTTATCAGTAAAATTGTATTTAAAACATACACATGCAAATAATATTTGCTGGTTATTTGCTGTATATTAAAAAAAAGACATTAAAAACATACATTTCTCCTTTGACTTATTTGTTTCATAAAACGTTACATAAAAATGTTCAATTTACAAAGATTATAGATTGGCATATGTACTATATTTAGTGAATATGATCCCTTAATAAACAATTAGTAGCCTTCAGCTGATATAGGTTACTTTGCATTTTTATATTAGGCTTGCTGAGATCTTAAAGTATCCAAATTTAGACCTCAGGAGAAAGGAACTGATTTTAAATTTGCTAAATTGAGCAGCAAACCTGCAGGAACAAATGCAATCATCTACTTGTAATGTAAAAAGGAAATTATATGTAATTATACGCACGGCAAAAGTGTTCCTTAAATTGAAAAAAAAAAAAAAGTGTAGAGAAAATATAAACCCCTACAGACTGAGACATGAAATCCCATTCCCTTCATATCTAGCATTAAGGAAATATTGTGTATCAGCTTTGCCTTGTCATTGAGCCTTCAGTAAAATTGACTTTCACGGAAGGGCAACATGGATTTTCTCAGTTTGACAGAGATGCACTGCTGAGCAGTTTAGGATTTTTTCTGATTTATTTAACCTCCTCTTGTTGCAGGGCACATCCTGCTTCTGTTTGTGATGTTTATGCTATATTACAATTAGAAAACCCAAACTCTGATTTTCTAAGTTAACCTTTTCACTCATTCGTCTCCTATTTACCTACATTCCCAGCAGCCCTTGGGCAGAACAGTTTTTTTTTTTAGCTATTTCACTGCTGACAGTATGTGAAAGGATTTTGGATGAAAATTAATTGCACTGATACAAATTTACCAAGGGATATGCCTGTGTGGGTTGCTCATTTACCCCATGGGATAATGTGTCAGCAAAACAACAGCAGCAATATATCAGTGAGCCTAGTGTTTGTGATGCTTGGCACAACAGATTATACCAATAAAGGAAGTGCCATTTTGTGCTGCAATTGTAGTGAAATAATAATAAAACTCTTTAAAGAAATCTCTTGGGAAAAAGCAAACACAAGGTATTATTATTACCCAACCGGCCACTTCCTACAACAAGAAAGGATTACCTTTCAGATTTTAAATGTTGTGAACCAACAAAGCAATATGTATTTAACAAAGTAGAAAAAAAAACTAAGTAATGTTGTCACCAGTGCGGCCATTTTGAGATAAACACAGGCCCTCACGGTTTCGATTTCAATTCATGACTTCTTCATTACTTGAAGATGCCCCACTGGATTGTGAAAATACATCTGCGCAATTTAAAAAAAAAAAAAAATTATCCTATGGAAAATTACAATATATACGGAATGAGTTAAATATATTTGCAAAAACACTTTAATATTGTGGCTTAAGTTTTACTTTTTTTTTGTTGTTGCTAGAAATGCTTAAAGGACCTTTTACTTCACCGTAAGTGCTTTTCATGGTTTTTATGTTAAAATGATTATTATTTTTTTAATTAATACCAGCTAAACAATCTTAAGTTTTAAAAAATTGTGTACATACAACTCTCTCTTGCCAACTAGCTGTTGCATGAATAATATCAGATTGCCGAGTGCATGTGCATACTGTGAGTCTGTGTGTTAAAAGCTTTCCCCTGGACTCAGAACAGCAGAAAACCAAATGGTATGGTATATGACCACAGTAATTATTCAAATGACCTCTGTAGCTCCATATTTACAATATTTGCTATTTAAGAACTGCACCTAATAAAGGGAAAAGTTTTAGCGATTAAAAAAAAAAAGGAATACAGATTTTAGTATAGTCAATTATTAGCAGTTATACTGATGTGGGAGCCGCCATTTTTGTTTCTCCTGATCTATAGGAGAGCGCGAATGCACAGAAGTTTGCATCTGCAACAAAGACAAATATTCTTTAAATAGGCCTAATGAAAATGGTTTAAAAAGTGCCTTATTGTATGATCTTAGTTTATATGCCTCACAATATGTATTGGAAGAAATCGTACACGATACAGTATTATTTTCTTACCAAAATCTGTGCACATCTGTAAATACTTTGCATTTCTGGCTAATATATCTTGCATACCATTGCTTTAAGAAGGCATAACATTTTTATCAGATAACTAGACATTTAAACTTCATGACAGATCAGTTAAGAAAGCATATGATGTATCATCAAATTATAGAGAGCAAAGAATGTATTTCTATATTTTAATATTAAAGATTTAAAATTGTACTCATATTTTCACTAATTCGAAATGCCATTCTTCTAAATCTAGAGATCATTTTCTAAATTAATATAAATATAGTTAATGCTTTACAAAGATTTATATTTTATGAAATTTGGTTGTAATGTCTGACCATCCCACTAAACTGGAATATTTTGGAATAACTGAGTGAAAGTTAAAAGCATATTATATGTTTCAAATTATAAATATCTGAAAATGTTACAAGTAATACAGACTACATGTTTTACATATCTTCTAAAATAGTTATGAACTTGGTTGATTGATTAGTTTAGACAGAACAAGCACATCAAACTATTTCTATCCTAGCTCAGCAGAAAAAAGAGACTATATATAAGGTATAATTTGACTGAGGATACATTGTATTTTGAGGAGTACAGACTTAAATTATGAGCACTTCTAGATACATCAAATCACATCTCACTGGAATGAAGAAGAGCTGGGATAAAACTGTAGCCTGCAGCCAAACGCATGAGCAAGTTATTATGTCCCATTTATTGCAGCTGAACTGTAATGGGGTCATATAGTCTATGGGTTCCTACACTTATATACTTCAACCACACTTTATATCTAACAAGTGCTTTGTAAGCATTTCTTCAAATAAGAAGTGATAAATGACTTCTAATCAACATAATTCCTAGTCTGTTGGGATATTCATACATAAAATTATATTAAATAGCAACATATCATTTTTCTAAGGATTATGCAGCAAAATTGATGGATCTTTGTTACCAATACATTGGCATATGCCATACAACATAATATATACATACATATTGCCATATTATAGCAGCCAATAAAAATGCAATATGAGAGATATGTGAAGAAAAAAAAAATCATACATTTCCTGATAAAACGGATTATCAGTTATTATGGAACTTGGATGGTATTGTTTAATGTTTTATTTCTAAATGCTTACTGATTGGAATTTTTATTATATTTAAGATGGAAAAGGATGTCTGCTCTGTGACCTAATCAACATTCATATAACACATAGCTGTGACAGTCTACTTGTCATAGAAAAAATAATAAATTAATGACAGTGTCATTTATTTACAGGAATGTTCCTGAATAAGGAAATCACATATACACCATATATAGATGTAGAGAGTCATGCTTCATTTTTTTTGTCTGATGGAGTCTAGCATTTTGTGTCAATTACAATATACAGCATATAGAAAGAAGGTGTCGTTACAAAGACATGGATGGGAATATGTTGTTATTGCCATTGCCTTTCTTTGATTGATTGTGGATTATTTTTTATTAAGACTGGATAGAGATCTTCTGCCTAGCAACATCTGTGTGAACAGCGTGATGGCTCCGTCATGATGCCAGCGTAACACCCAGCTAACAAGCTCAACCTGACCTTGACTTGCTGTCTTAGAAATAGATTAACATCTTGTGAATCTGTCACGTGAGGTGCTAAAGAAAGTGACATTTTTCTCAAGCTGCGGGGATAGACAGTATTCATAGTGAGTACAATCAATAACAGAGACCTGATCTGACTTATTGCGGCTTAATATTACTGTAGGCAGGGATTAGAAATTTCCTAATGGTAAAAAAGAGATTCTCTCCAAAACTGCCTTTATGCTCTTGGGTTACATAGCTGCTAATGTTGTTAGAATATTACTTTTCTCCCAAGCAACTGTTTTATTTATGAATATAAACAATACCGATTATCCATGTTAGTGGTTATTGATTCCTTAGCAGATCACTTCAATGAGCAAACCTCTCCATTTGCAAATGTAAATACCTGAGCTATGATCATACAAAATAGTTATGCTTTACAACCTCAATTTTTGCTGCCATCAGTCATGCGATTGCTAATGCATTTGTAGGGCTTTCTCTGTTATAATCCATTCTCACTCTATTTACATCACTCAAATGCTACTTGTCAATTATATTTTTTATTTTAAAAAATTAAATTTAGATGCAATGAAGCAAAAACTAAGAGATAAGAAAACTAAATGATACAGAGTATAAAGTGTGGAGGAGGAGAGGCCATAGACA